>CM070647.1:23180258-23780258 GCA_036346575.1 Dendrocalamus sinicus
AAATACCTTTTTTATTATTATTTATTGCTCCTAGCTAGCTCCGTTACGCTAGGGGTGTATAAGGGAAGCGATGTGTTGGACCGTAGAGATGGCTAGCCATCTCTTGTCGGAGTCTGCCGCAGCTCGACCTCAGCGCTCTCGGCGTCTCGTGCGGGACCCTATGCGTCGCGAAGTCTCGCCATAGAAGTCTCAGGCTCGCTCGAAGTCTCTGTATATTCCATGCATGCGCGAAGTCTCCATCCCTGAAGCCTCGGCTCATGCGAATACTATACCCGTGCATGTGCGATACTTCATACTCCATCTGACGCGACTCAGCCCTTGAAGCGACTCGGTGGTGGCGCGACCAGCGAGCGAGGTTAAAACTTTGAGCCAAAAAATTTTCGTTCACTGAAAGGGTGAAATCGAAATTCGTTCATTTCGTTCGAAATTTCAGGCGAAAAATTCAATTTTGATGAAATTTAGCCAAAATTTGAATAAAATTTGAACAGATCTTAAATAGAACCGAGTTCGGGCAAAGTTTGGCCGAATAAAACATATTTCGGTACCCTCCGAAAGGACGAAATTTCGGACGAAAGCTGTTTCCCTGCCCGCGGGTGGAGCCGGCGCTTCCCCACTCGACGAGCTGGAAAGGGCATGGGCGCGTGGTTCCTCGTTGGCAGCAATTCCTTCAGCGCTACCTGCCTACGGAGTATATCCGTACGTTCCGTCCACGCGGCGCTGGGCTCCGCCTGGCCTTCGCATGGGCCTCCATGCCTCCGGACCGCCGCCCTCGCAAGTTTGCCCGTGGCTCCGAACTCCATCCGCGAAGTCGGGTGGGCTACGCCTTCACCGAGTTAGGCTCCGCGGCGTCGGGGACCTCGCCGAGCCTCGCCAGCTACGGCCCCACCCCTGCGCAGCGGGTAAGTGAGCAAATCCTTCCATGCATGCACATCAACCGCATCCATCCATGCGTACGTACAACTATACAGCCGCATCAGTGACGCTTCATGCACTTACGTAAGGGCTCTTGCATGCATAGTGTGGCCATATATACTAGCTTTGCATGTAGCAATAACCACATCTACTAGTATAGCAGCACGCATGAGTGCGTATATGGGTAACGTGCAAGCACGTATTACTACTAACGCACACCGTTATTTTATGTGGACTCGCACTGCGCGTGCCTTCCGGCCTTCATGCTGCGCAAGTCCGGGTCGGCTTCGACCCCGCGCCTTCGCTGCGACTTCGGAAAATCGCCCCCGACCCTCGGCCTCAGATTCCACGACGCCGCCGCCAGACTTGGTCGGGGCCCCGTGCGCTCCGCCGTGCCAGCATTCTGCCGCGCTTGCTGCATGGGCAAGCAATGGGCGTCGCGTCCGGCTTCTCCCGGCCGCCGCCCGCCTCCGCGCAGACGAAGCCGGGCTCCGGCCTCCGCCCGCCTTCGGGCCGACGAAGACGAAGGCCGTGCGCCACTTCGCCTCGGGTTTGCGTAGTCTCCGCCGACCTTCGTACGGCTCCGTGACGACCTCTCCGCAGGAAACAAAGGGAAGACGTACTCAGGTCTCCGCCCGCCTCCGCGCCGAGTCTCCGCCGACGCTAGCGGCAGCGCCCGCGGCCATGCGGCTTCCTCCCAGGCGTGCATGCAGACTCCGCCCCAAGCGCAACAGAGCCGCTCCACCCCAACGTCGCTGGGCCCCACGCCAAGCCAGCATAAAGCCTCCGTTCAACCTCCGCGTCGCTGAGGACGAGCTCCGGCCCCTGTTCGTCTCCGCTTCGCCGAAGATGAGCCCCGGCCTCCGTTCGACCTCCGCGTCGCCAAGGGCGAGCTCCGGCCCCCGCTCGCCTCCGCTTCGCCGAGGATGAGCTCCGGCCCCTGCTCGCCTCCGCTTCGCCGAAGACGAGCCCCGGCCTCCGCTCGCCTTCGCGTCGACAAGGACGAGCCCCGGCCTCCGCTCGCCTTCGCGTCGACAAGGACGAGCTCCGGCCCCTGCTCGCCTCCGCTTCGCCGAAGATGAGCCCCGGCCTCCGTTCGACCTCCGCGTCGCCAAGGGCGAGCTCCGGCCCCCGCTCGCCTCCGCTTCGCCGAAGACGAGCCCCGGCCTCTGCTCGCCTTCGCGTCGACAAGGACGAGCACCGGCCTCTGCTCGCCTTCGCGTCGACAAGGACGAGCTCCGGCCCCCGCTCGCCTCCGCTCCGCCGAGGATGAGCCCCGGCCCTGCTCGCCTCCGCTTCGCCGAAGATGAGCCCGGCCTCCGCTTGCCTCCGCGGCGACAAGGACGAGCTCCGGCCTCCGCTCGCCCCACGTCACCGAGGACTACCGCTCGCTTTCACGCCATTGCAGGCGAGCTCCGGCCGCCGCCTGCCTTCACGTCGCGGACGACGGGCTCCGGGACGCCGTGTCGCCGCATGCAGGTACAGAGTGCAGACACTACGGCGGCTCCGCGTGTCTAGGGGCCTCCGCCGGGAGCGAGCGCCAGGTGCATTCTCCATTTTGGCCCAGCATCCGCACGGACTTCGCGTCGGTGGCGTCGACCCACTGCATGCGCCGCGTGCATGTGACTTCGCGTTGACGGCGTCGACCTCGGCCCTTGTCGGTGAACAAGGAGACCGCCAGGAGCTACGCCGAGAGAGCTGATCGTCGACGTCGCCGGCGGGGTGGCCTCGAGCCCGGGGCTGCGGGGCCGCTCGTTCCAGGACTGGCTGTGCCAAATCTGCATGAACAGATAACTTCACGCAGGACGCCGCAGGCTCCCCCGGCATGCAGATCCACACCGACTCCAGGTTCCTCACCGTGCTCCAGGAGGACGAGTGCGTTGGCGGCCCTGAGGTGCTGGACTTCGCCCCCGGCGAGTTCGTCTCCGTGGACCCCCTCCCCGTCGACTGGTCCAGCGCTCTCATCGATCCCGTATGAGGGCGTGGAGCAATGGAAGGCTGCACAATGTGAGCCATCCGGAGGACCTCCTCGCTGGCCCCGGTCGTTCGCATGGGAGGCCAGAGCGGCGGGCCTGCGCAAGCGGGGCCGTAAATTGGGGTGGTAGACCAGCTCGCCGAGGCAGCTGCAAGCTTGTTCGAGTGGTGGTCTACGCGGGGTCGACGAAGAAGTTCGAGCCGAGCGCCGACAAAGCCCTCCGGATGGTAGCCTCCGCGTCATCAGCGAGGTCCACCCGCGTGACGGCCTCCGCTCCCTGACGAAGCCCACCCGCATGGTGGTCTCCGCCTCGTCAACCTCTCCCCTAGCGCGAAGACTCCACACAGCGGAGACCACTTCGGCCGCGACCTCCGCACTGCCGAAGGTGGGCTCCGGGCCTTCACACGTCTTCGGCGAGGCAACAAAGATATGAGCTCGCGTGGGCGCCAGCTCCGTATTCTGCATGAACGTGAGTTCATAGTTCAGCTTACTGCGAGGAAGCGTGTGCATGGCCTGGCTTCGACGGCCTTCGCCTCGGCTCTGGAGGTCTTCACTGGCTCGCGGCGAGGTCTACTTTGCGCCGACGAAGTTCGGCTCGGGGCTTCGCACGTCCTCATAACGAGGCCCCTGCTGAGTGCCGTGCAGTTGTCCCGCCCGGTACGCCCGGCGTATGATCACATACATTGCTTTAATAATCCCTGCTGCATCTTGTGCTTGCATGGCATCAAGGGAATGGTTAGGCAGCATATCGTTTATTGCATCTGTAGTTCCAGTGTATGAGCATTTGATTTGGCGTGTTTGCGTCTCAATTTTGGCCTTGTTCTGGGCTACCGTAATGCCAAATGCTTTCTGGCAGTACATTCGGAAGTTTTGTTATCGCAAGTCTTGGACATTTCTTTGATGCCCTTGTTTTGGTCCTTATTTTTATTTAAAATCGCCGACGGCCTGGTGCCTCGGCGTAGTCTCGGACTATAAAAAAAGGCGTGGCGTCGAGCTTGCCTCCGCGCGCGCCAATCTCACGGACTTTAAATAAGGCGCGCGGAGGGCGCCTCCACGCGCGCTCACGGTATAAATTAAGGCGTGGCGTCGAGTGCGCCTCCGCCGCGCGCCGAGTCTCGGACTTTAAATAAGGCGTGGCGTCGAGGTCCGCCTCGCGCGACTCACGGGTATAAATTAAGGCGTGGCGTCGAGGTGCGCCTCCGCGCGCACCGTCTACGGACTTTAAATAAGGCGTGGCGTCGAGGTCCGCCTCCGCCGCGCGCGACTCCGGAGTATAAATTAAGACATAGCGTCGAGTGCGCCTCCGCGCGCCGGTCTCACGGACCTTAAATAAGGCGTGGCGTCGAGGTCCGCCTCGCGCGCGCGAGTCTACGGACTATAAATTAAGGCGTGGCGTCGAGGATGCGCCTCCGCGCGCACAGTCTACGGACTTTAAATAAGGCGTGGCGTCGAGGTCGCCTCGCGCGCGCGAGTCTCGGACTATAAATTAAGGCGTGGCGTCGAGTGCGCCTCGCGCGCCCGGTCTCTGGACTTTAAATAAGGCGTGGCGTCGAGGTCCGCCTCCGTGCGCGCGAGTCTCGAACTATAAATTAAGGCGTGGCGTCGAGTCCGCTTCCGCGCACTCTCGGAGTATAAAAAATGCTGTATGGCGAGACACCGGTGCCTCGCTTTCAGTGGCGCACCACTTGGATATCGCGCCCGCGCGCATTGCACTAGGGAGTGCACGCGAGTTTTGAAGGTGGGGCGGCGGTCTCGCCTCCTTGCCTCCGCGTGCGTAGTGCCCTCGGCCTATGCCTGGCGCCGCTCTTCGCGGGCACTCTTTTCAAGGTAGGGAGCGGCGGCGGCGCCTCCATACCTCGGCGTGCGTGCGCCCTTGGCCTCACGCCGCCATGGCGCCCGCACTTCACGGGCACCCTTTTCGAGTAGGCGAGCGGCGGCGCCTCCCTACCTCGGGTGCGTCAGCGCCCTCGGCCTCGCCGCCAAGCGCCGCCAGCGGGCACCCTTCCGAGGTAGGGGCGGCGGCGGCGCCTCCTACCTCAGCGTGCGTGGCGCCCTCGGCCTCGCCGCAGCGCCCGCGCCGCGGGCACCCGCACGAGCGAGAGCGGCGGCGGCGCCTCCTACCTCGGCGTGCGTGCGCCCTCGGCCTACGCCAGCATGGCGCCCAGCGCGGCGGGCACCTTTCGACCGGTAGGGGCGGCGGTGGCGTCTCCCTACCTCGGCGTCGTCGCGCCCTCGGCCTACGCCGCCAGCGCGCCCGCGCCCCCCCTTTTCGAGGTAGCGGGCGGCGGCGCGCCTCCCTACCTCGGCGTGCGTCGCGCCCTCGTCCTCTGACATGGCGCCGCGCTTGCCGGGCACCTTTTCGAGTGGGAGCGGCGGCGCGCCTCCCTACCTCGGCGTGCGTGCGTCCTCGGCCTCGCCGCAGCGCCGCCCGCGGGCACCCGCACCGGCGTGGGGAGGCGGCGGCGCCTCCTACCTCGGCGTGCGTGGCGCCCTCGCCCTCGCCGCCCAGCGCCGAGCCGCGGGCCCCCTTTTCGTGGAGGCGGCGGCGGCGCCTCCCCTACCTCGGCGTGCGTGGCGCCGGGCCGGGCCCCCTTTTCGAGGAGGGAGGCGGCGGCGCCTCCCTGCCTCAGCGTGCGTGGCGCCCTCGGCCTGCGCGCAGCGTCCGCCCTTCGCGGGCACCGCCTGACCGGCGCGGGAGGCGGCGGCGCCTCCCCTACCTCGGCGTGCGTAGCACCTGAGGCCCTCGCCGCGGCGCCGCGCCCGGCGTGCCCCTTTTGGAGGTAGAGAGCGGCGGCGCCTCCTACCTCGGCGTGCGTGGCGCCCTCGGCCTCGTCCCCAGCGCCCGCGCGGGCACCCTCAAGGCGGGCAGCGGCGGCGACACCTCCCTACCTCGGCGTGCGTGGCGCCCTCGGCCTCGCCGCAGCGCCGCGCCGCGGGCACCCTTTTCCGGTGGGAGCGGCGGCGCCTCCTACCTCGGCGTGCGTGGCGCCCTCGGCCTCGCCCCAGCGCCGCGCCGCGCGGCACCTTTTCGAGGTAGGGAACGGCGGCGGCGCCTCCTACCTCGCGTGCGTGGCGCCCTCGGCCTCGCCGCAGCGCCCGCCCGCCGGGCCTTTTTCGAGTAGGGAGCGGCGGCGGCGCCTCCTACCTCGACAAGCGCCCGCCCTTCACGGGCACCCTTTTTGAGGTGGGGAGGCGGCGGCGCGCCTCCCTGCCTCGGTGTGCGTGGCGCCCTCGGCCCTACGCCGCGGCGCCGCGCCGCCGCACCCCTTTTTGAGGTAGGGAGGCGGCGACACCTCCCTACCTCGGTGTGCGTAGCACCCTCTGCCCTACGCCATGGCGCCCGCGCCGCGGGCACCCTTTTCGAGCTGGGGAGCGGCGGCGGCGCCTCCACGCCTCGGCGCGTAGCACCTCGGCCTACGCGCCAGGCGCCGCGCCGCGGGCACCACGCACCGGCGAGGGCGGCGGCGGCGCCTCCCTACCTCGGCGCGTGGCGCCTCGGCCTACGCCGCAGCGCCCGCCGCGGGCACCTGCACCGAGTTGGGGCAGGCGGCGGCGCCTCCTACCTCGGCGTGCGTGGCGCCCTCGGCCTCGCCGCAGCGCCGCCCTTCCGGGCACCCTTTTTGGTGAGGCGGCGGCGCCTCCCCTACCTCGGCGTGCGTGGCGCTCTCGGCCTACGCCGCGCAGCGCCCGCCGCGGACACCCTTTTGGTGGGGGGCAGCGGCGGCGCCTCCTACCTCGGCGTGCGTGGCGCCCTCGGCCTCGCCGTCGCGGGCCCCTTTCGGTAGAGGCGGCGGCGGCGCGCTGCCTACCTCAGCGTGCGTGGCGCGCCAGCCTCACGCGCCAGCGCCGCGCGCCAGCGGGCACCCTTTCGAGGTGGGGGCGGCGGCGCCTCCTACCTCGGTGTGCGTCGCGCCATCGGCTGCTGCGCCAGCGCCGCTCTTGCGGGCGCTCTTTTTAGAGTAGAAACGGCGGTCTCGCGCGTCTTCGGTGCTCGGCGATGTCTTGGCGCTCGACTCCACGTCGCCTCGTAGGCGCATCGCCTCGGCGGGGCGGCGTCTTCGGTGCTCGACTCCACCGTCCGCCTCGTAGGTATCGCCTCGGCGGGGCGGCGCGTCTTCGGCGCTTCGGCGCCACCGTCCGCCTCGTAAGGCATCGCCTCGGCGGGGCGACACGTCTTCGGCGTTCGACTCCACCGTCGCCTCGTAGGCATCGCCTCGGCGGGGCGGCGCGTCTTCGGTGCTCGGCGATGTCTTGGCGCTCGACTCCACCGTCGCCTCGTAGGCATCGCCTGCGGCGGGATGGCCGCGTCTTCGGCGCCCGACTCCACCGTCCACCTCGTCGGCATCGCCTCGGCGGGGCGGCATGTCTTGGCGCTTCGACTCCGCCGTCGCCTCGTAAACGCCGCCTGGGGGCGGCGCGTCTTGGTGCTCGGCGACATTTTCAGCGCTTCGACTCCATTGTCGCGTCGAGTCACGCTTTCTTTATAGGCATTGCCTGCAGGGTCTCTGAGCTATCGGTTGCATCGGCACCCTCGTGCTTGCTTGCCGAGAGCAGGGCTGGGGTGGTTGATCCACGTCGGCTCGCCCGTCGAATCTCAGCGCTTCTTTGTCGAGAATCTTGTTGTGGGGTGGCCCAACCCCGTGTTGGGCGTGCAACTAGTCCAACATGTAATAGGCCCAATAGTGTAGAGGAGTATACGGTGTAAATATACCAATGTACCCTCATCCTTTGTAAGTACTAAGGGGTAGAATGGGGATTTCCCATTCTACCCTCTCCTATATATAAGCCCCATGAGGCGGGAGAGGACATCTCTCATTCTCACCATCCATCCCACGGCTCTAGCTCTCTTCCTCTCCTGTTACAGTCCCTCTTTCCCTATTTGGCCCGTAGCCACGACATTTTGGTTGATATTATATTTGCTATAGCCGTGACTAAGTCTTAT
Organism: Dendrocalamus sinicus; assembly: GCA_036346575.1. Lineage (NCBI taxonomy): Eukaryota > Viridiplantae > Streptophyta > Magnoliopsida > Poales > Poaceae > Dendrocalamus > Dendrocalamus sinicus. The sequence continues at coordinate 23,188,088 of CM070647.1, forward strand.
TGTACTGCTCTAATAGGAATTCACGGGTTGGTGTCAACTGTCAAGTTGCCAGCAATAGAGGTGAGGTATAACAATCTTTGTGTGGAAGCAGAATGCAGAATTACTAATGGCAATCATCTGCCAACACTATGGAATAGTACCAAGGGTGTATACTCAGTAAGATAACACTGACTTGACACCAGTACAGGGGATTTCATCTTGGACCAAATGGTAGCAATTGAAGCAACAAACATTTGTTAAATATCAATTAGGAAGTACATAACAACTCACTGCCTCATATATTTTGTATTATTTATACCTCTTACAATACTCTCTTCATTTATTATTAGTCGGTGATGAACCGATGGTAATCAAACTGGTAAGATCAAGGAATATTCAGGAACAATGTAAACCACATTTTGGAAAAAAAAAAAGTTGCTAAAAATTGGCGTTAAGGTATATTATCTTTTGGCTATACATGTCCATAAAAAGAAAAAACTTCTTTAAGAAGTTAACGGTCAGATAATAAGATACAGTAACGTGCTGTTTGTCACAAACAAACCATATATAAGAACTACTCATTCCCATTTTCATAATAATGTAGTTCGTAGAAAAAATGTATCCTATGCAAATCCCTCCTTTTGTATACCCTTCTTTTGAACCTCCAAATAAATACAAACAAATTGTCAAAAAATTATAGAAGCTAGTCTCTTGAGTGATCTACAAGACTACAACTTGTCAAAACCACCAGCATTTCTTGACTAAGTCACTATTAAAACCACCTAGACCAGGAGACTTATTTGTAGGCAACTGAGCAATAGTTCCATTAACTTCTTCCTTAGTAAAAGGTTCTTCAAGAAAAGCAAGATCATCATGCCTAGTAAACAGTTCTGCCAGATTAAAATGCATTATTGGAGAATCTGAATGCCCTAGTCTTTCCTTGAAAGTAGCCCAAAGAAAAGCTTCTTTGCCTTGGTGACCAGTGACCTCGAATGATCAGTAGCGTGTAGCATTGAGATTTGATTTCTTCTGAATTTGATAGTTGAATTAGCATAAAAAAACATGGTATTCTCATCACCAAACTTGACCCATGTTATTGTTCTGCTTTGTTTCCAATATATTTTCTAATTGATTAGCAACTTTATGAGGTGACCTTTTTAAATTTCCCTGAAACTCCACTCCATGATTGATAAAGGCCTTTTTTTCCTCCAAAATATCTGAAAACAAAATCAATACATTTGTGTTCTGTATAGCACTTGCCGAATTTGAAAGATGCTTAGACCAAAACTTGAGCAATCTTCTACGAATTTTGAATTGGCATTCGATCGTTAGGCACTGCCAGAAACATTAACAGGAGTAGACCAGGCATTGACAACGAACTGTTTGAAATCTGAGTGTTCAAGACAAAAGTTCTCAAATCTGAAAATTTGGACTTAGGATTAGGAATAGATATTCCAATCTAGATTACACAAGGCACATGATCCGAGGTACTCTTGGGCAAGGAATTGACAATGTATTTGGTACTGTATTGTCCAATTTGTTGAAGTGAAAAAACAATCAAGTTTTACAACAATGGAACAACTTGCATATTACTCAGGTGTAAGCTCTGCCTTTTAGAGGTAGCTCAATTAGACCCAGCTTGCTGATAGCTTCTTTGAACAAAAAACATTTCATTAATATCCCCTCCAGGCTTATTTCTATTTGTAGGTGACCTGATAAAGTTAAAACCACCCAGGCACCCACCACCAACCAGTTTTCAGAGTCAGGCATTTGAATGTCCCCAAATCAGGAAATAACTCAGCCTTTTGCTATGGATCACATGGGTCATAAACATTGGTCAAAATCCAACTTTCAGCTATATGGGTGCAGACAAATTGAAATGAAAGAGAGAAACTATTATAAAAGATTAGGTCTCCAGTGAAAATACGATCATTCCAATCCACTTAACAGACCACCTGATGCCCCATTTGAAGGTAAGCAGGCAAACTTATTACACTTCCTTGGGCAAAAGTTGCAGAATGTAGGCAGCATAAAAAATCTCTCTTTTTGTTTCTTGAAAACAAACTGCTGATTACTGAACATCCATCTTCAATTTTGTTGTTAATGGCTACCCATTTCTTGTTCGAGTTTAGACCTATTAACATTTCAATTGAGAACTTTCCACAGTCTATTCATAGGAAACAATTGCATCAAAACTTCCAAAACTAGCAAGGCACAACCTCACTAGCAAATCATTGATTATAGAAGAATCCCTCATGATGGCCTGAGAAGGACCAGGCCTAGACAAGAACTAGCATGAGAAGGACCAGGCAGACCAACCATCTGAGCAACTAGGATCAAGGACATAGTACTGCAACCATCCAGATTCAGTATAGCCATAAAATTAATTTAGAAACAACCACTTGTCCACAAGATCACCATAATTTATAAAAAAAAGATGACATAACAAGTTTGAGAAATGGAATCCAACTTGCAGAATCTCATCTCTTCAAAAAGCCAGAATCTTTAGAAAAGCTCTCCATCGAAAAGTGATATTCTTCTATACTTGGTCTTGTTATCTTCATTTTCCTTCTTGTGTCTCCTAGTCTTGATTGTTTTATCAGTGACAACCCCAGGCGCTGTTGGAAATAATCTAGTTTTAGAAGACGCATACAAAGTTTGGAAGTGATCGAAGTCAAGACGGAGGAGAAATTCAAAGTCGAAGTTAGAAAGCGAGTCAAAGTCGTAGTTGGAATCCAGTGAAGTCGTATGAGACTGGTCGAGATAGGTTGAGAACCCGTGTTAAAGTAGAACAGCCGGGTATAAAAGGAGGCTTAGAGCCATGTATTATGTACCAAGCCATTGAGAAAATACCAAAAGAGAATTACACAAAGCATTGTTTTGTTGTGTGGTTGTGCAAGGCGTGGTCGGAAGGACTCACGGTCACATAGCGTGATCGGGAGGAGTTACAACCACGGCAAAATTCTCGGCGAGTTTAGACTACGCGAGGAAGGCTACGACCACGGTGAAGGTGGTCGTGAGAGCGCGACTACGCAAGAAGATCGATGCGTGAGCAGGCGACCGATCACGTTGAAGGAAGTGAACATAGTCGAAAGGTGTTCGACTACGGTGAGCGGTGATCGCCCGCATCAACTGCGTGTTCGTAAATTTACGATCACGGTATTAAGGAAGCGGTGGAGGAAGACGGCACTCAATATCGCGAGTGGTCGTAAGTTGCTACGGTAACTTTACGACCACGTTGAAAAAGATCGGAAGAGATTGAAGCGGTGGGGCTGGCGGTAAGTATCGAGGCGGTAAGTAAACAATTCTATTCGATCGTAGCGACTCTAACGGTCGTAAAAGATCACGGGAGGTCGTAAGACCCTTACAACGATTGGTATCGAGCCTCGGTGAACCATGGCGGAGGTTTGAAGATGAAGGAAAGTGTGTCGCTGCGATGCCCGATCCTCGGTTCGGACAATTACGATCTGGGCGATGAAGGTGAAGGTCAACATGATCGCGCGAGGTGTGCGGGGCCCGTTGAACCGAAAGAGAAAGACAAGGTCGTTGATGAACTACTAGACAAGATGGCTATGGCGGCGATCTATCAAGCGTTCCGATTCAATGATGCGACAATTGATTGGGAAGGAGGCGCTCGAGATATGCGGACTACTCTGAAAACTATGCATGAAGGAGTAGATCGAGTGAAGGAAGTTAGACTTCAAACCTTAAGAAGTGAGTTTGAAGCCATGAAGATGGGAAAAAGTCGGGCCGTGGAAGAGTTCTCTAGTCGATTCAACGAAGTCGTGAGCGAGATCAAATCTCGTGACGACTTGAAAGATGAGGTAGCGGTGAAGAAGTATTTGAGAGTGCTACAGAGAAGTTTCTTCGGTCGTAACCACGCTTATTTACTCGCAAGACCTCTCGAAGATGAAGATTGAGGAGAGTAGCAGGGCGCTCAAAGCACACGAGCAGCTCTGAAGAGTTACCAAGCCGACAGCGAAGGCAAGGATCTTACAATCAACAAGCCTTGCTTGTGAGAAGACACGAGGAACCAATACAAGCGGACGGACAGGACTCATATGGCGGCAAGGTCGTGGAAGCGAGTCGAGTGGAAGATCTCAAGATAAGTCTCATATTCAATGCTCACGAATGTGAAAAATTCGGTCATGGCGCTGCTGAATCACGAAGCCACATCGATGCCATACACAGCAAGAAGTATGGTCATTATGCTCTGGTTATCGAAGTCACATACAATGCCACAATTGCAAAGGTATGGACACTATCTGCAAAATGCGGGAGCAAGAAGAAAGTCGAAGAAGTCAACATAGCTCAAACCTCGGAATATCTGAGAACCAACTTTGCTACTATCCCACTTTGCAATGTTGAAGAACCAATAATGGTATTTTTAAATGAAGGAAGGTGTTCCCTAGTTTGATGAAGAAGGAGAGGAGACTCGGGACAGTCAACAAATTGGTATCTTGACAGCGGACAAGTAATCACATAGCGAGCACTGCAGCGTTGTTTCATAAGTTGGATGAAAAGGTGGTCGGTAAGGTGAAGTTTGGAGATGACTCAACCGTTCGGATAAAGGAGAGGCACAATCCTATTGAAGTACAAGGATGGAAGTCAAAGACCAGCATCGGGATGTGTATTACATACCAAGTCTTTGCAGCAATGTCATAAGTCTTGGACAAGCGGTGAAGATGGTTGTCGAATCGAACTCAAAGATGTTTACGAGAGTTTTAGACAACGGAGAACTGCTAATGAAGGTGCAAAAGTCGACAAATCGGTTGTACAAGCTACCATTGAAAATCTGAAACCGGATGGCATGCAAAGGGTTACGGAGGAACGAGAATGTGAGCGACTTCATCTTTGGTAGTCGAAGGCCAACTGAAGTCATAACAAGCAAGTCGGGAGAAAAGCAAGTCGTGGCGGGCGAGAAAAAGCTGAAGTCGTAACGAACAAGTCGGTGAGTGATTGGGCGTGGTCGAGAGGACAATCGACTACGACAAGCGGTGATTGAGCGTGGTCGGGAAGTGTCACGACCATGGCAAATGAAAGCGGAGGTGGTCGAAATCATACGACCACATCAAACCGGTCTTGCGTAGTCGTTTTGAGCGACTGCACTGCAACGAGTCCCGGATCGGCTGGCGGTGAAGCATCGGCCGAGTGGTGAACACGGACCACATGTAGCAACCGCGGCCGAGAAAGAAGGGTGGCCCGGTGGTCGACATCGACCACACCACGGCGAGTCGTAGCAAGCGAGGCGAGGAGGTGCTTACTCGCATGCGGATGGAGGAAGCAAGGTGAAGTCGTACGGCAAGCGGCGCAAAGGGAGGTCAAAGCAATGAGCATGAGTGATCGGGGCAAACCACATGATGCAAGTATAATCATGAAAATCAAAAGCTCGGGAGGAGCTCCCACGAGACCAAAGAAGGCGGTCAAAACCTAGAGTTTGGATCCCGAGGTGGCGGGAGAAGCACAGCGTGAAGGGCGATGGTGAAAGCAAGGCCACACATCGGTGAAACAAGTTGCTGGTGGAGAAGCGCGAACGAGTTGCGAGGAAGAAGCAGCGGCGAGCAAAGGCGTGGCGGTGCTCGGGCCAGAAAGACGGTCAAGGAAGAAGCGAGAGTAGGAGAACGTCAAAGTGATCAGGAAGAAGGTCGACATGATGGAAGTTACTAAAACAAGATTAGGAGAGAATGTTGGAAATAATCTAGTTTTAGAAGCGCATACAAAGTTTGGAAATGTCGAAGTCAAGGCGGAGGAGAAATTCAAAGTCGAAGTTAGAAAAGCGAGTCAAAGTCGTAGTTGGAATCCAGTCGAAGTCGTATGAGACTCGGTCGAATGAGTTGAGAACCGTGTTAAAGTAGAACAGCCGGGTATAAAAAGAGGCTTAGAGCCATGTATTATGTACCAAGCCATTGAGAAAATACCAAAGAGAATTACACAAAGCATTGTTTTGTTGTGTGGTTGTGCAAGGCGTGGTCGGAAGGACTCACGGTCACATAGCGTGATCGGGAGGAGTTCGACCACAGCCATCTCGCGACGGCGTTTCGACTACGCGAGGGAAGGCTCGACCACGGTGAAGGTGGTCGTGAGAGCGGCGACTACAGAGAAGATCGATGCGTGAGCAGGCGACGATCACGTTGAAGGAAGTGAACATAGTCGAAAGGGTGTTCGACTACGGTGAGCGGTGATCGCCCGACATCAACTGCGTGTTCGTAAATTTACGATCACGGTATTAAGAAAGGCGGTGGAGGAAGACGACACTCAATATCGCGAGTGGTCGTAAGTTGCTCTGATAACTACGACCACGTTGAAAAGATCGGAAGAGATTGAAGCGGTGGGGCGGCGGTAAGTATCGAGCTGGTCGTAAACAATTCTATTCGGTCAAATGCGACTCTAACCGTCGTAAAAGATCACGGGAGGTCGTAAGACCTTACAACGCCACCACTATGCAAAATTGAGAGGCTAGACATTGATTACCTTAGCGAGAGATGAGGTGGAGCTGAATTACAGGCTAGCGATTACGGTCCATGCAAGACTTCCTCTACGTAGCCTTTGTCTTGGTCTTTTGAGTCTTTGGTTTCTCGACCTCGGTTTCCCTGGTGGAATTGTTACACTATGATACTTTTTCTTATGTGCAGTCCCATCGAATCGAGTTTGTGGCGAAAAGATGAATCTCATATAGAGAACGAAATAACGATGTTGAAGCAACTACGACGAGAAAGAAAAAATTAGTGAAGGTGACTGCAAATTACTTAAGTACAACCTCGGAAGATTGTCGGCTCTCTCATAACCTCAATCTTTTAATACTATTAGATCCTTGCGCTATACAAGAATCTAGTGTAAAAGAATAACCTAGTATTTTATCCTCTCGTGCACTTCTACTTTTGGATTGGTCACTTCTTTGCTTGGTTGCTTGGGTTCTTCATAACCATGTCTCATGATTATATATAGTTTCTCTAGCCTTCTTCCAAAATAGAATAGAAATCTCACTTTAAAAGAAAATATGAATCCTAATCCTATTAGCATTCATCTAGAACTCCTTATAACCTGAGCGAAGCTACGTTATACCGTCGAGTCGGCCGACCACAGCGACTGACGCCCTACCGTACGGAGCAATTTTGGCGATGTAGACCCGGCAAAAATTGTTTGACCGGCGGGCACCTAGCAGCCCAGTGGCGAGCCAATTGGCGACTGGTGATGCAACTATGCAAACGCGGTACCAGCGGCAAGCGGCATGCCCGATGCGGCAGCGCCAGGGGCCTCGGCCTTCGTGGGCGTCGCGGCAACATCACGGTACGCCAAGGCTTGGTCTTTGGACTTTTGCGATTGAGAATTTCTCTCCACGATCCGCCCGTCTATTGGTGCGATTCCATTCCGCGTCGTAGTTATCGCTTCTCGCTTTGCTCATATCGTCATCCACTACTATTTTTAGACCAAAGGCTTGTAGCCCACTTATATTGAAAGCTTAAAGAGTTTCTGTTGGGGATACCACCTTACGGCCACGAGCCGAAAAAACACTTTCGACTCTTACAAGCACGTCATCCACTACTATTAATTTATAATAGTTTATAGTAATATCTCCCTCGATCGATTCGTAGGTCAAGAGTCGGACTTTATAATCATTGACTAATAATTCAGCTAACAACTTTTAGCTATTGTAATAAAAATTTGATTCTATTAAATTTATAATCAAATATATTATCCGATAATTATAATTTTATAATCTGTATAAATAAGTGGTTAAATTACAATTTAGAAGATCGTGTCATGTCAAAATGTTTTATAAAGCGGACCTATCGAGAGGCCTGCCAGACCCAATGACGTTTTATCACAGCCGCCCTGTTATAGCATATCTTTCCAAATCTTAAAATACTAGAATATAAGTCACCATAGTGAACATGAGTTTTTACGCAGCCAATATTGTTAATCTAAATTCTGTTTTAGCTAGATTAGATGTGTTAGCTAGGTTAGTAGTAGAAAAAACGAAGCAAAAATCACTAATTTGCCACCCCAAGATTGTCACTCTCTGAAATGCCACCCCAAATATTGCTCTTTTAAGATTTGCAACCCAATTCATAGAAATAATAAGCATTTGCTAGTTTTCTCGTGTTCTAGTATTTTCCGATTAATTTTGGGCTGAAATTAGCAGAAAAATAACTATTTGCCCTTCTTCCTTGTTGTCGTCTTCCTAACTCCCATCCCGTGGAGAGCTTGCTCGTGCGGTTGGCCGACTTGAGTAGCAACCACAGGACACGCCGCCGCAGCTCCTCCTGCGAGCGAGATGCGGCCCCCTACGCCACGCCTCTTCAAGTCGGAGCTTCGGAAAGCAGCGCCATTGTGGAGGTATTCACCGTCTTTGCTCTCCCTTCTCAGCACCGGCCGTCGAGATCTTTGCTCGTCTCGCCCGTGCGTCTCCTCCTCAATCGAACTTCGATGTCGCTGCCACTGAAAGAGTGACAACCCGAGCCCAAAGAGCAATTATGAACTCTCACGCTGCCTTTGCTTCAAAGTTCAAACCCATCTCTGATGAAAGTTTCTTCTCGGTGGAAATTCACATGGTAATATTTGAAATAACATTTTAAATGTCAAGTTTTTAGTCACATGTATCGAGATAATCCCACGATCAACAAGGCAAACTCCATAACCGATTAGATGTTGTAAGGGTCTTACGACCTCGGGATCTTTTCGACGGTTAAGTCGTTTCTGACGAATAAATTGTTTACGACCAGTTACGGATACTTCTTGCGATTCAGCCGCTTCAATCTCTTAGATCTTTTTCAGCGTGGTCGTAAATTCTTTGTAGCAACTTACGACCACTCTGCGATATTGAGTCTGTCTTCCTCAGCGCTCTCCTTAATACCGTGATCGTAAATCTTCTGAACCGCGCGGTGATCTTGGCGATCACCGTTCACGTGATCGAACACCCTTTCGACTATGTTCACTTCCTTCAGCGTGATCGAAGTCGCTTCCGTTCGCGTCTTGATCTTCTCGGTGTAGTCGCTGCTCCTTCGACCACCTTCACGTGGTCGTAGCCTTCCTGCGTGGTCGAAACTTCGCTGCGAGAATTTTGCCGTGGTCGTAACTCCTCCGATCACGCTTGCGGTGACCGTGAGTCCTTGACCACGTCTTGCACAACCACACAACAAAACAATGCTTTGTGTAATTCTCTCTTTGGTATTTTCTCAATGGTTTGGTACATAATACATGGCTCTAAGCCTCTTTTATACCAGGTGTTCTACTTTAACACGGGTTCTCAACCTCTCAGACTCAGAGTCTCATCGACTTAGACTCGATTCCAACTCGACTTTGACTCGTTTTCTAACCCGACTTTGAATTTCTCCTCCGTCTTGACTTGATTACTTCAAACTTTGTATCGTCTTCTAAAACTAGATTATTTCCAACATTCTCTCCTAATCTTGTTTTAGTAACTTCCATCATGTCGACCTTCTTCCTTGATCACTTTGGCGTTCTCCTATACACTTCTTCCTTGGTTGGTCTTTACGGGTTTGGAGCACTGCTTTCCAGACCTTTGCTCTCGCCGTTTTCTTCTGCAACTTTCAGTTCGCGCTTCCTCCACCGACAACTTGTTTCAGCGATGTGTGGCCTTGCTTTCGACCATCGTCCTTCACGGCTGTGCTTTCTCCGCCACCTCGGGATCCAAACTCTAGGTTTTTGGTGCCTTCTTTTGGTCTCGTGGGAGCTCCTCCTGAGCTTTTGATTTTCATGATTATACTTGCATCATGTGGTTTGCCCCGATCACTCATGCTCTCATTGCTTTGACCTCCCTTTGCGCGATTGCGCTGATGCGACTTCACCTTGCTTCCCTCCATGCATGCGAGTAAGCACCTCTGTCTCGTTTGCTACGACCGCTGCTTGTGTGTGGTCGATGTCGACCACAGGCCACCCCTTCTTTTCTCGGCTGCGGTTGCTACATGTGGTGTAGTAACCGACCACTCGGGCGATCTTGACCGCTCGGGCGATCACGGGACTGTTCGTGCGGTGAGTCGTTCAGCGACTACTCGCGCACCCCAGTTTGATGTGGTCGTATGATTTCTCGACCACCTCGGTCTTCATTTGCCATGGTCGTGACACTTCCGACCACGTTCAATCACCGTTTGCGTAGTCGATTGTCCTCTCGACCACGTCCAATCGCCAGCCGACTTGTTCGTTCGACTTGAGCTTTTTCGCCGTCGCCACGACTTGCTTTTCTCGACTTGCTTGTTATGACTTGAGTTGGCCTTGACTACGATGGATGAAGTCGTTCACATTCGAGTTCCTCGAACCCTTTGCATGCCATCTGGTTTCCAGATTTTCAATGGTAGCTTGTACAACCGATTTCTTGACTTTTGCACCTTCATTAGCGATCGCTCTCTTTGTCGAAAACTCTCGAGTAAACATCTTTGAGTTCGATTAAACAACCATCTTGATCGATTGTCCAAGACTTATGACATTGCTGCAAAGACTTGGTATGTAATACACATCGGCGGTGGTCTTTGACTTCCATCCTTGTACTTCAATAGGATTGTGCCTCTCCTTTTATCGAGCGGTTGAGTCATCTCCAAACTTCACCTTACCGACCACCTTTTCATCCAACTTATGAAACAACGCGTGTGCTGTCATGTGATTACTTGCTCCGTTGTCAAGATACCAATTTGTTGGTGGTCACGAGTCTCCTCTCCTTCTTCATCAAACTAGAGAACACCTTCCCTTCATTTAAAAATACCATTATTGGTTCTTCAACATTGAAGTGGGATAGTAGCAAAGTTGGTTCTGTATATTACGAGGTTTGAGCTATGTTGACTTCTTGACTTTCTTCTTGCTCCTGCATTTTGCAGCATAGTGTCCATACCTTTTGCAATTGTGGCATTGTATGTGACCCGACAATCCGTAGCATAATGACCATACTTCTTGCAGGTATGGCGGATGTAACTTCGCATTCAGCGGCGTCATGACCAATTTTCACATTGAGCATTGAATATGAGACTTATCTTGAGATCTTCCACCTCGACGGTTCCACGACCTTGCTGGCCATATGAGTGCATGCGGTCGGCTTGTATTGGTTCCTCGTGTCTTCTCTCACAAGCAAGGCTTGTTGATTGTAAGATCCTTGCCCGCCGTTGTCGGCTTGGTAACTCTTGGGAGAGCTGCTCGTGTGCTTTGGCGCTCGGTTACCTCCTCAATCTTCATCTTGAGAGGTCTTGCGAGTAAATAGCGTTATTCGACCGGAAGAAACTTCTCTGTAGCACTCTCAAATACTTCTTCACGCTACCTCATCTTTCAAGTCGTCGCGAGAGATTTGATCTCGTTCACGACCGTTGAATCGACTAGAGAACTCTTCCACGGTCGACTTTTCCCCATCTTCATGGCTTCAAACTCACTTCTTAAGGTTTGAAGTCGAACTTCCTTCACTCGATCTACTCCTTCATGCATAGTTTTGAGTAGTCCGGACATCTCGGCGATCTCCTTCCCAATCAATTGTCGCATCATTGAATCGGAGCGGCGATAGATCGCCGCCATAGCCATCTTGTCTAGTCGTTCATCAACGACCTTGTCTTTCTCTTTCGGTTCAAGCTGGGCCCCGGACACCTGCGCGATCATGTTGACCTTCACCTTCATCGCCGGATCGGGTAATTGTCGAGCGAGGATCGAATCTGCGGCGACACGCTTTCCTTCATCTTGAAACCTCGCCATGGTTCACCAGGCTCGATACCAAGCTGTTGTAAGGGTCTTACGACCTCCCGGGATCTTTACGACCGGTTAAGTCGTTTCGACCGAATAAATTGTTTACGACGATTACGGATACTTCTGCGATTCAGCGCTTCAATCTCTTAGATCTTTTTCAACATGGTGCGTAAATTCTGTAGCAACTTACGACCACTCTGCGATATTGAGTCTTTGTCTTCCTCCAGCCGCTCTCCTTAATACCGTGATCGTAAATCTTCACGAACAGCGGTGATCTTGGCGATCACCGTTCACGTAGTCGAACACCCTTTCGACTATGTTCACTTCCTTCAACGTGATCGAAGTCGCTTCCGTTCACGTACTGATCTTCTCGGTGTAGTCGCTGCTCCTTACGACCACCTTCACCGTGGTCGTAGCCTTCCCTGCGTAGTCGAAACTTCGCTGCGAGAAATTTTGCGTGGTTGTAACTCCTCCGATCACGCTTGCGGTGACCGTGAGTCCTTCCGACCACGTCTTGCACAACCACACAACAAAACAATGCTTTGTGTAATTCCCTCGTTTTGGTATTTTCTCAATGGCTTGGTACATAATACATGGCTCTAAGCCTCTTTTATACCCGGCTGTTCTACTTTAACACGGGTTCTCAACCTCTCGACTCCGAGTCTCATCGACTTCGACTCGGATTCCAACTCGACTTTGACTCGTTTTCTAACCGACTTTGAATTTCTCCTCCGTCTTGACTTGATTACTTCAAACTTTGTATCGTCTTCTAAAACTAGATTATTTCCAACATTAGAGACAATCCATAGCTTGGTGAATGGCCATAGCGTTAAGATCATTGAAATATAAGCCCATAGGGTAACAAAAGAAAAGAAAAAGGGGATTCCTCCACCATATGAAATCACGAGATTTGTTCTCCTGCTTGGAGCAATGAAAACTACAATCAAGATCAATGACAAAAATTACTCCACCACCAAGATTTTCATACAACACACAACAAACCATGTGCTCCGGTTGATGGATGAGAAGGGGATAGGAGTTCTGGAAGAAGACATCGACGAAGAAGGAAAGGCAAAGAAGACATCGACGAAGAAGGAAAGGCATCTTTCCACGTGCTAATTTTAGCCAAAAATAATTAAAAGATACTAGAATATAAGGCCCGTTTGTACGGCTCCACTTCACAAGTGGAGCTGTTTTTTCTTCAGCTCCTGAGCAGCTCCACGGTGGGTGGAGCTATTTTAGTAGTTGTTTGGCAAAGCAGCTCCACTGTTTATCATGCATGGTTGAGAGATGTCAATTGTCCAATATACCCTGTCTATTTGGCTTGTAGTAACATCAAGAGCTGTATATTTCTACATGATTTTCATCAGAGTAAATTTGAATTAAAAAATTAAAATTTAAAATAACACAAAGTATTAGCATCCAATATTTAATGGCGGGCGCTCCTTCACGATCGAAGGCGAGAAGACCGAAACAGAGGAGCGAGAATGAGAGAATAGAAGAGCGGTGGCAAATCGCGTAAATTCATGAAAGTACAAGAGGCGGTGGCATGCGGGCTGCGGATGGGCAGGTGGAGCTACTTTTTCAGCTCCATCTCGTACATATCTTTTGTCTCGACATGTTTTAAGGGCTCCTTGGGTGGAGCTATTTTGTTTTACCCGTTTGGCACAAAGCGGCTCCAAGCGACTCCGGGAGGCGATGGTAAGCCTGTGCCAAGCGGGGCCTAAAGTGGCAAATCTGAACTATTTCTATGATTTAAGTGGTAAATTCTAGAGGACAATATTTAGAGTGGCATTTAATAGATTGGCAGTCTTTGGATGGCAAATAATTGCTTTTCCCAAAATAGAAACTAAGAATGATTAGTTGTGGTTGGTTAGCTCATTCCATGGTCCCACCTGGTTCGTCGACGTGACCAAAACTTGACAATTTTATTTCCATCTCTCCGCTTCCCGAGAAAGTTCTATGGCACCAGGTGGCATTCACCAATCTTGAAGCAAGTCTTCTTCCCAAAGAGACTTTTAAGAGTTAAACACAAGCCCCTACGCCGTCCATGGCTCCACGCTGTGCCCTTGCCGTAACCACGCCACGCCATCTCCGCGATGTGCATGCAACACCCGCTCACTCTTTAAGCCTAGAGTGCTATCATCATTGCATATTTTATCTTTTTCAACTGCTAGTCATTTTAAGCAAACTTTATTTTATTCACAATGCAGCAACCATTTTACAACATATCATTTTAAGCAACTATTGTAGCATACTAGTGGAGTTTAATCATACTACCAAAAGCTGATATGTGAAGTCTTTGCTAGTACGTGAGGCTATTTATGTGCTACTCCGCCGTGCATGATGTCCTCATCGATCACCTAAAAAACAAACAAAGTAAGGGTGAGTCCGAGAGACTCAGCAAGCACGATAAAACAATGGGGTTAACATACTACTTTAAAATTTTCCATTTACGTGAGCTGTGCATCACTATTTACGTAACTATATTCTTGTTATCACTTCCATTTATGTGAGCTGTACATCACTATCTCTGTAATTATTTCACTGTTAACACTTTTATGTAATGTAATGCATTTGTAACTATATCAATGTTCTGTTTTGTTTTCATGCAATGCGTGCTGTAATTGTAGCTTATACGGTATAGCGGAGTATTCATCCATCGATGAACCACTCAATCCCGTCCTCTTTTATCGGGGATCCAAACTCTACTCAGGAGTACCTTCAGTAGATCCTATTATGCGTGTATGAGTGCAATGCGTGATGCAACATGCTTTCAATGTTGGCATTTATTCATAAGCGGCACTCATCAAACTATGATTAACATGTAATAAAAGCAGCATAGAACATGGCACGAAAGACATAAAATACCAATAATTCACCACAATCCATTGTTCTACCATGCACTTGCCTAGTTAACCTAGGGACGATACATGGGCGACTCGACACAGGACCTCCACGGTACAAACATCAACGACTCAACACATCATATTGAAACTAGTGCTTAACAGAGCGGTGGCGACCCGACACGCATAACCCAACATTGACATAAAGCGCCAAAGTTAAGGACCCGTCACGCGGTATCAAACCCCAATTTCTATTCTTTTCTCCCCTTTTCTTTTCTATCTTTTTCCCCATTTCTTCCCTCTTCTTCTCTCTTTCCCTTTTCTTTCTCTCTCCCTTCATTCGATTAGGTCGAACCGACCTTAACCCATTCCCCTTCTCTCTCTAACCCTCCTCTCGCTTCATTCAACCGAAAGGCTTAGCTTCTTCTCCTCCTCCAATCGGGGCACAGGGGTGGTGGTCCGCATGCCGCCAGCAATCAGTCGTCGGTTGCCCCCTCTCGGTCCTCACCCCTCTCTGCTCCTACACCCGACGTCGCCTCATGCTTCCCAGATCTAGCCAGTCAGGGGCGGATCCGATGCCTCCCTACCACCAGTCACCTCTTACGCCGCCCCTCTAGTGCGGGCATTCGCGCCACCACGAGCTCTAGCCCTTGTAGCGTCGGCCTGATGGTCGAACACCTCCCTTGCACTGACTCTCATGCCTCTGGCTGCTCATGGCACCGTCAACCCCTGTGCATGCACAGCGAGGCACGTGACGCTCCTGCATCGCCTCCCCGTCAACACGACCTTACGCACCTCAGGCCTCGCCCTCGGTGCGCCTCGTCCTACATCACATTTGCCGCTACGGCTCGGCCGCTCCCTATGGGTTTGAGCTCATCGGCCTGACTTGTGCAGAGCCAACCACCTACTACCGGGATGGTTTGCCCCATCCCTCTCTCTATGTGCACTTCATCTACTTTGCGTGCTATTGGGTTGTAGAGGAAGGTGGGCATACTCAATGGTTGGCTTAGCGTGGGTTCGCGATCGTCGACATCCTGTTCTCATCGGTGCTATTCTTACGCCTGCCTTCCCAAGCTCCTTGGGGCCTCCTATCTTCTTGGCCTTCTCCTCACTACAACAAAATGAACATATTAAGACATTTTGTTTAAGGCGCTTTGAATCATGTCTCTCTTTTAGAACCACAATTGAAATAGAGGCGTAGTTTGAGGAGCGCTCTAAAGGGTTGCACGCTATTAAATTCTATTAAAGCAATTTCTTGAGGCGTCTTGGAGTCGTCTCATGTATAGAGGCGAAATTTTAGATGTCTTATTTATCATTTGAGCGTCTTATCTATTATCTCCATATAAGAATATTAAAAAACAAAATGGTGTAAGTAACGGTATATATATAAAACATAAAAAATATCAATCTCAAAGTTCGAACTCACAACACGAGACTTTTCTTTCGCTTTTGTCCGATGGTGAAAACATAAAAAATATCAATCCCGGGTTCGAACTCTCAACCTAAGGTTTAGAATGTTCACGCATCAAAATGGTGTAAATACCTAATGGAGTCGGGTATAGGATGTATTCTTTACCCACGGGTATGAAAATGGGGAGAAATCTCTACCCATCGGGTAGCAGTGCAGGTATGGGTTAGCTCTACCGTGCCGTCTCACCGTTACAGTGAAATAATGACACGTGGGCCATCCTAAAATAAAAAACCTAACTCCCGCCTTGCTCGGTCACCCGACCGCCCCTCGGCCCCCTCTCGCGTCTCGCCCCACTCCCTCTCGCGTCTCGCCCCTCGGCCCCTCGCGCTCCACCTGCCTTTGGGATGCCGCCGCCTCCTTCTTCGCCCTGCCCCTCCGTCCCCACCAGGCTGCCGGCCTCCTCCTCCGCCCCGCCGAGCCACGCCCTCCTCCTCCGCCCCAGATCCGCGCCTCCTCTTCCTCCTCCTCTGCCCCCACAGTGCCGGCCTCCTCCTCGCCCGAGATCCGCGCCTCCTCTTCCTCCTCCCCGCCCCCACCCGGCCGTCGGCCTCCTCCTCCGCCCCCACCCGTCCGCCAGCCTCCTTCTCCTCCTTCATCCGCCTCGGCCCTCGGCGCCTCCGCCCTCGCCGCTCCACCACCTGCCTTTGGGGCAGCTGCCGCCTCCATCTTCGCCACTGCCCTTCCGCTCCCCGCTACCGCCACCGTGAAGTCCCACGCCCGCGCGGGCTGGCCTCCCTCTCTGCTCCCGGCCGGCAGCAGCGCCCGGCGAGCCGCCGCCCGCCGCTTGTCCTCGGTCGAGCGCGAGACACTGGATCGGCCGCCATCCTCGAGATCCGGCAATCAAGTAATTTCTATTGGTAATTTACATCTAGCTTATGCAATCAAGTAGCAATAACGAGCTCTGTTGGTAATGGTAGCAATGGTTACTTGTGACTTGTGAAATTTCCATCATACACATTATTGTATTGCGGTTTAATGCTCCAAGGTGCGGAGCACATGCTATAACATTGTGGTTTATCTCGTTAAATATGTCCTTTTGGCTTGTTAGAATTATACCAAGTGAACTTGTTAAGAGCAAGGTTTACAAAGTTTGTCATCCCGAATAAAAATGTGAAGCTATCAATTTGATTATCGTAAGTAATTTACATTGCAATGCCTATGCCTAGTCTTTGCTTCATTTTTATCATATCTTTTGGACTTAATAATCTATCTAAATTGTGTATGTTAAAATCTCAAGATAGAATCACATACTTTTTCTTGAGAATCCTCAATGACTCAGATCCTCCTTGTTTTCATTTTTTAAATGTGATATGGCTAGTGCCATATATGATGGCATCTGTATAATTTTGCCCGATGACTTACTAGTTACTAAATTAACATATTACTAGTTACTACATAGGACATCTTGAGGCGGCACATAACGTCTCAACGCATGCGTGCCTATATTAATTGAGGCGTGGTGCGGCCGTTTTTATAAAAGCATCTCTAACTTTATAGGGACTAGTATAGTGTCAGTGCTAGCGCCATGGCGGCATTTCGAGGATGCACATGAAAACAACCAAATGAGGATATATTTTTTCATAGTTTAAGTCCATTATAAAGGAACAGTCCAAATACATTATAAATGGCGATTTAAGTTTTACCATGTCACTTGTAAATATTTGTCCACCCAATCTTTGAAATGTGGCATAAAGCGCGAAGAAGGAAAATATCATTGAGAGCTCGTAAGCAGTGTCGATAAGAACCACGAGTAAAGCGAGCAGCTACATAGAGTATTTCCCAGGCTACAAAGCGAAGCACTACACTACAATATAATTGCATGTTTGAACCGCTTGCGCCACAAGCATGCATTTCATATTGTACTTGTATTATTATCACAGACTCATGTCTTTATCGCACCACGAAAGAACACATCGACCATGATAATTCTCATAATTGTCGAGTTGAGAAAAGCGGACTTTACGCAATGTCCAACAAAAATATGAAATGAATTGGCATGTTATAATTCCCGTATAGAACTGAATGGAAAAAAGTAGTGTGCTCCTCAAAGATGCATAAAATAGATCTTGGTGATTAAGCCATGGTTTACACTAAATAGTCAATATTGACAAAAGCGGACTTTATGCAATGTCAACAAAATATGAAATGAATTGTCATGTTATAATTCCAGTATAGAACTGAATGGAAAAAGTAGTGTGCTCCTCAAAGATACAGAAAATAGATCTTTGTTGATTAAGCCATGGCTTACGCTAAAGAGTCAATAAACTTCTCTTCTGGAACAACTAATTTATAAAACAAGCTTTTCTCCATAGGAGGTTAGAAATACTCAACAAAGGAAAATTACTTTCAGGTTACAATGAATGGGCTGAAACTTTTTAGCTGAATCAAGATAATTTATTCTTTTGCATTTTACCTCATTAAAGAGGACAAAAACTAAAAGATCACCAAAGAAAACTGATCTGCACAACACTTAAATGACCTTAGAAAAAGAAAGCGGAAACTAATAACTATAATTTGTTGAACAAACCAAAAGGAAAATGTGCATATATTAATACACTTTATCACGATTGTCCATGGGGCTCAATATGTTGTATCTGAAGCTGCAGTCTTGTCGTTGATGGTGAAACATATGGACATAAGTATAACCACGTCACATGAATGACTAATGGTCACAGAGCACATCCTAGGCCACAAATTGATCTCATTTTCAATATGTGAATACACAAGTTGCCCACAATTGATCTAGTTTTGAATATGTGAATCTACAAGTGCTTAGCTTCATATTAGTACAGTCCCACATCACTTTGGATATCAGCCTACAACATGCATAAGAAAGTGTGGTGTCTTACAAAGCTAACACTCCAACATCTCATAAGCTCGGAGAAGAAGCACTATACTTGTTTAACTCTATTGGTTGATGTACTAAGTATGGTGCATCTTTTGAAATACCATCGATGCATTACCCAACCTCATGGAATCGCATGCTAAGTAAAAGGACATGAAAAAGAAAGCCTCAATCAACTCACATCTTTGGAAGGTTTTACATATCTGAGAGACAGAACATGGAATTCCCAAGTTGGTCAAGGCGCCTCTTATTAACCCGCACGGAAAATCTGAAGCATGCTTGTTGTTTGGGCTGCGATATCACCCAATGATCACGAGTCATTCTCGATTGCATCCATGCCCTCTGAAGATGGATCTAGAGAAACACGAGTAAGCCACCGGAAACGGTTATCTTGAAGAACAAAGGTACCCTGTATATATGGAAGTCACGTCATGTCAGTTCTATAACAGAAACAAAATAAGGATAAGAAGAAAAATTAACCTGATGATTATTATTTCGTTCTTGCAGCTTTCAACTATTTCTAGTCCCTTCTACATAAGGTATTCATGAATCAGGATAAGAAGAATGCCAAAAATGAAGGGTCAAATGCTGCAGGGAACAACCAGCAGCCCACAAATAATTGGAAGAATCTAACGTGAGAAATATATTTCAAGAAGCCCGTATTTACTAAGTAAAATATCAAGAAGCCCGTATTTACTAAGTAATCTAACGGAAGACTCTACTGCCCCATGAGAAAGCATATATTTCATTTCTAGCATCAACCTTGTCTACAACAGAAAAAAGAAATGAAATACGTGAGAAAATATACATGTTTGATTATTCACTTTCAGGGAGAGAGAATAAAGTAATAAACCTTGTCGATATTTATTATGGATGAAGAAAGGTCTGTATTGCGGTGGAAGTTTATTTGGAAAAGCGAAAGCCAAAGCGGCGGCAATTCTCAAGCCACGCAAAATCTGGTGAAATAAACTAAAGTAGTATTATCTAAATTTGTCTTGGATAGATAGACAATCTCAATTAAGAACATTCCTTGAACACATACCAGGGTCCTCTTTGAAAGAAAGATGGGCGGGAATCACCGTACACACACGATAGTTGATTTAAGGAGTTAGCGAGAAGAAAAGCGGAGGAAATCGGGATATTGCTGAATCTCGCCCAAATTGAGATGGCTCTCATGACAATTACCTTATTATTTCTCAGATCCCTTACTCCATTCACATAATCATAAATTACGTATACAAATGGGTTAAAGAATAGGCTGTAGTACAAGAATAGCAACAATGCTAGTAATTAGCTCTGTGATGTTTCACCAAAAAAACATTTGTTGATCATTTGAAGTACAAAATTTCCTTGAGAAGATTACTGTTTATTGTGAAGTCTCTTTTCAAAGAATTCTTCCAGTGAAGAATATCCCCTCATCATAACCATTTAACTCTGTTGAACAATCTACCTCTTCACTTCCATTCACATATTTATCATTTGTTACGAAGCTTGAAACTGTTAGAAACGAAACAAATTCCAAGCAAACAAGGGTTAGAGAACATTGCTGCAAAAACAATTGTTCATAATGTTGATGTTCCTATGAATAAAAAAAACCTCGATGATTGAGCCATATATATTAATCTGGCAGATTGGAAAACGTCTGCCAATAATCATATAGCTTCTGAAAACCTCTTTTTTAATCTGTAAAGAATCAGAAGCAGGTCAATGAAACTAACCAAATTTGAGAGATTCATACGTATTCAGATTATTCCCCAAAGCATTGCATAATGATGAAACTAACCAAATTATTTGTACTTCAAGAGTCAAATGCATACTTATAGAGACAAATGCATCCCTAATTCCCTATATCTCTCAGACTCTCTCTCTCCCCCCTCCCCTTTAATTTTAGATCTAGCTAGAAATTCAATTCCATTCAATTAGTTTGCGGTGAAAACATTTAGGCGATGGCATTCATAAATTCATTCATTCAATATTTCAATATTAGTCCACCATCATGATTCATGAACACTTGAATAGCCGAGCAGGCGACCTCAAAACCCTCAATTTGTAGCCTCAAAATATTTTGATTCGGATAAGCGCCCCATCTCCCACCAATGATCAATCCTGAATCCTCAGTTTATTTCCCTAATTCTTGAAACTACCGTTCTGTTCCTCCAAATTCCAAAACACATACAAAATCTGAAAAAAGTGCAGAATCTGAAAAAGGGGATTTTCACTGTGACTGTCGATTGGGGTTAGGTATGGCCGGACGGCGAGACGGGAGGCGGAGGCTGGCGTGGGGAGGTGGGAGGCGCGGCGCCCGGTGCTACTGCGGCGCTAGTCGAGATCCGAGAGAGGGAGAAGTCGAGCGGTCTTGGCGGGAGCGTCGGGCGCGTTGGGGAGGCAGCGCGGCCGGCGAAGAGCGTCGCCGCGCCGAGGTAGTGCAGGTCGGGGCGGCGGTGCGGGCGAGATGGCGGCCCGCGGCATGGTGCGAGCAAGAAGCGGCGTAGTGGCGTCGTCGAGTGCGGCCGGCGGACCGCGGCGTCGTCGCGCTCGGGAGCGAGGCAGGGCGGCGGCGGGAGGGCGCGCCGGTGGACCTGCGGCGCCCGCCTGGCGAGCCAGCGGCGTCGTGAAGGAATCTGACGGCGGCGCCGCAGCGGCATCGTTCGGACGGGAGTTTTATTTAGGGTTAGGGTTGGTGGTGAGGGCCCGAGCGGTTTTGGGTCGGGCTGCCGTTGTGCGGCGAGAATATCTCGCCCATTTGGTTTGGTGGGAGAGTGCGCACATGAAGGATGATCGTCGGATATGGTTGAGTAAGAAAGAGAATAGATGAGAGTTAATCTGTGCGGATGTTTTTAGGATGGTGTAATGCAGGTGCATATTGTGGTGTGAGCGTAGTTAAAGTCATGGTATGGGCGGGTAATTGTTGGGTGGATGTAGGATAATTTTAGCTGGTGGTTTAATAGTGTAGATGCGGTCACGGATGTCTCTAATGAAAACGTCTCAAATAATATAGGCACGCCTTAGAGGCGTCTCTATATTTTGAGGCGGTTCATGTAGAGACGTTTCTATGACGCTTTATAAAAGCGCCTCGGTTGTCTGTGGGAGACTAAGCGAGCGTCTCTAACCTACAAATATGATGTCTCCCCACGGATGTTTTGTTGTAGTGCCTCCTTGCTCCTTCCTCTTCTCTTCCTCTCATTGGCTTGCTCTCGGTTGAGGAAGGAATAGAAATGTTGCTGCTTGGTTTTGTTGGTAGCGAGCAAGGCTCGACTTTGCTCTCTTGGATTTGCTCTTGCCTTGGGTGATTGGGGAGTCATTCATGGTGGTGGTGGCGTGGGGCACCACCTGAGTGCGTCCGCCTTTCCTCCACACCTTCCAAGATAGACATAGTTTTAATTAATTTATTTTTTTTGCTTTGAGATTGATGCATGCCACGCGTCAATTTAATAGAGAGAAAATTCCCCCCTCCTTTCCACACATCAACAGCACACCATACATTACTGCACAATCCACACTTCCTGTAAGAGTCAAATCTCCCATTTGCGTCCATGCATGGTCCCTATTTGTCGGACCCAAATTGATCCTGTGAAACACCGCACTTTTTCTGAATCGGTAGATAGTGCTCACGGTACATTCTTTGCATCATTTCATACATCGCATAAAACATAATAAATCATAATATTACATAACCAAGTTTGAAATACACCGTGTTGGGTGACAGTTTAAATAAGGGCCTATCAGGCCAAAATGTCTACATCACAAAGATAACAGCGGAAGCAAAAGCAATAGTAAGACCATAATCCACAGGCAAATGACTGAAGGGGTAATGTGAGCAAAATGTACTATCTAATCTTAGGTAATATATGTGCACATAATCTCCATCAAGCCTACTTGTCTAGGACCCAAAAGCGTAGGAGTTGCCCTAATTTCCTTCGTTATTTCCTTCATCTTCATAAGTGTAGTGGTCTTGGGTTCTGTTTTGATTTTGTAGCTTGAGTGTGAGCACCAATCCACCGTGCTCAACGAGCCAACACACAGTATGCAAATAGATAACATGCAGGGCTTATCAAGGATAGGCTCAGGTTATTTTATTTTCCATAAATTGCCTTTAAATATATATTACTTAGAAAATTCCTAAGACCTAGCAGTTTGAACTCATAACATAATTTGTGAGAAAAACTATAGTAATAGCGATCTGATTCCATCCACTATTATATGGCATCCACCATATACTCACTTTTGATGTTATATCACCTTACCTCATCAGGGACGACACCTAGGACAACTCAAAGCAGGGCATTCCAATACCCTTCACTTTTCAATCCCACCCATAAAGCATTTTGAAATAGAACTATATCTAGTAAGATTCCCATGTCCGCCCTTGACTATGAGCATAACTATTCGAATAGTTTTACTCTCGAGCTTGCACACCTTACCCATAGAGATGATTCACTCGTTGCTCCACACAATTCCTTAGTCATGCGGTTGAGTAGATTATCACAGGACCGTTATAATGCATAGTCCTAATGTGGTTATACCCGCTAAGCTCTATCTTCTGTAGAATGCGTACATCCCTCGAGAAGGGTCCCTCGTGAGCCATCACGGGCAAAGCGAGATGAGATCATCCTTCCTTTGCTCGTGTTCCACTTCACGTAACCACTTTTAGGGTTATGCAGTTAGTTAGCCTGCAGAGCAATTTACTAGCTTATGGTTATACTATTGTACACTGGGATGTCATCACAAGATTCGGTCCTTGGGGTTATCGGGCGGTTCTACCACGAACCATACTCTCGTGCTGCTTGCACCACACCCCGAACCATCCACGGATATTTAAGCAAGTTGAGGTTTTAGAAACATAAAATACCCATGTCAAAATATACCAACCATTTTCACCATAACATCCCAAATCAATTTCTCATGATTTGAAAGTGTTGTTTTAGGGCATTTTAGTGCCCCGATTATCTAAGAAATACAAAGCACGGCGATTTACTATAGACTTATTTTGAAAGTTCTAATATTGTAGTTCTTGCTAAGGCGACAAGGCTCGGTATTTAATGATTTCAAATGAGAGTAATACTAACAAGATCATTATTGGGTATATAACTAGCAGCTTGAAATCAAACATAAATTTGCACATAAAATAACAGCATGCAATTGGATAATTTAAAGCAGAAATTAATTCGCGAAATGTGGGTTCAACATGATCAAAGTATTGACTCATGATGGGTTTCGTCTTGGTCGTTGGGGTTGCTTCAGCTTGCTTCTTCTTCACAGGCCTCGTCGCTATTTTTGATCATAAAATTTTGGATAAAAATTAGCAAACCGAACAAATTCTCACCAAAAATTCAAATGAGATTCAAAAATTATGGTTTTGGTTCCATTGGATAGAAGTTGAATTTAGATGAATTTAGAACTTTGTCTCACTCAATTTGGAGTTATAATGAATAAGTTATGCCCTTTTAAAGTTCTCAGTTTAATTAAATCCGAAAAATAATAAAAATCTGACAGGTGGGTCCCACTTACAATTTTAAAATTTTCTTTTATTTTTATTTTCTAACTCTGTGTCTATGACAGGTGGGTCAGTTACCGTTTTAATTAAAGGAGCATGGCCCACATGTTAGTGAGTGATCTGCATTAACTATTCACTATTAGCATTAATGGCATGTCTTACATTAATTAATGATGTCTTAACAATTAACTCCTCTTCCCCTTCGCTCTGGTGGCCCTTTCTCCGTAGAAGAATGGCGAGCCCATCATTGGCGGAGGAAGCGGCGAGCGACCATGAGCATTCCAAAATGGGATGCTCATGCCTCTGCACTGCCTGAGCTTAGTCCCGCGACCAATTTGGCGGTGGTGGCGGTTAACAACGGCAAGCGGTGGCGGCGAAAGCGAAAATGCGGGCGCAACCGCACTCGGTGTTAGAGCTCAATTGCGAGCTAGGAGAGCATCATGGTGAGGTTAGAAGGCGGTGGCGGTGCGGCGGCGTGCGGTGGCGGCGGCGAGAGCGCGCGGTGCCGGTGAAGAGGCGAGAGAAGCCGGTCGAGGTGGGGATGACTTGCGCTGTCCTAAAGTGCTCGGCTCGGCGGAATCGGCCATCGCGGCTCAATCGATGGCTTGCGGATGGCGGAGTTGGAGAAAAATGGGTTTCTTGGTGGTGCGGCGAAGCCGGTCGGGGTTGTGGAAGCGGAAAGCGATGAGGGTGAGTGGAAGTCCGTGCGGGCTTTATAGCCAGCGAGGCGGGCAGCAGCGAGCGGGTGGTGTGCGATCGCATCGGTGTCATCGCACCGTGACAGCGTATTGCTCACTATAGAGCGGCGAACCTTTGCGCCGCTTCAGTTGAAGCGGCAACGGCAGGCGAAGCGATGGGTGGCGGCTGTGTTGTGTGGCGGTGCGGCGGAGCTGTGGGTGGCGGCTGTTTGGAGTGCGTTAGCGAGCGATGTGGCGACACAATGAAGGCGTAGGCGGCGGTAGAGACCATGGCGCGGTGGCCGGCAAGGTTTGCGGTGCGGCGAGGAGAAGATCGGCGACGGAGCGGCGAGCAAAGCTTCGGCTCTGCCGAAGCGGCAGGAAGAAGAAGAAGATGGGTCGGGCCAGCTCGGCCAAGCCAAAATCTTCTCTTATTTATTTATTTACATATGCATTAACACTCATGTATATCTATGTATACATTTATATCTTCACATTTTGTTCTCTTGCTTGCTTACTTATTTTCCTACTTTTCTTTCCTTATTGCTAAACTAATCTTTATGCTTGTTTAATATGATGCATATATATATATATATATATATATATATATATATATATATATATATATATATATATATATATATATATATATATATATATATATATATATATATATATATATATATATATATATATATATATATATATATATATATATATATATATATATATATATATATATATATATATATATATATATATATATATATATATATATATATATATATATATATTATTCATACCTTTATTGTTATTTTTACTACTATGCCCAAAGTGAAAATTTTAAATTTTAATTCAAGTTACCCTTTCCTTTTGATGTATCATCTTTTCATATTCGATTTTAAAACATAAATTTCTATTATTTATACAATTCCTTCACGCTTTATTATTATTTGTTTTATCTTTTGTAATTTCTTCAATTATTGGAACCTCAACCAAAATTTAAAGAAAGACCATAAAAATCCAAATATCGAAATTATATTCCAAAATAATTCAAGGGTTACACATTTTCAATTTCAAATTTTTAGGATGTTACACTAATGCATACATAAACCACGCGTTGCAGCATGTGCAACTTATCCTTCATTGATCACAAAGAAGCATCAACAAGCTAATTATACTAGCCTCTGTACTTGCTAGCAGCTATACCGCCACTCCATAAACACCCACGAGCATAATGTACGTGTATCTAAGACTAGAGCTAGCAATTGCCGTGTGGAGACCAACGGAGGAGAGCGCACGGCACGGTACTTCGGTGCCGTGCCGTGCCGGAGGATCCGAGAGGGTACGTGTATCTAAGACTAGATAAATGTTTTGGTAGATCAATTTAATTTCATCGGAAACTTTGGCGTGTAAATATGGACACCTCTGGGAGATCAAAGGAAAGCTGGCGCGGGATTATCCCCATAGTTCCAACTGACAATGGACTCAAGAAAAACAGCAGAAAGAAAAAGAATTCTACAAAGGGAATTTAAGCTTGATTCGATTGATCATTTCCATAGCTCCTCCATTGGAAGCCCGCGCTCCACAGCGACATCCTTGAACTGCCTCATCATTTGGGTCGCCTTGATGGTAGCTCTTGCATTGTTGAGGGTTCTTGCTTCGCAGCTGCTTCCCCAGAGCATTTTCAACTCCGGCCATCTCCAGCACAACCCTCACAGCTCCGCCTGCAATGACACCGGATCCAGGGCAAGCAGGCCTCAACATGACCCTGGCTGCTCCATAGTCTGCATCAGCTCTGTTTGTGGTACAGGAACAAACAAGAAGAAACAGTACTCAGAATTGCAACAAATGTGTACCCTTGTTGTAAACATTGTAAACAGAGCTAGCTATCAGATAGAGAAAGATTATTCATGTTACGGCTTCAGAACATTACAGTTGTACAATCATCTATATCTATATAAACGATTGGTGAGATTAAAGCACCTCCTGAACTTCAAATGCTAGAAATTACCACAATAATCAGGTAAAAGAAGAATTCATAAAAATCATCTCCTTACTCGAGATAAAAGTGAAGGATCTAAAGCTTTTTTGGCGAGAAATCCAATATATACTGTAACACTAAATAACAGTTGTAAACTATACAACTTATACAAGTTAGAACAGTATAATGAATATAAATCTATTTTTGAATATAGACATATTATGTAGAAGTTACCACTTAGCCGAGCAATTGAGCAAATATTTAAGCTATTTTATTCAATGGAACAGAGAGTTCATGGTAACAGTAGCAATCACTTAGTAGGAGATATTTGCCCTGTGCCTACAGATTTACCAATATGAAACATGTGACAGCATATAAATACAGTAATGGTAATATAGAAATGCATGTGGTTGATGAAAGAAATTACTTGAACAAGCAACCTGTTACTAGAATCAATTGGCACTTCTTGTACAACTGAAAAAAAATGGTAAAGTGGTGCTTCCAAACTTCAGGATCTCATGTGTGTCAACTATCAAGGGTAAAGGGGTTTATGGAAAATTATTTCACTGCCTACGCAATTACGCATGAGCAGAACAAATCTATCGTCATAAAAAGGAATATACAAAATTGCACATACCAACTGGCAACTTGCAATGACAACGAGAAGTGGAAAAACCTTTTAGACAATATTATTTCCGTCAATCTTATTATTATTATTATTATTATTATCCCAATCTCAGTACATTACAGGCTGCAGCTTTCTGAAAAAAATGGACTTTATATTGTACATATGTCTATTTGTTTTGTCAAAACTAGTCAGACAACAATCTTGGTAAGTTTATGCTCTTTGTACATGGCTAGAGATTTTGATCATTCATCAGAATTTAATTTTATATGTTTGTGTCTTATTTTGGGAAGATATGATGAATGTGAATCTATTTCCTCCTGCACTAAAGAACCATAACAAATGTTCAAAATCACTACAACACAAATGCCACACAATGGAACCTTAGAATAATACAAACAATATTATAAATGTTACAAGAGCAGTACTTCTATGTTTTCCTCTCTAACAAGAATAGCACTAATCTCAAAGCAAATAAAGAGATAAATAACGTCTATCCACCATTCATCATACTTTAAAAATTATATAAATCACTATTGAGAAAAATATAGAAACATCTCCCATGTTACACAACTCAGAACAGGGCCTTAAAATTCAAGAGGAATGAACAAGGAGTAAACTTCATTGGAGAAGAACCAACAACAGTCCGACAACTGAGGCACTGATCAAAGTGATATTACTGATATATGGCTACAGAAAGTCATAAGAATGGACTATATTTGCTAAAAGGAAGGTTTATATCCCTACAACAGGAAACAGACAACTTTTTAAAAAATCAAAACAGACAACACAGATCTTTTTAAGGTGACAACACAGTTTTAAATCAACACTATTTCGCAACACTGTTTTCACAAAGTTTTGAGCAGGATTTTACAGTTGATTTGCATTCCTAAAAAGAGAAAGTCCTATGTCGCCTCTAAACAGTGTTGCAATCAACAAACAAGTTCAGTACTGCATATTAAGCAATAAGTGTATAAATGGATGCCACCTTACTACTTTTTTTTTTGAGATGGTGGGAAGTGGGAACATCTGGCTAGTACAATCATTCTTAAAGCTCACACCCACAGGTCACATGTCCAAGTCCCAAAATATCGTAGTGGAAAATCCACACAAATAACCCACCCAACCTGTGGTTGGTAGGAGTCAAACTTTGTTCATCGGTTGGAGATAAGGTGACATACCATTAGGCTATCCTACAGTTCGCATTCCACCTGACTACCTAATAACTACTAGAATGACCCAGTGGTCTACTATAATATAACTACACTTGAGACTTCCACCTCCTATTTTTCCATCCAAACCTTGAGGATGTCATCCTTGCCTTACTATAGATATCCTTTTTTTAATATTTATTGGAAGCTTCCTACATCCATTAGTCATCGGAATAAATAGTCCCAATATGTCATCACCTTTAAGCGTTAAAGGGGTAAAAGGAAAAACTAATTACAACTCCAGTAGCATCTAATGTGCATTAAAAGAGAGATTATACAGGACCAAATTGTAATAATGTCCAAATCAGAATTGCTACTGTGCACCTAAATTTCTGCAATGCTGCAAAGTCTCAATTGAATTTCAGTACTGTTTAACCTATTTTAAGATAAAAAAAACTCCTCTACTGTCAAACATGGGTTCTTCCCAAACACACTTTCCATGATGACCCATAAAATCCAGCTTAAGTGAAAAATGACTCCATCGGCAGAAAGTATCCTGAAAAATGATTCCATCAACAAGAAGTATCCTCAACGACACCACAGTTTATGATAGAGTAGGGGAATTTCAAATAAGCAATTGTGAAGGTGTGCTACAGTAAATGACTCAAAATTGACTTCGGCTTCAGTATTTAAGACTTTCAAATTCTTGTATGAAATTTTCTAAATCATGCAGTGCTTGACTGAGGGAAGTAACAGTTACTGAGTAAATTTGGGCAAATAACAGTTACTGAGTAAATCATCATTGCATCTATGTTTAAGTTTAACAGAAAATGCACCATTTAGGTAATAATTCTCAAAATGCAAATCGTCTCCAAATTGCTGAGTTCGTCCAAGAAACACACCAAGGCAATTAGTTAGTAATAACCAAACAACTACATCCACTATTTGTGGGCAGCTTAGAGTATGCAACGATTTTCTTGGACCTCGTTCTATTAATTGGTAGGGATAAGTAACTTCAGGTAAACGAACTCTAGTTTTGCGCATTAAGTTTGAACTGACCGGGTCAGGCATTAGGACATCCACCTCGCGTGTAATTCAAGAACAAAGCTTAAGTAGTGCTGGCTAGCGATGCCACTCACCTGTGCGGGAAGGTGGAGTACTTGGTGAGCGGCACGGTGACGAGGTTGCGGCGGGTCAGGCATTAGGACATCCACCTCGCGTGTAATTCAAGAACAAAGCTTAAGTAGTGCTGGCTAGCCATGCCACTCACCTGTGCGGGAAGGTGGAGTACTTGGTGAGCGGCACGGTGACGAGGTTGCGGCGGCCGTTCATGGCAGCCTTGGTGATGGCCTCTGTGACCTCCTTGGCCTTGCCTACGCCGACGCCGACGTGTCCCTTCATATCGCCAACCACGACGACGGCGCGGAAGGAGAGCTGCCTCCACCCTTGACGACCTTGGTGACGCGGTTGACCTGCACGACGCGCTCGCTGAACTCGTCGCTGGGGCGCTGGTCCCGGTCCATGTCCACGGGGTCCACGACCTTCACCTCGAACACGTTGTTACCCAGCACCGTCTCGCCGCTGAAGGCCGGCCCATAGAGCGACTCGTACGCAGCCGCCACGTCCTCCGGCGCCTCCGGTGGCAGCTCGTCGAACGGTGCGGGATCCACGTAGCCCTCCGGCGGCACCGCGAACTCGAATTCCGAGGAGGATACCGGCTCCGGCCGCGGCTTTTCGTCCTCCTCATCCTCCTCTTCCCCGGCGGAGGCTTCCACGGATTCCTCCGCTTCCCCTTCTTCCTTCTCTTCCTCGGAGACGGAGTCGTCCCAGGAGGACGACTTGGGGACGGGGAGGAGGAGGCGGCGGGAGGCGGAGAGTAGGGGTTTGGGGCGGGGGCGGAGGCGGAGGGAGGAGAAGGGTGCCGTGGCGACGGGGGCGATAGAGTAGGTGGTGGTCATCGCCATGGCGGTGGCGGTGGAGGAGGTGGCGGCCATTTTGGGGGGTTCTTGGGATGATGCTCCGGCGAGGGAGGGGAGGGGGCGGCGAAGTGCGGGGGTGACACCTGGAATTGCTCGGCTTATCCCCTTCGTTATCTGGTGTTTCAGCCTCGTTGCATCCGGGCTGGGCCGCAAGGGCAAGTCTGCCCTGGTTGGACTCGCTCATGTGCGAGCTGTGACTGTAGCAGTAGGCCCGTTGGGTACACACGAATTTTACGAGGAACTAGTAAAGTGCGTGCATTGCAGCGAATTACCAAATAAAATAATATATTCTATCAAATATGATCTCAAACTAAATAATAAACATCAATTTTATCTTACGTCATCATGTATCAAGCAAAACATACATGTTCATACTTGTAAATAAATCAAGCATCATATTAGTGAATCATGATAAAATAAGCACCACATACAATAATATGTACAAAAATGGTAGTAAACAATATTTTTAGTAGTATACTTAATGCATAAATAACTGTCCATGAGTCTTGGAGAATAACAAACCAATACATAAATAAATCAAGAATCTAGTTACTATGCTCCTTTGAACCACAAAACTACCTCTAGGATATGCGGCTATGATTAAATATGCCTCATCTGAAATAAAAGAACATGAGCGATATTAGCGGCGATGCTAACCACAACTACTAGTGCTCAGCTAAAACTATCAAATGTAGACCATTACATATGACAAAATCGGATGTTTGAACAAAACCATCTCTATTAAGGCCATGCCTACCATACGCTTAAACACTTGCGTAGTAGTGCGCAAAACATCATCCACATAATAGAAATTTACGGACCTCAACTTAGCATGTTGATGGTGTATGTACCCATCCCGTCTAGTATAAAATCATAATAAATACCATAGGTTTAGCATTGGAAGCAAAGAGTAATTATATGCATACGCTCTTGTTTAGAGCCCTTGGAGGATTTTGATGAATGGCGCTGCGGATGTTGGAGCAGGCAATAGACGCATGAGACCTTTTTCAATGTATATCCTCAGTAGGCGAGGAAAAGAGCTGAATAAGGTTTTATAAATCTGAGGCTACTGCAAACACGAAATAATTCAAGCGCCAATTTAGATGTGCACATATCACGAGTTGGATGTACCTCAAGTAGAATAGCATATAAGCACATTTTGACATAACTTGATTCGGTGATACAACTTTGGACACATACAATAACACACAAATTACCACATCGGCTCATACAATTCTCGGTTTTTGTTTTCACATTTCACGTAAATGAGCCCATAACAACCTCCTAAGAAAAGGACATCACATGTTGATAAAATGTGAAGTTAATTGTTGTCATCATAAAGCTCTTTGATGCAAGCAGATTTTAATGCATAACGAAGTTTCATAAGCGCCAAAGCAGTATTTATGAGAGAATTGCATTAAATGAAGCAGTATATTATGACTCATTGGACATCTAATCTCACAATATGTTGATTTCTAACAAATATATACACCTATGTGATTCCATGAGTCGAATAACTTCTAAAGACAAACATATATAGGTTATTCATCTACTTTAAGGAAACTTGCGGTATGGCATAAGCACCAAAATAGTAAGTTAACACTGTTGTGGCT
This sequence comes from Dendrocalamus sinicus, assembly GCA_036346575.1. NCBI lineage: Eukaryota > Viridiplantae > Streptophyta > Magnoliopsida > Poales > Poaceae > Dendrocalamus > Dendrocalamus sinicus. Next base: position 23,220,428 of record CM070647.1, read on the forward strand.
CTGAGACCAAGCAGAGAGAAGTGGTAGTGGAGAGTGATGAAGATAAGTGTAATGGCTCTGGCCTCTCCCCATGGCTTACTCGCATATATATATACTCATGGGAGTGCTTTTCGGTTATACCCTTACATCAGGTCATCCCCTGCAGAGCGGTTATGTCATTACACAAGGCCTATTACGGGCCTTATAGTCTTCTCACAGGAACTCTTGGGTTTAGGTGGGGCCACCCCTCGACAGGAGCCTCTCATGGTGAAGGGCTTCACGGGCGAAGCCATGTCGTCGAGTCCTTTGGCCCCCTCCGTCCCTGCGGCGTGAATTACTCAAGCTTGTGGTTGAGGAACACGAAGCTTGCGCCACTGAAATGAACACGCGCGCTCGTCCCCACCCTTGAGCGGGTGGCGGCGGCGGCGCCTAGTCCAAGTAGGCGCGCGCTCTCGTCCCCTACCCTTGGAGCGGGTGGCGGCGGCGCCCTGGTCGAAGCGAGCGCGCGCTCCGTCCCCTACCGCCGAGCGGGTGGCGTGGCCGGCGCCTGGTCGAGCGAGCGCGCGCTCCGTCCCTATCCTTGAGCGGGTGGCGTGGCGGCGCCTGGTCGAAGCGAGCGCGCGCTCCGTCCCCTACCCTTGAGCGGGTGGCGGCGGCGCGCCTGGTCAGCGAGCGCGCGCTCCGTCCCCTACCCTTGAGCGGGTGGCGGCGGCGCGCGCTGTCGAAGTAGGCGCGCGCTCCGTCCCCTACCCTTGAGCCGGTGGTGGCGGCGCGCGCTGGTCGAATAGGCAGCGCTCCGTCCCTACCCGCCGAGCCGGTGGCGGCGGCGCGCCTGGTCAGTAGGCGCGCGCTCCGTCCCCACCCCGAGCGGGTGGCGGCGGCGGCGCCTGGTCGAGGAGGCAGCGCTCCGTCCCCTACCCGAGCGGGTGGCGGCGGGCGGCGCCTGGCAGGCGAGCGCGGCGCTCCGTCCCCTACCCTTGGAGCGGGTGGCGCGGCGCCGGCGCCTGGTCGAAGCGAGCGCGCGCTCGTCCCCTACCCGCCGAGCGGGTGGCGCGGCGGCGCCTGGTCGAAGTAGGCGCGCGCTCCGTCCCTACCCTTCTAACGGGTGGCGCGGCCGGCGCCTGGCGAAGAGGCAGCGCGCGCTCCGTCCCTACCGCCGAGCGGGTGGCGCGGCGGCGCCTGGCAGCGAGCAGCGCGCTCCGTCCCTACCGCCGAGCGGGTGGCGCGGCGGCGCCTGGTCGAAGGAGGCGCGCTCCGTCCCCTACCCTTGAGCGGGTGGCGCGGCGGCGCCTGGCCGAGCGAGCGCGCGCTCCGTCCCCTACCCTTGAGCGGGTGGCGCGAAGCGGCGCCCGCCGAGCGGGCGCGCGCTCGGGGTGTTGTGACCTCGTAGCCTTGTAGTGCGCTTTTAATGGCGGTGGAGTGCGCGGCGGCGCTGGCGAAGTCGGTGTCGCGTCGTCGCGATGCGCCATCTTTGCGGGTGGGAACGCGTGGCGACTTCATAAGCCCAGTGCGTCGTGGGATGTGGCGGTTGCGTGACGCGGCCGTTGCCTCGTTCCCAGAAATTGGGCGCGTGTTGAAGAGGTAGGGGCGTTGTCGTTGCACGGCCACCTACGGTAGCGGCCTTGTAGGTTGGGCGGTTCTTCTTTCCAAATCTGGGCGGCGAATCGCGGGAATTTGATCCGTCTGTCTGGCGAGCCCAGGCGGCGGCGGTTTTATAAGGTCTTGGCATTGGGGAGGCACCCTTCCTCGTTTGCTTTTGATCTGCCGCCTCGCTTGCGCCGCGCTAATTGTTAGGCCCATTGCTCCTTTGCCTTCTTCTTCTCCTTCCCTATCGTGAAGAGCAAATGGCTAGCCACGGCGATGCCGGCTACCACCCCGCGCGGTTCCTTGCCCACCAAGGCGGGGACCCATCCTTCCTCGAGGTACAAGCGATGCGCGAGGCTCGCGTGCCAACAAATTGTGGAGCAGCGGTGGAGCATCAGGAGGCTCTGCTCCCGGTCTTTGAGAAAAAGCCGCATGAGCGGAGGGGCCTGCAGCGGCTCGTGGATGAGGAAGATCGTGCATCGCGACGGGGCTCGCTTGCCTCGCGGGGCGAGCGGGGCGGCCGGGCCCTTAGAGGCAATTGTTTTTGTCGCTTTCTTGATCGGCCTTGGATGCCTTGTGCGTTGTTTGTGGCGAAGTCCTGCGGGCCTACCGATTGGAGCTAGCCGGTGGCGCCCCGCGATACTCGCCTCATTGTCTTCACGTGGGCGTGCGGACGAGGTGGCGCCCTAGTGCGAGCCTATTGCCACCACGCATGATGCTGCTATCGGCCCGGAAGGTTGGCGGCGCGGTGTCCAACCGGTGGTGTGGACTTGTGCTCGGCGTCTGCGCGCGTTGTTCCTGTGCTAGCCTCGGCGAGCGGTGGCGTCGGTGGGCGCGGTGGTGGTTCTACTACCGTGGCCAGACAAGCGGGCTGCGATGCGAGTGGGCCAATCTCGTTCAACGGCCGCGCCAAGTGCGAAGCGGAGATTGGCGACACGCGAAGCTCTGAGCCTCGTTGGTGTGGCTCGTCGCATGGCGTCGCGCAACTGAGTCGTCGAGTTCACGATGCATGGGCGGCGCCACTGTCCTCTGAGGAAGTATGTTGCGCGAGAATGGCCCCGAGGCGGGTTCGATCCGTCGTGTCTCATTTGCTTCGCCCTCCGCACCTTGTAAGTCTCCCGGCCACGCCCTTGCCTGCGCTTGGGTTCGCCTACTGGCGTGATTTCTGCGCGATGGCTCGGCTAGAAGATGCGGGCGCGCGTGCTGGGCGCTTCTCGGCCGTACACACTTAAAACACAGAGCTCGCGAGCGCGATCGGCGGCTAAGCGAGCGGATAAACCGCTGCGAGCTATAGGCATTGCCGTGCCAGCGCATGATCTGGAAAACTCCCGCGGGACTCCGGTGCCGGAAGGTGATAGCCCGCGGTAGTGTCTTCAGCGACGCCGAGCCCGTTCCGGCTTCTCGTATGCAACCGGCGGCCCCGTGGTGCTTCGGTTGAGCGGAGCGTGCGGCGGCGGTGGGCAACCACTGCTTGCCGGAGCGCACGCTGCGGATTCCCGGCACTACGCGCTGCCCGAGCCGTGCTGGGCTTGCGGCCGGCTGAGTGGACCCGTCGACCGGGAAGTGCGCGTCCGGCGAACAAACCACGAGGCGGTGCGCCATCAACCGTAGCGGCCGGCGGCGTGCCCTGCGGAGAAGCGCGGGCGACAATGGCTGAGGTGGTTACTGCGTGGAAGAATCGCTGCGCCACCATGCGGCAGCGCCTCGGGCCGATCCCCATGCAACGAGTCGGTTCCGCTGTTGCGGGGCCTTGCCGCGGGATTCTGGCGGTGGCGCGGCGCGAGACCTTCTCCCCAACCGTTGAGGCCCGTGTCCCCACGGGTGGTCGACCGGTGCGCTTCTGCCGTGGCGGGCGCGGGAGGTAGGTGTGAGTCCTTTCCTCCCTTGACCGCGAGGCTTTCTCCGTCTGCTCGCTCATTCTGCCGACATCGGGCGAGCGGCGTCTCCGTGCGCGGCGAAGGATCGGCGGCGGAGTGTCTTGTGGTCGGGAGCCGTGTGCGAGATGCCCGCGGTGCCCCTTCTTTGGCGGCGTGGCGTGGCGCGGTAAATCTGGCGTCTTTGGGCGGGGCTCGCTTCGCTCGGACTTGCTCCTCGCCGGAGATATTTTGCGACCTCACGCGCGCCAAGCGTGCCGACAACGGCCTCAACCGAGAGAGTGCTTGTCGTCATGCGCGAGGACCTCTGGCGCTCGCGTTGCGAGCCTCGAGATGAGGTAAGTATGTGCACCGGCTTATGCGGTATGGTTAGCGCTGCTGATTCGTTGTTCTGTCGGACACTTGCCCTTAGCGGTCCTTTGGCGAGGCCGCGTTCGAGGCAAAGGGCTGCAGAGGCCCACCTCCTGGCGAACACTGCTATCGCCACGAAGGATGGCGAACCCGCGGCGGGAGGCTGCCACGGTGGCGCCGAGTTGCGACCACGGGCGCGGGGCGCGCGGTGAGAAGCAGCGCCGCCGCCGTGCGGCGAGATCTCCGTCCTAGAAGGAGAAACGCCCGGTGGCGGAGGCTGCTGCGAGAACCACCTTGCCTTGGGAAATGCGTCTGCGTCGGCGTGGCGGGCCATGGAGTCTCGAACCGGGCCCTTCGGGATCGTGCGTCCGAGTGCGGATACTACGCCGCCGGCCGGAGGCCTGCCGGAGCGCTGGGCTGTCGAGGAGGGCGGCGTTGCTCTTCGTGGCGCCGGGACCTTTGGCGGCAACTGCGGCTATGTTGGTGCGTGCCGCCCTCCCTGCTTCATACTCGTGGGTGTAGGCATACCCATGAGCTAGCGAATCCTCAGCTGGATCTTCCCGGCCGGCCAGGAGGTTATGCCGGGCGCCATCGCTCGTCGGGGCTGGCTGCGAACTTCCACCAGCGGATGCAGGGCGCCGGGAAGGTGCGGCGAGTCGCCGTCGGCGAGCGTTGCATGGGAGGACCTCCTCGATGGCTTGAAGGGTCCTTGGCGCCGTGCGTGTGCGGCCTCGTCCTCGTCCGCCGCGCCAAAGTGGCGGTGGGTCGGGTGGTGCTGGGGTGATGTCTTGGTTCTTACGCATGTGACCATGTAACCCCTCTTCTTTCGCAATGGAACCAAGTAGTACTTTATGCTTGGTGTTACACATCATTGGGCGTGAAGGGCAGTGTATGCATCTCGTTTGTGCTCAGTGGGCGGCGTGTGGATGCCAATCTCGGCGCTATCGTCCTTTATAGTCTGGAGACTTCGCGGCGTGCGAGCTGGGCTCGGCGCTTCGTCTTATTTAGAGTGCATGGACTGTGCGTGCGGAGCTAGGCTCGGCGCTCGACTTCTTTATAGTCAGGAGACTTCGCGGCGTGCGGGCTGGGCTCGGCGCTACGTCTTATTTAGAGTCAGTGGACTGTTGCGTGCGAGCTGGGCTCGGCGCTACGTCTTCTTTATAGTTCGGAGACTTCGGCGTGCGAGCTGGGCTCGGCGCTCGTCATATTTAGAGTCCGTGGACTGTGCGTGCGAGCTGGGCTCGGCGCTTCGTCTTCTTTATAGTCGGAGACTTCGCGGCGTGCGAGCTGGGCTCGGCCTTCGTCTTATTTAGAGTCCGTGGACTGTGCGTGCGAGCTGGGCTCGGCCTTCGTCTTCTTTATAGTCAGGAGACTCGCGGCGTGCGAGCTGGGCTCGGCGCTCGTCTTATTTAGAGTCCGTGGACTATTGCGTGAGAGCTAGGCTCGGCCTTCGTCTTCTTTATAGTCGAGAGACTCGCGCGTGCGGGCTGGGCTCGGCGCTCGTCTTCTTTATAGTCGGAGACTCGCGGCGTGCGAGCTGGGCTCGGCGCTCGTCTTATTTAGAGTCAGTGGACTGTTGCGTGAGAGCTAGGCTCGGCGCTCGTCTTCTTTATAGTCGAGAGACTGCGCGCGTGCGGACTGGGCTCGGCCTTCGTCTTATTTAGAGTCCGTGGACTGTGCGTGGGAGCTAGGCTCGGCGCTCGTCTTCTTTATAGTCAGGAGACTCGCGGCGTGCGAGCTGGGCTCGGCGCTCGTCTTATTTGAGTCCGTGGACTGTGCGTGCGGAGCTAGGCTCGGCGCTACTCCTTCTTTATAGTCGGAGACTCCGCGTGCGAGCTGGGCTCGGCCTTCGTCTTATTTAGAGTCAGTGGACTGTGCGTGCGAGCTGGGCTCGGCCTTCGTCTTCTTTATAGTCAGGAGACTGCGGCGTGCGGTGCTGGGCTCGGCGCTCGTCTTATTTAGAGTCAGTGGACTGTGCGTGCGAGCTGGGCTCGGCGCTTCGTCTTCTTTATAGTCGGAGACTCGGCGTGCGAGCTGGGCTCGGCGCTCGTCTTATTTAAGTCAGTGGACTGTGCGTGCGAGCTGGGCTCGGCGCTCGTCTTCTTTATAGTCGAGAGACTGCGCCGCGTGCGGAGCTGGGCTCGGCGCTCGTCTTATTTAGAGTCGTGGACTATGCGTGGGGAGCTAGGCTCGGCGCTCGTCTTCTTTATAGTCGGAGACTGGCGTGCGAGCTGGGCTCGGCGCTTCGTCTTATTTAGAGTCCGTGGACTGTGCGTGCGAGCTGGGCTCGGCGCTCGTCTTCTTTATAGTCGGAGACTCCGGCGTGCGGGCTGGGCTCGGCGCTACGTCTTATTTAGAGTCAGTGGACTGTGCGTGCGGAGCTGGGCTCGGCGCTCGTCTTCTTTATAGTCGGAGACTCGCGGCGTGCGGTGCTGGGCTCGGCGCTACGTCTTATTTAAGTCAGTGGACTGTGCGTGCGAGCTGGGCTCGGCGCTCGTCTTCTTTATACTCTGGAGACTTCGCGGCGTGCGAGCTGGGCTCGGCGCTTCGTCTTATTTAGAATCCGTGGACTGTGCGTGCGGAGCTGGGCTCAACGCTCGTCTTCTTTATACTCCGTGGAGTGCGCGCGGCGTCCCCGCTGCGTCTTATTTATACTGCAGCAGAGTGCGTGCGGAGCTGGGCTCGGCCTTCGTCTTATTTAGAGTCCGTGAACTGTTGCGTGCGGAGCTAGGATCGGCGCTCGTCTTCTTTATAGTCAGAAGACTCGCGCGTGCGAGCTGGGCTCGGCGCTTCGTCTTATTTAGAGTCAGTGGACTGTGCGTGCGGAGCTGGGCTCGGCCTTCGTCTTCTTTATAGTCAGGAGACTCGGCGTGCGAGCTGGGCTCGGCGCTACGTCTTATTTAGAGTCAGTGGACTGTTGCGTGCGGAGCTGGGCTCGGCCTTCGTCTTCTTTATAGTCAGGAGACTCGCGGCGTGCGAGCTGGGCTCGGCGCTCGTCTTATTTAGAGTCCGTGGACTGTGCGTGCGAGCTAGGCTCAACGCTCGTCTTCTTTATACTCCGTGAGAGTGCGCGCGGCGTCCCAGCTGCGTCTTATTTATACTCCGTAGAGTGCGTGCGGAGCTGGGCTCGGCCTTCGTCTTATTTAGAGTCAGTGAACTGTGCGTGCGGAGCTGGGCTCGGCCTTCGTCTTCTTTATAGTCAGGAGACTCGCGCGTGCGGTGCTAGGCTCGGCGCTCGTCTTATTTAGAGTCAGTGGACTGTGCGTGCGGAGCTAGGCTCGGCCTTCGTCTTCTTTATAGTCAGGAGACTTCGGCGTGCGAGCTGGGCTCGGCCTTCGTCTTATTTAGAGTCCGTGGACTGTGCGTGCGAGCTAGGCTCGGCGCTACGTCTTCTTTATAGTCCGGAGACTCGCGGCGTGCGAGCTAGGCTCGGCCTTCGTCTTATTTAGAGTCAGTGGACTGTGCGTGCGGCTTAGCGCGGACGGGGATGCTCTTGGAGCGGCAACCTTTATTGAACTCCCGTTTGCGCGGGCGAGCATCGCCTAATCAGCGAGCGGTGGCCTCGCCTCTTGTCTTGCTTCTGGCGTAGTATCGCGCAACTTTGTCGCGTTCCATGTGTGCGGAAGGCTTGTCCTTCAAGCGTGGCGGCGATCGCCCCTTTGGCAATGCCTCGTTACGATGTCTGGCCCTCCGCTTGGATTCGGCTTGCCGCGGTTTACGCTGGCGCTACTCGAGGCGAGTCCCGGGCTTGAACCCGCGGGCATATAGGCGGTCGAGTGCGCATTATGCGCGCGCGTACTTCGGCGTGGTGGGCTGCGTCTACCGTATCCGTCGAGAGGTCAGGACACCGGCGCTCCTCTTGGGTGCTTGGGCGAGAACGTTCGCGGCGGCCTTAATTTCCTCGGGCGTCATTGCTTCGTCGCGAAGAGGAGCTTGAATGGCGTAAATCCCGTTGGGCGCGTTACCGTTGTGCGGCGACCACAAAGCATTGTGGCTTCGTCGGCCACTTGCCCGGCAATCCCACGGCGCTTTTGATGGCGGCGGAGATGGCGCCATTCGCGGTTCGGCCGCCGTTGGGTGGGGATGCCTTCAGAGGCGAATCGGAGGTGATGCCCATCGCATCCGCGGTAATACTTGAAGAGGCGGCGTCAGCTGCGAGCCATTGTCGGCCGTGAGCTCGAGGTACCGGCGACATATGATGTTTGCCATAGGAGCGTGTATGGCGCGAAGTTACTTTGGCGGGCGATCGCCTCGGCCACTGGAGAAATACTCGGTAGCGACCACCACGAACCGGAGGTCCCACGGGCTCGGGCAAGTGGTCCTACTATGTCGAGACCCAGCGCGCGCGATGGCGGGCCGGGGATTGGGTTGAGGCTTGTCGGGGGCACATGGATGATCGCGCCATCCATTGGCACCCTTGGCACCGGCGGACGAGTCTGGCGTCGGTGATGGCGATCGGCGATGAAGCCTGTCGAGCGCCTTGCCAGGCTAATGACCTCGGCGCCAGTGGGATCCGCATACGCGCGTGGATTTCCGTCGAGGGTTCCTTTCCTTCCTCCATCGAGAAGCGCGCGGGAGCGGCGCGCAAGCGCCCTTCTTGTAAGCGTCCCTTCAAACACTGGAAGGACCGTGCGCGGTGCTGCAATCATCGCGGCTTCGGCGGTCCTCCGGCTCAGCGAGCCTTGTAAAAATTTGAAAATGGGCTCCGCCAATCTCACAGGCGATCAATCACGGTGGACAAGCGCGCGTCGGTTGTCTGCCACGATGGCGCCTTTGCTAACACCTCGTAGAATGCCCCCTCCGAAGCGATTGTTGGTGGCTGCCTTGGCGAGGGCATCCTTTGCTCATTCTCGCTCGAGGATGGCCTTGCGGTGACACCCAAAAGTGCCTTTCCCTCGCCGTACCGCGCGCGGTGCCAGCCTTCGGGGTCCTTGGCAGTATGACTTGTCCACATGGCGGCCACCAAGCGCGGTCGGTGCGGACCAACACCGTCTCACGCCGGTGCCTTGAGCCGCTAGGCCAAGAGCGGCGCCTCGTATTGGCCGTGTTGTTGGTGGCGGGGAAGGCAAAGCGCGCGAAGTACGACAATAGCTGTCCCTCGGCGTGGCGATCACCGCCCACGCCCGCCGGCGACAACGTAAGCTCCGTCGATTGTAAGCGTCGAGCGGGGTCATCGTGCGCTGGCGGGTTGGGCGGGGGTCCATTCGGCGAAAATCCGCCGAGGACTTGGGATTTAATTGCGTTCGCGAAGCATCGTCAAGGAGAAGGAAGCGAGCTCGGCGGCCCATTCTGCGTCGCCTGTGGACTCCTTGTTGTGTAGCATCTCGGCGGGAATGAGGAAGGCACGGTGATCGGGTGAGCGAAAATAATCTGCGAAGCTTAGGAGGCCATGACCAGCGCGTGGCGAGCTTCTCCAGCTCCGTGTATCTTGTCTTGGCGCCTTGAAGGGCCGGAGACAAAGTAGGCGGGCGCTGCATGGCGCCTTCCTCTAAGGCGAGGCGCCTTGGCCGCGGCGGTAGCGCGGCCAGAGTAGAGCGGGAGGAGCCTGCAGTGCTGGGGCGACGAGTGGGAGGCTTGCGGTCTTGCAGCTCGTTGAAGGCGCTGCGCGATCCCGTCCTGCGAAACCCCTCGCACCGCGAGTGTCTTGAAAAGCAGCGAGGCCCGCTCGCCGCCACAGACGAGCGGCTTAATCTTGCCATGCGGCCGCCCGACCTCTGGACCTCCTCGTGTCTTGGCGGTGCATGCCGAATAGCGTCCACTTTGTCGGGGTTCGCTGGATGCCCGTCCGGACACAAGAAGCCGAGGAGTTTGCTGCTGTACCCGAACACATTTGTCGGGGTTGAGCTTGATGCCGCCTTAGGAGGTTGTGAAGGTCTCACGGAGGTCCCGGCCGTGTAGAGCAAGTTGCGAGTTTTGACCACCACGTCATCGGCGTATGCCCGACGTTCCTCGAGTGGGCGGCGGGGCAATGGTGGCGAGGCGGGTGAAGGTGGCGCTGCGTTCTTCAAGCCAAAGGGCATTACGACAAGCGAGCGTCCCAAGTGGTGTGATGGCGGTCTTCTCCTCGTCGTCTTGGCCATGTATACAGTGGTAGCGGACTAGGCGTCGAGGAAACTCATGAGTTCGCACCAGCGATGGCGTCAACGGTGATCGATCGTGGCAAGGATAGTTGTCGCCGGGCGCGCCTTGTTGAGTGCGTGAAGTCGATGCACATGCGCGAGCCCGCTAGCCTTTTGACTAGCCGGGTTAGCGAGCCATTCGGATGGTGGACCTCGCGGATGACCCGGCGCGAAGCTTTGCCACCTCGCTTTGGCGCTGCTGCGATCCATCGACATCGCCGGAGCCTCTGTTTGACCGGCAGCATCGGGCGAACCGCCAAGCGATCTTTGGATTACGCGCGATCCACGCCCTTGATGTCCTCGGGGACCATGCGAAGACATCCACGTTGTTACGAAGCACACAGGCGGCTCCGTTCGACCCCGGTGAGCCCTTCGCCAATGGAGACAAAGCGCCCCTCCGCTGGGCGGCACCTTCTTAGCGCGCGCCGGGCGAGGCTTGGCGTCCACCGGGCGGAGGGCCCGGCACCTAGCCGGAGAGGGCATGCAGGCGTGCGAGGCGGCTGCCGCCGGCACGTCTTGCAGTCACGATCGCGAAGATGGTGATGACACCCTCCGGGCAGGAGCTTTACACACAAGAAGGCGTGGTGTGGGATTGCCTCGAAAGAGTTGATGGCGGGTCGCGGTATGGCGTTGTAGGGTGCTAGATATCTCTGACGTCAAAGGTGACATGCTCGGTCGGATGTTACCTTTGTTGCCCTCTGACGGAAGGTGACGGGAAGGAAGCGTGCCCCGGGCCAGCGGCGGTTGACCCCGAAGCCTTGAAGTAGAGCTCCGGTGCTCCGGTGGCCGAGGATTGCCATGCGGTCGGCGTCTGCGAATAAGATGTTCGCGGAGCTTCCCGTCGACAGGGCGCTTGACCGCGGCATGCTATGTGGGCTGGATGACTAGAGGGTCTTGGTGGGGTACTCCACGCCCCTAAGCGTCGTTCAAGTCGAAGGTGATCTTTGCGGGCGGCATCCACATCTGCGGCTGCTCCCGGGGTTTTGAGGAAGAGCCTCCGGTGATGGCGTTGGCGGTGCGATCTTTGCGCCCTCATTGCGGTGGCCGCGTGGGGCCATCCTTGGGTGCCCGCATGGGCCGGCGGGGCGAGAAGCGAGGCGAGACCGGCCGTCACCCTCCGCGGCTCCATCACGCGATGCATGCCCTTGTGTAATGATCGCGTGGCCGTGTACCTCGCACCACTTACCATAGCGCGAGCTCTGCTCTGCGCGATTGGCTGAGGTAGTCAACTCCACCCTCAGACCCTCGGGCTCCCCCTGCGGCGGGGTCGGGTCCTTGGCGGGTGCTCTCGGTGGCGGGACGTGATGGGCCGTCTGCGACCGGCGCGCGCGGCGAGGTTTGAGCCCACATCGCGGCGATCCTTCACGTACTCCGTCCTCACCGCCTCGGGAGGGCTGCCTCGAGGCTCGGCTCGGCTCGACTTGAGAGAGGCCACCCGCCCGACCTCGCGCGAGGCCGCTCCTGTGGGCGGGCGAGATAGTGATCTTTGCGTCTCGCGCATCCTCCTCGCCCGTAGCGTACTCCTCCATTTGTCGAAGAGCTTGTACTTGTCGTAATGGCCTCCAGCGCGTTGTATTCGGCCATCGGCGGCGGCGAAGGCCACTGGCTGCCTATGCGATGGTGATTTCATTAACATCATGTACGGCCGAATTTTGGCGGCGCTTGAAGTAGTCGGCGTCTCAGGGTCCTTGCTTCCACGGCGAAGAGTTAGTCGCATCGGTCGCTCGAGATGATACCCTTGAAATTTGGATCGAAGCGGTCGCGAAGCTGTTCCCACGCATAAGCGGGCCGGGCTCTATGGTAAAAACCAAGAAGCGCTGCTCCGTGCGATCTGAGGAGTCCTCGCCTTGTGGTGTCGTCTCGCGCGCGGCCTCGATCGCGGTTTCGTACCTGCGCCGCGAACTTCGCGAGGATCCGTGTCGCCTTTATACGAGCCGATGGCGCTAGGGAACTTGAAGTCTTGGGCCACGCCGCTGCTGCAGCCCGCCAAGGCGGGGACTCGGATCCGCAGCGTCGCGGCGGCGGCGGCTGGAGGCAGGGGCCGCGGCTATCCGCCCTTTCAGCGCGGGCTCGGGCGCGATTCTTGCTGGCCGGTGACTCGAGCCTCTTGTATATCTCGGCGGCTCGCGAAGGCCCCGACTCCGTGGAATCGTTGAGGCGCCGGCCGAGCGCTTTCCATCCCGGTGTGGTGGTGGCGGCGAAGTCGGCGTCGGCGAGGTCGGTTGTCGCCGCACCGTGTCGGCGTCTTGGACCGTGGAGTCCGTCCTCATGCGCCGCCAGTGGGGTTGATCGTCGCGGTCTTTGGTAGCGAGGTTGGCGCCGCCACGACGTCGGCGTCTTGGCGCGCGCGGCGCATCGCCACCGCGTCGCCCGCGTGTCGCCGGCGGAGCCTGGTACTCTGCGGTGCTCGGCCCGGCCGCCTTCTTTCCCCTCGCCGCGGTGAGAAGCTTTTCGGTGCCATCTTTTTCTTGGTCTTGAGCTTGTCTTCGTCCTCCCCACGGACGGCGCCAAGCTGTTGTGGCTCTGAGACCAAGCAGAGAGAGAAGTGGTAGTGGAAGTGATGAAGATAAGTGTAATGGCCTGGCCTCTCCCATGGCTTACTCGCATATATATATATATACTCATGGGAGTGCTTTTACGATTATACCCTTACATCCGGTCATCCCCTGCAGAGGCGATTATGTCATTACACAAGGCCTAATGCAGGCCTTATAGTCTTCTCAGGAACTCTTTGGGTTTAGGTGGGGAGCCACCCCTACGACAACACCAAAATTGCAATAGGAGAAAGTGAGCATGTTATGACTCATTGGACATCTAATCTTGTAATATGTTCGTTTTACAATAGATATACACCGATGTGATTCCATGAGTCGAATAATTTACAGAAAGCAACACATATCTGAGTTCTTAGTCTACTTCAAGGAAACTTGCGGTATATCTTTGTTCCTTTTTTTGTAACACGTACCTCTGAGTCATCAATTCTCAACCATGTACCACGCATATCTTTGGCGTATCATATATAATGCCAGAGAATGATGCATTTTACGTGTCCAAATGTACAAACCTGACATACAAGAAGTAAAGAGGAGGGTTATCACCAGCCAGTCACAAAGGAACCATGTCAATATATCGGAAAAGTGATGCATTTGTTAACCTTATAGTACTTCACATTGAAGCAAGAAAAAGTTCACTTAGTTCCTTCATATAGAAAAGGTTCGGTACCTATGTGATTGTAGTGTAGCTAGAAGCGATAAACAACTAAACACAAGTCATATAATAAGTGATCCAACCAATGAATCACATGCTTGCAAAAATTGCCCAAAATGTGCTTCATTACATTTTATTAGAGGGGTTTGGTTGCAATTTGAAATAAGGTGCAGAACATAACATCATGAAATTCTATTACAATTTAGTCAATTCAAGTGACAATTCTCAAATATTGATAAATGTATATCTCACGACAACACAAGTGTGAACATATGCTTCCAAACATGTAGCTGAATATTTGTCATAATACAAACATTCTTGAGAGCAGATCAATATGGCATGAAATACAACAATACAGGAATCTTTTGAACTACAGGTAATATGTTCGGCACCTCATTCACACTAAGTTGTTTTCTAGCTTTGACATAGCGAGAACACTGCGATAAAGATTTAGGAGGCTTTGATATCGGGAAAGGGTCAATGCTCGTGGACATGGATGGTGGGAGCGGGGATCGGGCCGGGTGGGAGAATGGTGGCTATCAACTACACAACAAAGCAAAAAATCAAGCAGACAACAGATAATCTAATGTCATGAAATTCACCAACTGAAGAAAAATGGAGGGGAACACATTAAGGATCAAATCACACACAAGACAAAATTGGCTTGTGGTAACAGACTGATTGAACGTCATTTCATCAAACACGTTGGGGGCAAAAGGAACATCAATAATACCTCTGATTCTGATATTGATCCGCACAGAGATGCTCCTCAAACGGCCAGAAATCTGCCGGCCGGCAGCTGGCAAACGACGGCGGGCGGGTGTGCGGGTAGTCTGGGAAGCGCTGCCGGTCGGAGGGTCGGCGGGAAGGGCCCTTGCCGCCGTCGCGTCATCATCGTTGGCCGCGGCGGGACTCGATGACCGGTACTCATCCGGGCAGTTCGTACCTCCGCGGCGCGTGCGGTGGCGTCGCGGCGGGAGGCTGCCGCCGCGATGCGCTGCGGCGCATTATTTTGTTAGCCGCCGCCCTCTTGCCGGTGGTCCGGTGGTGATGGTGGGCGCGAGTGGCAGCGATCTTGTCCTTTGGTTGCGGCGGTGCGAAGGCTGGTGGGCGCTCGGCGTCGAAGGTAATGCGCGGATAACGAGGAGGAGGAGCGTTGGCGGGCAGCGCGATGAAGGAAAGCGCGGGATGGGCGGGAGAAGGCGGCCGGCAGGCGAGGCGCGAGTAGGGAGGAGGAGCGTGCGGGGTGGGGAGGAGGCGGCGGCGGCGGAGGTGGGGAGGAGGAGGAGGCAGCGGCGGAGCGGAGGAGTAGGGGAGGCGGCGGTGGTGGCGCGGGGTGGGAGAGGAGGAGGCGGCGGCACGGAGTGGGGAGGAGGCGAGTCGGAGCGGGGAGTGGGGAGGGAGGCGGCGGCGGAGGCGGAGGTTGGGGAGAGAAGCGGCGGCGCAGCGGAGGTAGGGGCGGAGGAGGCGGCGGGAGGCGGAGGATGGGGAGGAGGCGGCGGAGGAGGGAGGAGGTGAGGCGCGGTGGCGGAGAGCGGCGTGGAGGCGTGGGAAGGCGGGGAGAAGATTGGGCGGAGAAGCGCGGCGTGGAGAACATGGGGAAGGCGGGGAGAAGATTGGGCGGAGAACGGGGGGAACGTGGGGAAACGGGGGAGAAGCATGGGCGGAACGAGAGAAGCCAATTGGCAGGTGTTTTGTCAATTGGGCCCACGTGTCAGCGTAGCTTCTTTTTCCTAGAAGGGGTGAGGAGGGAGGCCGCACCAACCACCAACTCCTTCTTTTATAATAGTAAAGATTTCGTACGATTTTTACAACAAACAATTCTATTTTGCAGGATTTAAAAAAATCTCGCTTTCCAATCAGGGCCTATCGGTGGGACTGAATTAAGAGTCTGTTTGCACATTCAAAAAAAATACTTTGCACCTTAAAAATACTGTTCACAAATACTTAGCAAATTCTCATGCCTTTTAGATATGATTTTTGAACTACCTAATTAACTCTAACCGTTTCCTTTACTTTGTGTTTCCTCATTGTTTGTGCTTGAATTTTACTGGAGGGTGTTTTAATCATATTTTTGTCGAAAGTATGATTTACTATAATGTGTGTGTTGTAGGGGTGGCCTCCACCTAAGCCCAGCCGGCCTGTTAGGAGGTTGTAAAGCCCAAGATGGGACATGTATATGACATAAATGCCTTTGAGAGGATACTTGGGTGTAAGGATATAATTGCAAAACACTCCCGTGTGAATATATATATATATATATATATATATATATATATATATATATATATATATATATATATATATATATATATATATATATATATATATATATATATATATATATATATATATATATATATATATATATATATATATATATATAGGCCATATTGAAATGGGACACCTAGGTGCCCAGACACCTAGGCTCCTGCAGTTAGATTGCTTTTAGATACGTGCTAGAGCAATGGTATGTATGGTATGTAATATATTAGGCATGCTAAATCAATCATAGAAGGAAAGTCTTAATCATGGATGGAAAGTCTCAATCACATTAGCACGCATCTAAAAGCAATCCAAAGGTAGGGAGACTAGGTGTCCAGACACCTAGGTGCCCCTGTTATTTATACTATATATATATATATATATATATATATGCCATCTAGGCCATGGGGGAAGCCCTAAGTATTGCTCACCTACTCTCTACTATCATACCTCTCTCTCTCTGTTTGGTCTGTAACCACAACAGTTGGCGTCATCTGTAGGTGTAGGATCAGAAATGGCAACAGAGGGGGGGTGAATAGTGAGTGCCTCTTTAAAAATTGCCCCAAGTATCCACACGCTACTCCTCTCCAATAGCTATAGAAGCTATGAAAAAAAGATCATATGCTTATTGGAAAAACATGGAGAAAAGCGAAAGAGAAATCGGCAAACAACCAAATGAAGCTGGTAGCAAAGCGATCTGTTGCATGAGGCGGTCGACCCGCGATGCATCGGCGATCGACCGCTTTGCAAGCGCGGTCGACCGCCTTCATCAGACCGCCAGAGGGCCACCGGTCGGACCGCCATGTAGTGGCCGGTTTGACCACCATGCCTGAACCGGTTAGGCGGGCCAAACCTAAGTCTGCCGGCCCCACAAAAGCAGAGCGATCGTGAAGCTTTTGCACAGTAAAACCTGAAAACAACAGAGAACTGGAAATTGGTTGAATGTCTGCTATTTTCCTCAGGCCAAAAGAACTAGACTTCAATCTAAATAGCTGATGGACCTCAGAAAACAAAGAAATGCAGACCAAGAACAAATGAAAAGGGGAATCACTGAAATTGTCAAGAAAGGTCTGCTGGAGGTCCAAAAATCCAAATTACTTGTGACTCTTGTAGTCATTGATCAAGTGACTCATAAATTGAGTAGGGAGTGATCTCATAACAAGAAGGAACAAGCAAATAGCAGTCTTTTAGCCAAGATAACCAGAGTACACACATCCCCTGACATCAAACCCTAGAGACATTGAAACAGAGGATGTCTGAGCAAGCAAGAACTCTAGAAGAAAATTGAAATCAAATGATTTCTCTCGGGTATAATCTAGCCAAGGGGCCTTGAGCACAAACCCAGTCTAGAGACAATCATTTGGCAGCTTCTCAAACAAGGAAACAACTCACAAACAGAGAGAAGCACAACCAGAAACCAAACACAGAGAAAAATGAGCAAGACTAAAACTCTCAAATGGATTCATTATCATGAATGCTTACAAGATAGGAATGATTACATGAGTTTTAGCTCACAGCCATCTCACTACTAACCCATACGCAATTGAGAAGAAAATGTCTGCTCACTACATGCTTCTTAAGATGAACACACGCAGGAGCTCAAGCACACACACAGAGCTTGCTCTGGCTAACTCCCTTGCTCACTGGCTTGAGAAGAAGGCAATACCCCGCCTCTTATCACACAACACACACCCTCAATTAGAAGTTCAAGAAGTGGCAGCCTCCATCCACTCCCTAACTCCCACACACTTGAGGCAAGTCCACTCACATGCAAAAAGAGAGAGAGACTAGGATTTGAGCTTTCCCTCAAAACCTAAACTCCTCCTCTTTTCCACTATGAGTCTCAACCGTTATCTTCAACAAACACTGCTTCCAATTTTGCACCTCGCGCATTTGCAAAATACCCCTCTGCATGTTCTGGAAGCTTCCATGGCAGGTACCTTGGCCGTCTGGACCTCGACTCCTCCTGAGTCTAGTCCCGTCCGCTTATTGCACACGACCGCACCGGCATCGACCGTCGGACCTCGCTCCTCCCTAAGCCTAGTCGATCCACCTCACCGCGCGCGTCGTGTCCACGAGCTCGGCCGACTAGACCTCAGACTCCACGAGTTTTGTCACAGTGCATTCCGTCGCACACGACCGTAACTGACATCCAACCGTTTGGACCTTTGACTCCTCCCTGAGCCTAGTCCCGGTCCTCTCATCGTTGCCCGTCATGTCTACCACCGGTAGCTCCAGCTCCAGTTCCTCGTCTCCCGGCTCGCAACCACCTCAGCAGCCTTGATCATCTTCGGCATCTCCGACCGTCTGGACCTCAACACCTCCTGTGCCTAGTCCCGGTACTCCCACGCCTCACCATGACCTAGCTCCAAAGTCCTACAGCCACATAGACAAGCAAAGCGTCACCTGACACCGCCTGCAGCAGACATAATCAACAATAGCATTAGTAAAAAGGTACTCAACCCTGGAATACCCAAAACAAACTCAAACTCTCTAACCCAAGCATCAATTACTCATCACAAACATGGGGATACCTCCACATGGTCTCTCAGTGGGGAGAGACAAGAGCAAGGTCCAAGATCTGAAGAAGGATGGCACCAAAGAAAGCTTCATCATCGACGGCGGAGAAGAAGAAGAGGGGCGCGACGGAGACGTGCGCCAACACCAGGGCCTCAGCATCGGCGGCTACGGGCGCGGACGTTGACGCCAGTGCCGCAGCTACTAACGTTGATGCTCATGGTGCGACGATCGACCTCTTCGTCGGCGCGACGCTCGGCACTGGTAGCATGGATCGGGTTGTCAGGAGCGGTGACGCCGATGCATGTACAAGCGCGGCCACCACCCCCACATCCAACGTGGGAGCTCTGGGTGGCTCGGCGGCAGCGTCGACCTCGTCGCCGACCGGAACCCACTTGCACGTCGCGAGGGGTTCTGGCGCGGGCGTGGTCATGGCCAGCTCGACGGTGCAGCCCGCTGCTCCAACCGTCGCAGCCACATTGACGGTGGAGAGCGCTCTACTAACAACCCTCAGCACGCTACGAAGGGAGCTGGCAGACCTCCGTGGAGCAGTGCGGGATATATAAGAGGCTCGGAGCCAACAAGTTCCGCCGGTGGCCACGCTGGAGCCCACGCCAGAGTGGGTGGACAGCCACGACACCCCTACCTCCAGTCGCATCCCGTTGCGCCGCGTAGATCCGGAATCGCCCCTCTTCGCGGGCCTGCAGCAGTCGGTATGGCCGGAGGGCTTCAAGTTCCCCAATGCCATCGAACCGTACAAGGGCGACATGGACCCTCGGGAGTTCGTCCGTGTGTACGAGACTGTCATCGAAGCTGCAGGTGCAGACAACACGACCTAGGTGAAGCGGCTCCCCCTCGCGCTACAGGGAGTGGCGCTCTCTTGGTTTTTCACCATAG
The DNA here is from genome assembly GCA_036346575.1 of Dendrocalamus sinicus. NCBI lineage: Eukaryota > Viridiplantae > Streptophyta > Magnoliopsida > Poales > Poaceae > Dendrocalamus > Dendrocalamus sinicus. Next base: position 23,239,221 of record CM070647.1, read on the forward strand.
AGCCAAACTCCATCTACGTGTGGGAGTAGATCCGCGACCACCTCTACAACAACTTTCAAGGGAACTACGTCGAGCGCATTGACGCAGATCAGCTCTTCACCGTCAAGTAAAAACCCTTGGAGAAACTACAGGAGTACTTCAAGCGCTTTGCTAAGGTACGCTGCCAAGTTAAGGACGTCAACGAGACAACCATTATCAATGCAGCAGTACAAGGCCTCCGCCCAGGGCCGTTGGTCGAGTACAACGCGCGTAAGCCAATCAAGATGGTCGCAAAGCTCTTCGACAAGATGGAAGAGTATGCGCGGGCGGAGGAGGATGCGCGGCGGCGCAAGGGCGACGACTTCGACACCAGTCAGGCGGAGGACACGTCGCAGAAAGGAGACCCACTGGTAGGGGACAACTCCCCGAAAGGCAAGCGCAAGCAAGAGTCTTCGAGGGACGCCCCCGAGCTAAGGTTGCCAAGCACAACCAGGGCTCATCGAGTGGCAAGCCCAAGCCCAAGCGCAGCCAACGTAGACCCCAGAAGGCCCGATATGTCTTCGACATAGAAGGCGCCTTCGAGGACGCCGCCCCCGCCTTTCGCGGGCGGGGCCGCGGAGGCCGGGGGCGGGGACGCAGCCGGGGCCGCGACGAATGACCCCGCACAGAACAGGAAAATCAGGACTATAGCATGTGGTGCGAGGTGCATGGCCATGGTGACCATTTCACACGGACATGCACCGCAATCGTGGCACTGCGGCAGACAACCGCTAGGGATAGAGCCCTGGAAGCGGCGTCCCTACAAACTCAGGCCCAGAGGGGGCCCAACGCCGGATCATCAATGTCATCTCCGGAGGCTCCTCGCTGGAGGCCTCCTCGGTGCAAGCACCTCCAGGGGTGGCGCATTGGGAAATCTCCTTCATGCCTGCCGACGCCCAGGGCGTGGAATTCCCCCACCAAGATCCCCTGGTCATCCAAGCTGCCATTGCCGGCTGTGATGTTAAGCGTGTTCTGGTCGATGGGGGCAGCTCCATGAACATTCTGTTTGCGGCGGCCTTTGACCAAATGGGGATCCCCCGGAGTCACTTGGGTCCCTCGGGAATCCCGCTCCAAGGCTTCGGGGGTCAGCCGCTGAAGGTGTTGGGCCAGGTACACCTCCAAATCTCATTTCGCCAAGGCGACAACGCCAGGAGCGAACACGTCACCTTCGACGTCGATATCCCGCACCCATATAACACCATATTGGGGCGTCCAACCATCAACTCCTTCAGGGCGGTCCCGCACCACGGCTTCTTATGTATGAAGCTCCTGAGTCCACAAGGTGTCATCACCATCTTCGGTGACCAGGACCTCGCCCGACGTGTGGAGTCTGGTGCTAGGGGCCTGCATCGCAAGGTGCACGTCCTCACCGACAAGTCAAAGGCGAACACGCCGTCCGCTCCGGGATGGACGCCTAAGCCCTGGCCAGAGGGTGGGGTTAAGAGGGTGCCTCTTCAAGCCAAAGGTCAGTTCGTGTCCATCGATGAGGGTCTTCTCCTGGAGGTGGAGCAAGGTTTGCTCCGGGTTCTCTGTGTCTTCGTGTTGTCCCCGGAAGACATTAAGGGCGTGGACCGCGCCCTCATCGAGCACAACCTGGCGATCCGCCCCAACGCCAAACCAGTCAAGCAGAGGTTTTAGCGCATGTCCATCGACCGGCAGCAAGCAGCTAAGGTGGAGGCAGCGAAGCTTCTTCAGGCGGGAGTCATCCGTGAGGTCCAAAATCCGGATTGGCTTGCCAACCCGGTACTGGTGAAAAAGGCCAACAGCGCCTGGCGCATGTGCATCGACTTCACTGCCCTTAACAAGGCATGCCCGAAGGACGACTACCCCTTGCCGCGCATAGATCAGCTGGTGGATGCCACCGCGGGGTGCGAGCTCACGAGCTTCCTGAATGCATACTCCGGCTACCACCAGATCTACATGGCCAAGGACAACGAAGACAAGACCAGCTTCATCACGCCGATTGGGACATACTGATTCGTCAGGATGCCCTTCGGCTTGAAGAATACGGGGGCAACATTCACCCACCTCACCACGCTACCGCTGCCCTCCCAGCTCGGGAGGAACGTGGAGGCTTATGTCGATGATGTGGTCATCAAAACCAGACAGCTCGTCTCCCACGGTTAGGATCTCCAAGAGACCTTCGACAACCTCAGGAGAGCAAGCATCAAGCTCAATCCGGACAAGTGTGTCTTCAGCGTGCAAGCAGGCAAGCTTCTGGGCTTCCTCATGTCCGGACGCGGCATCCAGGCGAACCCTGACACAGTCGACACGATCCTTGCTGCATGCCCGCGCTAAGCTGCTTCCTGTCTAGGGCAACGGAGCGGGGCCTGCCATTCTTCAAGACCCTTCGCGGATGCGACAGGTTTCACTGGGATGATGACTATGTGAAGGCCTTCGACAACCTCAAGAGGCACCTCGCAAGCCTCCCCACTTTGGTCGCCCCAGCGCCAAAGGCTCCCCTCCTACTTTACCTCGCCGCTACAACAACAGCGGTCAGCGCCGTCCTTGTCCTCAAGGAGGGCTCTCTTCAGCGCCCCATATACTTCATCTCCGAAGCCCTCCGAGGCGCCAAGATGCGGTATACGGAGCTGGAGAAGTTGGCATACGCGCTGGTCATGGCCTCGAGAAAGCTCTGGCATTATTTCCTGGCCCATCCAATCACGGTGCCATCCTCATTCCATCTGGCAGAGATGCTACATAATAAGGAGTCCACGGGGCGCATTGGCAAGTGGGCGGCCGAGCTCACGCCGTTCTCCTTGACTTACGCCTCGCGAACTGTGATTAAATCCCAAGTCCTTGCGGACTTCCTCGCGAAATGGACTCCGCCGGCCCAGCACGTCCAACAGCCAGAGGACCCGGTGTGGATGCTCAATACCGACGGAACTACGGCACTTCGAGCGCTGGCGTGGGGGGTAGTGGTCACTACACCAGAGGGGCACCGCCTGCTGTACTCGGCGCATCTTGGATTTTCGGCCACCAACAATTCGGCCGAGTACGAGGCACTGCTTTTCGGCCTTGTGAAACTCAAGGCTCTTGGTGCGCGATAGGTCCTTGTCCGCACCAACTCATGCTTGGTGGTGGGCCATGTGGACAAATCTTACCAAGCCAAGGACCCTGAACTGGCCAAGTACCTGGCAGCCGTAAGAGCGAAGGAGCGACACTTCCTCGGTGTCACGGTCAAGGCCATCCCTTGCGTGGATAACAAACAAGATGACATTCTCGCAAAGGCCGCCAGCCAGCAGCTTCCCCTCCCTGAGGGAGCATTCTACAAGGTCCTGCCCGCGGCAGTCATAGCTCAGGACAACCGCGACACGGCTCTCGTCCACCAAATTACCCAGTAGGGTGACCGACGGGAGCCTATCTACAGTTTCTTGCAGGGCATCGCGGAGCCAGACGACCCCCTAGAGCTCTGTGCAGCATCGTGCTAGATCCTTCTAGATGCTCGACAGTGTACTCTACAAAAGGGAGTCTACGCCCCACTCCTACGATGCCTTTCTCGTGAAGAAGGAAAGCAACTTCTCGCAGAGATCCATGCGGGGCTCTCTGGCTCGCACATCGCGCCAAGGTCGCTAATTGGCAAGGCATTTATGCACAGCTTCTACTGGCCAACCGTCGTTGCTGACGCGCAAGACCTCGTGTGCCGGTGCCAAGGCTGCCAATGGATGGGGCGGGTCATTCGCAAACCCTCGACGAGCTTGCAGCCTATACCCCTGACGTCGTTGGCCCACTTACCCGGGCCCCGGGGGACCTCCGGTTCGTTGTAGTCACCTTGGAGTATTTCTCCAGGTGGCTAGAGGCTGTCGCTCTGGCTAGGATAACCTCCGCGGCCATGCAGCGCTTTCTTTGGCAGAACATCATATGCCACTTTGGAGTACCTAGGGAGCTCACCGTAGACAATGGTCTACAATTCGACTCCGCCCCATTCAAGGAGTTCTTCGACAGTATGGGCAACACACTCAGATTCGCTTTGGTCGGGCACCCACAGTCCAATGGAGCGGTCGAGCGGGCAAATGGCGCCATCTCCGCCGGAGTCAAGAAGCGTCTCGTCGGGCTACCAAAGGGCAAGTGGGCAGACGAGCTCCATAGCATACTTTAGTCCCTCTGCACAACGGTGACACGTCCGATGGGATTCACGCCGTTCAAACTCCTCTTCGACGATGAGGTAGTGACGCCCAAAGAAATTAAGGCCAACTCGAGGAGGGTCCTCGTCCAAGCACCGACAAAAGAGCGCCAATCGTCCCTGGATCTTCCCGACGCAGATTGAGTGAGTGCCACCTAGCACGTCGTGAAGTACGCACTCCAATGGCGTGCGCGCGAGACTGCACCGTATACTCACGAGAGTTCCAGCCGGGAGATCTCGTCCTCAAAATGGCGCTCCATGCGGAGACTATTGGCAAGTTGGAGTCCAAGTGGGAGGGCCCATATATCGTCGCTGCAGCCTTGCAACGGGGAGCTTATCGCCTCGCAACGCTAGGAGGACAGACACTCCGCCACACATGGAATGCAGACAGGCTGCAGCGATACTATGTCTATGACCGGAGCGAAGCCTGTAGCAAGGTCAGCACCCTGCTTTTGTAAGACGCTCGCCCGTGCAAACGGGAGATTAATAAAACCAACCGTTTGCAAAACCTTTCTCATTCTGCACAAAGACACGCGGTAAACGCGCGCACTCTTCATGAGTATAAACAAAGACACGCGGTAAACGCGCATACTCTCCGTAAGTATAAACAAAGACACGCGGTAAACACGCGCACTCTTTGTGAGTATAAAATAAGACACGTGGGGAGACGCACGCATCGGAGGCCCGCCTCCGCGTGTACTCTACGGAGTATAAACAAGACACAGCAGAGGCCCACCTCCGCGTGCACTCTACGGAGTATAAATAAGACGTAGCGGAGGCTCGCCTCCGTGTGCACTGTACGGAGTATAAACAAGGCGCAGCGGAGGCACGCCCGAGTGTCTACTTCGGCTAGGCGCCAGCTCCGCTGCCACCACTTCGAAGGGTAGGGGACGGAGCGCTCGAGCGTCTACCTCGGCTAGGCGCCAGCTCCGCTGCCACCAATTCGAAGGGTAGGGGATGGAGCGCTCGAGTGTCTACTTCGGCTAGGCGCCAATTCCACTGCCACCACTTCGGAGGGTAGGGGACGGAGCGCTCTAGCGTCCACCTCGGCTAGGCGACAGCTCCGCTGCCACCACTCCGAAGGGTAGGGGCGAACGCTCGGCGTCCGCCGACTAGGCGCCCGGCTCGCCCTCCACTTCGGCGGTAGGGGCGGGCGCTCGAGCATCTACCTCAGCTAGGTGCCAGCTCCGCTGCCACCATTTCGGAGGGTAGGGGACAGAGCGCTTCGGTGTTAATGGAGCACTAAGTCCCACGAGTTGACTGGAGGCAGGTGCAATCGAGAAAAGCGACGGAGGCAAGTACCCCAACCAGCCTTTACTGCATTCATAAGGGAATGATTACATGGATTTGACAACTACATTTGCGGAAGGCTAAGGTTTACATGTGCCTTCGAGTGCCTAAGGTCGCTACTCGTTTGACTCCACCTTAACATACTTCTGCGTCGAAGTATCACCCGCTGAAGTCCGAGTCGCCCAGAAGTTCCGGGCCTCTTCCGCCCATGCCCAACGCCGAAGATGCCGTCGAATCATGTGATCCGGAAGTACCAATCGAACTCTATCAAACATCTGCTCGGAGCAAAAATAGTACACATCGTCAGAACGCTTTGGGCAACACCATTTCGTTCATGCAAAGGGGAGGGGGCCACAAGGCGCCAGCTTACAAAACCGGATACATAGCAATGCACGCCTACACACCGGACCCCGTCATCACACCTGCGGGTCCGCGCCATGCCCAGGGACGCCGGCACCATCTTCGTTGCGCCGGGGAACTTTGTCGAGCCACTGGCCAAAGTTCCCCTCCCTATGCAGCGTCCGTCGCAGCGCTACCTTGGCCGCGGCCTCCCCGATGTAGCCCCAGATCCGGTCGTAGAAGACCCGCACGGCGAGCCAGACGGCGCGAACGGCCCTAGACATCGCCCCGGCTCCGGCTGGCAGCTCCAGCTAGGGGTCGGCCAGCTCGTCGATATGCTGGCACCCTCGGTTTTGGAGCATGGCGAAGGCAACGTAAGCGCTAGCAAAGTCGCAGTGGTCACTGAAGGCCTTGGTGCCACAGAGGGCAAGGCCCGAGCCCTCTCCAATTCGCCGAAGTGTCCGCGCCAAGTCCTCGGGACCGAATGTTGGGTCCGGCACGTCGATGGAAAGGTCCTTGAGGGCACCCTCCAAAGACTCCATTGCCCCCCACGCCGCCACCGATGCGTCACCCAGAGTCGGGTTCCTCTCCTCAAGGGACATGGTGAGCTGGGCCTTCTCCTCCTCCAGCGCCGTAATCTGCTGGAGCAAGCCGTCGTGCTCCTCCGCTGCGGCACGCTGGGCCTCCGCCGCGGCACATTGTGCCTCCGCCGCTGCGTGCTGCACCTCAGCAGCGAGTATCTGCGCATCGGAGATTGCCCTCGCACTTTCCATCTCCAGCAGATAGATGCGCTCGTCCTTGGCGGTGTGAGCCTCCTCGGCAGATCAAAGCCGGCCCTCTAGCACCCTCCGCTCATGGATATGTGCCTCCTCTAGCCGTACTCCCACTTCCCTTGCGTCGAGTTAGCGGGAAAGATTTTCGTGCAATGTGGCCTCGGCATGAAGTTCACACTGCCGAAGTTGGAGACCGCCCCCCTTCGAGCTTCTTCGGCTGGCAGCTCGCGTCATGGAGAAAGGCGAATAGGGACACGTTGGGACGAATACCTTCCGTCCGCGCCGCCCAGGCATAGACAACCAGGCGGACTATCGCATTCGTGCTCAGCTGCGCCAACTCCAGTTCATAAGACTGCAAGACCTCACCGATGAAGAGCGTTGCGGGTATCCGGAGCCCAGCCTCGAAATACGCGACAAAGACGATCACCTCCCCCTCCGCCGGGTGTGGCTCCATCTCGTCATGAGCAGGCAGGCGAACCGCAGCACGGTCCATCAGCCTCCCCTCCCGGAGGAGAGCCTGGATCGTCTCCTCCGTCACGAGACTCGGCCCCAGCACACGGGAGCAATGTGCTCCAAACTTCTCCTGGGCCTCCCATCATTTGTTGGCTTGCGAGGGCTCGCGGGCCGCCAGAGGGTACTCCGCTGGGGTCGACGACAGCGAATCGCGCGGGCTGGGCAAGGCGCTACCGCTAGGCTGGTGAGCAGGTTCATCGCGGCAAGCCATTCTCCCCTCGAAAGCGCATGACCAAATGAGTAGAGGCAGGGGCGGATCGCGCCAGCAAGCGGGGAGAAAAGAGCACAAAATAACGGCAAGCGAGCAAATGACCAAGCGGGAAGAACGCTCGCGTGCCAGTGGCAGGGGTATATAAAGCCCTCTCACCTCCCCCACAATCGGGAGGGCAACCGGCGGTAGCCCAGCGGTTTGGCTCCCCACGATCGGGAAGCGCAACCACTGATAGCCGGAGGCGCACAGTTGCAGGCTACCTAATAGCGCACGACGCGCTAATAGCGTCCCGCCACACGTCACCCCTCTCGGGAAGGAACGCGCGACCGCGGTCGTGCGATCGCTGACAATGCACGACGTGCCAATCGCGTCCCGCCGTGTGTACCTTTCCATTGGGACAGCGCGTACGACCACAGTCGCTTGACCCTGACACCTCAGGGGTCAGCGTGATTCTCGCCGCCATTAAAATGTCGACTCCGGACCACGAGCTATTGGGCCGCATGTCGACTCTGCGTCTATAGCGTGACCTCGGAAAGCACCCCCGCGACGAGTTCGCTTCGGAGCCGTCTCTGTGGGGAGACCCCGCCCTCGGCTGCGGCATTGTGCACGGGAGATGGCCCTGCCCTGCGCCTCGGCGTGTCCGCAGCATGAGCCCATCTCCGCTTCGACCTCGACTCCACGACCGAAGGGCCCCGTGGTCAAGGACGGCTTTGGCAACCCGCTCGACTTTGTATCCTCGGTGTGAGGTTGGGACTGCATCGGAAAATGAGACTCCATCCAACAGTACAGAAGTCCACAGGCCGCGGGGACGGAGGGGGCCAAAATGGCTCGGCAACATGGTTTCGGCCCGTGAATCCCTTCACCATGAGAGGCTCTTGTTGTAGGGGTGGCCCCACCTAAGCCCAGCCGGCCTGTTAGGAGGTTGTAAAGCCCAAAGATGGGACATGTATAACGACATAAATGCCCTTGAGAGGGATACTTGGGTGTAAGGATATAATTGCAAAACACTCCCACGTGAATATATATATATATATATATATATATATATATATATATATATATATATATATATATATATATATATATATATATATATATATATATATATATATATATATATATATATATATATGCCATCTAGGCTATGGGAAGCCCCAAGTATTGCTCACCTAACTCTCCACTACTATATCTCTCTCTCTGTTTGGTTTGTAACCACAACAGTGTGATATTGTCAAAACTAGCAATTATTTGAGAATTAAGTGACTAGAAAAGGGAAGTTGTACTGACTCAAAAAAAAAGAAAAGGAAAAGGAAGTTGTAAAATCCCTGTGAAAACTCAGATTTTTTTGAACAAAATTAACAAAAAGGCCTATTTTAAAAAAAATAAGGTTATTGTTGCTAATTGTTTTAGGTTGTATACAAAACACTCATCAATTACACAACTTATTTTTGTAGCATCTGACCTTTTCAAGTATTCTTAAACTTTTTAAATATTGCAAAACACTTACGACACTATACCTTTTTTAGGGGTCAACCATTTCATTCCCTATAAGAGTTTTTGTTTTTATTACTTGTCTGCCAATCAACATTCTAATGGCAATGGAATTTCTTAAGTCGTCTACCGAAATTGTCACTGGAGTACCTCGTCCATCCATGTATTAATAGTGGTATCCCTTATTTTGGAAAATGGTTAAAAACAATTGTTCTTTTGGCACCACTGTCTCGAGTGTTAGAAAAACCTTACTTTCTTATAGTAGTGGATTTTGTTTAAAACCAGCTGAATGCATGTGCTTTGCTACAGATAATAAGTATCATGTTACCTTATCACGATAAGTCAATGTTATCTGAATCAGCCTGCTCCATGTCTCAACTCCACTTCCGCGCTTGGTTGAGTTCTAACAAGCTATCGTTGTGCCTCCACCGTCGTGCTCAGCCTCACTGTGCTCAGTAGTGCTTGTATATGATTTTTCTTTTCTTTTGTTAAAGATTTTTAAGGGAGATAAATTTTGTTTGATGGAAAATGGTTTTTTTTTTGTTATAGGTTTGCTAGAGAGGTGGAAGGGGGAGGGGCGATTATCATCACCACTCACTTCTCTTTTTCAAGTAGCAGTAAAAGATTATCAATTGACATGTCATGTGTATGGAAAGGCTCATGCCATGTGAGTCGTCCTAAAGGGTAAAGGCTAGACATCCCGCCAACTCAGTAAAATTGACAAAAATGTTACAATGATGAGAATTTGCATACGAGGGGAGAACTGGTCGAAAGTAAATTAGTATAAAATAACTTGTAGGATATCGAAAATTATCCAACTTTCTGGATGTGTGCTTTGCAGTTTTTCTTGAAAAATCAGGCAATTTGCAAGTTCGTTATCTAGAAAAAAAAACTTGAATTATCATGTTGGAAAACCAATGAATGATCAACTTTTGTTGGTAATTTTCTTGAAAGTGTTTAAAATGAATAAATCGATTGAATGCCTGTTCATATTAGTTGCGAGTAATGGATTTTGGCTGCGGCTGATAGTTTTTGGCTAAAAATAAATAGTAATAGCTTTTAGAAAGAGGATCGAGCGGTGGGGAAAGAGACATGTGTGCACGAGACGGGAACGAGAAGAATGCAATGGATGATGTGCCTATGAGGGCTTTATCCTCGAAGCGAGATGGGAGTGAGAGGAGTGGAGAATCTGTTTCGGAAAACCGGATGTGGAGAATCCGCTTTAGAAAACCAGATATTCATATTAGTTTCTACTTTCTTCAAACAGAAAGCAGAAGCAGAAATCAATATGAATAGACCCATAGTTACTCTAGTTATCAACCCCACTTTCCTCTCAACACCATTGGTGCCAATCTAGATGAACTTGCTACGCGGGACACGGTGGTATGATTGGTACATGCAATTTATGTTTCTCTTGGGAGTAGAAAGACCATGGATGGTTGTGTATTCCCTTGAAATTTGTTATTGCCTCATGTAAAATTTTAGGAGGGATGTTAGAAAATTTTCCCCTAAAGCAAGACCAGCAGAGGTGCGACAAGGACACAAACCAAGTAAATTTGAGCTAACTGCATGACGAGACCAATTTTGCGAGAATGCAGCCAAATGTGACATGCCATTTGCTTTCTTTGCTGCGGTAAATTTCGAACTTTTTATGTGGGGAAGGTTAATTTGAAAGTATCAACTTCAGATTTACATTTTTAGACGCCTAATTGCCTACATCTGGTTTCCCAATTTCTTACAGATTAATTTGTAAGGTTTACTGATTTAAAACTCATTTTTTTTAATTTCGTCAGAACAGACTATTATTTTTTTCAAAAGTTAAAAGAAAATGGTGAAATTACCCCAAAAGGGTAGTAAAGTCCAATTTGTCATACTACTAGTCAAGTGCAATTGTGTTGTAACGGAACCACAAACTTTACACAAATAATAATATTTCTCTTTAACGTATAAATCAAATAAACTAATTTAAAGATGGTGATACACACATATATACTAGTAAGGTATCCGTGCTTTGCAACGGATTTCATATAAACGATACCATAAATTTTAAACTCAAATTATTTTATTAGTAGCTAACTAATAAAAATTATGGATATCACAATTTGGCACTGCTGAATATCAAGGATCATATAATTCTCTCCGCTACCTTGGAAAGATATATGCACCATGTCACCTTGAAGATGTAGTTCTCCCGACCAACCTTCGTATTCCATAATAAAAGAAATAGTTGACCATGTGGTGTTGACCTCCAAAAAATATCAAACACAAGCTTCTATAAGGCAATAACTAATTTTGCTAGTAAGTTGCAGTCTCAAAAATAAACTCTGCTTCGTCACATAAGTCAAACAAAATAACAAATTTACAGTCTACCTGTTGCTAATTCAACAAATGATTCCAACAGATACACAATGAGTCCGAAGCCAAAACCTCGAGAAAATGGGGAATCCTTCCTGCCACAGAATAAGCAATCTTCCATGAAAAATTTGGAACTGAAATCATTACTATGTTTTACTTCCCATGTCCTCAATTTGTAGTTGCCCCAAGTCAAGAAAATCTCTTCTCTGTGCCAAAAACATGTTTGAAAAAACAAATTTATCTAAATATCATCAAGCATAGTTTGACATAAATGAGGGGCATCCGTTGATTCATTCTATTGTACTATCTTGCAACCTGGTTTACTGTCTTTGGAACAAACTTAAGCACAATATTGAGATAAAGTTCATCCCTTTTAGTGGTTGAAAAGAAGTAATGCTTAAGATCAACAATGTTAGGATTGTCAAGCATATGCATGATTTGCAATTCCCTGTTCTTGTATCACTTATCTTGAAGAACCTTTTTATGGCAGTGATTTCTCTTGTTTCTGGACATTTGGCCTAAAGAGTTGACAAGAGCAGGTTATATGCCTTTCACAATCAGTTAAGCATAGAATAGTTTAGACAAATAAAAAGCCACATGTTTACCTGATATACAACCCCAAAAGAACTAGTTCCAACCACATGTTCAGCAATTTAAGCGATTGTTTATTTCATTGGTCACTATATCAACATTTGTTTCTCAACCAAACATCATATATTTCAAAGATGAAAGTAAAATTACTATTACCTATTTAGGTAGACCATTTTGGCCACGAATTGTAGTGGCTATTATGTGACCAGCTTCAGCACCAGAACCATCGGTCATATCTGGCTCAATGTCCTACTAATGAATTGAGTATGTTCATCTAATAAAACAAAGTGCAAAGTTAATTCAAAATTTTTCCCTAGGCTTGCTAGTGTCGGACCCGAAAACAACACCTACGGATCCTCTGTGTCAATCACACTAGTCTAGGAATAGATAGTACACACAATGATAACAGAGATACATATCATGCATAATGACAAACTTTATTAATTAAAATGAGTATGTGCGTTATGACCAAGTTTTATATCTCTACGACCCATTGGCTAAATTAAAGGTACATAATAGCGGAAGCAAAATAAATAAAGCGGTGAATCCAAAGGGGCCTGCCCACAGGCAAACGATAGTAAGTCACGGTCTACTTGTCTTGATCCTCACCGTAGTCAAAAATTGTCCCCCTCTGAGCAACAGAATTAAGTAAGGGTGAGCATATAAAATGTACTCTGCAAGTTACATGGGAAAATACATTATTAATGTAAGGGGAAACAAGTAATGGCATATAGGGTTATTTGAGCATAAAGCAGAATTCAAAGAAATACAGTAAATCAATATGAAATTATTGAATTTAATACACTAAGTAAGAAAATTAATTTAAAAAAATTAGTACAATTAGCATAGACACCGACCTAACACTAACCTAACCATGTGTATCCTACCAAGACCATCCTCATTTTCCCCATCGAGATAGCTATTCGCAGTGTGATTAGCATGTTGTTGTAGGTTAGCCCCACTTGTCAATAGCGATTGAATCCAGCAGAGGTTTCAGGTCTGCACCCAAACCTTTTGATTTTGTGAGAGAGGGAGAGCATAGGGTAGGTAGAGGTCAATCGTTTGTGTCTGTGACTGCTTCTTCTATTCATCACATGACTTGGTACTGGGTTCCTAAATCTGTTCTTATTTACCTCAGTACTGAGTCAAGGATGATGTCTTCTCACTGACACAGGTTCACCAGGCTGGGAAGGGAGAGGTTTATCTTGTTGACTCAGCTGTTCTCGACACATGACCGGAGTCTCTCGTTGGTTCTCTTCCCTAGTCTGAGCTCCAGGTTACGAGATGATCACCTTTGGAGATGCCTCGTCTGGTCGAGTAATCGGTAAAGATCAAGCAGACTCGGGAGGGTACTTTCTGCATCAAGGCAAGTACACTCGCTGAGATGCTTCAACATGAGTGATGGCAAGCCAGTGTCAACTCTGATAGCATCATCAACCACACTTGACCTAGACGAGGATGGCAAGCCAGTAGATCAGGAGTAATGTAGCATGATTGGCTCCCTCTTGTATCTCACTGCCTCGAGGCTGGATATACATTTCACCGTGTGTCTGTGCGCTCAATTTCAGGATTCTCTTCATGTCTAGCTATGGTATCTGGTACTCTTCAGCTTACTGTCTTTCCCTTAGAGCCTTCTCTAATGCAAACTTTGCTGGCTATAGGATAGATAGGAAGAGCACTTCTGGCACTTGCCAATTTATTGACACTTCTTTTGTTTCTTGGTCTTTTAGGAAGCAGTCAAGTGTTACAAAATCCACCGTAGAGGCTGAGTTTGTCGCAGGTGCTAGTTGCTATAGTCAGGTGCTTTGGATGGTTTCGACCTTATGGGACTTTGGGTTAGTCATAGATAGTGTTCCTCTCTTCTGTGATAACACTTCTGTCATTAATATTGCCAAGAACCTAGTGCAGCACTCCTAGACCAAGCACATAGATATCAGATATTATTTCCTTAGAGACCATGTGGAGAAGGGTGACATAATGCTTCAGCTTGTGGAGAGTGATCACCAATTGGCTGACATTTTCACCAAGCCTTTATATAGCTTGAGGTTCACGACCTTGCGGGGAGAGCTTGGGGTGTTCTGTTATTGTTCATATGCTTCTGTTTTATTTTGTTGCACTTTGTTCATTGAGTGCATTTGTGTTAGTCTTTCTAGCATAGACTAGAGTGGTTCTCATTCTTAGCTATTTAGATTTCTTTCTCTCATCTTATGATCCTAGGATATTACTTATTAGTTGCTTCTCTTCTCACTAGGTTGAGTTTACTCACTACTTTTAGGTCTAGCGAGGGTTATACCCCCTTGGGTAGACAAGGAACGTGTATACTCCCTAGTATTTTAGATAACCAGCTGATAGTCCTAGAGTCATATGGGGTAGATGAGAGCAAGTCTAAGCCATAGTATTCCTTCTATCTTGTCTATGCTGTAAGGACTGCCATTTCTTCTTTCTGTCCAAGCTTCTTCCTTTTGGCTTATTGCTTTCGTTCAGGAGAGTTCATTTTAGATTTTCTGGAGCCTAATGATGACATAACTCAACGTGAACCAAAATGCTTCTAAAATTGACTCACTTGCTAAAGGGAAGTGTTGTGGTTACAGACCAAACAGAGAGAGAGGGTATGGTAGTGGAGAGTTAGGTGAGCTGCTTAGGGTTTCTCCCCATGGCCTGTGTTGTATATATATATCCATATGGGGAGTGCTTTTACAATTATACCCTTACATCTGAGTACTTCCCTCAGGGGTACTTATGTCATTACACATGTCCCATTTTGGGCCTTACATTCCTCTACCAGGCCTGCTGGGCTTAGGTGGGGGCCACCCCTACAACAGGAGCCTCTCACGGTGAAGGGCTTCACAGGCCGAAGCTATGTTGTCGAATCCTTTGGCCCCCTCCGTCCCTGTGGCCTGTGAGCTTTCCCAACATTCGGCGGAGGCTTACTGCTTGGTGTAGTGTTCGTCCTGCCGCGAGGGTATAGCGCTGGGCGGTTGGCGAAGTGTTCATCGTCCACAGGGCGACGTCGGCGTAGGAGTCGGAGTCAAAGTCGGGGTCGGTAGTTGCCTGGGCCGCCCTTAGCCGTGGGTTCTTTGGGCTGCGAAGTCGAAGTTGGTGCGGAGGCAAACCCCGCGCCAGTGGCTTTTCCTGGGGCGAGGTGGGTGCGGCTCCGCAGTCCGGTAGTGCGCCTTAATGGCTCTTGGAATTGCGCCGACCGCTGGGCTGGCAGGAGCAGGTTGCTGCAGCCGTACATGCTTTTGCACTTGGGGTGTATACGCGGCATGCCATGATTGGCGCGCCATGGGCTATCAGCGGTCGCACGACCGCGGCCGTTCGGCCCTTCCCTAGGAGGCGGGACACGTGGCAGGGTGTTATGGGCGTGTCGTGCGCCGTCTGCCCACCTACCTGCGTGCGCCCCCAGTTGCCAGCGGTTGCGCTTCCCGATCGTGGGTAGCCGAACCTCTGGTCTCCCACCGGTTGCACTGCGCTGGCGGGGGGGTTGAGCCAGCTTTATAAGGCGTCGCCATCAGCATGGGTATGCTCCTTCGCATTGGTCATTCCGGTTTGTCTTCTTTTTTCTGCTGCCCACGCAACCCACCCTTGCTCCTGCTGTTTTAGCGCCCTATCTCGGAGAGGAATGGCTTGCCGCGATGATCTCGCTCGCCGGCTCAGGGGCAGCGGTAGCGCCTCGTTCGACCGGTACGATCTGTCGCCTCCCCTGGGGAAGTACTCGCTGGTGGTGCGAGGAAGAGCGCATGTCAACAAGCGGTGGGACGCCATGGAGCACTCGGGAGGCCACTGCTCCCGCGTGTTGGGGCGGAGCCGTGTTACTGATGAGATGCTCCAGAGACTCATCCGGGAGGGGAAGATCGCGGAACGTGACGGGGCTCATCTACCCGGCCCCACCGAGACGGAACTGCAACCGGCGGAGACGGAGGCTATTGTCTTTGTCGCGTTCTTTGATGCCGGTCTGCGGATGCCCTCGACACTCTTCGTCGGTGAGGTCTTGCGGGCGTACGAGCTGGAGCTAGCGCAGCTGACCCCCAGCGCGATAGTCCTCCTGGCTGTGTTTGCTTGGGCACTGCGAATAGAGGGTCGCCGTCCCAGTGCGAGTCTGTTCGCTATTATGCACGACGCGCCGCCACCAAGAAACTCGAGGGGCGGAATTGAACGGCGAGATCAACCGTCTTTGAGGAAGTAGTGCGTGGGGCTCTTCCCTGCATGGGCCGCACGAGGGAAGTGGGAGTCTGGTTGGACACGTCGGTGGTTTTACTACCTCGTGACGAGCAAGAGCGGTTTGTCATGCCGGGGACAGCTGATATCGTTCAACAGCTCGCCAGACGTGGAGCCGATGTCCGACGACGTGCAGAAGGCGCGGAGGCTTGCCGGTATCGCCCGCCGGTTCAACATGCGTGACCTTGCCGAAGAGTTTACCATGTACGGGGCGGCCCCGCTCTCCGGCCGGTGGCAGTATGATGTACAGGGCAGTATCCGGGAGGATGGTGTCCACCCGACTGTGTCCTGCCTTCTGAGACCCTCCGCTCCTTGTAAGTCCCTCGACTGTCGGATACGCGCATGCTCGCATAATCACGTGATTTCCTATGGATGACGTTCCATTTTTGTGCGTAGTGCCCCGGCTAGAAGATGCAGAGCGCGCAGTCGTTGTGCTCCTCGGGCCATACACGGCGAAGGAGCATAGGCTGCGCAAGGCCGCGACCACCTCGGCGAAACAGGGGCGGATAAACCGGGTCTGCGAGGTCTTGGGGATTAGTGTGCCCGAGTGCGCGGTGCCGGTGGAGACCCCGAGCCGTCATGATGACGATGGCGAAGTGGAGTTGCGGCTGCCTCGGCGCAAGGCTCGATCTGAGGCCACCAAACTCGCCCTGCCGGTCGCGCCGCTGGGAGGTATTACCGAAGCAGGAGGCACGGCCGGCGCCGGGTCCGAACCGGCCGGTTCGGGGTGGATCGTTGCCCCTACTGAGGGTTTAGATGGCGGTGAGGTGGCGGACCTTGGTGCTGTTGACCCTGGAGGTGAGGTAGCGCCGTCAGCAACGACCACCGAGGGTCTGCTGCCTGCGACGGCCATCGGGGATTTGCCGCCTACGGCGGCCACCGGGGGTCTGCCGCCTACGACCGGAGCGGCTGAGGAAGGGTTGTCTGCGTCCCCAAGGGCGAAGCGTCCCCAAGTACAATCGTCTCCACCTGCGAGGGGGCGATTCGGAGTTGTTGGCGCGGTTACTGGGATCCTGGCGCCCTGTGAGGAGGTCGGCAAGGTTGGGGGAGAAGGCACCGCTCCTCGGGCCGACGAAGCCCCCATTCCCTGTATGGAGGCTGCGCGGGCACCCTCCCACATCGTGGCAGAGGGTGTCGAAGGTAGGCGCGATTCCTTTTCCTCTCATGACTTCGCGAAACTCTCTCCGATTTGCTTGCTCATTCCGTCGTAGACATCAGGCGAGACGAGGCCTCCCGGACGCGGTCAAGGATCAAGCAACAGAGGTACACGTGAAGTCGCGGACCTTGCTATGCAGGACTCGGTGCAGATGCCCGGTGCTGCGGAAGCTGCTGGGCCGAGGCTCGCATTCACAAGCGAAGAGCGCTGCAGAGTGAACTTCGTGCTGCAGACTATGCTCACACTGCCAAGGATGAGCAGATCTGTAGGCTGGAGGCAGAAAAGGCGATGATAGCTTCCAACGCGGAGGACGCCGTGGCGGTGGCGCGACGCGCCACGGCGGAGGTCCAGCGCGCTGCGACGGAGGAACGCACCACCTTTCTTCAGCAAATCACCGCGCTGGAGAAGGAGAAGACCGAACTCGTTGCATCCCTTGTAGAGAGGACTGAGGCCCTGGACAATGCATCCATGGTGGCATGGAGGGCGATGGGGTCGTTGGAAGGGGCCCTCCGGGACCTTGTCATCGACGTACTCGAGGTTATGCATGGCCCTGAAAATCTGACGGAGACGCTTGGGCGGATCGAAGAGGGCTCGGGCCTCGCTCTCCACGGTGCCAAGTCCTTCGGCGATCACTGCGGCTTCATGGGTGCCTCCTTTGCCCTTGCCTTACTTCGCGCCCGGGGGTGTGGGCACGTCGACGAGCTGGTGGATTCGCAGTTGAATCTGCCGGGCGAGCCAGAGGTGATGTCTGACGCCATCCGCTTCACCCAGCCAGCCGTACAGAATTTCCATACTCGGATCTGGGGCTATGTTGGGGAAGACGCAGCGAAGATCGCGCTGCGGCGCACTCTGCGTAAAGAGGGGGACCTCCTCCGGTGGCTCGAGAGAGTTCCTCGGCGCGAGGGAAATGACGCAGATCAAGAGTGATGCCAGGGTTGGGTGTGTTGCATCATGTACACGTTTTTGTATGGTTGCTTCGCAACCTCCTCTTTTATATGAATGAAGCAGTGCATGCCCAATATGTTCGTGTTTTTGCATGGCCCCATTCTAGGCGACTGGCACATAGGGTAGATTTTCGCGCTCGGCTCCGCCAGACTTGTAGCTAGTAGCGCCCGAGGTAGACTCGCAAATGCTCCGCCTTCTCTTTCGGAAGGACGGCTACGGGGCTAGCGTCTAGTCAAAGTAGACACGCGTGCGCTCCGTCCCCTACCTTTTCAAAGGGGTGGCAGCGGGGCTGGTGCCTAGTCGAGGTAGACACGCGAGCGCTCCGTCCCTTACCTTTCAAAGGGGTGGCAACGGAACTGGCGCCTAATCGAAGTAGACGCGTGAGCGCTCCATCCCCTACCTTTCGAAAGGGTGGCAGCAGAGCTGGCACTTAGTCGAAGTAGACGCGCGAGCGCTCCGTCCCCTACCTTTCGAAGGGGTGGCAGCGGAGCTGGCGCCTAGTCGAAGTAGACGCGCGAGCGCTCCGTCCCCTACCTTTCCAAGGGGTGGCAGCGGAGCTGGCGCCTAGTCGAGGTAGACGCGCGTGCGCTCCGTCCCCTACCTTTCGAAGGGGTGGCAGCGAAGCCGGCGCCTAGTCGATGTAGACGCGTGAGCGCTCTGTCCCCTACCTTTCGAAAGGGTGGCGGCGGAGCCGGCGCCTAGTCGAGGTAGACGCGCGAGCGCTCTGTCCCCTACCTTTCGAAGGGGTGGCAGTGGAGCTGGCACATAGTCGAGGTAGACGCGCGAGCGCTCCGTCCCCTACCTTTCGAAGGGGTGACAGTGGAGCTGGCGCCTAGTTGAGGTAGGCGCGCGAGCGCTCCATCCCCTACCTTTCGAAGGGGTGGCAGCGGAGCTGGCGCCTAGTCGAGGTAAACGCGCGAGCGCTCCGTCCCCTACCTTTCGAAGGGGTGGTAGCGGAGCTGGCGCCTAGTCGAGGTAGACGCGCGAGCGCTCTGTCCCCTACCTTTCGAAGGGGTGGCAGCGGAGCTGGCGCCTAGTCGAAGTAGACGCTTATTAGAGCTTGGGCGCATGGGAATTTCGACCATGTCTTATTTATACTCCGGGGAGTACGCGCAAGGACAACGCTTGCGCATGCGCGGGGATATCCGCGTCTTGTTTATACTCAGTAGAGTGCGCAGGGACAATATCCGCGTCTTATTTATACTCCGTAGAGTGCGCGCGGAGGCGGACCTTGACGCTACGTCTTATTTAGAGTCCGTAGACTGCGCGCGGAGGTGAGCCTCTGCGCGTTGCGGGAAGTGAAGGTGCGTGTAGAGCCGGGCCTCAATGCTACATCTTATTTATACTCCGTAGAGTGCGTGCGGAGGCGGACCTCAATGCTACGTCTTATTTATACTCCGTGGAGTGCATGCGGAGGCGGACCTTGACGCTACGTCTTATTTAGAGTCCGTAGACTGCGCGCGGAGGCGAGCCTCCGCGCGTTGCAGGAAGTGAAGGTTCGTGCGGAGCCGAGCCTCAATGCTACATCTTATTTATACTCCGTAGAGTGCGTGCGGAGGCGGATCTCGACGCTACGTCTTATTTAGAGTCCGTAGACTGCGCGGAGGCGAGCCTCCGCGCGTTGCGGGCGGTGAAGGTGCGTGAGGAGGCGGGCCTCAACGCTACATCTTATTTACACTCCGTAGAGTGCGCGCGGAGGCGTCCCCCCATGCGTCTTTGTTTATACTCATACCCGTGCTTTTTCACGGAGAGTGCGCACGCGAACGCGTGTCTTTGCTTATACTCATGCCCGTGTTTTTCACAGAGAGTGCGTGCGCGAATGCGTGTCTTTGTTTATACTCATGCCCGTGTTTTTGACGGAGAGTGCGCGCGCGAACGCGTGTCTTTGTTTATACTCATGCCCGTGTTTTTCACAGAAAGTGCGCGCGAACGTGTGTCTTTGTTTATACTCATGCCCATGTTTTTCACGGAGAGTGTGCGCGCGAACGCGTGTCTTTATTTATACTCATGGAGAGTGCACGCGAAGGTAATCCTTCGTGCGCTTTTGCAGGAAACCAGACGAATTTATGCAAACGGTGAACTTCATTAAATTCCCGTTTGCGCGGGTAAGCGATTACAAAAGGTGAGGGACTAACCACTGACCGCTTAGACGGAAACAGCCGCAGCTGTCGTTACCCGGTGATGAGGCCACGCCCGATGTGAGCCTCTAGTGCTGGAGCAGTCCACGCAGGAGCCTGGCAAGGTATTTCCCAAAGCCGCCAAGGATCCTCGCGTTTGCACCCCCGGCTTAGGTGTAGTACCGCTGCAGCCTGTCTGCGTTCCATGTGTGGCGAAACGTCTGCCCTTCCAATGTGGCGAGGCGGTATGCTCCCTTCTGGAGGGCCTCTGTGACGATGAATGGGCATTCCCATTTGAATTCCAGCTTGCCTACCGTCTCCGCGTGGAGTGCCATCTTGAGGACGAGGTCCCCCGACTGGAATTCGCGCGGGTACATTGAGCGATCCCGAGCGCGTACCATCTGTCGCGCATACTTTATGACATGCTGGGTTGTGCTTGCCCGGTCTCCATCAAGGAGGTCGATGGACAATTGGTGCTCCTCTTCTGGTGCCTGGACGAGGACCCTTCTCGAGCCTGCCTTTATTTCCTCGGGCGTTACCGCCTCGTCGCCGAAGAGGAGCTTGAATGGCGTGAACCCCGTCGGGCGTGTCACCGTTGTGCGGAGGGACCAGAGGACGCTGTGGAGCTCGCCTGGCCACTTGCCCTTTGGCAACCCGATAAGGCGCTTCTTGATCGCGGCGGAGATGGCGCTGTTCGCCCGCTCTACCGCGCCGTTGGACTGCGGGTGTCCAACCGAGGCAAACCGGAGTGTGATGCCCATGCTGTCATAGAATTCTTTGAACGGGCCTACGTCGAATTGTAAGCCGTTGTCGATGGTGATCTCCCTGGGCACACCGAAGCGGCATATGATATTCTGCCAGAGAAAATGCTGCATGGCTGCCGAGGTAATCTTGGCCAGAGCTACCGCCTTCGGCCACCTGGAGAAGTATTCCAAAGTGACCGCTATGAACTACAGGTCGCCTGGAGCCCTAGGAAGCGGTCCCACGACGTCAATGCCACATCGTGCCAGCGGCCACACTAGGGGTATAGGGTTGAGGCTCGTTGGGGGCCTGTGGATGGCCCGCCCCCATCCATTGGCAACCTTCGCACCGACGCATGTGATCTTGGGTGTCGGCGACAGCTGTTGGCCAATAAAAACCTTGCCTAAATGCCTTCCCGACTAGCAATCTCGGTGCAAGATGCGAACCGCAGAGTCCCACATGAATTTCTGCAAGGAGCTGCTTTCCTTCTTCACGCGAGAGGCATCGCAGAAGCGGTGCACAGACTCCTTTTTTGTAGAGCACCCCGTCAAGCACCTGGAAGGTCCAAATGCCGGAGCTCGATGGGGTCGTCCGGCTCCGCGATGCCCTGTAGAAAACCGAAAATGGGTTCTCGCCAGTCACTCTGTTGGGTGATCTGGTGGACGAGGGTTGCATCATGGTTGTCCTACGCGATGGCTGCTACTGGCAGGACTTCGTAAAATGCCCCCCCGGGAGTTGGGAGCTGCTGGCTGGCGGCCTTTGCGAGGACATCGGCTTGTTCGTTGTCCGCCCGAGGGATGGCTTTCACCGTGACACCCAAAAAATGCCCCTCCTTCGCTCTTACAGCTGCCAGGTATTTGGCTAGTTCCGGGTCTTTGGCTTGGTATGACTTGTCCACATGGCCCGCCACCAGTCGTGAGTCGGTGCGGACGAGGACGCACCTCGACCCCAGCGCTTTGAGCTTCCCGAGGGCGAAGAGTAACGCCTTATACTCGGCCGTGTTGTTGGTGGTAGGAAATGCGAGGAGCGCCGAGTACAAGAGGCGGTGCCCCTCAGGTGTAGTGACAACTGCGCCGACGCCTGCACCCGCAACGCTGTAGGCTCTGTCAGTGTTGAGCATCCACACCGGGTCCTCGATCTAGTGGACAGGCTGAGCTTGGGGGTCCACTCCGCGAGGAAGTCTGCCAGAACTTGAGATTTAATCGCTGTTCGGGAGGCGTACATTAAGGAGAATGGGGCAAGCTCAGCTGCCCATTTGCCGATTCGCCCTGTGGACTCCTTATTGTGCAGCATCTCCGCCAGGGGAACGAGTATGGCACCGTTATCGGGTGGGCCAGGAAGTAGTGTCGGAGCTTTCTTGAGGCCATGACTAGCGCGTAGGCGAGCTTTTCGAGTTCTGTATACCGCGTCTTGGCGCCCTAGAGGGCTTCGGAGACGAAATACACAGGTCGTTGGAGAGCACCCTCTTCGAGGACAAGGACGGCGCTGACCGCCGTCGCTGAGGCGGCAAGGTAAGGCAGGAGGGGAGCCTCTAGCGCTGGGGCAACTAGAGTGGGAAGGCTTGCGAGGTGTTTCTTGAGGTCGTCGAAGGCCTTTGCGCAATCGTCATCCCAATGAAACCCGTCGCAACCGCGGAGAGTCTTGAAAAATGGCAAGCCTCGTTCCGCTGCCCTAGACAAGAAGCGGCTCAAGGCCGCCATGCGACCGGCCAGCCTCTGGACCTCCCTCGTTGTCTTGGGTGGTTCCATGCCCCGGATGGCGTCGACCTTGTTGGGGTTTGCTTGGATGCCTCGTTCGGACACAAGGAAGCCCAAGAGCTTGCCCGCTTGTACACCGAAAACACACTTGTCCGGATTGAGCTTGATGCCTGTCTTCCTGAGGTTGTCGAAGGTCTCCTGGAGGTCCCGACCATGGCAGGCGAGCTGCTTGGTTTTCACTACCACGTCGTTGACGTAGGCCTCCACATTCCTCCCAAGCTGAGCGGCTAATGCCAGCACGACAAGGCGGGTGAAGGTTGCACCCGCGTTGTTCAAGCCGAAGGGCATCCTGACGAAGCAGAACGTCCCAACCAGCGTAATGAAGCTGGTTTTATCCTCGTCGTCCTTGGCCATGTAGATCTGGTAGTAGCCAGAGTAGGCGTCGAGGAAGCTCATGAGCTCACACCCTGTGGTGGCGTCGACCAGTTGATCTATGTGTGGCAAAGGGTAGTCGTCCTTCGGGCATGCCTTGTTGAGAGCGGTAAGTTGATGCACATTCGCCAGGCACCGCTGGCTTTCTTGACCAACACCGGATTGGCAAGCCAGTTCGGATGCTGGACTTCACGAATAACTCCAGCTTGGAGAAGCTTACCTTGGCCGCCTGTTGCCGGTCCATGGACATACGGCGAAGCTTCTGCTTGATCGGCTTGGCGTCGGGGCGGACCGCCAAGTTGTGCTCGATGAGGGCGCGGTCCACACCTTTGATATCCTCCGGGGACCACGCGAAGACATCTGCATTACTCCGAAGAACCCGGAGTAAGTCTTGCTCCACCTTCAGAGGGAGACCGTCGCCGATGGACACGAACTGCCCTTCCGCTTGGAGAGGCACCCTTTTGACCCCGCCCTCCGGGCGGGGCTTAGGTGTCCATCCTGGAGTGGATGGCGTGTCTGCCTCGGATTTGCCAGCAAGGACGTGCACCTTGCGGTGCGGACTTCTGGCGCCGGCTTCGACACGCTAGCAAGGTCCTGGTCACCGAAGATGGTGATGACACCCCATGGGCCCGGGAGCTTCATACACAAAAAGGTGTGGTGCGGCATCGCCTCGAAGGAATTAATGGCGGGTCGGCCCAGTATGACGTTGTATGGGTGCGGGATGTCCACGACATCAAAGACGATGTCCTCGCTTCTGGCGTTGTCGGCCTGGCACAAGGAGACTCGAAGGCGCACCTGACCCAAGACCTTTAGGGGCTGGCCGCCGAAACCTTGGAGAGGGATCTCTGATGGTCTCAAGCGACTCCGAGGTATTCCCATGCGATCGAGGGCTTCCACGAACAGGATGTTTGCAGAGCTTCCTCCATCGCGGCCTACAATGCCGGCCCGGATGACCAAAGGATCTTGATGGGGGAACTCCACGCCCTGGGCGTCGGCTGGCGTGAAGGTGATGTTGCAGTGCGGCATCCCCGGGGGTGGTTGCGCCGAGGGGGTTCTCGACGAGGAGCCTCCGGAGATGGCGCTAATGATGCTGCGCTAGGTCCCTCCCGGGATCTCGACTCGCAGGGGACTTCCTTGCGGCGGCTGCACGTGGGCTGCTGCAGCGGTCGGCGCTTCCAGGGCCCAAACTCGAGCTGTCGGTTGTCGCAGCGCCATAAGTTCGATGCATGCCCGCGTGAAGTGGTCACCATAGCCATGCACTTCGCACCATCTGCCGTAGTCCAGGATTTCCTGCTCCGCACGTGGTCTCGCGTCGCGGCTTCCTCCTGGTCCCCTACCCAATCGCGGGGCGAGGATAGGTTCTCAGGGAACGCCCTGTGTGGCGAAGACGTGGCGAGCCTTGTGGAACCTTCGCTGGTTACGCCGGGGCTTGCACCTGCCGCTTGACGAGTTCTCGTATGCCCCGACATCAACGCGTTCAGAAGCGTCTCCCCGGATGCTTGCTTGCGTTTTGCTCCCAAGTCGCCCTTCACGTTTCCTTTTTGCGACAGCTCCTCCGTTCAAGCGGTGTCGGAGTCGCCACCCTTGCGCCTTCGCGCATCTTCCTCTGCCCAGGCGTACTCCTCCATTTTGTCGAAGAGCTTCGCCACTGACTTGACTGGCTTCCGCGCGTTATATTCAGCAAGCGGCCCCGGGCGAAGACCCTGCATTGCTGCATTGATGATGGTTGTTTCGTTGACATCTTTGACCTGGCAGCGTACCTTAGCGAAGCGTTTGTAGTAGTCACAGAGCTTGTCCGATGGTTTCTGCTTGACGGCGAAGAGCTGCTCCACGCCGACGCGCTCGACGTAGTTTCCTTGTAAGCTGTTGTAGAGGCGGTCACGGATCTGCTCCCAGGCGTAGATGGAGTTTGGCTTGATGGCAAAAAACCAAGAAAGCGCTACTCCCTGCAACGCGAGGGGAAGTCCCTTCGTCTTCGTAGTGTCGTCTCCGCCAGCGGTCTCGTATACGCGCACGAACTTCCGAGGGTCTGTGTCGCCTTTGTACGGGTCGATGGCACTAGGGAACTTGAAGTCCTCCGGCCACGCCGCCTACTACAACCTGCAGAAAGCGGAGATTCCAGGTCCACGCGTCGCCGTGGGATGCGGCTGGACGCGGGGGCACCGTGGATATCCGCCCTTTTCGGCGCGGGCTCCGATACGACCATCGGGGGGTCTGCCGACTTCGAGCCTCTCGCATATCCTGTACGGCCCCACGGTGATCCGCCAGCTCTCGTCGGAGTGTGCCGAGGGCTGTCAGCAGGGCGTAGGCGGCAGTCGCGGCCTGCGCTCCTGGGCTGCACGCTGTGGTGGCGTGGTGGACTCAGATGTTGATGACGGGATCAGACGCCACAACGGTGGTGGTGGGATCGAGCGTCGCGGTGGTGGTGGTCGCAGGGTCAAGCGTCGCGGTGGTGGTGGTCGCAGGGTTGAGCATCGCGGTGGTGGTGGCAAGGTCGGGCGTCGCGTCGTGAACACCGGTGTTCGCGACCACCACACCCGCATCGCCACCCACACCTGCGGCTGCCAACGTCGAAGCCCTGGTATTGGCGCGGGATTCCGCCGCTCCCACCTTCTTCTTCTTCGCCACCGATGATGAAGCTTTCTTTGGTGCCATCCTTCTTCGGATCTGGAGGCTTGCTCTTGTCCTCCCCTCGGACGGCACCAACTGTTGTGGTTCTGCACCAAACAGAGAGAGAGAGAGTATGGTAGTGGAGAGTTAGGTGAGCAATGGCTTAGGGTTTCTTCCCATGGCCTATGTTGTATATATATATCCATATACGGAGTGCTTTTACAATTATACCCTTAGATCCGAGTACTCCCCTCAGGGGTACTTATGTCATTACACATGTCCCATTTTGGGCCTTACATTCCTCTACCAGGCCTGCTGGGCTTAGGTGGGGGCCACCCCTACAACAGGAAGCTAGATTTCCTTTTATTGCATCATATTACGCTTAATTTCAGCAATGTGCATTGTAATATAAATACATGGAGCATTGATTATTATTCTTGTATGACATGATAAGACTGCTTTACATCTTGCCATGAGTTGTGCCAGGTTGCTAGATTTATCATGGCTTGCTATGTGTAGCCTAGTTTTTGTCATACTAGCTTGAGTAAATCTGAACAACTTGAATTAAATCATGTCTTATTAGATCTTGTAACTAATCTGGCTCTAGTGATCCTCGTATGATTCATGCCATGTCAAATAAGCTAAGTTGAGTCTTGAATCTGCATTGAGTTTTAGATTAAGCTATGCTAGTTTATTAGTGAAGTATGAGTTAGATTTAACTCTTTGTTCTTGAACTAAGTCAAAAAAATGCAAAAAAATCTCTTTTGTGAGAAAAACTGATCTCACCATTTCTTTTTCATGAGATGCTTGCCATTGCACTAGGCATGAACTCAGGGGGTGTTTTGGATGACCAAGATCACTTTCTTAAGCTACCTACTTGGACTGATCGCATAAGGCTTGAGATCTAGCACATGGCTAAGAAAATAAAATCTTGTAAAAAATGGTTGAAGCCAACCATAAATTTCTGAAATTGCTAAATGTGCTAAATTTGCTCAATTATAAGTGATATCAAGTACTTGAACAAAATATCTCATTTTTAAACTTGTAGCACCCTAAATTGACTCAATTATAGATTCTTGGTTCCACTTAGATTATTGACATAGCTTGACTCATTTTTGGATATCTCTTACTAGACTATGATCTTAAATGACTTGACATATTAAACAATCCATTTAATTTTAGATTATGGCTTACTTGTATGGATAAATTACGCAAATTGACGATCTTTGTGTATTGTGCGGTGCTACGTGATGGATTGCTTATTGGTGTTGGTTGCAGGACTTCAAAGCTAGGTCATGGTGAAGCATAGGAGGACTGGGACTAGGCACAGGGAGGTGTTGAGGTCCAGAATGATTAGAAAGACGCTAAAGATGACCAAGGCTAGTGAGGTGGTTGCAAGCCGAGATGACGAGAAACCAGAGCGAGAGCTACCGAAGGTGGACATGATGGGCAACAGCAAGGTGGACCAGCACTAGGCTCAGGAAGGAGCCGAGGTCCTGTGCTGTCTAGGATGTCGGGTGCCATCATGCACGAGGAGAAGCACATGGTGCGCCAAGTGACTTGGGTCATTTGCAAGCGAGGATGGTTCAGTGGGATCCGGACGCGTGAGAGGCTTGATGACAACTCATTAGGGCCACATGGAAGATGGTGAAGCATGGGCGAAACTTCATGGCAAAGAAAGTAGGAAGCTTCAAGGAAGGCGATAGAAGGGTATTTTGGTAAATTACCCAATACGGGGAAATGTGGCAGTGTGTGAAATCGTGACCTTGGTTTAAGTGGTTTAGGTCTTGTATGTGCTGAAATTGTGAAGTGAATCAAGTGTTGGTTCACTAATGGGTTAATGTATGTAAGCCGCTTTGAGAAACGTGCGTGAGTAAAACCCAGTGTTAGATGGGGTTAACGGGTTATCCCCGGTTTGGACTAATGGTGGGATCCATTATTTCTTGTGTTCATTGGTGAGCCTATAAAATGGGAGGAGAGGCAAGAGTTAGGATTTGAGAAGGTTGGCTAAGCCTTATGGTGGCTTGCTCCTCATTCCTCCCATGGGAGTTAGGTTAAAGAGTGGGTGTGGGCTCTAGACTTAGAGCTTGGTCATCCCTTATGGTGGCTTGCTCCTCATTCCTCCCATGGGAGTTAGGTTAAAGAGTGGGTGTGGGCTCTAGACTTAGAGCTTGGTCATCCCGAAAGGAGTGGCTGTAAAACCAATCATTTGAGCAATACATCAATCTCTGATCTACAATTTGTGTATCTTTTGTCTGGTTGGGTTGGGTTGGCTCGGCTTTGATTTGGTTCTTACTCTGTTTTCTTCCTCTGTTCTTTAGTTGTTCCTTTCCCTTCTTGATTTGAGAGGAAGTTCTTGCTTGTCTTTGTGATGATCTGACATGCTGTATTGTGTGGAATCATACTCAAAGCATCTTGGCTATTCTCTTCCCATGAGCACGGTCTATTCATTTCTTCAATCTGGAATTCTTGGTTTTTGTGTGCGCTCGGTTGAATCACAAAAAGGTCTCAACTTGTTTACTAAGTTTTCAATCCAATATTGGATTAGCTTCCTGAGACCTTAAGAAATTTGCGTACAACGTTTCATGACCATTTGACCTTTCAACCAAAAGATTTGATGTTTTTAGATCTGGTGGTCGTGCGCGTCCTCTGCTTCTTCTAGTCGTTTACGTCCACACCTGTTTCCGATTGCTCGATGGTCATAGATCGTGTGGTCGTGCGCCTTCACTACTTTTTGTGTTGTTTACGACTACAATCGGTTATGAGTGCTCGATGGTCTTCAACTACATCATATGATTACTCTATTTTGAGTTTGTTCTTCTCTCTCTAAGAGTTTTGATCTGATTTCTTCAATGTAGTTGCTTGTTGTGACATGTGGGATTGTGCCCAAAGCCACTTTTGCTACTCTCTTCCCACGAGCAAAGATCTGCTCATCGTTTCTTGTTTTTAGATCCCGTTTAGTGTACGCTGCTTTAATTTGCAAAAATGTTTCAAAATTATCATGGATTTTTCAATTTAGGAATGGAATAACTTCCTAAGACATTAAGAAGCACGCGTACACTAGTGTCATAGCTTTGGATCTTTCAATCAAAACTTGTGTGCGTTTTTGTTCTGGCGGTCGGGCCGAGAAACCCTGTTCCCCTGTTCTTCCTTTGGAAACGGTGGTACCGCAAGCCTCATAGCGGTAGTACCACAGTTCCTGTTCTTTGACCACAATGGTTACAACTATGTTGGTTTCGACCATGATGGTTATTACCATGTTGGGTTCGACCATGTTGGTTATGACCACGTTGGTTATGACCACGTTGGTTTTGACTATACTGGTTTTGAATACGTTGGTTTCAACCACGTTGGTTTTGACCATGTTGGTTATGACCACAGTTGATACGGGGTCGCCCGATCTTCTCGACGTAGGATCAAGATACTCACATGGAATTGATGAATCGTAGTGATCCCCCGTTGCCAATGCAAGAGTTAGCACTCTATAATTCGCCCAATCACACGTGTTGAACTTCCGACCACGGATGAAGTTCTATCGCGCTCCCAATTCCCAGCGGAAAGGTTGAACGATCTTGATTTTTGACTAACTCCCAATTCCTTCAATGTTGTTCGGCCAACAGAAAGAACAAGAGTATTTTTTTTAATATCAAAAGTGTTTTCCTTTACAATGGGGGTCTACCCCTCAATATATAGCCTCAGCCCAAGGCTATTCAACACTAAACTTCCCATGTGGTACTATTCACGCGCACTGTAGCACGGTACTGTTCATGGGCCGTACGGTTCTTGTTCACGGGCCTTGTACTGTTCATGGGCTGGATTCTGTAGCTCATATCCTTGATCTCCATCCATCGCTGACTCTTCAAACCTGAGCACAAGTAAAATATTGTTTTTAGGTAGTATGAAATTCTCATTAAAATTAATGACAGATTCATTAAGGAGCAGGTTCACCTGAGATTGTAGTTTCTTGGCTCGTGCTCTTGTTATTGGTCCTGTTATTGAAGTCTCATTACTAGTTTTGGTATTACTATCGATGTCCTCATCATATCCGCATCATCCTCCCCTTCTTCAAGAAAAGCCGTCCTCGGCTTTTGATAGCCTGAAATTGTACTAAACAAAGAATACAGTGTGTATGCATGGTTTATGTATTGGTCAGTTACAACCCTTCCATCTTTCACATTAGTATTACCTGGGGGTGTAGTAAGCAAAAAGAACTACACATATGCGTGGTATATGTATGAATCAATTATTGTGTCATTCTCATTCTCATTGTTTTGCACAAACCAATTGATACTACAATAGCTATCAAATGCATACATTGCAATGTTCTCATTCACACCATTCTGCTGTTGTCACTTCTACCAGGTATAAGTTTTTATAGCTAACTCTTGCATTGGCAACGGGGGATCACTACGATTCATCAATTCCACGTGAGTATCTTGATCCTACGTCGAGAAGATCGGGCGACCCCGTATCATCTTGGTATCAGAGCGCGGTTTACTCGGTAGGATTATTTACCCTTACTTTTAGATTGATTTATTTTTGTCCTATAGTCCATTAAACTGAAAATTGCAACAAAATTAACCAAACCCTAGTTTTTGCATCTGTTAATTTTGTGAGTTTTGTTAGGTTTTGATCCATTAGAATTTTTGTTTAGGTGCTGATCGTTCGTGTTTATTTGCGTAGCCTAATCTTTGTGTCCAATCCAAAAATCCAAAAAAAAAATCTTGCTGATATTCTTTTCATCAATTGAGACTAGCTGTTGAATATTGCATCTAGGGCTGCTCTTGAGTACTTTACACCTTGCTGAATATTTGTGACCTGTGCAAAACCAAAAGAACAATTCAACCTAGTTTGGCCTTTGAAAGAAAAAAAAGGAAGTTGAGCAAAAAAAAAAGTGGAGGAAAGAAAGAAAGAAAGAAAGAAAAAGCATTGGCCGAATTTGGGTGAGTTCTTAATCCATAAATTTAGATTGTGTAATTTTATCTCTTGAGCAATCTCGTGCCCTTACATTCATATCATTGCAATTGGCTAGCGTCTCTCCTAGTACTTGGTGCAAAACGAGCTATCTAAATTCAGATTGCCTCTAGTTAGCTCATTCCTTTGTTTGCATCGAGTCACATTGATCTTTGCGTGTGCGTTCATATACTTCACTTAAATCTATTGGATCAGCACTTAGGCAAAGTATTCTAGCCTGGATTATTACTTAACTTTGCAACATCAAGAATTTCAGATTGCTAGGATATACACTTCCATACCAAGCTCCACCATATAACCGTTGTTGTGCAAGTAGTGAACACTCTTGAATTCGCTTAATCATCACGTTGCTATTGTCACTTCTACCAGTGTAAGTTTTTATTGGCCTTAATTCACTTCGGAAGGGTAAGAACTTTACTTGGGAGAGAAAATAGTGAGATTGAGTGATTTCCATATATATATATATATATATATATATATATATATATATATATATATATATATATATATATATATATATGTTGCATAACTAACCATGACAGATATTCAACAATTCGTTCCTCTTGGTGTGGACAAAATAGGAATGAATCTTCATATTTCGTTCCTCATGGTGCGATTCCAATCCCAACAATTTGTCTCTTTCGTTTTATGGAAGTGAAGATCCAGAGGAGTATCTTGAGTGGGAATGGCGAATGGAGAAAGAGTTTAGATTTCAAAGCTTCCCAAAGACCAAGAATTGATGCGAGCCACTATGCGGTTTAAAGACTATGCTTATAGTTGGTGGCAACAATTATCCGGAAAACGATTCATTAGATCTTGGTCGATTTGAAGGTGATCATGAGAACTGAATTTGTGCCAACCTATTATGAGCGGAATTGCTTCACCATGTGGAGAGCATCACACAAGGGAGTAACACTGCTTCAAGATTACTATAATGAGCTAAAGTGTGCATTGCGACGTGCGGTGTCACTAGTGCAATAAAAGAACAGTATACTTCAAAGGAGGCTTGAATTATAAGATCCCTGCTGCACTTCAATGTAAATATTTTAGTAGCACGCATGATCTTGTGAATTGTGCTATTGAGGAGGAGAAGAGACTTATGGATATGCGTACACCACAGTTTCATCCAAGTCCATACTTCAATTCTTATGCCTCAACAAGTGTGACACATGAGAAGATGACCGAGCATGGGACTTTCCCTTCGGTCAAGAAGACATGTACTGCTGGTCCATTGCTACAAACAACACTTGAGATGCATCAAAACCCATGTGAGAATGAGAGCCACATAGCCAAATTGAGTGAGAGTGTTAAAAAGAGTGAGCTGTGTGACTCCACCATATGTGAGTTTGAGAGCATCCAAATTGACAGTGTGAGAGATACACCAAAAGAAAAGATGGAAGTAGAAGATAGACAAAGTGAGGTTGATTTTGAAACTAACACATTAATATCTGCTTCTAGTGTTGTTTCTCACATTGTGCAGGTTGAAATGAAAGATAAGGAATTAAACATTCGACAACCGGCATCATTGGAAGTCAAAGATGAGGAGATTACCACGATTGAAGATGAAGTACTTGCTGTCCCGTTGTTACATCATGATGATTTAATACCTACAACACCTACATCAACTGAGGAGAACAATAAAGGTAACAATATTGGTGCTGAAACTAATTGTGAAACGGTGAGTACTTGTGAGAACTCATACGTGCGAATGAAAATTCCATATTCTGAAATTTCTTTGTTCAATTTATATAATGTGGAATTGATTACTCATAAGGAAGTTCTTACTCGAATATCTCCTAGTGATTCTTTGTACTATATCATGTTTGATGATCCTAGAGAGCTATCTAGTGTGGTTGAGAATCTTGCTGAAATTTCATGTTTAAAATCACTAGTTAGTGTTTATGCCTACACCTATAAGTTTAATTTGATCGGAGATTATGGTGTAGATGACAAGTTTTATGTGTTTGAATATGCATTACATGTGATAAGCCTGCTGAATTAAAATTGCATACTTTGGATAAACAACCTTTTATACCATGTCATGATCACAATGAGATAAGCTTCAACAACAATGCTTCATGTTTAGGAAGATTTTATAATCCTACTGTTCATCCTTTCATTATCGATCATGTACAATTAATCGAGTAGCGCGATTGCAGCATGGAAGGCATTAAAGATTGTCTCTTCCATATTTGAACCGTTTGATCTGGTTTTGCCCATTAATGACTTGTCCACGTGCGCAAAGTCGAGGACGACTTTTCTTATGGGAGAGAGAATGGTGTGAATGAGAACATTGCAATGTATGCATTTGATAGCTATTGTAGTATCAATTGGTTTGTGCAAAACAATGAGAATGAGAATGACACAATAATTGATTCATACATATACCACGCATATGTGTAGTTCTTTTTGCTTACTACACCCCAGTAATACTAATGTGAAAGATGGAAGGGTTGTAATCGACCAATACATAAACCATGCATACACACTGTATTCTTTGTTTAGTACAATTTCAGTTATCAAAAGCCGAGGACGGCTTTTCTTGAAGAAGGGAGGATGATGAGGATATGATGAGGACATCGATAGTAATACCAAAACTAGTAATGAGACTTCAATAACAGGACCAATAACAAGAGCACGAGCCAAGAAACTACAATCTCAGTGAACTCGCTCCTTAATGAATCATCATTAATTTTAATGAGAATTTCATACTACCTAAAAACAATATTTTACTTGTGCTCAGGTTTGAAGAGTCAACGATGGATGGAGATCAAGGATATGAGCTACGAATCCAGCCCATGAACAGTACAAGGCCCGTGAGCGATGAACCGTACGGCCCATGAACGATCTGCAGTGCTACGGTGCGTGAATAGTACCACATGGGAAGTTTAGTGTTGAATAGCCTTGGGCTGAGGCTATATATTGAGGTAGACCCCATTGTAAAGGAAAACACTTTTGATATTAAAAAAAATACTCTTGTTCTTTCTGTTGGCCGAACAACATTGAAGGAATTGGGAGTTAGTCAAAAATCAAGATCGTTCAACCTTTCCGCTGGGAATTGGGAGCGCGATAGAACTTCATCTGGTGGTCGTGAAGTTCAACACGTGTGATTGGGCGAATTATAGAGTGCTAACTCTTGCATTGGCAACGGGGGATCACTACGATTCATCAATTCCACGTGAGTATCTTGATCCTACGTCGAGAAGATCGGGCGACCCCGTATCAACAGTGGCTTCGACAACGTTGTTAGCCTTTCGACCACGTTGTTTTCTTTGCTGACTGGTGGTGTTTAGTTTGACTGACCAGGTTTCCCGACCACATAATAGTCTGCTCTGGTCATACTGAGCTCTATGTTCCTCTGTTTTCAAGTAGACCTCATATCCTAATTTTCATAGTGTTGTAGCTATAGGCTAAACAGGAAGAGAGGGGGATCGATAGGAGAGGAAGAGAGCTAGATCTGGAGAGGTGGTGAGAATGAGGGAGATGTCCCCCCCTTTGCCCCTCCTGGGGGCTTATATATATGTGAGTGGGGTAGAATGGAAAATCCCCATTCTACCCCTTAGTATTTACAAAGGATGGGGGGTACACTGGTATATTTACACTGTTATATTCCTCTACACTATTGGGCCTATTACATGTTGGACTAGTTGCATGGCCCAGTCACGGGGGATTGGGCCACCCCTACAACAGTACTCCCTCGATAGCAAGCGCTGAGGTCCCGATGGGCGAGCTGACGCGATCAACCACCCCAGCCCCCCGTTCCCTGACAGCAAGCACGAGGGTGCCGATGCAACTGATAGCTCGCAGACCCTAGAGGCAATGCTTATGAAGGAACCGGTGAAGCGCCGAGACGCTGCCGAAGCGCCGAGACGCGTCTGCCGTCCGGCGGCGATGCCTACAAGGCGGACGGCGGAGTCGAGGTCGAAGGCGCGTCGTCGAGCGCCGAAGACGTGCCGTCCCGCTGAGGCGATGCCTACGAGGCGGACGGCGGAGTCGAGAGGCGATGCCTACAAGGCGGACGACGGAGTCGAGCGCCGAAGACGTGCCGTCCCACCGAGGCGATGCCTACGAGGCGGACGGCGGAGTCGAGGCCGAAGGCGTGTCGTCGAGCGCCGAAGACGTGCCGTCCCGCCGAGGCAATGCCTACGAGGCGGACGGCGGAGTCGAGCGCCGAAGACGTGTCGTCGAACGCCGAAGATGTGGCGTACCGCCGAGGCGATGCCTACAAGGCGGACGACGGAGTCGAGCGTCGAAGACGTCTTGCCCCACCGGAGGCGATGCCTACGAGGCGACGGCGGAGTCGAGGCCGGCGTGTCGCCGAGCGCCGAAGATGTGCCGCCCCGCCGCGATGCCTACAAGGCGGACGGCGAGTCGGCGCCAAGACATGCCGCCCCACCGGGCGATGCCTAGGAGGCGATGGCGGAGTCGAGGCCGGCGCGCGCCATCGAAGCGCCGAAGACGTGCCGCCCCGCCGGAGGCGATGCCTACGAGGCGACGGCGAGTCGAGGCCGGCGCGCGTCGTCGAGCACCGAGACGTGCCGTCCCGCCGGCGATGCCTACGCGGCGTACGGCGGAGTCGAGCGCCGAAGACGTGTCGTCGAGCGCCGAAGACGTGCCGTCCCGCCGAGGCGATGCCTACGCGGCGGACGGCGGAGTCGAGCGCCGAAGACGTGTCGTCGAGCGCCGAAGACCTGCCGTCCCGCCGAGGCGATGCCTACGAGGGGGACGGCGGAGTCGAGCGCTGAAGACGTGTCGTCGAGCGCCGAAGACGTGTCGTCGAGCACCGAAGACGTGTCGTCGAGCGCCGAAGACGTGCCGTCCCGCCGAGGCGATACCTACAAGGCGGACGACGGAGTCGAGCGCCGAAGACGTGCGGTCCCACCGAGGCGATGCCTACGAGGCGATGCCTACGAGGCGGACGGCGGAGTCGAGGCCAAAGGCGTGTCGTCGAGCGCCGAAGACGTGCCGTCCCGCCGAGGCGATGCCTACGAGGCGGACGGCGGAGTCGAGCGCCGAAGACGTGCCATCGAGCGCCCAAGACGTGCCGTCCCGCCGAGGCGATGCCTACGAGGCGGACGGCGGAGTCGAGCGCCGAAGACGTGCCGTCGAGCGCCCAAGACGTGCCGTCCCGCCGAGGCGATGCCTACAAGGCGGACGGCGGAGTCGAGCGCCGAAGACGCGCCGACACTGTTGTTCCCCTACCTTCAAAAAAGAGTGCCCGCGGAGAGCGGGCGCTTGGAGCGTAGGCTTCAAAAAGGAGTGATACACTCCCTGGTGTAACGCGCTCGAAGGTGCGACATCCAGGTGCCGCGTCACTAAGGCGAGGCACTCCCTAGTGTCTCGGCCATTGCGCAATTTTTATACTCCGTAGAGTGCGTGAGGATAACTGGTGCGTGCGGAGGCGGACCTCGGCGCACGACTTGTTTAGAGTTTGTAGACTTGCGCAGGGACAACATCCGCGTCTTATTTATACTCCGTAGAGTCGCGCATGCGGAAGCTGAGCTCAACGCTACGTCTTATTTAAAGTCCGTAGACTGGTGCGTGCGGAAGCTGAGCTCAACGCTACGTCTTATTTATAGTCCGTAGACTCGCGCGTGCGGAGGCGGACCTCGACGCTACGTCTTATTTAAAGTCCGTAGACTGGTGCGTGCGGAAGCTGAGCTCAACGCTACGTCTTATTTATACTCCGCAGAGTGCGCGCGGAGGCGTCCCCCCGTTGCGTCTTATTTAAAGTCCATAGACTGGTGCGTGCGGAGCTAGGCTCAACGCTACGTCTTATTTATAGTCCGTAGACTGGTGCGTGCGGAGCTAGGCTCAACGCTACGTCTTATTTATAGTCCGTAGACTGTCGCGTGCGGAGCGAGGCTCAACGCTACGTCTTATTTAAAGTCCGTAGACTGGTGCGTGCGGAGCTAGGCTCAATGTTACGTCTTATTTATAGTCCGTAGACTCGCGCGTGCGGAAGCTGAGCTCGACGCTACGTCTTATTTAAAGTCCGTAGACTGGTGCGTGCGGAGCTAGGCTCAACGCTACGTCTTATTTATAGTCCGTAAACTCGCGCGTGCAGAAGCTGAGCTCGACGCTACGTCTTATTTAAAGTCCGTAGACTGGTGTGTGCGGAGCTAGGCTCAACGCTACGTCTTATTTATAGTCCGTAGAGTACGCCGAGGCGCAAGGCCGTCGTGCGATTTAAAATTAAAATGAGGACCAGAACAGAGGCCTCGAAGAAATGGCCGAAAACTTTCGACAACAAAACGCCTCAGAATGCAACACCGGGAAAAGCAAACACGGCCAAATCAAATACTCTTGAAATGGAACCGTAGCCTCAATAAATAATATGATGAACAATCATTTCTCTAAAGCCACGCGCGCAAGAAGCGCGGCAGGGATTATTAAAGCCTTGTACGTGATCATATGCAGGACGTACCAGGAGGGGTGGCGGCATCGCGGAGTAGACTCCGCAGTTGCGGAGACTTCGGCTACATGAAGCTAGCGGGGGCCTCGTCATGGGGTGCGAAGCCGCCTCGACGGCCGCCATGGTGTGCTTGGACTTTGGTATACGTCCTGTTCCGTGCGCCTTGCTGCCCATCAACACATGCATGCATGCATGAATGCCTGCATGTGTGAGTACGAGCATATGCGTCACTGCCAACAAGCGGAGCCCGACGGCATGCGGAGGTGGACAGCCTCCATGCCGGCGGAGTCTCGCCGAGGAGTCGGGGCGAAGGCCGGCGAAAGCTCCCTGGCGCCGAGGCGGGGTGTCGCGGGTAGGCCGGTGGAGTCCTCGCGGAGTTGAGTGAAGGTCGGCTCCGAGCAACGCGACTTCGGCGAGGTGAGCGAACCCAGCAAACTGCGACTTCGGCGAAGCGAAGGCAAAGGCCGAAGGCGTCGTCGCGGAGGCAGAGCAGTGGCAAGGTCGGCCGACTGGTTCGAACTCCAGTGGATCGACAGCGGGTGGAGGCCCTCAACGCCGTCTTCCGCTAGCTCTGCAACCTCGCTGCGCACACCGGCGGGGTGAACGCCATGGCCCCTTCGCGGAGTCGAAGCCTGGAGCGGAGCCACGCGCGCGGAGGTGCAGTCCCGGAGCCTCGTCACGGAGTCGAAGCCTGGAGCGGAGCCACACGCACGGAGGCGAAGTCCCGGAGCCTCGTCGCGGAGTCGTAGCTGGAGCGGAGCCACGCGCGCGGAGGCGAAGTCCCGGAGCCTCGTCGCGGAGTCGAAGCCTGGAGCGGAGCCACGCGCGCGGAGGCGCAGTCCTGGAGCCTCGTCGCGGAGTCGAAGCCTGGAGCGGAGCCACGCGCGCGGAGGCGAAGTCCCGGAGCCTCGTCGCGGAGTCGAAGCCTGGAGCGGAGCCACGCGCGCGGAGGCGCAGTCCCGGAGCCTCGTCGCGGAGTCGAAGCCTGGAGCGGAGCCACGCGCGCGGAGGCGAAGTCCCGGAGCCTCGTCGCGGAGTCGTAGCTGGAGCGGAGCCACGCGCGCAGAGGCGAAGTCCCGGAGCCTCGTCGCGGAGTCGAAGCCTGGAGCGGAGCCACGCGCGCGGAGGCGCAGTCCCGGAGCCTCGTCGCGGAGTCGTAGCCTGGAGCGGAGCCACGCACGCGGAGGCGAAGTCCCGGAGCCTCGTCGCGGAGTCGAAGCCTGGAGCGGAGCCACGCGCGCGGAGGCGCAGTCCCGGAGCCTCGTCGCGGAGTCGAAGCCTGGAGCGGAGCCACGCGCGCGGAGGCGAGCGGAGGGCGGAGGATCACGCTGAGGACGACTGCGCTGAGGGTCGCAGCAGAGGCGCCATGTACGCGCGGGCCGTAGCCACGCGGAGATGCCGTCGCATACGCGCCAGGCTTCACGCGCGCATCGCCGCTGCCGCCGACTGTAGGGCCCGCCCATCCACGACGGTGATGGCGAGGTTCTGCAGGCTGCCGCCGGGAGTGGCGGCGGAGGCCTGTCGACTGCGCGCGACAACGAAGGCCGGGCGGAGTCTCGCGCGGAGGCGTACGCGGAGAGGCGGAGACGGAGACGGCATGCATGGGTGGATGCGTATGCTCTCTTGAGACTGCCGCTCGTGCATATATGGATGGGCATGCACATGTATGTAAGCATGGACATGTGATACTATGCATGCATGGCTAGCAATGCACCAGGGGCGGACCTAGGACTAAAATTGAGTGGGGCATCTTGCTCAGCGTGGTGAGAAGGCCGTCCCGCCAATCGCCGCGACCGCCACTGGGGGCCTGCTGAGTTGTGGACTGGGGGCCTACATAGATTATATCCAGGAGGTATAGGCCCTGTTTGGATACGCTTAAAATCCGATTCTGGGTAGAATTAAGCGAGAATCCCACCCAAACACTTTGATTATTTTTCGATTCTTTCAACCACCGCGGTGGGAAAAATCAGCATTTGCACTGAGAATCCAAAATCCTGTACCGCAAGCCCCATCAGGATTATTCAGATTCTTCAGATCGCAGATTCTTCAGATCGCGACTTATCAGAAAATCTTGATCAAATTAAAATCGATTCTCAGGTAAGCGTATCCAAACAGGGCCATATGCAATTAACAAAATTGAGTGGGGGCCAAGGCCCCCACTGCTCACACTGTGCGTCCGCCCCTGCAATGCACACGGGAGCCTATGCACGTATGGATAGCTATGTATGCACGCCTTTCTCGTGGATGGATGCGTGAATGCATGCAAAACTTACGAGCGATCCCATGTATGCGTGCGCTGGAAACTTGAGTACGTGCATAGATGGAGACTTCATGCTTGTGCGGAGACTCGCGCGGAGGCTCTACAGCGTCGGAGACTCGCGAAGGGTCGTCGCAGAGGCTCGACGCCATGTGGAAACTTGGCGCGGAGGCCTGACGCATAGGCTTGCGCGGAGTCCCCTCGACGTCTCCGCGTACCTCCCTTAAGTAGCTTGTACTCGTCGCCGAGCAGGGTGCCTCGCCCAGGACGTGCGAAGACCCGCCGTCGGCAACGCGGGCCGTGACGTCGCGACACTGGGGCTGCGCGCCCTCGCCCGGCGGTGCCGCCATGGGCTCGTGCTCAGGCGGGCGTGCTCGTGCCAGGGGATGCGTCGCCCACGCCGTCGAGCTCTTGCTCACCACTAGACCCGTCGATACTGCACCTGGACGATTCTTCTGGATCTGCCGCATCCAGCATATACAAAACAGAGCCAAAATATACACACAAAGCCCAGACGCCAGTACAGTCAGGATTGCCAAACTTTGAACGAACAAGCCACTTATCTGTCTCCGATGACCCGCGAGATGTTGCAAATTCCACGAATCCAGGGAATGCTCCCCAGAACAGCTTCCAGTTCCTACTAGAAAAAATCTCTTCCACGCGCAACTTCTAGTCGTCCCCACGGACAGCGCTATCTGTTGTAGCTACAGGCTAAACAGGAAGAGAGGGGGATCGATAGGAGAGGAAGAGAGCTAGATCTGGAGAGGTGGTGAGAATGAGGGAGATGTCCCCCCCTTTGCCCCTCCTGGGGGCTTATATATATGTGAGTGGGGTAGAATGGGAAATCCTCATTCTACCCCTTAGTATTTACAAAGGATGGGGGTACACTGGTATATTTACACTGTTATATTCCTCTACACTATTGGGCCTATTACATGTTGGACTAGTTGCATGGCCCAGTCACGGGGGGTTGGGCCACCCCTACAACACATAGCTTTGTAGCTATCGGAGAAAAGGAATATGTGAATATTTAGAGGAAAAATCTCTAGGCACCATTCAACCCCTGTTGCCTATCCGGTCCTACAATTAGACATGTCTGAACTCACAACATTGAAAGTGCGTTACAATGTTGGTACCATTCGTGAAGGTCCATACGGTGTTGACCTGTGTAGTTTCCTGCAAGTTAGTATGGTACTCCTGGACATGGAGAATGCTCGAATCGGAGATGTCCTATATTGGCTCATAAATAGCTCTCTTTGGACCCTGAGGTGTGCAATGTCATCCTACATGGGATTTAGAGTTAGTCTACTACGAATATTCAGTGGGAGTTGAGGAGACTGATGCATGCGGTTGTATGGAAGGGCTTTGTGGAAGGCTACCAATGATGTGGTCATGAGTGTGTGCTACTCGTGCAACTATGTCCAAAGGGAGTCATAAGAGTTCTAGTTGGTGGGAGAAGCTCAGGCGTGCATCGCGTGGTTCATCAAAAGGATGCGGTAGGCAGTGGCGGAGGACCCGATAGGGCAAGGTAAGGCTTGGGCCATACCTTGATTTTTTGCAGCAGGCCCCCATATACCCCCTATCCAGTCGAAGAGTACAAAAAAAAGTCGGCGCTACCCCTAGATCCCGGGCGGCAGAGGCGGCGCCGCGGCGGCCAGGCGGAGACGCAAGGATGGCGCGGCGCGGCGGAGCCCAGCCCTGCGGGCCGCGGAGAGTCGGCGCCTCGGCGGAGCCCGGAGGCGGTCGCCGGGCGCCGGGGCCGGAGGCCGGAGGCGGGAGCCGGCGGAGGCGGGGGCGCGAGTGGGGGAGCCGGGAGGCGGGGAGCCCGGGACTGGAGGCGTGAGGTGGGGAGCCGGGGAGCGGGTCGGCTGGTCGGCCGTCGGGCGTCGCCACGTCGGTGCCTCAGTCGCTCGGTGGACTGGACTGTCCGACCGTGGATTTGAGCCGGGGGATTTGAGATTGAGGAGCAGTCGGCCTGAGGCAGTGAGACTTTGAGCTTTTCAGCTTTTGAGGCGCAGAGGAGCTGATCAGCTGAGGATTTCAGTTTCTATAGTTTCTATTTTATAAAGGTATAATAAATTCTATTTATTCTAGATTTTAGATTTGTGTATTTAAGTATTAGTTTTGATAGCTTGTAAAAATTTTATGTAGATTGTAGAATATGTAAACTAGCTTGTCAAAATGAGGGTACTTATATAGTTATATTTTACCTCTCGAAACAAATGATCGAGGCTTGTTTAAATTCAAGGCGGGCGGGCGCGACCACCGGTGGCGATGGCGCTGACGCCGCTGCGCTGGCGATGGCGTAGCGCGGCGGCTTTGGCGTAGCCGGCGGCGGGCGGGCGGCAGCCACCGGCGCGCAAACTCCGGCGTTGACAGGGTTGGAGGAGCTTGAATGGTATTGCTTTCGATCCGCCCCACCTCATTTTTTTCCCGTCCTCCGCCACTGGCGGTAGGTGATGTTGTGGAGGCAGAACTGGAATACCGTACACCGTACGCTAAGCCCACCCAACAGGTAGATGCAGATGTTGCTGAGGTAGATCAGAAAGTTTGCACTATGCAAGCTGAGCCCACTGGACAGGCGGACGCAAGGGAGTATGTTGACAGCATTGTGCGTCAGATGGAGATCGATGACCGAGTGGCTTGGGCCAAGGAGGAAGCTTTAGAAGAGGATGGTGATGACTCTTCTAATGAGGACAAAGGTCGTGTACCACAAGCATAGAATAGGGTGGATGTTGAAGGTCTTTCTATGCACGACGAGCATGAAGCTATAGAGGTTTAGCTTCATGTAATGTTTGCTGACAAGGGATTACTGTAGGATGCCATTAAGCTCTAGGCCTTGTCCATGAAGCAGACATTTCAGAT
This sequence comes from Dendrocalamus sinicus, assembly GCA_036346575.1. NCBI lineage: Eukaryota > Viridiplantae > Streptophyta > Magnoliopsida > Poales > Poaceae > Dendrocalamus > Dendrocalamus sinicus. The sequence continues at coordinate 23,281,352 of CM070647.1, forward strand.
CCTAAAATTCAATCAGGAGCAGTACACCATGGTCTACGAGCAAGTTAGTTATCCCTGGCATGTGAGCGTGTGCACACACGTGTGGGTAACTTTGCCACATCGGATATTACACAGAGGACTTGAATTATAGATCTAGACCTTTTGAAGGGTGGGAAGGGCCGTTGGTAGAGTAGTCACACTAGGAACGATATGGATGAAGGGGAAGTTAGAGCGGTGGGTAGACATTACGACCGTTGTGGCCAGGAAGGCCACACTACGAGAAGGTACAAGGTTCCTACCGACGAGTAGCAGCACCACTTCTTGTTATGTGTGTATTGGTATTAAGAGTAAAAATGCTATCATATTGTAAATTTATTTACAAACTTTAACTTTATTTGTAGTGTGAATCTATGAAGTGCAGCACCACTTCTTATTGTGTGTGTAGTGATATTAAGAGTAAAAATGCTATCAGGTTGTAACTTCACTTACAAATGTTAACTTTATTTGCCAGCCTTACGCCATGACAAAACCAAACGAGATAGCTTTTGCGCAGCGTCCTAACCTGACCAAATGAGATAGCCTTGCACAATGACAAGACCAAATGAAACAACCTTACACAATGACAAGACCAAATGAGACAACCTTGCGTAGTGATAAGACCAAACAAGGTAGCTTTGTGCAGCAACATGATGCTACACTGGTCCACGAATCATCCGATGTGCCGCTATCTCACGAACACAAATGTGCCCAAACCAAATTGGACTTGTTAAGCATACGCTACATCGGATTAGCCTACAAGTACTACCCCTTCTGCATCATGTTTTCCTACACCATGACTGCAACACTACATCACTAGTATGGAGAAGCAATGGGAGGAGATCACCCGACTCGCAAGGGTTGCTGTAGCCCGAAAGGAACAAGCGGAGCGTACTAGTAGGCCGCCTCCCCAAAATGAAGCCCCCTGTACCTCCAACCTCAAGCCATAGCTCAACGTTCCCACCGAGCGTTCGCCACAACACCCGCTCGTGGAGGAAACGTCCCCCTCTACTGGTGCAGGGGGCGCATTGTAAGATGGAGGAGGCCGACTAGATGGGGGTAAATAGATGGTCTAAAAATTCTTCTAATTAATATTAACAATTCAAAACCGTTTCTATTTGTCTAAACCAAGTAAACAATGCGGAAGCTTAAGTCAATTTGTTTTAGCACAAACAACACCTATATCAGCACATGATGAGACTCAAACTACTAGACATGACCCCTCTTAATAGTACGGTAACTTATACTAGTAATTCGGTCTTTCAACCAAATACCAAGACTGGTAAAAGACTAGGAACACATCCTTAACCCTAACTAGTCATTCCTTTGCCTTATGTCATCGTCTTGATATACATCAACTCGTGATGCATCCTTTTTTCAACTCCATCAACATATGATGGTCTGCACTTGACTTGATGATCAATACATGATCATCTCCTCTTGAACATGTATCAACTCATGATGCATCTTTCTCTTAATGGCCTTCAACACATGAAGCCATCTTCCATCTAGACTTGATGATCTTCACCATATGATGTCAACCCAGTTCATCCTCATTTGTGGCATCTAACCTATTCATCCAATTCATGGAAAAAGTCTACAAACCAATTGTCATCAATTAACAACTTCACCATTAACTGATAATAGAGGGACTAGATTCTACAGTCTTTTCTTTTTGGTAATTCATGACAATCTTAACAAGCAATGAGATAAAGATTGATTTTTGAGTATACAACATGTACACAACAATTGTATACTCTAAAATAAGCTTTTAAAGCAAAACTTACTTATCTGATTGTCATTAATCATCCAACCATTAACACATAATGGAGAAGTTAAATGACAACCCAATTGCAAATGAGTATATATAAACTACACAAGCTATATATACTCAAGGATGTATTTCAAAGTAAAGATCCTAAGTTTACATATTAAAGGAAGCATGGATAAATACTTATGAAACCTCAAAATATAAAGTGAGCTCCCTAAATGTGTGCATACAAGTATGTATAATGAAGAAATATGCATATATTCATTTTGGACTGTTTGTGGAGTTCAATTTATATTTTGAATCCAAGGAATACACTAATATATGATAATGTGATTTTGAATGCATACCTCTTATGGTTTTCACCTTTCATCCAAATAAGACTAAATAATATCATAATCAATAAATCAGATTAGTCTCATAAATACATTTGCCATTTTTATCAAAATCTCATAATAGTATTTGTCATTATTACCAAAACCAACTTAAATGGAGCTTAATCTTTCACGTATGCAAGTTCTTCAAGTCCAAAGACCAGTTGAGCTTGGGCATGTATTACTGGGGTTGCCGTAACTAGGTCTAGGACTATCCCAACCGGCATTGGGACACGGCCCGCTACCGACAGCCGGTAAGAACCGGTTACAGTACATTGTCCTACCAGTTCTTTTGTATGGCACGTACTAATAAGCTCTCTCCTCTTCCCATAGTCTCCAAATTTGCTATGCGCCTACCACAAATGGATTGACCGGGAGATCCACCCCACACAACCAGTGAACTCTAGACAGCAAGGAGTGGGACACCCAGACGGCACGCGAGAAGAGTGGCGGCGCAGCGAAGAATGAAGTGAGTGTATCCGGTGGGAGACGCAAGTTCACCTCGAGACGTGCAGGCGCAGAGAGCAGGACGCTCGTGATGAGGAGCGCAAAGTGGTGGCCTAGGCCTAGGCCGCCGGCGAGGACTATAATGCTGACCTCGAGAGGAACAGCAAATTGCCACATTCCACACAATAGTTCGACCTTCTTCGTCCATATGTCCCATGTATTTCTAATTATATAAAGGCATACATATACCAAGATTGGTTTGTTAGCCTGTGTGCCATGTAACCCTCTTGTCGGATCAACTGTCGTGTGTTTTCCTTGCGCCATTTTTCCGAAGTTCTCCGTGTATGAATTCTCTGTTGCATCGTAATATCGCTTACCTTTCTACTTATGAATCATTACTAGCTCAATCGTCCTCATAAATTTTTTAGAAATTTATCGCAATACAACAACATACGAAGATCATAAAATTTTATTGTAAGTCTAATAGATTTCGTACCATTCAGAATCTACAAAAATCACAAACGGACTAACAGACATTGCTGGCCCTTTTATTTCATAAAATTAACAACCTACAAATAAAATTTGATAAATATATTACCTACAAAAAATTACCATTTACTCTCCCACAATTATTTCCATGGGCAAGTTGCTCTTGCTACATGATCAAGTCGACTAATCGTTGAGCGATTTGGCCACTTGTCGATTTACCTATGTCATTCAACTGTGGAGCGACAAATTATCTTTTCTGTAAAATAAAAAATATAGGTATAATACTGTATTTTGAAATTAAAAAATAGATTATTTAAAAAAATTCAACCGTACCCACAACAGGCCCAAACACAATTGACTCATGGTAGACCGGTTCGACGTTACAATTGGGCCGTGATCCGTTTGTGTAGAATAAAAGGAATCTGCCGGCCCTGCCGCTCGGTCCGGCGGGGCGTACGTATGCTGAGGTGGGCGTGGACACGTGGTGACCAGCGAGCAAGCCGAGCTGAGCCGATCTTTCCTCCCCGCCGTGTCGTATTCGGTTTGGATATTTTCCAGCAGTGGGGCCCGGCGAGAGGCCGCTCCATTCTTATCCGCTCCGCCCTCTGGATTCCCGACTCCGCCAACCTCCCAACTCATCATCTCTCATGTCTCATTAATCATCCGAGGCTCCTAGCGGTTCTGCTCACCGTGCGGTGAAAGCAGCTAGCCATACCGGCGCTGAAATTTCTAGAGGCGACTCCAGTTCTCCTCTTGCAACATATAGTGTCTTTGCGCTTCTAGATTTTACATCAGAATATTTTATTAGAATCTGCAAACATAGTTCTACATTATATAAAGTATTTTCCTAAAAAATACAAAAGGTATTTAAACTAGTTCTATATAATATGAAAGGTTTCCCTAAAAATAATATGAAAGGTATTTTTTAGTCAAGGCATAAATGTATGCCTATGACATAGTTTTATATTCATCGAAGGAGGATATCACAGAAGAAATTTGTATTGAAATCTTTCTAAATTAATCTCAAAAGGTAGTTAATTACATACTAACATTTTTTGACAATTGAAGAAATATGCACAAAGCAAAAGCAATAAAGTTTAGATATATTATAAGTTGGTTGAGAATTTATTACTATACTCTATTCAGCTATTTCACCACCATAAAACCTCAACTAGAAGTAACAGAAAAGAGCATCATTTTGCATAGAGATGTACTGCTCGTAGGACATTGTACAAGAATATGACAATAGATTAATAGGCACTCTAGAAACGTGCTAAAAGGTTGCTCCGCAAAATTCACTCCAAAGGAGTAACGAGTAATCTAGACTCAAGAGGAAGTAAATGCGTACTTGTTGTTCCATTAAGGTGGTCATTCGTTTTGCTCACTGGGATGGAACCTTGGTCATTCTGGTGTGACGTTATAGTATATAATAACATCATATACAAATACACAATATATATTACATAAGTTTACAAGTTTCATATTACTCGTAAGCTTCTACATAATATCTAAAATTCAACCATATGCTAAAACAATTGTTCTTAATACCTAGTAGAACAAAAAGGAGCATTTCAGCCATGATGGTTGTCCCTGACCAAATGAGCGAAATATTGTGTTCCTATTTTTGGTCTAAAAATGTCCATTCCAAGTTGAACGAAAAGTTACCAACAAAGCTCCACTTCTCCGCTACATATCCAAGTGGCAAGCTGTGATCTTTAGCGGTACAACGACCGGCGGTACTCGTACCTTCGTCACTCCATGATTTAAGGCAGGCACCCAGCTCCTTTTTCTTGTACTCGGACAGTGCAGGCTAGAAATAGATCCCCAAGTGCGGTGCTTGAGTGATAGCAGTCACACGAGAGAGAGAGCTTGTGAGATTGTGTCAGATCTCTCTACAAGATGCTGGAGAAGCTGTGGGACGACGTGGTGGCCGGTCCTCGCCCGGAGACGGGCCTCGAGAAGCTCCGCAAGGCCGCCACCACCCGACCTCTTGTCATCAACAAAGGTAGATTAATTAGTTTAGCAAAGCATGTACTACATACTAATTGTATGAACTAAAGATCGAGCACACAGCTACTGTTTGAGACAGACGAAACTCAACAAAACTGCAGAAACAGAGGTAGCGAAATGACCTGAAAAAAAAGGAGCGTCTGAATTAACGGCTGTATAACGTGTACTAACGTGCCACTACTAATTGCTTGGTGTTAAGTTGGTGGGTTGGGTCTATTAACTGATGGGAACCTGAATGATGATTTTAAGATGCGGGCGGAGTTGCTGGCGAGGCGAGCGGGAGCTACAAGCGGTCGCAGTCGATGCCGACGACCCCGACCACGCCGGTGACGCCGTCGTCGTCCACGACGCCGCGCGGCAGCAACGTGTGGCGGAGCGTGTTCCACCCGGGTAGCAACCTGGCCACCAAGGGCCTTGGCGCCAACCTCTTCGACCGCCCGCAGCCCAATTCCCCAACCGTCTACGACTGGTACGCATCACATATTATTTCTCAAGTGTCTGGATGCCACTGCAAATTACAGACCATGAAAAACTGGTTACTATTGCGTATGAGTATGCTTCTGTCCAAGTGCAAATGGTGTGGCATACAATAACTTAAGATCAATAGTGAATTTATGATGGAAATCGCGATGGGCATGTAGTAAGATTATCGGTTCGGCTGAAAAGCTCATGGCTTATGGCTGAAAACACTGTAGCTGACTGAAAAAAGCATTGTAGTTGACAGAGGCTTATTTAGCATAATTAAATTTAAAAAAATTAAAAATATAAAAAATATGTTAGCTCATTACGTATAATATAAACAAATATGGGAAAAAAAGAACCGGTAAAAAAAGATCAACAAAAAACCAGAAGTTCAAAAAAACGAAACTTATAAATAGTGAAAAATAAGCAAGAAATCAGAAGCCGAGTTGATCACCACAGTACCAGTACAATACTTCTCGCTAGGTAACAGCGGATCCTCCGGGTGCGACAGGATTATACTACTAGAACAAGTTGTTTTGTTGAAAACGGATAAGGATGACCATATTTAAAGCTCCTCTACTTTTTCTAAGTTGCAAAATCATAATATTTGTTTGCAGCTTAATAAACCCAGGAATAACATTGGCAAATTTAATGTTCCGTGTCAGGCTTTACAGCGACGAAACAAGGAGCAACCACCGCTAAATCGGAGCCGTCCGATTTGAAGGAAGTGCGAAGAAGATAGGGTGGTGGGCAATCCATGTGACGCCGGAGTTTGCTGGTCCTTGTGGTTATCTAATACGGTGCTGTCCGAAGCTACACGTTAAAACGCTCTTTGTTTTGTCCAATCTTACTACTACCTGTGACTTGGTCCGGTTCCCCTGTTGAATCTGGCTGCTAAGTGCTAGCGACCAGCGAGCGATGGGAACCTAGTGTGTGTGTGTACGTTTCATATGTAAATACTATCGTGCGCTGGTATGTGTAAGTTTCAATGTTCAATTACCTGCGGTAAGATAAAAGCTTGAGAGCATGCTTTTCGGTTCTCTTTTTTTTTTCGATAACATACATTTGTGACGGTAACAACAACAAAAAAAAAACAAGCAGAGAACATCCACTACTCTACCAAAGAGATTATCTAAAGATAACTTAGGTGGTGATCAACTTGGCTTAAAAGCTCATGGCTTATGGCTGAAAACACTGTAGTTGGCTGAAAAAAGCACTGTAGCTGGCAGAGGTTTATTTCGCATAATTAAATTTAAAAAAATTTAAAAATAAAAAAATATGTTAGCCCATTACGTATAATACAAATAAATATGGGAAAAAAAAGAACCGGCAAAAAAGCTCAACAAAAAGTCAAAAGTTCAGAAAAAGATGTAATTTATAAATAGTGAAAAATAAGTCAGAAGTCAGAAGCTATAAGCCGAGTTGATCACAACCGTGGTGAGTAAGTCCATGGAGAAGTAACTTAAATAGCTTAATAATTGCCGTGTCATAGTCACACTGCCGTGCTGGGTTTGGTGATCGGGAGTTGTGGCAGCATTTGGGAATTGGGGTATATTTTTCAAGGGAGCAGCAAATGGGAGAATCCGGGTTTAAGATTCAGATCTCGCTATTGTTGTACTATACTTCGATAGTTATGTGTGGGGTAGTGCGCTGGTGCAAACGATAAGGTTTGGCGCCAAGTGGCTGATTAAGAAATGGTTGCTTAACCAGCTGCTAACCTACACGTCCAATGCCCAATGTACCACCAAATGACCCTTGGCGCCTCGAGAGCAAAATCATTCTTCATCTGTACCTTATTTGGTTCAAATCTAGTATCTTTTGCTCCTTCAAGAAAATAAGGATTTTGTATGGGTACCACCAACTTTGATCTATTTTTTATACATCTTTTTTTAATACGTGCAGTCAACATTTAAAATTTAATAAAAATATTTAAATTTTCACATGAAAACTGTATTAGTATATTTGTACTCCCATATCCAGTATGTTTTAAAATTTTATAACATACAATTAGATGAAGTACTCGCTAAAGACGTGTATTGGAGACTGCCAATGTTCGAAGCGAGTAGAAAGGAGCAGCGGAAGTACATAGACGTGGTCATTAAAATCCTTTGAAGTGAAGTGCAGAGGATTCGTTTGCTGGCGACTTAAAATCATTCTCCAAATTGTACAGAATAATAATGGTGAGAATTGCATTTTTGATATATGAAACGTCCAAAGGTGTCACTATTTAAGAATGCAGGTAGTATGACTAATTCTTGGGTCTTGAGGTACAATTATGAGTGGTGATCAGTTGGGCTTTTTTTTGGCTTATGGCTAAAAGTACTGTAGCTGGCTGAAAAAACACTGTGCTTATTTAGCATAATTAAATTTAAAAAAATTAAAAAAATATAAAAAATATGTTAGTCTATTACGTATAATACAAACAAATACGGGAAAAAAGAACCGGCAAAAAAGCACAAAAAAGTCAAAAATTCAGAAAAAGACGAAATTTGTAAATAGTGAAAAATAAGCCGGAAATTAAAAACTTAAACCGAATTGATCAGAGTGAATGCTTTGGCATCTGCAAAGTATAACTGTAGGTAACGTTTTAGATTCGTCGTAAGCTCTATCATTCAAGCATTTAAGCAATACTGGTGCCACTTTTCCCATTACAAAATAATTGCTTTCGATAACTGAAGAAAGATAACTGCTAATATTGGCCCCGCTTGACCTTGCGCACCCATTCAATCATAAATATGAATGGATTCATCCTAGGGAAATTTTACAGTATATTATACTGGTAGTTGAAATACGACTATATAAATTAAATTCGATCATTGATTTATGAGAGTATTTTAGACTTTTGTTATTAAATCTGTTTATTTTTTAATGGTATTTTGGACTATTCACGTACATATGTTTGTTAACCGACGTTGAGTCTCCAATCAACCGGCGTTGCGTCCCCAATCCATATGCCGCCGCCGTGTCTCCAATCCCTGCGCTGTCGCCGCCTACACTGCTGTCCGTTCCCTGGCCGCCGCCATCACCAGGGAGCTCGTCGTCCCCGCCTCATCTCCAATTCGTGCGGCGTTGTCGCGTGTCCACTCCCTATGACTCTGTCGCAAACAAGGAGCTGTCGGACCTGTTGCAGCCAGACTGTCACAAATTTTAATGCAAAAGAAAACACACATATCACAAATAAACTGAGAGAACATAGAAGAATTTCTGAATTTCTCTATTATCTTATTTGCTCCCTTTTTTCTTGCTTTTTCTCTCGCTTTTCTTGCTTATAAAACTGGGTCGAAGCCTCCCCAATATATACTCTTACTTGTATACGTATTCGGACTTCAAGTTGGACTCAACTTCAACTTGAGTTATACTCGGAGACGGACTCTACTTCGTCTAGAACTCAAAGTCAAGATTATTTCTAACAATCACCCCCTTAATCTTGACTTAACTCTAAAACATTGAGATAGTCGGACTCAACTACGACTTACTAAACTTTATGTCTAACACCTTACTTGACTTTGGACGGCGAAAACATCTTCTCAACATCCAACACTCTTTGAACCTTAATTTACACATTCATCTTGATTGCCTAGGCTGCATAATTGCTCATCATGAGCAAGGAAAGATGACAGTAGCTGAGTACGAGGCGCGGTTCAACGACTTGATCCGCTTTGTACTGTCGGTCACAAGTAGTGACCTTGAGAAGGCTAAAAGGTTCCGCCGAGGACTTAGTTTTGAGTATCGGCATGTTATGGGTGCTACTGCGCCACGTGACTTTAGGTCCGTGGTTGAGCAGACCAAAGGGATGGAGATGGAGATGCACCTCACTAAAGGGTCGCAACCCTCTGGTGGTGACCAGAAGAGGAGCTATAGTGGTGGGTCATCTCAGCGGCCCGCTCCTAAGAAGTCTAAGTGGAGTTGACGTTCTTCACAGTCATCCAAGTCTAAATCTTTGACATCGTCGTCTCCTGCACCACCAGCTTTGCGTCCTGTCCCTGGGCAGGGCATGATTTGTTTTAAGTATGGTGGTGAGCACCGAGCTGTTGAATGTTCCTGGATAGGGGAGTGTCGACACTATGGCCGGATGGGCCACATGGAGAAGGTTTGTCGTCAAAATCCCTCTAGTATCATTAAGTGGGAGCTGGTATCTACGTCATCGAATGCCTCATCCCGGGGGTCAGTCCAGGTGTTAGCGGCTGCTCCTACGCAGCAGGCTCCTTCCTGGGCGCCGCCTACTGGATATTACGGGTCTACTACCCCAGTCACCCCACTTTAGTATGCTGCGCCGCCTCCCATTTCGATGCCGTCACAGCAAAGCGTCGGGGCTCTTGCCGCCCCGGTGCCGCTCGGAGTCTACACATTGCCTGCCATTGAGTCTGCAAGTCAACCGGATGCGGTGACAGGTACTCGGTTAGTGGATTCACACAGTGCTCTCGTTCTTTTCAACTCTGGTGCCATTTATTCCTTTGTTTCCAGTAAGTTTGCTAGAAAGGCAAAATTGAGTATGCAACAGATTTCATGGTCGGTTATAGTCAATTCTCCAGGGGGTATTATTGTTAGCTTTCTGGTTTGTCCCGGATGCATGGTCTCCATAGATGGCGAGGATTTTGTGGCAAACCTCATGGTTATTTCGATAAAGAATTTTGATGTTATCTTCGGTATAGACTGGGTGCATCGCTACCGGGCATTGATTTCCTATTTCTAGAGGACAATCACTTTGCAAGCTCCTTTAGAGGAGGAGATAATCTTTCAGGGGAATTTCTCCTTTTGTGTTGGCCAGCCTGTTCCCTAACCGACGAATGTTTAAGTTTGGGTTACTTTTATCACTTGTGGAAAAACTGAGTGCGCCTTTGCGCATTGAGGATATTCCAGTGGTATGTGAGTACCCCAACATATTTCCTTAAGAGCTTCTGGGAACGCCACCCGCAAGAGATGTGGAGTTTAGGATTAAATTTGTTCCTAGCACTCGACCTATCTCTATGTCGCCGTACCGTTTAGCACGATCACTCCAAGAAGAGTTAAAGAAGCAATTGGATGGGTTGTTGTCCTGGGTTGATCCGTCGTAGTGTGTCGCCTTGGGGAGCACCTGTCCTATTTACTGAGAAGAAGGATGGGAGTTGGCGCATGTTTATAGATTATCGTGCTCTTAATCGGGTGACCATCAAGAATAAATATCCGTTGCCACACATCGAGGACTTGTTTGATCAATCAAAGGGAGCTAAGATGTTTTCCAAAATTGATCTACAATCTGGGTATAATCAGATTTGAGTGTGGGAGCAAGATATTGAAAAGACAGCTTTCTTCACGATGTATGGGCACTATGAGTATAAAGTTATGTCCTTTGGACTAACAAATGCCATTTCTATCTTTATGGAGACGATGAACAGCATGCTACACATGTATTTGGATGACTTTATGGTTGTGTTCATCGATGATATCCTGATTTATTCCAAGACGGAGGAAGAGCATAAACAACATTTGAGGCTTGTGCTTGAGACTCTGAAGAAAAATCAATTCTTTGCCAAGTTGAAGAAGTGCGAGTTTTGGATTTCTGAAGTGGGCTTTCTAGGACATGTGATCAACCAGGAGGGTATTTTAGTAGATCCAACAAAGGTTTCTACAGTAGTAGACTGGAAGAGACCATCCAATGTTAAGGAGGTAAGAAGTTTTCTTGGCTTAGCTGGTTACTACCGGCGTTTTGTGAAAAGATTTCTCTATTATTGCTAAGCCAAAGTCTCAACTCACACGGAAGGGCATGAAATTCCAGTGGACCGGTGAATGTGAGCGCAGTTTCAATGTTTTGAAAGAGAAGTTGGTAACTGCTTGATGCGGATACGCACATGCTTAGCACTTTTAAGTCAAATACATTATATCAATGGAAAGAAGTATTGAGCTGCATTAAATATTGTCAGGTGAATTTGTTTCTTAATGAATTTCCTTCTATTCGTGGGAACGATATACTACCTTATGCCAAATTCTTGTTTATTATTAGGTTTGAATATTATGATGATTCTGGGGCCAAAGCAATGGAGAAGCACAAGGAGGTTAATCATATTTGCTACCAAGAACAAAAAGCTCAAAGCCCATGGGAATGGAAAGGAGAAAGCCAAAGCAACCCATGCAGCTGATTAAGGAGGAAAGAAGCTTATGCAGTGGGAGAGCAAAAGGGGAGAAGCCCAAGAACTTAAACTACAAGTTTTGCATAAGATTTTCAAGCCAAATTCGGACTTCCCACGTGCTCAACCCAATTCAAACTCGGATTCAACTCAGGATTCAATTCGGATTCGGTTTGGGACAGCCTGATAGGCAGTTACTCAAAAGGTCATAACTTTCACAAGCGGAGTCCGATTCAGGTGTTCTTATACTCGTTGGAAAGATAATTTCAAGGACTACACAATGGATCTAGGCCCACCTTCAAATTCATCATGGATAAAAGTTATGACCAAAATAATATGATGGGTGAAAAATATAGTTTCCTTTTTGTGAGAGTTCGTATCTAAAACCATATAGGGTTGAGTTGTACTTGGTTTGGGGACCATATGGACGTCCCAAGGGGCTATATAAGCCTTGTATTGGCAGCCTTTAGGGCTCATACCACTTTTGATAATAGAATACTCTTGTTTTTTCTATTAGCCGAACCAACATGAGGGAATTGGGAGTTCGCTGAAATCAAGATCGTTCAATCTTTCCGCTGGAAATTTGGAGCGCGATGGAACTTCATCGGTGGCTGTGAAGTTCAAGATGTGTGGTTGGGCGAATTATAGAGTGCTAACTCTTGCATTGGCAACGGGAGATCACTACGGTTCGTCGAATCCTCGTGAGTATCCAGATCCTACGTCGAGAAGATCGGGCGACCCCGTATCATCTTGGTACCAGAGCGCGGTTTACTTGGTAGGATTATTTACCCTTACTTTTAGATTATTTTACTTCGGTTCCTATAGTCCATTAAAACCGAAAATTGCCACAAAAAAAATCCAAACTCTAGTTTCGCATCTATTATTTTCGTGAGTTTTATTAAGTCTTGATCCATTAGAAATTGTGTTTAGGTGCTGATCATTCGTGTTTATTTGCGTAGCTTAATCTTTGTGTCCAATCCAAAATTAAAAAAAAAATCTTGCTGATATTTTTTTTCATCAATTGAGACTAGCTGTTGAATATTGCATCTAGGGCTGCTCTTGAGTATTTGGGTGAGTATTTGTGATCTGTGCAAATTCAAAGAGACTATTAAATCTAGTTTGGCCTTTGAAAAAAAGTCATAGATTGACAAAAAAAAATAAAGAGAAGAAGAAAAAACAATGGCCGAATTTGGGTGAGTTCTTAGTCCATAAATTCAGATTATGTAATTTAATTTCTTAAGCAATCTCGTGCCCTTACATTAATATCATTGCAATTGGCTAGCGTCTCTCCTAGTACTTGGTGCAAAACGAGCTATCTAATCTTTAATTTCAGATTGCCTCTAGTTAGCTCATTCCTTTGTTTGCATCGAGTCACATTGATCTTTGCGTGTGCGTTCATATACTTCACTTAAATTTTTTGGATCAGCACTTAGGCAAAGTATTATAGCCTGGATTATTACTTAATCTTACAACAACGTGAAATTCAGATTGTGTAGGATAAACACTTTCATATCAAGCTCCACCATATAACCGTTGTTGTGCAAGTAGTGAACACTCTTAAATTCGCTTAATCATCACTATACTGTTGTCACTTCTAGCAGGTGTAAGTTTTTATTGGCCTTAATTCACTTCGGAAGGGTAAGAACTTTACTTGGGAAAGAAAACAATGAGATTGAGTGATTTCCATAAAGCATTATTCTACATAGCTATTTGTTTCTTGCATAGCTAACCATGTCAGGTGAAGGAGAACACCATGATGAGAGTGGTGAGACAAATGAAACTCAAGCATTCGTCAAGCAATATCAATTTGGGGCACTCCGTGAACACTTTCAACGTGAGTTACGCCAAGGGCTCGATCAACTCCATGAGAAGCATGATGCTTTTGCTGATCAAATTGCAAGGGAGATGCAAAATATGGAGATACAAGCTGATGAAAATATGCGCCAATTGCGGGAGGACATTGGAGCCCTCACTAGGCTCATAGAAGCTTGCAATGGTGGCGATGAAGCAAGTGTTCAAGGAGGAGAAGCTGCTGCACATGTACCTCCTGCACCGCAACACCGAGTGGCGGTCAACGTGGTGCGTCCACCACAGCTCGGAGGACGAGGAGGAGGCCATGGAGGGGCCTGGCCAAGGCCTAGGTGGAGGCCGTGGTGGCCGTGGTGGTGCTGCACATGCGATGGAATGGGATGGTGATTTTACTTTGCATTATAATGACCATTATCGTCGTTCACGCAATAAAGATGATGGATTGGGCAAGCTCAAGTTTTCCATGCCCAAGTTTGTAGGTGGTACTGATCCCGAGGAGTATCTCACTTGGGAATTGAAGATTGACAAAATATTCCGTATGCATCACTATACGGATGAGAGAAAGATACAGTTGGCATCACTTGAGTTTGAAGGTTATGTTTTGGATTGGTGGGAACAAGTCATTACTCAAAGAGATGAGAATGGAGAAGATCCTGTGGCATCATGGCAAGAGATGAAGCGAGAAATGAGAGCCTATTTTGTTTCTCATCATTACAAATGTGATCTATTTGATAAATTGCAGAATATGAAGCAGGGAGCACATTTTGTGGAGGAGAAGAGACTTATGGATATGCGTACACCACAGTGTCATTCAAGCCCATACTTCAATTCTTATGCCTCAACAAGTGTGATACATGGGAAGATGACTGAGCATTGGACTTTCCCTTCGGTCAAGAAGACATGTAGTGTTGCCCCATTGCTACAAACAACACTTGAGATGTATCAAAACCCATGTAAGGATGAGTGCCACATAGCCAAATTGAGTGAGAGTGACAAAAAACAATGAGTTGTGTGATTCCACCAAACGTGAGGTTGAGAGCATCCAAATTGAGAGTGAGAGAAATACACAAAAAAGAGAGAGAAAGAGATGATAGAAAAAATGAGATTACTTTTTATATTGACGACTTACTCTCTACTTCTAGTGTTGCTTCTCATATTATGCAGATTGACATTAAAGATGAGGAGTCGAATGTTCCACAACCGGTACCATTGGAAGTCAAAGATGAGAAGATAACCACAGTTGAATATGAAGTACTTGCTGCTCCGTTGTTACATCATGACGATTTGATACCTATAGCACCTGCATCAACTGAAGAGAATGATAAAGGTAACCATATTGGTGCTGAATTTATTTGTGAAAAGGTGAGTAATTGTGAGAACTCATGTGTTCAATCGAAAATTCCATGTTCTGAAATTTTTTGGTCAATTTACATAATGTGGAATTAATTACTCATAAGGAAGTTTTTGCTAGAATATACCCTGATGATTCTTTATATTATATCATGTTCGATGATCCTAAAGAGCTATCTAGTGTCATTGAGGATGTTGCTGAAATTTCATGTTTAAAATCACTAGTTAGATCCTCTGCCTACACATATAAGTTCAATTTGATCGGAGATTATGGTGTAGATGATAACTTTTATGTTTATCGAATATGCATTACATGTGATAAGCTTGCTGAGTTGAAATTGCATATTTTGGACAAACAATCTTTTATACCACGTCATGATCACAATGAGATGAGGTTTAACAATAGTGCTTGTTGTTTACAAAGATTTCTTGTGCCTACTTGTTCCTCTTTCGATGAACAATCATGTACAAATAATCAAGTTGAAGCAAGGAAGGCCCTTAAAATTTTTTCTTCCATATTTGAACTGTTTGATTTAGTTTTGCCCATTAATGACTTGTCCACGTACTTCATAAAGTCGAGGATGACTTTTTCTTATGGGAGGGAGAATGGTGTGAATGAAAACATTACAATGTATGCATTTGAAAGCTGTTGTAGTATCAATTGGTTTGTGCAAAATAGTGAGAATGAGAATGACACAATAATTAATTCATACATATATCACACACATGTGTTGTTCTTTTTGCTTACTACACCTCCAGGTAATAATAATGTGAAAGACGGAAGGGGTGTAACTGACTAATACATATACCAAGCATACACATTGTATTATTTGTTTAGTACAATTTCAGGCTATCAAAAGCCAAGGACGGCTTTTCTTCAAGAAGGGGAGGATGATGCGGATACGCACATGCTTAGCACTTTTAAGTCAAATACATTATTTCACTGGAAAGAAGTATTGAGCCACATTAAATATTGTCAGGTGAATTTGTTTCTTAATGAATTTTCTTCTATTCGTGGGAACGATATACTACCTTATGCCAAATTCTTGTTTATTATTAGGTTTGAATATTATGATGATTCCGGGGCCAAAACAATGGAGAAGCACAAGGAGGTTAATCATATTTGCTACCAAGAACAAAAAGCTCAAAGCCCATGGGAATGGAAAGGAGAAAGCCAAGCAGTCCATGCAGCTGATCAAGGAGGAAAGAAGCCTATGCAGTGGGAGAGCAAAAGGGGAGAAGTCCAAGAACTTAAACTACAAGTTTTGGACAAGATTTTCAAGCCAAATTTGGACTTTCCACGTGCTCAACCCAATTCAAACTCGGATTCAACTCAGGATTCAATTCGGATTCGGTTCGGGACAGCCTGACAGACAGTTACTCAAAAGGCCATAACTTTCACAAAGGGAGTCCGATTCAGGTGTTCTTGTGCTCATTGGAAAGATAATTTCAAGGGCTACGCAATGGATCTAGACCCACCTTCAAATTCATCACAGATGAAAAGTTATAACCAAAACAATATGACAGATGAAAAATATAGTTTCCTTTTTGTGAGAGTTCGTATCTAAAACCATGTAGGGTTGAGTTGTACTTGGTTTAGGGACCATATGGACATCCCAAGGGGCTATATAAGCTTTTTATTGGTAGCCTTTAGGGCTTAGACCACTTTTGATAATAGAATACTCTTGTTCTTTCTGTTGGCCGAACCAACATGAGGGAATTAGGAGTTCGCTGAAATTAAGATCGTTCAACCTTTCCGCTGGGAATTTGCAGCGCGATGGAACTTCATCGGTGGTCGTGAAGTTCAATACGTGTGGTTGGGCGAATTATAGAGTGCTAACTCTTGCATTGGCAACGGGAGATCACTACGGTTCGTCGAATCCTCGTGAGTATCCAGATCCTACGTCAAGAAGATCGGGCAACCCCGTATCACTACTCTTGTTCTCACTCTTCCTGAGCCAGGGAAGCGTTTCACGGTGTACTCGGATGTATCGCGAGTGGGTTTGGGTTGCGTGCTCATACAAGATAACAAAGTGATCACGTATGCCTCGCGACAATTAAAGAAACATGAGTAGAATTACCCTACTCATGATTTAGAGCTGGCCGCAGTGGTTTTTGCTCTAAAGATTTGGAGGCATTATTTGTATGGAGATCCTCTGATATGTTCACTGACCATAAGAGCCTTAAGTACATTTTCACTCAGAAGGAGTTAAATTTGAGGCAAAGAATGCGATCGAAACTGATCAAAAACTATTATCAAAAGCAAATATGGTTGCTGATGCCCTTAGTCGCAAGACGACACCCTCCACTGTAGGTTGTCTCGTTGCTGACTTTGAACGGACGGAAATTTCCTATTGCTATGCCGGCACAGCACAAGTAGAGACACAGTTGTTACTAGAATCAGCAAGTCCAGAACAGGTGAAAGAAGCGCAACAACGCGATAGGTTGCTTCAAAAAGTGAGGAAGCATCTCGATGAAGGAAAATGGGGGGACTTCAGCCTTGATGAGTCAGGCGCATTACGGTTTAGGGGCCGTCTGTGCATGCCACAAAAGGCTCAAGTTAAGGATGATATTTTGAGAGTATAGGATCAATTCATACTAAGATAGGTAATCAGAGAGGTGTGAATGATTGCAGAAGCTAAAAATAAATTTTAATACTCCTCTTTTAACACAAAACCTATTTAAGCCTCGTTTTAAAGTTCTGGACAGAACACTGTATCCTTACTAAAACTGATCTCACTACAAAACTATAACTTCGATTAACCTCAAACTTTTTCAGAATAAACTAGAGAAAGTTATTGAACTAACCCAACTGGAATTACGTCAACCAGAGTCTAGAACTTGAGATATAAAATAAACAAGATCGCTGATGCAAATAGTGACGAGAATAAATTAAGCCCTAATTATGCAACTAAGCAAAATCTGTAAGGAATTAATCAACCAAACTTTTCAGATCACAAACTTGATGCCCTTACTATATTTTTTTCTTGATGCATGCATAAATCACAAGGTTAAAAACTTAATGCAAGAAAAGCAAAAACAGAAACCTAATTAACCTCCCTAATCACCTAGCACTAATCATATTTTCCTCTCTCCTCAATACACAGCACGTCTGCATGCACAAGGTCATGTAATCTCATGAATTTAGAAGTCCCCAAAAGCCTCTGCCAGAGCGCCCATTTTTCCTTTCTTCAACTCAGTCACGGCTCATGATCCCAAAGAACATGCATGCATGCAATAATCCAAAAAAACTTAATTAGCCTTACTAATCACTCACCGCTAATGAACGTCACGGCCAAGGCTTCAAAGATCCATCAGATGCGTTTCCATCCAATCTCGAATCCCGTGCCTTTCTCAATATACATGCATGCATCCAGGAAGCTTCAAATATCCACAGCCGTACATCTTTGCATTCATGTGACTTTTCTCTGGTTTTCCTACTCGCACACGATTCGGCCGAAGACTGCCGATCACAATTTTTTTTCTCGCCGTTCACAACTTCCGAACACAAAAGCAAATACTGCCGCTGCGTGCAGCCGTCGCTCAATGACTTGTCAGCGAGAGAAAAATCTCTACTGTCGCACAAACCAGGCCGTCGCGCGCTCGGATCTAATTTCTTCCAAATAAATCTATTCTTTATTTCTGAATCATGGTGCCTACAAAGTGCCCTCCTGACACCCTTAAACCCTAGCACGAAATTAGTCTCTCCCAAAAGCCACATCTCCTATCACAATTTCCGTCCCCTTTTATGCAGCCTCCTACGAATCCTATTCAATCTTAACTTAGAATCCTAATCCAACTTAGAATCCTATTCAATCTCTACTTAGAATCCTAATCCAACTCATCCAACTAGACATGGGCCTTTTTACCTCAACTAGGCTTTTGGCCCACTAATTTTCAAGGGACCCGAAACCCTTCATAACACGGGTTTTTTAATTCTTTTTACGCTTCCGATTTTTTCAGTCCTCCACATGTCGAAGCCTCCAGAACCGCACCTCCTGTATCTTCTCCACGCATCATCTCCATGCGCATTGTTCTCTAGCCTGAACATCCCGCATGACATCCTTGGCCGATAGGACCTCAGTTCCACCCGAACCTAGTTTCAGTCCCGTCATCGACCATGTTCCGCCTTAAGCAACACCTGCACATGAATAAACACGCAACCGCGTACGAGCACAAGTCCACGACTTGACTCAAGTCAATCCGCACAATACTTTACACGAGTGTATCATGCAACATTATCATATTACCATGCTATCACAAGCATATAAAGAAGCAACATACCATAAGTAATACCATAACCAACGTTGTCAATTATTCATCATCTAAAATAACCTAGACCTGGCCACAGGTCTAACAGAGAGAGGCTCATCGTACCCCGTACACGATACATCCTAGCGAGACTAAGATGTATCGGGATTTGAAAAAGTGCTTTTGGTGGAAGAGAATGAAAGTGGATGTCGCTCAGTATGTGGCATCTTGTGGGATTTGCTAACAAGTGAAGGCTGAGCATAAGCGTCCCGCTGGACTAATGTAGCTTTTAGATGTTCCACAGTGGCCATGGGGTGATGTTACCATGGACTTCGTAGTCAGCTTGCCTCATACCCAGCGAGGTAAGGATGTGATTTGGGTAGTGGTGGACCGATTTAGTAAGTCCGCGCACTTCATCCCTATTCGTATGATGAATTCGGCGAGTGATTTGGCACCTGTCTATGTACATGAGATAGTGAGATTTGTGCCCAAGACAATAGTTTTGGACAGAGATGCTAAGTTTGTCTCCAAGTTTTGGGTGAGCTTGCAAAGCGTTTTGGGCACAAACTCCAATTTAGTACCACTTTCCACCCACAGACGGATGGGCAGTCCAAGTGCACCATTCAAACACTAGAGGACATGTTGAGGTCCTGTGTTTTGTCGTGGAAAGGTAGGTGGGAGGATCAGTTGGCACTCGTGGAGTTTGCCTACAACAACTACCACTCCAGTGTTCGGGCCGTGCCATTTGAGGTTCTGTATGGGCGAAAATGAGATCGTCACTTTGTTGGGATGCCGTAGGTGAAAAGGCAGTTCTAGGTCCAGATTGGGTCCAACAGACAGTGGAATGAGTGGCGGAGATTAGACAGAACCTACTAATTGCCAGAGTAGGCAAAAGAGCTATGAGGATATTAGAAGGCGAGACTTAGAGTTTGAAGTGGGGGATCATGTATTTTTGAGAGTGTCTCCCACTAAAGGAATTGTACGATTTGGTACCAAAGGGAAGCTTAACCCATGGTACATTGGGCCGTTTCCGATTCTAGCACGAATTGGAAAGTCGGCATATCGTTTAGATCTTCCTGAGTCTATGCGAGGAGTTCACAGTGTGTTTCATGTTTCTATGATGAGAAAGTACTTAGGGGATCCAGAACATGAGATTGTTCTAGAAACATTGCCCCTTAAGCAAGACCTCACCTTCGAGTCCTGTCTAGTTCAGATTCTGGAGGGATCGGAGAGAGTGTTGAGGCACAGAACGTTAATGTATGTTAAAGTCCTATGGTCGCATCAAACCGAGTGAGAAGCGACGTGGGAATTGGAATCTCGCATGTGCGAGAAGTACCCAGAGTTAATTTCTGCGGGTACGAGTTAAATGTTGTTTTCTGTTCAGAACAGTTTGTTTGTTTTTCATATAGATTGCCAAGTTTCAGAATTCGGGGTCGAATTCTGTTAAGGGGGGTAGAATGTAATATCTGGGTCAGAAGAAGGCCCAGCCCGGCCCATGCCATGCCACATATAAGAGAGAGAGAGCTAGAGGGAGAAGCCAAACTCATTTTGTTCTTCTCCCCCGTGCACTCTCGGCTGTTGCTGCCCTTCCCCTTTCCCCGTGCTCACCTCGCTGCCACCGCTTTCCCCTCGTGCCTATTGCTATCGCCACTCGCCCACCCATCGGCGTCGTGTGTCGACCTCCGGCAGCCGTCGTCGCTTCACCTTGCTGCGCCGCCGTTGCCGTCTCCAACTCGCGCAAGTTGCTATCGCCCGCGTGCTGCCGTCGGTAGTCACCAGCGCCTTCGCTCTCTGGCCAAACCACTGTCATGCGTTGTTGTCTCCGTCCCCCTTGCTGCTGCTGTTGCTCGCCTTCCTCCACCCCGCAGCTCACCGTCGCCCCTGTTCCGCCCGACCACTCGCCGCACAAGGAGGCGACCGAGATCGAGGCTGAGGAAGGGGAGCCAGTCGACGGGCTGAGGAAGGAGGCGCGGGAGTCGCCTGAGCGAGGAGAAGCCGAGAGCTGGTTGTGGGGGAGAGAAGAAAGAGGGAGCGCCAGCCGTGGAAGGGAAATAAAGAGAGAAGGAGGGAGTTGGCTGACGGGAGTGAAGAAAAGAAAGGAAGCAGGGGTGTCGGTGTGAAGGAGAAAAAGAAAAGAAGAGGAAGGCCAAGAGAGAGAGAGAGAGCCGACTGGCTCCAAAAAAGAGAAAAAAAGGAGAAAGAGAAAGAGAAGAAAAGAGGAAAGAAAGGAAAAAGAAAAGAGAGGAAAAAAATAGAGAGAGAGAGAAAATCTAATCCGTCGCCAGATCTGTCAGATCCCGCCAAGAAGTGACAGGAGTGCCCCACTCTAGTTGTTCGGGGCCAGGGCAAGGCCTCGAGAAACATTCTCCCTGTTTATTTGCCGAGTTGGGCATAAGTTAATATACCGATAATTAGAATTGATGTATGTGGTCGATTGACGAGAGAGATTAAGTGGGTAAAATTCGATCTACGAGTGTAAATGACGAAATCGCTAAATGTCGGAATGGATTATGTTGGATTGGGCGTTAGAGCGATGTCATTTGCTCATATATGAATGTATTGCATTAGCAATGAATTGAAATAGTTAATGCTTGTTCAGGTGGCAGTTCGAGTCTGGTGTCATCCACGCACCATCCACCAGGTTAATAGGCAAGTGCATGGTAGAACGATAAATTGTGATGAATGTTTGTTATTCGTGTTTCCATGCTATGAATTACAGTATTTATGAGATGATGTATATGAATTGTGATAATCATACCTTGATGAGTACCGTTTATGATTAGACATCCATATTTGAAGCATATTGCATCATGCAAAATGCATAAGAGCCAGGTCGGTGAGAAAGTCATATGACTAGTCCGGAGTGCTCTTGAATAAGAGCTACAGAGGTAGGCACTCCATGGGAGTGGAGGTTGAGACCTCGTATGAAAGAGGACGAGGCGAATGAGTGGGCCATCGATGGGTGGACACTTTGCTATACCGGTATAAACTACAGTTACTAGGCATACAGATGCATTATAGATGCATTGCATGAAAGTGACAGAGAAAGTGATACAGTTACAGACAGTTGTGATTTATAGCTTACAGTTACAGAGTTGATTTATAGTTTACAGTTACAGACTTGATTTATAGTTTACAGTTATAGATTTGATTTACTGTTACAGTTACAGAATTGACATACATTTTATAGTTACAAATTTGATTTACAGCTCACAGTCGTAGAATTGATTTATAGTGTACAGACATAGAATCGATCTATAGTTTGCAGACATAAAATTGATTTACAGTATACAGTTACAGACTTAATTTACAGTTTACAGTCATAGAGTGGATTTACAGCTTACAGTTCGTGAAATCGATTGAATTGCTAAAGTGATGTTACTGTTTTATCGTGTGCTTGCTGAGTCTCCGGACTCACCCTTGCTTTGTTGTTGTTTTTAGGTGAATGATGATGATATGCATGGAATGGGGATAGTCATTTTGGCACTGCACATGTAAAATAACAGCTTAGCATTACACTGAACGTTTATGTTTAATATGGTGTTAAGGTTCTTATGGTTCGCCGTTTGGTTTACTTTGCTTGCGAGCCATGATGGTGGGTCTCCATGGTCGTAGAGCCCAAGTTTCTGTTTATGTTATGGTTTGTGAAATATGAAGTTAGTTGTCTTTGCAATTATCCTAAAGTTATTTGTGATTTCTCCCTGTGGGTAATCATATAAAAAGAACAGGGAGATGTTGCTAAAAGTTGAATTAGCAACACTTTTGAATTGGTAAGGGTGTGGTGGTAGCATCTTCTGTGGTGGGCCGGGGTGTTACACACAACTCACTTGGCCCATCCAAGCTATATGGTGCCATCTAGTCGTTGTAACTGGCCTTCAACATTTTTCCGCCTTTCTTGTGCCATACTTGAGCTTACCGTCTCATTCGATATCCTCGATTGTTCTGGGCCTTAGCTCCTCCATGAGCCTAGCTCCGATCTTCGCCGTTGACCATGGTTGACTCCAAACGACTTGCACATTTAAAGACAAAGAAATCATTTTCGGGCACAGGTTCTTCACAACTTAACCTTAGGGATGGCAATTGTGCCCGTTTACCCATGTACCCATGGTTAAATACCCTAATGGAGCCGGGTATGGGATGTATTTTCTATCCACGGGTATGAAAATAGGGAGAATTCTCTGCCCATCGGGTAAACGGGTACGGGTATGGGTAAGCTCTACCCGTACCCGTCTTACCCGTTTACCCACCGTCTAACAAACCCTAACCCTAACTCTCCGACTCCAGTCTCCACTCAACCTGAGTCCCGACTTACTCAACTCCCCAGCCGCCGCCCCGCCCATTCAACTCCCCAACCCGGCCTCACCCAGTCACTCCTCACCCAGACACGATTCAGTCATTCCTCACCACCCATCTCCTTCGATCTGCCGCTGCCCCCAGCCGCCGCCGCCGTCCTCCAGATCGAGCCTCCGCCCCATCGTTGCCCCCACCTGCCGCCCCGCCGCCGCCGTCTTCCAGATCGAGCCGCCGCCCCCAAACAGTAAACCCTAACTCCCTACATCACTAACTCGGGCACTGTCTCAGGACGCCGCCAGCTGCCGCCATCCATCTCCAAGACTCCTCTCCCCTCGCGTTGCAGACGCCACCGCTTCCTCCTCTCGCCCTCCATCCTCCTGCCTCGCCCTCGCTCGCTATAGCTCCCGCTCTCCCTCGCCTGCTCTCCGCCGTAGCCGTCCCTGCTCAGGTCGCCGCCTTTGCCGCTCCATGTCCTGAATCCTTATCCCCTTCTCCCTCTCGCGGGCCTTCACCAAGGGATCCCTCGCGGAGCCCTTTCCCGCCACCCACCGGCAGCCACCGCCGCGGATGCGCGCCTCTCCCCTGCTCTGACACCTCCGCCCATGGTGACACCGCTGTCCGACGAGCCAGCCATCGAAGCCGGAGCCGGCGCCATCTCCAAGGTCCTCATCGTCATAGGTACCCTCCCCTTCCCTCTCCTCTTTAAGGCTGCTTTCTCGCTTTGCTCATTCTATTGTTGGCTTAATTTGGGGGTTTCGTTTCAGCGATGCAGACGGAGGCTCTCCCGCTCGTTAACAAGTTCTAGCTCGTCAAGGCGCCCACCCATGAATCCCTGTTAGTGCCTTTTTCTACTTCTTTTTTATTCGGTCGTGCTAAATGCACAAATCTCAAATCTGCGTGGTTAGGGATCCATAGCAAGGATTGGGACTTCGGAACCAATAGCAGCCAGGACGTAGGTGATTGTATGTTTGTTGCATTACACCCAAAAAAGAAAAGTGCAACTAATTTTCATATGCATGTGATGAATGATGATGTTCTTCTGTCGTGATTGGAATGTTTGCACGTGCGCACACTAGGTTTATTGTTAAATTGAATAATGGGGGGTAGCAAAAATTTAGTAGTAGTCACTCTTCATTTTAGCGAAATTTTTTTATATTGATTTATCTCTTCCTGATCTTGGGCTTTAATTGAAGGGAATTGCCCTATGCTGCGAGTGTGATTGATGTGAGAAATTGAATAAAGTTGTTTGTCAATGTGTGAATTGCAATTTGTTAATTAGATCGGTTCTTACATAGATAATAGAATAATAGATCAACTGAGCCCTAGACTTCCATGAACTTTTGTTAACTCTCATATTGTGACTCAGTTCCTGGGTAAACGGATATGCCTGCGGCCGACGGGTACCCGCGGGCGACGGGTATGGGAAAGGTTTTTCGCTCGTCGTCTTTCGCGGGTATACCTGTGGGCGTAAATCGAGGCCGCGGGTACGGGTATGGGCGAGCACTACCCGTACCTGTCGTGCCCGATTGCCATCCCTACTTGATCTACGTTAGTCAAAATATGCATCATGCAACCTTAATGCAAAGACCTAGGTCAACCCAACTCTATCTATGACTCATTTTCCCTAAACTCTATTTTCCTATGAAGATCAGTAGTATTGCACGCAATATGCTGGTACTACTGCATCCGGCAATCCCAAATAGATCTCTTTGGAAAAGACGTACCACAACTCAGATCGGAACTACCGTTCGTACGGTATGACCGCGCTCACAACGTCGGTACTACCACTCTGTGGTACTACCGCATAAACACCTACAGTACTTCCGATTTAATTCCCTGACACTTCTAAGGAACAGCCCAAACAAAATGCAATATTTGCAAAATCACTTAATCACTCTATAAAATTTACAATGATTCATCACAACAGTATTCTGGACCTTCTCACATGGTCCTTCAACATCTTCAGAACATTGTCCCTGAATAATTTGGTTAGATGGGTCATGTTGATTCTGGCAAGTCAATTTGTCTTTAATAATGACAGGGACTGGCTTTTTGGAGACCAAGAAAATACCGTGCAGTTTTTTTTTGGCACACTTTTGTTTCTGGTATACTTTTGTTTCATTTGAAATACTCTGTTTCTGGTACCTTGTGTTAAGCCATTTTCGTGGTACCCTTTTGTTTCATTTGAAATGCTACATCATGGTGAGTTTTTTCAACGAAGAGGAGGTTGTAGCCTCTGTTATGAGCTGTCTCTAAGAATATTTGCTAGTTAACTTGGTGTTGCACTCATTTTTCTTTAAAACATGATTTGTTATACCAAGAAGTCTTGCATTCCTTTCTGCTTACAAGGCACAAAAAATGATTAGTTATGCCAAGAAGCCTTGGGACCATTGTACTACGTGGAATTTATTCCCTACTATGTAATACAAATAATGCAATCCAATATACGCGCTTTTTCCTACGCTGTTTTTCTCCGTCAATCATACAAGCGAGCATTTGTTGTCCGAATAAGATAATAATTTCACACGACACTTTCACTTTAACTGCTAATGTGCCATACAAATTCACCATTGGAATTTATTCCCTACTGCGCAACACAAATAATGCAAGCCAACACACAAACTTTTTCCTACGCCATATTTCTCCGTCGACTATACAAGCGAGCATTTATTATTCGAATGAGCTGATAATTTCACACAACACAACACTTTCACTTTAACGCTAATGTGCCATATAAATTCGCCACTGGAATTCGTTCCTTACTGCGCAACACAAATAATGCAAGCCAACACACGTTCTTTTTCCTACGCCGTTTTTTCTATCAACCATACAAGTGAGCATTTATTGTCCGAATGAGCTGATAATTTCACACAACATTTTCACTTTAACTGCTAACGTGTGATACAAATTCGCCGTTGAATTTCGTTCAATACCGTGCAACACAAATAATGCAAGCCAACACACGTGCTTCTTCTTACATTGTTTTCTCCCTCAACTATACAAGCGAGTATTTGTTGTCCGAATGAGCTGATAATTTTACATAACACTTTCACTTTAACCGCTAACATGCCATACTAGTTTATCACTGGAATTTATTCCCTACCGCGCAACACAAATAATGCAAGCCAACACACGTCCTTTTTTCTATGCTGTATTTGTCCGTCAATCATATAAGCAAGCATTTTCTATCCAAATGAGCTGTTGGTTATGAATGTGATTTACAATTTGATTTTTCAATGTGCAAAAAATGAAATGGTGAGACACTTGTAGACTACTTCAAAAATTTTGAAAAGGGGCAAAATGGGGTGTAACAGTATGTTACTAAAAATTGGGTGATTTGTAAGTATGTTCGAATAAGAATTTCTTCATGTAACTATGCGGATTTTAATTGGAATGCCTAAACTGACAGATGCTTACGTGTTCTTTGTTGGATATATAGTCAATTTTCGGCATATTTTAATCCAGAAATTTAGCATATAAAACATGACATACAAAGATATGAGTGATTCAATGATGATATATTCATATTCGCTAATGAACAAGCTAACAGCTACACCTATTAACATATTCATAGCGCACAGAAACAAATATACTAGAGAGGTTTTAAGGTAATACCCTCGGGCGGGGCCAGTGTCGGTGACACCGGAGGCGCCGTTACCATCAGTCGACATGATGGCCTGTTCGATGTAGTCGATCTAGGCGTGATGCAGGACGAGGCGTGATGCAGGAAGATGTTCGCCGTGCAGTGTCGCAAACAGTTCACCACCAGATTGAGCAGTCGCGCCAATGCGCTCCCCAAAAACTTGATCGCCCGTCTACCCGTGCAGGTACGCAAACGGACGGAGTTCCGGAGGCCTACTCGCCCAGAAACTTGTGCGCGCAAGGTTCTGGACCGGAGATTGCAGAGAGCAGCAACAAAACAGAGGAAGAGAAAACTGTTCTTTCGTATGGAGAGAAGAGCCTTCTTATGCTGTTCTCTTGTAACAGCAAAAAATGAAGAGACTGGTAACTGCAGCCATTAGTCACTAGTAACAGCAACCATTACTCGGAAGTAACTGCAGCCATAATCTCTCACCGTTACTGCCAGCCATCAGTGCATTTCGTTTTTCGAATAGATAAAGAAAAACGCACCCGCACCCGACACGCCTGCGCGCGTACGCACGCACGCACACGCACACGCACCGCACGGCACGGCACGGCACGGCACGGCACAGCTCGGCTCGGCGTGGCGTGGCATGGCGAGGCGAGCGAGCGAGCGAGCGCGCGCGTGTGTAATGGCTCTCTCCAATTTCACAAGGGGGTTACCACGTTCCACCTTTTAAAGTGGTGTAACTCCCATTCAACTCTCCATATGGGACTAAACAGTTTTTCCATGTGTGCCTAGGAATTTCATTTGATTAATTGCTAAATTAAATGGACCAAGCCCAATTAATCCAACAATCCCCACCAAATTTCAAGGCACACGAGAAATACTCTCAGTTCTGCTGTTGTTTGATATACCAGTGTTTGGATGGAGACTGTTAAGTTGAACATCCATCTAGGAAAGGAGTTACACTCATCCACAATCAACAATGGACTATGCCTTGAATTGACAAGCTTTGTGCGAACAAGCTTTACCCAATTCCTTTACTAGTACTAGGTCGCCTAAAGCATCCCTCTCGGTTGGAGCGTATAAGTCATACTCCATGCCTATTCATGAGTATCTAGAGATCACCCAAATCTCATAGATCGTGACCAGCAATCGAACTCATATAGGTGTGTTCCTTCTAAGATGTCCTGAGGCCGACATCTCTGCTCTAAATAAGCCACTCAGATCACATTAAGGTAAAAACCAACCTGCCATACAGAATAGGAGAGAAGCGCATCATTGAAGAAATGAGCCCCGTAAAGGTCTCTCCTCCCGATCCAACCAACAGCTTGTTTCACCATCCTACTTCACGGGATCTCCGATCACGTAGAACAAAGTTACCACCGTGGTATGACTCATGTGGGTCTCGTGCCCATCTCACTGATGCACTATCTATCACATTACGTGATAAACCCTTTGTAAATTGGTCCGCAGATTCTTAGCTGTGCGACATAGTCCAGCTATAACTCCGAGTTTTTCAGCTTTCGACGGACTTCAACCGCCTCTTAACATGCCTAGATGACTTCATGTTGTCCTTAGAACTGTTCACCTTGATAATTACAATCGATTATCACAGTTCATCGAGATAGCGATATCGGTTTTCAACCACCAGCAGATCCATAAGGAGTTCACGGCCACTCACCTCAACGATGGCGGTATCTAACGCTGTGAATTCTGCTTCCATTGTTGACCTCGTTAAGATGGTCGCTTGCAAGACTTCCAGAAACAAAGACCACCTCCAAGTGTGAACACATATCCACTCGTGGCTTTTATCTCATCAAGATCGAGATCCAGTTTGAATCATCAGAGCCTCCAAGACTTTTGGGTACCCAAAGATAGTGAATTCCATAGCTCACGGTTGCCTTTAGATAGCGCATTACTCTCTCAAGATCACGCCAATGATCATCTCCGGATTTGAAACAAACCAATTTAGCTTGCTCACAAGAAACGAGATATCGTGCCTCGTAGCACTAGCTAAATACATCAATGAGCCAATGATCCGGGAGTATCTCAATTGATCCCTTGTTATTCTTCTGTTTTTCCTCAATAACACACTAGGATCATAAGGAGTAGAAGCAGCTTGCAATCACTATAACCAAAGCGACTCAAGACCTTATCCACATAATGGGATTGCACGAGTGTAACCCCACCATCACCTTCTCTCGGAGCTTAATGTTAAGAATCACATCACCACTCCCAAATCTTTCATCTCAAAATTCTTGGACAGAAAGTCCTTGACCTCCTCAATCACATTGAGGTTGGTCCCAAAAATCAGTATGTCATCAACATACAAGCACAAGATCACTCCTTCTCCCCCACCATAGCGATAGTACACACATTTGTCAGCTTCATTCACAACAAAACCAGCAGATGTCAAAGTTTTGTCGAACTTCTCATGCCATTGCTTAGGTGCTTGCTTTAGGCCATACAAAGACTTTAACAACTTGCACACCTTTCCTTCTTGACCTTCTACCACAAACCCGTCTGGCTGATCCATATAAATCTCCTCCTCCAACTCTCCATTTAGGAAAGCTGTCTTAACGTCCATTTGATGAACGAGAAGACCATGAGAGGCAGCCAGGGCAAGTAGTACTCGAATTGTGGTCGGTCGGCAACAGTGAATAAGTATCAAAGAAGTCCTCGCCTTCTTTCGGTATAACCCTTGGCCACAAGCCTTGCCTTGTACTTTTCAATTGTACCATCAGCCTAAGCTTTTCTTGAAAATCCATTTACATCCTACAGGTTTACACCCATAAGGACGGTCAACGACCTCCCAAGTTCCATTAGACATAATAGAGTCCATCTCACTCCGCATCGCTTCCTTCCAATAGTCGGTGTCGGAGAAGAATATGCCTCTTCCACGGTTCTTGGAGTGTCATCCACGAGATATACAATGAAATCATCACCAAAAGACTTTGCAATCCTCTGCCTCTTACTCTTTCGAGTAACTTCATTGTTATCCTCTTCAGATTTTCCATAGGCGTTTCCTCAACATGTTCTATCGGCACAAAGGAATCAAGGGAAATTATAGGTTCTTGACTAGATGAGCTAGGTACATCACATTTCATAGGAAATTCATTCTCAAAAATGTAGCGTCTCGGACTCTATGATTGTACCAACACGCATGTCGTACTCCAGCTTTTATAATTAAGAACCTATAACCCACGCTGCATAGCATAACCAAGAAATACACAATCTACGGTTTTGGTCCAAGTTTGCGCTTCTTGACAATTGGCACGTTAACTTTGGCCAAACATCCCCAAAGCGCAAGTATGAGAGAGTCAACTTCTTCTTTTCCCATTCCTCGAATGGTGTTACTTCTTTATTCTTTGTAGGAACTCTATTCGGACATGACACGCGGTCAATATAGCCTCACCCCACCATTCCTTAGAAAGTCCCGCAGTTGTCTAACATGGCGTTAACCAAATCGCTTAGAGTGCGATTCTTTCTTTCGCAACCCCGCTTGACTCGGGAGAATAGGAGGCGTCCTCTCATGAATAATTCCATGTTCCTCGCAGAATAAAGTAAACTCATTTGAAAAATACTCTCCCCACGATCGACCTTACCCGCTTGATTTTCCTCTCAAGTTGGTTTTCTACCTCACTTTATAGATCTTAAAGTAATCCAACGCTTCATTTTTGTTTTTAATAAGTACACGTAGCAAAATCTAGTGCAATCATCTATAAGCGCCATGAAGTATTTCTTTCCACCTTTAGTCAACACGCCATTCATCTCGCATAAATCGAATGAATGAGTTCTAACGGTGCCAAATTCTCGCCTCTTTTCTGCCTTGTGAGGCTTGCGAGGTTGTTTCGATTGAACACACGCATGGCACTTAGAACCTTTGACCAAAGTGAATTTCGGATTAAACTCATATTAGCTAAGCGCGTCATACACCCAAAATTAACATGACAAAGTCGTGAATGCCAAACATTAGACTCATCATCATCATTACACACATGGTTCACAATTTTATTACAGGAATCCATCAAAGAAAACGGAACAAACCTCCGCTCTTATAGCCTTTACCAACAAATGTTCCATACTTAGACACGACACATTTATTGGACTCAAAAGCAAGCCTAAAACCATCTCTACATAGTAGAGATCCGCTAACGAGATTCTTCTTTATGGAGGGACATGCTGCACGTTCTTCAATCGCACGGTCTTTCCCGGTAAACTTCGATCGACCGTACCAACACCATGAACAGCTGCATGCGAACCGCTCCCCATCAACAAGGAGCAACCTCGACCGACTGATAAGATGAAAACAAGGAAATATCAGCACAAACATGAATATTAGCACCAGTGTCAACCCACCACTCGTGTGATTGACAAACGAAAGAACTGTAGGTAAATAATTACCGACTCGATGTTCCTCCAGCGTCACTAATAACCATATTGGCGGACTTCTTCGCTTATCCTTGCGATCTGACAATCCTTAGCCCAATGGCCGAATCACCGCACACAAAGCAAATGCCCTTTCCTTTGCCTTTCTTCTTAAACTCGTGAGTAGCCTTGGGCTTGACAAAAGGCTTATTTTTCTTTTGTTGTGGAAAGCTCGAGGATTCTTCTTCGCACCAAATTGGCGCTAGAACCTCCTCAAGTGAAGAACTTTCTTGCCACGAGTATCTTTTGCCTCGCCTTCTCTTCAACACCAAGAGTGCCAATGAGATCAAGAACACCGAACTCTTGCCTCTTGTGCTTTAGAGAAGTAGCAAAATCCGACCAAGAGGGTGGTAACTTAGCGATAATACCGCCAGCCACAAACTTGTCCGGTAACTCGCACTTATTGTTCTCAAGCTCCTTTGCCAGCGCCTGAATCTCATGAGCTTGCTCTACTACAGAACGGTCATCGACCATCTTGTAGTCATAGAACTGCTCCATGACATACAGCTCACTGCCAGCATCGGAAACTCCGAATTTGGCCTCAAGTGCATTCCACATATCTTTGCCCGTAGGCAAATGCATGTACACATCCACAATGTTATCTGCCAGTATGTTGACAAGTGCACCTCGAAAAAAGTTATCCGCTACATTGAACTTGCGTTCATCCTCATCAGACAGAGGCTCAGCGGGCTTTCCTTGTGCAACATGAAAACATTCCATGGCAGTAAACCACAGGATCGCGCGTGCACGGCATCTCTTACAATTTGAACCATCAAACGGAGGGTGTGGCTTAAGCGACGCAGCAAAGCCAACTACCGAAAAAGACCTATCAAGTTTTTGGATTGTTGGATATATAGTCAATTTTCGGCATATTTTAATCCAGAAATTTAGCATATAAAACATGACATACAAAGATATGAGTGATTCAATGATGATATATTCATATTCGCTAATGAACAAGCTAACAGCTACACCTATTAACATATTCATAGCGCACAGAAACAAATATACCAGAGAGGTTTTAAGGTAATACCCTCGGGCGGGGCCAGTGTCGGTGACACTGGAGGCGCCGTTACCATCAGTCGACATGATGGCACATCGATGTAGTCGATCTAGGCGTGATGCAGAAGATGTTCGCCGTGCGGTCGCAAATGCGATTCACCACCAGATTGAGCGATCGCGCCAATGCGCTCCCAAAAACTTGATCGCCTGTCTACCCGCAGCGGTACGCAAACGGACGGAGTTCGAGGCCTACTCGCCGAAACTTGTGCGCGCAAGGTTCTGGACCGGAGATTGCAGCAGCCATAATCCCTCACCGTTACTGCCAGCCATCAGTGCATTTCGTTTTTCGAATAGATAAAGAAAACGCGCCGCGCCCCGACACGCTCATGCACAGCGCACGCGCGTGGCGTGGCGTGGCGAAGCGAATGAGCGCGCGCGCGTGTAATGGCTCTCTCCAATTTCACAAGGGGGTTACCACGTTCCACCTTTTAAAGTGGTGTAACTCTCATTCAACTCTCCATATGGGACTAAACAGTTTTTCCATGTGTGCCTAGGAATTTCATTTGATTAATTGCTAAATTAAATGGACCAAGCCCAATTAATCCAACATTCTTCCATAGATTTTAAGGGCCAGAAAATATGTACATGATGTACGGTTAAATGACTACTAATTAATTACTTGTCACTTAATTTGTGGATCACGCAAACTGTTGTCCAATAACGTTAATTGTAGTCACTTACAAGCACACCAATTGTATCAAGTTAGGCGAATAGATGCAGGTATGCGGCGGACTGGCTGATAACTACAATTCTATCTGGTATCTAATTACAACTGGCTGGTAATTACAACTCGTGTACGACTAGCAAACGTGGATACTATCCGCATGTTACACGGCCGGCTGGTTTCGAATATAGCGCCGTATATGACCAGGACTGCTAGGCGTCTGTGCAAACAAATATCTGGAGATTACAAGTACGAAGATGCCAAGCGTGCCGGCAGAGAAAAAACACATTCACAAGGGCCTATAACGTAAGTGCATCCAGATCTTCTCATCGACAGCCGGAATTGAGGAACCATGCAGCCGAGTTATGAGCCACCTGCGAATAAACTGAGGCGTCCGACCACCCTGCAATTGTAAAAACGAAAAAAAAATTACTAAGTGCTTACTCGGATCCATCTGTTGTCAACAAAATATTGTGCTGATCAATCAAACATACAGTCACAATGTAGCACAAGAAAGTTTCATGAAATCTACACAGAAAGTACACATAGTAACAAAAATAGAATATGACGCCAACATGATATGCAACTGGATTCAACTGGTTTCTCATGTTTCCACAAAGAGAATGAAGAGATGGACTAACCTGCCTATGGGAGGATACAAAGATGGTAGCTCCCTCTCTGCCCCGCTATCCAACATGCGATTCCTTTTTCTAATCTCCACTCCACTAAACATCTACACCCCAAAGCTGCAAAATAGAAGGAAAGAAAGAAATAATTAACTAACCATCATCCATCTTCATTAAAGTGCCAATAAACAGCATAGCTACAAACTACCGGCTCTTCTCATGAGAACTGAGTACATAAATAACCAAATCACAAAAGAAATTTAGGTGCACATCAATTCAAAATTTTCTGGTGAATCAGTGACGTGTCCACAAACCTTTATACGAAGCACCTCAGCTTCATTATTGTCTTAAAATTAGAAAATAGAGACAAAATATTAGATTTCAAGTAATACATGCTCTACAATCGATCTAGGGACCTCACCATATGAATAATAAACAACCAAGATGCACTCCTATTAATTGAGCTACAGCTATGAGATAAGCTATTAACTTTAGGTTATTCTTGAGTGCACGATCAGGTAAATATAACAAACAAATTTCTCATGGATGGTAAAGTTAATAAACCAACCAACTAAATGTTGAAGTCAGTACAAACAACCAATGGCGTTAAAAAATCTTTGGTAGAGCAAGTGCTTCAAAGAAGCGAAAATTCTAACAACAAAGATAGCAATTTGACTAATCCAGGTAGTATAGGTAAAAGCCAGTGTACAAACGGTCAGAACATAGCAATATTTCAGAAATGTAGATGTCACTTCAAAAAACAAAGAAATCTAGAAGATGGAGCATAAAAAAATTGCATACATCGTTCTGAATTCTAAGGCAAAGGAATATGGCTCTTGTTGGATACCTTGGTCTAGATCTCTCTACAGAATTCCTAAACAACTACAGTGAGTCATCCATTTCTTCAATTACATGTTACACGAAGGAACACAAAGATCAGTACCTAAACAAAAATTCTAATGGACTAAAACCTAATAAAACTGACACGAAATAATAGATTAATATAAAGGTTTAGAATTTTTTTTGCAATTTTTGGTTTTAGTGGACTATAGGACAGAAATAAATCAATCTAAAAGAAAGGGTAAATAATCCTACCGAGTAAACCGTGCTCTGATACCAAGATGATACAGGGTCGCTCGATCTTCTCGACGTAGGATCAAGATACTCGCGTGGATTGGAAGAACCGTAGTGATCCCCCGATGCCAATGCAAGAGTTAGCACTATATAATTTGCCCAATCACATGTGCTCAACTTCACGACCATTAGATGAAGTTCTATCGCACTCCCAATTCCCAGCGGAAAGATTAAACGATCTTATTTCGACGAACTCCCAATTCTTCCCTTAAGTTGGTTCGGCCAACAGAAAGAACGAGAGTAATTTTCTGAATCAAGCTATTATCAAAAGTGGTCTGAACATAATGGAGGGGGTGGCGGCTACTTAGGCCTAAGGACGAGTTCAATTTGGTATACGAGTCCTAAAGCAATTTGGAATTGAACACTAACTAGTTACATAGCTGAATTAAACAATCTCAGCCCATCATTGGCACGCAGTCCCACAAACTCCTCAATTGATAGGTTTGGTTTATCTCTTTGGTCGCGTGGCATATGGGCCTCTTCTTCTAGTCTTGGGCTGCATGGAGCTTCCCCTCCTTTTGACATGTGACTGCACAGGCCTCCTCTGTTGTGGTTGCATGGCTCTTTTTCTTCTTGAGTTTGGCTAGTTGGTCCTTCCTTCTTCTTCCATTGCTTCAAATATGAGAATACACAATGTATTTGCATTAGGTAGTATACCATTCTCATCTAAAGCAATAGAGAATTCTCTAAGAAACAAAAGCACCTGTTGTTGCAGCAGCTTAGCTCTTGCTCTTGTCATAGGACCTGTTGGAGTTTCATTACTAGTTTTATCATGCACCCTTGGAGTGGAAGGTGAATGCGTAGTAGAGATATCCTCATCAGTAATATTAATCGCTCCTAGGTTGTCCCAGTCTCTTACCTGTAAGGAGTTGAGCCCCTCCTTTTGCTTCCGCTATTGCTTTATCTGTGTAAAGGACTCATTTGGCCTGACAGCCCTTTTGTAAAGCTTATCCCTATGTGGAACATTTGAACTCTGGTATTGTAATATTATGGTCTGTACCATGTATGAGATGATCCAGCAATGTACCTGTGAGCACTATCTACTGATCGAGAGAATAGTGATGTGGCATCACAGAGGATTCTGGTTTAGCTAAATCCAGGGTCCGACATTCTCCTTGACCTAAACCACTCTCCATGCCCCCACTCATGCGCTGTGGTATTATTCTAAGGCATATTAGAGTATTTTTTCCAAACTTACCAAAATACCCTTTCTTGACTGGGTATTTATCTTCCATTGCAAGCAATCACCATTCTTGCCATGTGTAGATTCATCATTGACTTGCCATATGCTGGTAAGTCTCTCCTGCTCTGGTTCCACTTGACCACACCTCACTTGAACCGACCAAGCCACATCATGCAAACCCCTCATTCAAACTCGTCTTCAACATTTCCCGCCTTTTTTGTGCCATGCTTGAGCTCACCATCTCACCCAGCATCCTTAATCGTTTGGGGCCTTGGTTCCTCCCTGAGTACCGCAAAAACAACAGTGGTAGTTTTGATTTTTTCTAGAACTTTAGGGAACAAGACTTGGATCAGAACAATTATGCAAATGATCCCTAGTTTTGCACTCAAATAAAATCATTCACGATCATTATGCATTAAATATAACTTTGGAATATACAAATATAGACTTAGAGAATTTAGCAAAAATAGGAGAAAAATATTTTCGCAAAAGCCTCAAACAACTCCAAATGAGCATGAAAAGCATGAGCCATGAGTTCAAATAATGTTTGAGTAGTCTATGACATTTAATTCATTCCTGAACTTGCAAAAGCGGCTTTCATCTAGAGGTTTGGTCAAAATGTCAGCTAATTGGTCTTCGGTTCGGATGTGGCTAATTGTGATATCTCCTTTGCTTACATGATCTCTCAAGAAATGGTGGTGTATATCTATATACATGATTCTTGAGTGTTGAACTAGGTTATTGGATATTTTTACTGCACTATCATTATCACACAAAAGAGATATTTTGTCAAATTTAATTCCATAATTCATCAATATTTGCCTCATCCATAGCAATTGAGCACAACAACTACCTGCAGAAACATATTTGACATGCGTCATTTTTACATATATTTACTCATCATTTTACCTTCATATTTTTCTCATTTCGAGATCATTTATTATCATTTACACATTTTTGTATAATTAATTGCTCAATTTGGATCATTTTACATTTTTTGCAATTTTCCACAAGCCGGCGTGATCGAGGGGCATAAACAACAAATTTAGACTTCTAGAACTGCTCCGTACAGATGTACGTATTACTGTGAACACATAGGATCTTCCCGCGATGAAATCGGACTTCCAGAGGGCCAAAATAGAAGAAATCAAATGGGGGAAGGACTTGATTATAAATTCCAGAAACTACGAGGAATAAATTGCAAAATTACTGATTCCCCATTCGGCCACAAAACCCTAGCCACCGCTTGGGATTTCTTCGAGCCTAGTGTTATCTTCTTCCTTTACCCCTCTTTGCTTCTCTTCCCTTCTCTCTCCTGCTTTGGCCGCTGCTGTGGGCGGGCCAAACGTGGTGACGCGCCACCTTGCCAAGGCTCCCTCTCCTCTGCTGCTCCAAACTCGCCGATGCGCAACCCTACCTCGCTACTCCTAGATCAGGCTGCCGCATCCTACCTTCGCCCCCAACTCCACTACGCTGCCGCCTTGCTCTCTATCAAGCGCGCCACCCTGCTACCACCGCAAGCACCACAGTCGGCCACCTCTGCTCTCCACACTACTAAATTTTTACCCTTGCGCATCGACGAGAAAACGTTGCAATAGGCCCAATTTGGTTGCAAATGGTACGTATTGCAACCAAATCACGTTCGTTGCCAATGGATGCAATAAGTCGCGTTGCAATAAGGTATTGCAACCGTTGCTAGTTTGGCGTTGCAACTGTTGGGGTTTATTGCAACCATAGTGTCCGTTGCCAAGCATGGCAATAGGACATTGTTGCAACATTCACGGTCGTTGCAATATAAGCAATTGCCACGCCCGTCTTCGTAGCAAGAGGTGGTGCATGCAACGATCCATAGCGTAGCAATAGAGACATTTGCCACGAACAACGTCGTGGCAATAGTCTGTATTGCCACGCCATAATTTTGTTGCCAAAGGTGTTATTGCCACGACCATCATGCCGTGGCAATAGTACCATTTGCCACGCAATTTTATTCGCTAGTAGAGAACATACGTTTTTGCCACGGCAGCCATGGCGTGGCAATAGTACCATTTGCCATGCAATTTTATTCGTTGCGAGAGATAATACGTTATTGCCACGGTAGTCATGCCGTGGCAATAGTACCATTTGCCACGCAATGTTATTCGTTGCCAGAGATCATATTGCCACTCAAGTGAGTTCGTTGCCATAGATCATATTGCCACGTATAGCAGTTCGTTGGCATAGTTTGTATTGCAACACTAGTAGCATTTGATTTGTGGTTTAATAAATCGTCATTGCAAAAACAATAAACCATAATAAAAACGATTTCACTCACATATATTAATTATATTCAATCATTCAATAAGTTGACAATCCATTGAAGTAGTATCTAAAATCATAGACGAGTGTACAGTTCACTCATTATTTCACAACTTTTTAAAACTTGCAGCAGTACAAGACTCCCTAACATCTATGCAGCACTCGAGGGTTTCCTAGAAGCGCAACATGTCATTGTGTCCTTGCTTGATTCTGAGCCTCCCACTCAAACTTTGTCCACCTCGACCAAAAGAATAAGATAGGGATATTAGAAACTTATTAAGTTTACTACTTCATGCACAGAATGTAAAGAGATTCGGATAGAACATGGTTGTAATTAAGCAAAAGTAGAATTAAGCAAAACTAGTTACCTATGGAAGGAGTGCTGTCAATATAATTAAAGGAGCTTAGTCAAAAATGACGGCAGAGGTTATCAAGGAGATGGCACGTACTTGACTGCCAAAACTAGCAAGGGAATTCAGCTAAGCTAGACCACGAGGAAAACCGAAACACTCACATCTGCAATCTGTCTAAAATGCAATCTGTATATAAAAGGTGCAACTTTACCGTGGCAAAGATATAAAATAAAAGTGCTGAAGAAAAAGCATGCGCATGGCCTTTTATCATTCCATTCATGCATGCGTACCCCAATAGACAATTCAGCATCGGCACTCACAATGTATGGCATGAAACCAAGTGTTTTAGCATTTGTACAACAGAACATATAAAAGAAAATAACTCAAGAAGGATATATATGGTGCGCGATACTACTATAACTTTAGGTTTCAATCGTAAATGTAATCGAAAAAGAACCATGCTTATAAATCTAATTAGGATAAGAAATTGCAACAAACTAGAATTGACCAGTACTTTTGAAATTTTACAAATTTATCCCTGTGCTTTTGAAACTATGCAAGAATTATAATTCGATCACCATACGTACCCATGCATCATAGATCTCAGTTGGCATATATCATATAATTAGAGAGGACAAACCACCATACTAATAATATGCCTAAATTAAATACATTAAGAATGTGAAAAAAACACAGATATATTTCATGAATCAAAATCACAGCCTCATGAGCAAAATTCACAGCGATTTAAAAAAAACTACCACAGACCTCATCGGATGCACTCCTTGTCAGAACGGGAACCTTCGAGTATTATTATGTTTTTATATGCACAAACAAGCATGTAGAGGTGATTGTGGATAGTTGTTTTGCTAATAAAGTTTGTTTGTTGTCAAAAAAAGCTGGAGCCGCATACAAATCAGTAATGATGAAATACAAGACAAAAATACATTTTGACACTAAGAATCGTGTCCAAGGTTGGTGATAACATATTGTAGTTGTTACGACTCTTCTTTTTCTGATTTCTTGTTTTATTCATAAGTCTGTGTGAAGTGATATATGTCACCGGTGCCACATTAGAATTGTTTTCGTTGAATGATTTACGATGTATAGAAGCTTTACAGTTGCGAGTAGGTGGTACTGCATCTTTTTGTGTGGTGACAACGCTTCTTTGCTGAGTCTGGAAACATGAAATTGTTCGATCTATGTTAGCTACAGTTTAAGGTACATAGCTCAAGATTACTTGGAACATATTGCAATAATGTCATTACTGCGTAATGCATCTTCCTTTTGATTTGCAAGTTCATCAGTCTCATCGTCCTCTTGTATGGTAGGTGCAATTTGTATACTGTCATTGTTTTGCGGGGTAGTCTACGCATAAAAATATTGAGGTAAAAGATTAGGCATCATAATCATAATCATAAGTTTATTAAAAGGACGAAGGATGAAAATTATTCTGAAATTTTACCTGATTTATAGTTCCTTCTTTGTGCTGCGCTAGCATTTTAAGAAATTCTTGCTTCAGTTCAATCTTAGCTTTTTCCAGATCCTCTTGCATCTTTCTCCTATTTTCTTCTTTCTCACTTTCCCTTTCAGCCTTCGTGCATAAGTCGTTGTTTCAACTTCTCAACCTCTACTTCAAAAACAATTCTCTTCTCGTTGTTGCAGCTTCAAAGACGTGCATGTACTTCAAGGTTCTCTTTCATAAGTTCCTCGAGTTCGATGCTTCGCCAAGTATCCATGCCCATGTACTTTGGATGATTTGATTTGTGTGGTTTCTTTGTAGCATGACTGAAAATCATGTTTTCCTCAAGAATTGTAAGTAATTGTCTATCGTGTTCGACTCAATCTCACACATTTTGAAGGTTGCTTTTTCCTAAATGAAATAACAGAATCCGTTAGAGTTGCTTGATACAACCAGCAGCTTTAAAAAGGCTTGGCAAAAGATTTACTCACATATACTTCAGCTAACACAGAATTTGACCATTTCCTGCTTTGTGTGAGTGCTCTTCCAAAGAAAAGATCACTGGCTCTTCACCGTTTCTTTGTCTCTCTAGGATGCCAAAATATAATTCAACACATAAGTATTGCATCATACAATGGAAGGATCAGATTAGTGTATCTCATGATTACTGCTCAAAGCTACACTGTGAGAAGTTTTTGAACCCATCGGATGCTTGGTTTTTTTGTCACGACGGTTGGAGGAGTTCAGTCGCTAACCTTCGCAAAATGACAACAAGTGGTATGTAACAATGCAATTTTGGTTGCTAAAGTTTGTTTGACAAAGTAGATTTTACTAGAACTAACCTTGAATTTATCAGATCCAAAATACAACAACAAGTAGTGCCACTCAACAAGGTGTAATTCTTCAGGCTTATTTCGTATTCTCTCACCATAATTATTATAAGCCTTGTATGTGGCACTCAGAGCTGATTGCCATCCTTTGTACCGCTCCTTGGCAATGTTCCATATTTTATCTTTTGCTTCATCCTCAGTGGCAATGTTGATGAAGTTCCACCTAGTCTGTTTACAATTAAAAAACAATCAAATGGTTTAAGCCGATTAATTTTACGCATCACACGAGTAGGAATAAAAATAGTACGCAGCGCACTCAAGATGTCTTCTGCAATTACATTTTTGACATCTTCCTTTATATCCTTCCAACTGTTTACTCCAATTAGTGGGGCCCTTTTCCTTGTAAACAGTACAACCTCATCGACAAATGTACGGGCGTTCGGTCCAACCGGACCTCCAAGCCTGGATGAAAATTCGATTTGTAGTTTTTGAGTGCGATCCTTAACTCTCTTGGTGGCTGCTTGCTAGTCCTTTATCAGTGCCACGACCTCTTTTCTTGCGTTGATTGGAGCCATCTCCTTGCAAAAAAGACAATAACAAACTTGAGATGTTCTAATTAGGGCTGAAAACGGTCGGAAACAATGATAGAAGAGAAGACTTATGAGTTGAACAAAAGGCTAGCGTTCAGCTTAGTAAAACAAATGCTTAAAAAATTGCATCAACCTAGGAATCGGCTTGAACACACTATATCACACCATCTTAGAAAATCGCAGCTCATACTTTCATCCACAAATCAAACATTGAGAGGCATTACAGTTTCATAGCAATCTATGGCAACTACACCTACACAGATTGGTTGCCAGATGGCTAGGTTAGGTAGAGCAGATTTTTGCAAGTTGATAGCCTATTCCTATTGAAAACTGCAAAATGCAGTATCATAAACAAATATAATATCTGTCATCTAGCAAATCAGTAGTAAGCTTTAGGAAATGCCCATGTATGGTTTGTACAGCATACCTTTTCACATGTTATACTGAACAAAACAACTCATAACACTGGACATGATTGATCAAATGATGGCCATTACTACTCCAAACAAATGGGCGTTTATTAATCAAGCAAGGAAATCTACGAACCTGAAGTTCGCGATGACTAGTATAGATACAACCCAATAATGTCAGACAGACATGAACTGATGAAACACATAGAACCAAACCGAGAATTACCATTTTCATTTTCAGCCCTAGTTCTAATTCTCAATTAAGATATGTGAATCCAATATTAAAAGTATATGAATGATCACAAACCATTTCCCTCTTCCCTTTTCTTCCTTGCATGGCTTGGCCTATTTGAGGGTGGTGTCGCATTGCT
Source organism: Dendrocalamus sinicus (assembly GCA_036346575.1). NCBI lineage: Eukaryota > Viridiplantae > Streptophyta > Magnoliopsida > Poales > Poaceae > Dendrocalamus > Dendrocalamus sinicus. The sequence continues at coordinate 23,323,721 of CM070647.1, forward strand.
TCCATTACTTTCATCGTCTTCAATTATAATGCCATCAGTGTCACGTTGCTCTACATATGCCACTGCACACAAAGTTAAAAGCTTCAGTTCAAAAAAAAATTAGTAGTAAAATAAATTGGTTGAAAAAGGAAAATTAATTACTAATTTCTGGAATGTGCCCTTTCAGCCTTAACCATTCATTGTACGTAATGATTGTTGCATCCCTAAAGTCATCCTCAAATCATTAGTCACCAAAACATATTAGATAAGTTGTAGTTTACATAAAGTGGCTAAGATTGTAAACAATACGAATCCATATGGAGAAACATAGATGTTATACTTGTGGATTTGTCCTTTTGCAGCCCCACTAGCCAGTCTTTGTATGCATCAAATGGATCATCCATAAACGGATGCTCATCATCTTCTGGCTGCTGCCTTGGTCGCTTGAGGGGTGTTATGCTCACTTGCTGTGTTGTCTCTTGCTCCTTTGAGAGTACTAATCTGATTTTCCTTTCTTCCTCATGTTCCTGTAACATGCGTTCTGCATCTGGGGTATAATCAATAGCATGCAGCGTTGCTACATCCGTGCCACATCGCTTCTTGTATTATAAGTAGTCCCGCCCAGCATACCCTAGTTGTTCTTTGAAACTTAGCAAGGTCAAAAAATTTATATCACCCTTATCAAGTTTGAGGTGGAGGTGTGCTTTGTCTGTAGTTGTCCCCTTGCACATAAAATGTATTGACCACATCTCTCCGGTTAAATTTGCTCTGCACATTACAAAATTGTGAGTGCAATCAATTCAATATGTGATTTGCAGTTACAAAATTATACAGTGTATGCTCTTGATGCTTTTGTGCTCTCAAACTAACTATAGCTGGAAGAGGCCGCGTTATCGATGTGAAATGGATCCAGAGGGACCCCCTAGACATAATGGTTCGTGTATATATTGTACAGAAACGTGAAATCAAAGTTGGTGAAGATCAAAATGTACTCAAGTGGATTCAAACTGGTAGGAAAATTATAAGCTGACTCTCTACAGTGTATGCTCTTGATGCTTTTGTGCTGCACAGTCTAAGAAATCTATATGTCCAGATATAATATGTCGTGCACAGTCCACACATAATTGGAAAGAAGTAACAACGACAATAATGAAACTACTCCGGTGCAACATCCTAGAATCAAGATATGTGCTGCCACATCCATCTCAAACACATACTACATTTTGAGTTCCTCACAAATAACAATCTAAAATTCTCAATCTAACATTTAGCCATTCAAAATATTCAAACAATCCATCCTTAAACAAATAACTAATTCAATCATGGATAACAAATGAACAACTTTTATTAGTCACAATTCACAGATCGCAATTCAAACAATTTGTATACCTATCCTTAGTCCCAATGCAGCCCAGTCATCCTCGACTTCTCGGCTAGGTGTTGCTGCCCAACCGGCAGCCTCTCACTACCGCTGCCTGAGCCCAGCAGGCCCCCCCATGGCCCACCGGCCGCTGCCAACCACGCGCGCGCGCCTCGCGCCGCACTCGCTGCGTCCCGCCATCCGCCGCCTGCGCCTGTGCCTGCGCGCGAGGCCACCGCGCCGCTGCCGGTCCCTCTTGCGTCGTGTGCTCTGCTCTCATCTCAGGTCTCCCAAGCCGCCGCCGCCGCCACTGCCGCCGCCAGGGTTGGGGTTGGGGCGCTGGGCGACAGACTCATCATGCACACAACAGGGGTCGAGAGGGCTGGGTCCTTCTATGAGTCCACGGCTGTTTTGGTGGCCTGGTGGGAGATTGAGCCATTGGGCCAATGGGCCTTATTGCCACTAGAAGGCTGTAAAGGACAGGAGGGAGCAAAGGAGAGACCCAAGTCCGGCCGTCTTCAACCTCGCGACGCAAGCTCCAGAGCACCTCCAACACAGCAAGCTATGGCGAGAATTTCATGGGGGGCTTCAAAGGCTCCTTGGCGGTAGGGGGCTCGAGCGCCGCGCCCCCCCCCCCCCGCTCCACCGCTAGATCCGCCCCTCGACCTCTCTAAACTAAACCAATCCAATCCACATGCAAAATGAAGAGGGGATGAACCAAAACCCTAAACCATTAGCAGCTTTACATGTGAAGAGGGGATGAACCAAAACCCTTGATGGAGGTGCGGCGCGGCTGCATACCTACTCGATGACAGTCCGAAGATCTCTTGATCGACATGAATGTCGGCGTGGGCTTCTACTGCTTCTGGACGAGTACCAACGGCGACGCGGCCTTGTTCACTGGAGTCGGCACCGTCGGTGGCGGCGGTAGGGGAAGTCCGCGCCCTGGTTGGTGTAGTCGCCATTGCGCGCAGAAGGGGGTGGGGGGCAACACGAATTCCAATTTTTGGATTGATTAGCCACATCACTTGATCATCCACATCACTTGATCATCCAACACATATGATGATCTTCGTTTTGTTGGTTCACAAAGCAATGTGTATGAGTAGGTTTTGAAAAACTATATTATGATTTTCAAAAATACATGTATGTTTTAAAAAATATAAAAAATTTAAAAAAATTGAATAGGTTTTCTTATCTACATTATTCATCATCAATACGACCATGATATAAATAGGTTTTTACAAAATAATAAATGCAGTTGAAATGTTCAATTTAAAAGGTAAATAAAAACTAAAAAGGTTTGCACTGTATGGGCCTGCCAAGGGCCAGTGGCCGCACTAGGCTCAACCGCATAGCGGAGCCCAGCAAAGCCACCCTGGCCCAAGTAGGCTCAACAACGTGCAGCGTGTTTACGATGGTCTATGTTAATAGGAGTTCGACGTGGATCACTCTCTTCAACTTTTAAGCTGTGTTTCATCTCTCTGAATAGGCGAGGTGGTACTAATGTACAAACGTTGCGCAACAGCCAACACGAACCCGTTAATGGGCCGGCCCACTTCGTTTCCTCAAAACCTGTCGGAGCCGAATTTTTCAATCCAAATCCACTGTGATTTTACTGCACTATTCCCTGGATCAGTAGATAGTGCTCACAGATTACAGTTCTGAATATCAAAGTAAACTAGCTGAATGCCCGTGCGTTGCTACGGATTTAAACAAAATTAGAACATATTTGTATGCATGTTTCAACAAATTTTACCACTCGTTAGTTTTAGAACATGTAGTATGATAAAGTTTTAAAATCCGAATAGATGTGAGTGTGTGGGAGAGCAAGTGATAAAAAAATAATTCATCACAATCCACATCCATTGCAATTCATATGAGACCACAAACATATTAGTATAGAAGGATATCACATTTCCTTTGTCAATTTTCAACAGGGTATGAAAACATATTGTCTTAAACAAATCCCATTATATCACTTATGCATGCCTGAAACCACATGTCTCGGTGGGTCATACATTATTACAAGCCTAAACAGAACCACCCTCTAGGACCATTGGCAATCATCTTAAAACAACAACAGGCGTCATTACATCAGTGATAGAGATAGAAGACAGAAGAATTGCAGTTATATGTCTATACATACAAATGCATTGCCTTATGAAATGAGACATGTCACCATACATACTTATTTGAGACATGATATGTACACAATTTAATCTCCTTTACAAGAATAAAAATAATCACTTATAGAAATTCATTGTTTATGAAGTTCAAATATAAAATCACTTGAAAAAAGAGGTCAAAAGATGGATTGTCACCAAGAGTAGGATTAGTGAGGCACTGTGCAAAGCATAGAACCTATGTTAGCGCACATTGCTAGAAGCCTAGAAGGTGTCCACTTGGCTCTTGCTATGATCTCCCTCCTCTCTGACTTCTTTTCTTCTTCCTTTCTACATAAAAAATGAAGAAGTGCCTCACTACGAGGAAAGGAAAGGAGCATAAAGCAGTAGCAACACTGTACAATAGCTAAAAGATATCAGGCCTTATATAACTTGGCCATACTACTGAATATCTATCTTGATAACCAAAGGAGTGGTGTTTTCTTTGCTGACAATTCCTTAAAGCAACTGAATTGTATCAAATCTCATGGTAAACACAAAAAATAATGCAAATCGTTCCCCAATCATAAAGCTAATATGCATGTAATGATGTATTTGTTCAGCAGACAAAGGACATGTTTTTGTGATCAATATTAAAAATATGATTATCTATATTTCCTTATGATCCAATCACAAATTTCACCAAAGACTGTATAACCATTCGAGAATAGTTTCATGGCAACAAAATGGAACGCATGTCAGCAGCCAACAGACTTACCTAACTGTAAATGAACATGTTCTCCTGGTAATCCACATTCCTCCGTGAGATAAATTTGCCCACTTTATAGATTTACCTGCAACTATATGAAATATCAAATTGTATGGTTATTACCTTACACTCAAAACAAAAGCCAATAAACATATTCAATTGCATTCAGGACTAAGTCAAACACTTTAAAATTAAAAACCAGCAATGAAAACTTTATTGCCTAAGGAATGATAGTATAAGGGCGTGTACAATGGTATAGATAACTGCTGTCCATAATATACTCTATATCATCTATAGACGGTACTAAAAATAGCTCATATAATAGGTTGTTTTTTTGCATGTTTCTATAGACAGTTTTTTATAGCATAATGTGTCTTGTTTATCGTGTTATAGTCGACTACCGCATAAGAGATGGTTCAATTCTCTATGCTCCCTCTCTCCTTCATATCATCTCGTATCGTACATGACAAAGTTTATAGACAGCTAACATCACATCATTGTACATAGCCTAAGAAGTAGCTACAGGCTCATAGTTGGCGTTCAGAAAATCAAATCGGCCATGCCCTTGTTTTTCAGATAATTTTAATCTAAACTGGAGTCTAAATTGAAGCCTTCCTTATTTTTCATTGTATACAGTATACATTTTTTTTAAAAGAAAGGATAACTACCTTAATGATTGTTCCTTCACACATTTGTTATGCACTTTCACCATTAGTCTATAGAAGCAATGGCAACATTGCACAAAACCTCATATTATCATGTGAAATCTAGCAATGTGCATGACCGGACTAAGAAAACCAAAATTAAATTGAAAATATAGCAAACGAAGATTTCATATTCTCATTTGCTCTACAATATGACCTTAAATCACATACAACCAAAGACCATCACAAAAGCTGCTGACTACTGTGTGTTTCACACATTAGCAAGAACTAATTATGATTGAAATTTCATCCTATCATGGGTTAATCAATCTTCACATAACTTAACATGAAAAGGCTAGAAACTTTGGGTAATAATCCAAAATATACACCCTAAGGGCAATAAAATCTGAATATGTTTATTGGTTTTTGTTCTGAGTGAGAGTTAATAACCATACAATTCGATATTTCATATAGTTGCAGTTTAATCTATAAAATGGGCATATTTATCTCGCAAAGGAATGGGGATTACCAGGAGAACCTGTTCGTCTACAGTTACATAAGTCCTTTGGCTACTGGCATGTGTTCCATTTTGTTGCCATGAAACTATTCTTGAATGGTTATACAGTTTTTGGCAAAAATTGTGATTGGATCATAAGGAAATATAGATAATCACATTTCTAATGTTGATCAAAAGTATAAAATGCATTTGTAGCTACAACATAACCAAAGTAGCAATAATGATAACTGACTACACCGTAAAACAATTGACAACAAATGTAGCTTCAATGTACTGCAAATTGCAACTGGGAATAGCAGTAGCTATACTGGAAGACAATGGGGAGCTCAGAATTGGTATATCAAGCAGCAGAAGCAGGTAAACCTCTTTCCCCAGTTAAACAGGGGCCTGTCAGGCTACGTCACGAACACTGTGACCTGGCCCCATTCAAACTACAGCTCCATTCCTGAACCGCAGAACAATAGCACGTGAACACATCAGCGAACCACCCAGCCCAACAGATGCCACATTTCAAATAATCCTAGGTAGCATAGTTGAGTTACCAATATAAGTTAGCTTCTTCATATGCATCTTAGCAGCGGCTCTCCCTAGAGTCCCCATGGGTGCAGACAGCTAAATTCAAATAGCAAATCGACATGCATTAGAAATAATTGGAAGAGTCAGAAGCATGCGTCGTATGTATCACAGCATAACAAATCCTATGGCTTTCTCTCCGGATCGCCTCCAAAGTTCAGATTAGGGTACCACGACAAACCAAAATTAAAACAAAACTGCACTGGCAGAGCCATGCGGCATGGACCTTGATGAACTCGGTGGGGCGCCGTGGACACGCTCGAGAGCAGCCAGAGCTCGCGACTAACCGCACCACGCAGTCCTCTTCCCTGCAGCCTCCAGCTGCGCGGTGTGGGAGAAACATTCGCCACTGCTATGGAGCCGGATGGGCGCTTACCGCTGTGCCATCGGGGCGATTAGCGCCAGATTCGCCCATTCCGCCGCCATCGAGAGAGGAGGACCTGCGTCCATGCGGACTTCCACGAGAAAGCTTGGCGTAGCCGCGAGCGGCGCAAGACGGTGGACTACCACGCCGCCATGCTTAGCAGCACAGGCACCTCGCCAACGGTCTCCTCGCCCCATCCTCCCGCTCTGTGTGCCTCGGCGGTGCATAGGAGGCGCTCGGTGTGTCCGGCTCCATCGCCGTCGCGAAGGAGCGCTCAACCCCGCTTGTCGTCGCCGGAGACGACCACCGCCTGTCTTCGTCGGCCGCGCTGTCGACTCCTCCAAGCGCCAACCGTCAGGTCCAGATCCACGACCACTGCCGCAATCAACCGCCAGATCCACGACAATATAGGACGTGCGTGAGCGGGGCAATGGTGAAGCTGCTCCGTGTGAGAGAAGGCGATAGGGACCAAGGGGAGGCGACGGCAGCGCGGGGTGGGAAGGGGGAGGCGCAGCGGAGCGGAGGAGCGGGAGGCGGTGGCGCGGCGGGTGGGGGGGAGGCGTCGCGCGAGCGGAGGAGCGGAGGCGCCGCGCGCGGTGGGAGGGGAGGCGTCGGCGGAGCGGAGGAGCGGGAGGCGCGCGGCGCGGGTAGGAGGAGGAGGCGCGGCGGCGGCAACGCGGGGTGGGAGGAGGCGTCGGCGAGCGGAGGAGCGGGAGGCGGCGGCGCGGGGGTAGGGAGGAGGAGGCGGCGCAGCAACGCGGGTGGGAGGAGGCGCGGCGGAGCGGAGGAGCGGAGGCGACGGCAGCGCGGGTGGGGAGGCGAGGCGTCGGCGGAGCGGAGGAGCGGGAGGCGGCGGCGCAGGGTGGGGAGGAGGCATCGGCGGAGCGGAGGAGCGGGAGGCGGCGGCGCAGCGGGGGTAGGGAGGAGGAGGCGTCGGCGGAGTGGGGCGGCGGCGGCGGGGCGAGCGAGGTCTGCGGAGGGAGGAATCGAGGGCGGCGTGAGGTCTGCGGAGGAATCGAGGCGGAGCGGCCCGCGCGAGGACAGTCAAAAGGCAGTGAAAAGAGAAGGGTAGAATTCACCATCACCTTAAACTCTTTCTTTTAAGGAGTAGAGATATCATGCGGAAGCGTAAATATAATATAAGACTTACTCATGGGCCGATTGTCAGACCCAGATTTTACAATCCGGAATCTACTATGTTTAACTGCACTATTCCCTGGATCAGTAGATAGTGCACACAGTTACAGTTATGGACATCAAAATACATATCATGCGAAAAGGTAAATATAATAACAAACTTACTCATGGGCCGATGAGGCCGAAATCAATAAATTGTAGCAGCGGAAGAACGAAGCACACAGGTGGGATCTTCAGGACATGCCCACAGGCAGCCAACTGATGGTTCGCAACCTATTTCCTGACATCTTCATCTTCTTCGCCATCATGATCCAAGAGTATTATTGAGCGTAGTGATCCAAGAGTATTATTGAGCGTAGTGATCCGATTTCCTGCGAGCCAATACATAGAATGCAAATAAATAGTATGCATGGCTTAACGAAGGAGAAGCTCGGGTTATTTTGTTTTGCAAGGAGTGCTTTTGAATACAATTAATTAACAAGCCCTATGACTTAGCAATTTTGGAACAAATCATAACGTGCAAGTTTTCCATTCACCCAAGTTCCAATATTTTGTAAACAGAACTATATCCAGTTAAGTTCCCATGTCTGCCCTTGACCGTGGGCACGGCTATTCGAATAGTTTCAGACTCTGCACAGTTTGCACACTTTCCCCACAAGAGACAATCAACTCGTTGCCCCACACGATTCCTTAGACGTGTGGTTGAGCAACTTGATAATTTAAACAAAAATAGTTTGCAGAAAATGTAGGTTCAACATGATCAAAGTATTGACTCGCCTTGGTCACAGTGGTCGGGACCCGGATTCTCTGGTGCTTCTAGGGCTGCTGCCTTGATCTCCTCCTCTTGTGCCTCGTAAGCTATTTTAACGTGCGCCAAAATTTGTATAAAAAGAAAAGCAGCAAATTAAACCAAATAACACCAGAAATTCAAATGAACTCCAAAAATTATGATTTCAGTCCCATTGGGTAGATCTTGATTTTAGATGAATTTAGAAATTTGTCCCACTCAATCTGGAGTTTAAATGAATAAGTTATGCCCATTTGAATATTTCAGTTCAACTAAATCCCAAAATTATTAAATTTCTGACAGTGGGTCCCACATGTCATAGTTTCCATTTTATCTTTTTCTTTTATTATTTTCCTTCGTGTCTATGGCCATGGGGCCCATATGTCGTGGCGGCACCGACAAAGGGGTCCGCCGTCGCTGGGCTTGCGGTCCCGCATGGTGATGAATGGGGCCCACCGTCGTGAGAAACGTAAAAGAAATGCTCGATCGCAACGCATGGAGCCCTGCTCGAACGTGCGCCGCGGGAGCAGGAGGGAGGAAGAGAGAGCGCTGAAAATCACTCGGTCAGCCCGAGCGATGCTTACCCTATAGGGGTAAGTAACCCCCTTGAAGTAGCTCCGGGAGGGAGCCGGGCAAAGCGGGCCCGCGTGGCAGAGGCGAGGGCGTTCCTCTCGGTCGGCTAAGCCTCCAATCCATGCGCCGCCTCTCCCCCGAAACCTCCCACGCGGTGCCTCTCCCCCGAAACCTCCCACGCTCCGCCTCTCCTCCTCGCCGACACACAAAATCTCCGATCCTCGCCGCCCCTCGGTCCGCCGCCCCTCGCCGCCCCTCGTTCCGCCGCTCCTCGCCGCCCCCTCGCCGCTCCTCGGCGCCCCTCCCCGCCCCCTTGCCACTCCTCGTTCCGCCGCTCCTCCACCGACCAGATCCGGCCGCCTCATCAGTCATCACCTGTCGTCCCTCTCTACCGCGACTGCCACCCCTCTCCACCGTCAGCAAAACTCAGGTGAGCCTCCTCCGGCCGCCTTATAGTCTTCTCATTCCTGCAACGATAGATGGCTATATGAGTAGATTGATTTGTGCTTATATCTTGCAACGTCTCATTCCTGCAAAGATCCTTGTTCCCTACATTTTGGTGTGATGCAAGGGTTTCCAAATGGCTCTCAATGTTCGAAAAGCCTCACCGAGTAAATGTGACATTTTCCCAGAAGCATCTTTAGGTGTCAAGTTTTGCTAGTGAATGAGGCATGGGTTCCTGTGTGTTTCTTCACTGGCTAACATGGAAAACATAGTGTCTGATGAGTTGTTTCTGTAGTAATAACTTATAAACCATTCTTCCAATTCTTTCAATCACCCCAAAAGGTCCATATATTTGGATCTTAGCTTCAGTGAACCTCTTAATCCAAATGCATTTGGTCTATATGGTTGCATCTTTAGGTACATCATATCACCTACCTAAAATTGTCATTCAGTTCTCAGTTTGTCAACAAAATATTTGATTTTGTTATGGGCAGATAGTATTTTAAGCAAAATTGTCTGATATACTGATATTTTAATGTAGATATATCTGTAAAGGTCACTCCCTTAGTAGACAAAATGGACCATATGGTATGTACATTTGAGAGAGGTCCCAGAAATCATTTGAGGGGTCCCAGAAATCATTTGAGGGGTCTAAATCTAATATAAACATGGACCACTTCAGCACGAGATGGTAGGACTATACTTTACTGGGATTTCTTGCGATCATACCATTATCTTCTTTGATACAATCCAGAAAGTGCAGCATCAGTTCTTGGAAGTCTATTATTACAAAGATGGATATGGAATCAAATAAATGCACACAAGTTCACATTTATTACAGGTTCATTGTTTCTGAAAACATGTCTCAAAAATATCAAATAAATGCACACAAGTTCACATTTTCCTCTCACTTCTTCCCGGAGCAAATTTTACACAAAAAATCATCGTGAAATCTTCTCCGGAGTATTGTATGGAGGGATGACTCCATCAAGAATGTAAGTGTCATCCGGGTCTTCGTCTTCATCAAACAGGTCATCGTTGTCAGGTTCAGGCATTGCTGTTGCAAGAGCCTGCTCAATAACACAAGCATCAACACTAACCCCGTCAAGGCCTGACCTACTCCAAGTTGTCACATCTTCATTTTGCTGTTCAAGATTCATATCTTCCACTCCTACAACAACTGAGTCCAGATCGATCTCGCCCACCTTGTCAGTACCTTCTCCTTCAGGCATGGCAAATAGGTTTCTAGGCTTCATTCTAAGGACACTGCACCAATCTGGTTTCTTTGTGTTTTTCACATAACACACTTGCTCCGCTTGTGTGCTTAGGATGTAAGGTTCATTTGAATACCGAAACCGAGTGATATCAATATCGATGACCCCATATTGATCCTTATTGTACCCTCTAGATTTGCTCCTACTTGCTGCAGGACATCAAACCAATCGCATTGGAACAACATTACTTCCTTCTGATTAGGAAAATCAAGGCAGATGATTTTCCTAAGCACGCCATACCAGTCCATGTTTCCTGTACTCGCATCGCCCTTCACAAATACACCACTATTTTGAGTAGTTAAGAAGTTCTCTATGGAAGAGACCCTAAAAGGAAGCCATTTATGAAACACCGTTGAACACACGAGCCCGATGGTCCGGACCGCGAGATAGATAATAAATCATGTCATCTATTTCCCTTGTGCACGCAAGTTTCGATCTGCGGTTAGCATCATTTTTAAAATATATTAGGGACTAATAAATTAACAAGTAGCATGTCCAAACTAAACAAAGAAAATATGGATAAATAAATGACTCACTTTACGCTCCAACCATGATACAAACTCCTCCTTGTGTCTTTTATCAACATGCCGAGGGTTGGTTGTCTTCAGCTCATCCATATGCACACTTCCCACACCAATTGAAAATACAGTTCATTAGTTACATATACATTTTACACATTCATGAACACCATAAAAAATCAATTTTGAAAAATAGCTTACTTTATCCATGGAGTGACCTCGTCACAGTTGGTTAATATGTAATGCCTCATCCTCTGCATGTCAATATCAGAAACATTCTCGATAGTACTTCCTTTCCTACTGTAGTCAATGCTCCCAAATATACTTAGCCCGGATGGTGGTTCACTAGCGATGGCGCTTTCATGACGCCTCGACGATTAAGCTTGGTACTAATATTTTCAAAGAAGCGAGAGCAAAATGTGAGGCACTCCTCGATATATACCCTCTCGCTATTGAACCTTCAGGTGCACTTTGTTCCGCACATAGCCTTTAAGAGTACGAAGGTACCTCTCAACTGGATACATCCATCTATAACACACAGGGCCTCCAAGTCTAGCTTCTTCAAGAAGATGAACTGGTAAGTGCATCATAATATCAAAAAGTGGTGGAAAAATCATCTCCACCACAAAGGGTCTCCCTAATCGAAGTGCTCACTTTTCAATTTCTGAAAACTCCAACTCCTTTGAACATAGTGAGTTAAAGAACCTACTTAGCTCGATCACGGGATCACTACATCTTCAGCAATATGTTGCGTACCACTAAGGGCAAAAGTTTTTGTAAGATTACGTGGAGGTCATGAGTTTTAAGTCCGAAAGCTTGCAACCATTGACGCCCACACATCTCCTAATATTTGCGGCATAACCATCGTGAAACTTGACACCATGTAAAAATTTGCATAGAACTTCCTTGTCATCCTTACCTAGAGAGTATAACGCTGGTGGCAAGGTGTACTTACCCTTTTCGAGCCTCGGATGTTGATCTTTCCTTATACCCAAATGTCTGCATATCAAGTCGAGCCTTGTCACCGTCCTTGCATTTACCTTGTAACTCCAAAGAAAGTCCCCATAAGCTCTCACATATGTTCTTCTCAATATGCATGACATCCAAATTATGTCGTACAAGCAATGATTCCCAGAAGGAAGCTCAAAGAAAACACTCTTTTTCCTCCAATTGTGCCACCTTTTTTCTTCGTCACGTTGCTTCCTTTTCCTTGTATCCTTTCCAAAAGTCACTTGCTGGAAACTCTCATACTCGCCGCTTCACTGCCACCACCGAGCGGCACCGAGCTTCCCTCGGTTTCACCTTGTTATTGAAGCTCACCTTGTTCCTTCGCCACTTGTGGTCCGAGGGCAAAATCGGCGATGTCCCATGTAGCAATGCTTTGAACCATATTTTAACCACAAGTAATCAGTATCCTTGTGACAATAAGGACAGGCAAACTTACCTTTTGTGCTCCAACCAGATAACATTGCATATGCAGGGAAATCATTAATTGTCCATAACAGAATTGCATGTAGAGTAAAATTCTTCTTCTCCTTCTCATCCCATGTTTCAACTCCTTTAATCCATAGCTCATGTAGCTCATCGATCAGAGGTTGCAAATATACATCAATGTTCACTCCAGGAGATTTAGGCCCAGGTATCAACATCGACATCATCCAATAAGGTTGTTTCAAACACAACCAAGGAGGCAGGTTATAAGGAATTAGTATCACAGGCCAACAAGTGTAATTAACATTCAACATCCCAAATGGATTGAAGCCATCGGATGCAAGTCCCAGCCTAACATTACGTGGATCCGGCAAATTTCTTATACCTTGTATCCACATGCCGCCATGCCAATGAGTCTCACGGTGCCGCATTTTCCCATCACGGACCAATTCTTCCTTGTGCCACCACATCAATGATGATGTTTTCTCGACATATATAATCTTTGCGATCGAGGAATAAGTGGAAAATACCTTAGAACTTTGCAAGGAGTGCGCTTCTTCTTTGCTCCACCACTTTCGCTAGACTCGCCAATCTCATCGCAATTTGTGTCGTTCTTCCACCTACTCACCACATGTTGGACACGTGTCCATATCAAAAACACACCCACGAAATAACACGCATCATTCACACAAGCATGGATCTTAATGTAGTTCGGGCCAAGGTCACGAATAACCTTCCGTACTTTCTCCATAGTGTCGGGATACAATGTCCGGGGAGCACATCCGAGAATAGGCTAAGTAGTTGCCCGTGGAATGGTTACTCCAACCACCCATGCACTTAAGCCGAAAGAGCTCGACAATGAAAGATACCTTGGTAGCCTCGGTGCAATCTAGATACAAATCTTGTCGCGCATCTTCCAACAAATCAAAGAATTTCTTTGCACTCTCATTTGGTCGTTCATTGTTATTACCATCGTTAGCACCCCTTATTATTATGACACGATTCTTGGCAAATGATGCATCATCTCATCGTGCCTACATTCGATCCTATCATCATTCCAAGGTTCAAGATTACCTTTCTCTTTGACGAAATTCTCATCAAACCCTTTAGATAGCAAGTCCATTTGAACCTCGGATTTTGTTTTGTATACGACTCCACGACACCTTGAACATGGACATGGTGCGCTTCGATGCATAGGTGCCTTCAAAAGTAGTATCAATAAATTTCTCGAATCCGCTAGCCACTCACCGTTGGATCGAGACAACAACATCCAACTCCGATCATCATCATGTGCCATTAATTCTATCTTCCAAATGTCACAAGACTTTATTTCCTGCAGCACGTAGCACGTTAATTGAAGAGATCACGAAGCTTCTAAAAACATATGAATGTCTACGTTTTTTCATAATTGAACAATTCACACAAAAAAAATTCGCAATGCATCAAGAAGCTACTGTAGTAATTAAATTAATAGCAAGTGTACGTACATGTCATGCGGGGGATTGCCCGATCTTCACGGCGTAGGATCGATGAAGATAATTGGATTCGTGCAACCTGACGAATCGATAGCGCTAACCATCATAGAACAAAGAACTGCGACAAAAAAATTCACCCAACCACACGCTCGTGGTCCCGCTCTACCCGACCACCAAGTAGACGCGCGTCGTTCCAGCCCTAAGAGGATCAAGTAAAAAAGCTCTCTCAAAATAATAATAGATCTATTTTGTGGTCTCTCCTTAAAAGGCTGCGATTACACGAAAATATATAGGGTATAGCTTGGCGACTCTTAACAGAAGTCGGTCCTTCGACTCCGACTCGGCTCGGCTTTTTTACTCTTTTATTTATGTTCGGACGCCACATGAATTAGTATCCGAACTCTCCAAAGTCACACCGCACGGCCCACCTCCTCACGCGGTCACGGCGTCACGCCCACCTCCTCACGCGCGCCGCCGCCTCCTCGCTCCTCCCCATCCACAAGTCACCACCTTCGAGTCCAGTCCCAACTCATGCGCGCCGTGCTCGCCGTTGCCCAAGCTTCCAGATCCCTCGACTCGCCGCCGCCATGGCGCGTAAGAAGATCCGGGAGTACGATTCCAAGCGCCTCCTCAAGAAGCACCTCAAGCGCCTCGCCGGCATCGACCTCTAGATCCTCTCCGCACAGGTCAGTACCTCGTGATCTCAAACTTTTTTTTGGTGGATCTTCACATTTAGTTATTCCATCAACTGGATCCGTAGGCGACGACAGTTTCGCCTCCAGTCCGTCGACGCCTTCGCCCCTGGCCAGCTGCTCGACTTCGCCGAGCTCATCAAGAAGGGCGACCTCGTCGACGTCTCCGGCAACTCCATCGGCAAGGGGTTCCAAGGTCAGTAGATTCGAGTGTTCTTTACATTCCAGGAATGGCACCGCTTAGTAATGAGGAGATAATGAATCCCAAAACCAAAAATATCCGGTTATATGTCAAAAGAGTATTCATCTCAGATGACTTCGATGGTGAACTGGTACATAATCTCTCAGTGCACAAGATAATTACTTCTGGAGATGCATTTACGTTGTCTTGGCATTATTTTTCTACCAATGGAACAGATTTCTGAGTTTAGTATGTATTTTGCAGTTCCCCCGATACTTGAGCTTTGTAAAAGGTGTAGTGGATTCAAATTACCTTCTCCTCAATGTTTCTCGTGAGATTCTTCAGGAAAGTCGAATTGTAAGTTACGGAAAATGCATGTCAGCTTTTATATTTGAAAATTACAGATTCTGAATGTTAACATTATTCTTTGTTTAATTACATTTGTAATTTATGTTGTTTATTCAGGTAAGAATTATGCGTAAGAGACTTGTCAGGAAGACATTCGATATGATTGAGGAGATTGCTGAAAAAGATGAGAAGGAGGTAAAACTCTTGGTTTTTCCTTTTCCCCAAAGTTTCTGTTTACTCGGTATTGAAGCTCTGTCATTTGTACTGCAGGACTACAAGAAGTTCTGGGAGAGCTTTGGAAAGTTCATCAAGCTTGGCTGCATTGAGGACATAGGAAATCACAAGCGCCTTGCCCCTTTGCTGCGCTTCCATACTTCTAAAAATGAGGGAGATATGATAAGTCTTGATCAATATGTAGAGAACATGCCTGAGAACCAAAAGGCAATCTATTACGTTGCTACAGATAGTCTCCAGAGTGCAAAGACTGCTCCTTTCTTGGAGAAGCTGGTCCAGAAAGACATTGAAGTATGAACATGACATAGTTTTTGATGAGACAAGAACTGTTCTTCGTTTCTTCCGGTGCTTTGGCTCAGGTTGCTGTTTGTTTTTCTTTAGGTTCTCTACCTTATTGAGCCAATTGATGAGGTCACCATTCAGAACTTACAGACCTACAAAGAGAAGAAGTTTGTCGATATCAGCAAAGAGGACCTGGAATTGGGTGAGGAAATGTTGAGATTTGCTACAATTGTTTGTACACTATTTGATGTTTATTTGCGTCACATTAACTTATATTTGTTTTACAATCTCATATTGCCATTTGCTGGCCAACTTGTTCTTGGCAAGAGCAGTACGGCTTGCTCTTTGTTAGTGTCACAAGACTTCACAATGCCATTGCCAATGCGAATGCCATCCTTGTAAGTAGTGTATCAAGAACTTGCAGTGCAGTATCATGTCCATGATTCGTTTTCCGGATGATTTAACAACATTGGCGAGCCTAAAATAACATTGGCATGTCTTGTATCATGTCTGATAGCTTACAACTTATTGCAAACATTGGCATAGCTTGTAGAATTTTCTTGATTCATTCTCTTTTGAGGGTTAAGAACATCGATAGATCATAGCATGCTCATCATTCGTTTTCTAATGGCTAACAACATCGATTTGGCGTGACTAGTGTCATCGAGTTATCGATTCACGCGTGATGGTTTCTCGATACATGACTAAGCCCTTGTCCGGAACAAAAATTCCAAATTGCTTCACCACCAGACGCTCTACCAATTCTATAGATATAGGGCTTTGATGAGAATGAAAAAAACAAATTAACTAGATAATTATGCTTCCTACTGAGCACAACTGAAACCTTAATTTTAATTTTCTACATTTTTATCCCTCGAGGCCCCTACACATTAATTACATAATTTCGCTTCCTACCAAGCACAAATGAAATTTTAATTTTCTAAATTTTTATCCCTCTACAAATTAACTAGGTATTTGTGCTTTAGTTTCTTTTTATTTTTCTACTAGTATTTTTCTTTTATCCCACTAGCCAGTGCTAATACAAATATTTTTCTTTTCAAACAACGGAAGCTGTCTTATTGCAACGAAAGATAGTTTTATATATCAACGACTAACAACTGTGGCAATACAACCCTAGAAGATGCAACGATCTCAAATTTCATGGCAAGACAACTTGTTATTGCAACAAAAGATAGTCTTCTATACCAACGACTAAGAACTGTGGCAATACAACCCTAGAAGATGCAACGAACCCAAATTTCGTTGCGATAGATAAAGCCCTATTGCAACACAATCAACGATTCATGCAACGAATCAAATCCGTTGCAAAACTGTCCAGTATTCGTAACCATCAGCAAAAGCGTGGCAATAATGTCGACATATTGCAACGCAAATCAAACGAATCACAACGCAAATTCATTATGTGGCAATATTGTCAAGTACTTGCAACCATTTTATAAATGGTGGTGATAGCACCTACCAATTGCAATGAAATGCATGGTAATCGCCACGCAAAAATATCCGTGGCAACATGGTCAACTATCGCAACCAAAAATGAAAATGGTGGCAATAGCCCCTACCTATTGCAACCAATTTCGTGTCATTGCAAAGTTGATCGTGGCATTAGGGTCAAAACCTTGTAGTGGCCATCCTCTGCCGAGCCCAGCTTGCTTCTTCCTTGGCCTCCATTTGCTCTCTCCTCCTCTCTTCTCTAGCTTTGGCCATTGGCAATCACCGGGTCGTAGCTCGTCGGTGCGCCCCCACCGTTCCTCCCCTTCTTCACCGATGCACCACTCCCTTTCTTCTACTTCTTCCTTGGCCTCAGATTTCTTCTTCCCTAAGCCCCCCACAGCTTTCTCTCCTCTCCCCCCTTTTCCAGCTCTTGTTCCGGTGAGCCAGTGCCACCCTTTGCTCCTCTCCTCCCTCCTCCCAAATAACTCCACCACCAAGAGCCGCCACCCATCTTCTTCCACCAATTCAAGGCCCAAATGGAAGCTGAGTTCAAGATAGTGACCTCGGCTCTCTCAGTTACTAGAGAAGGCCGGTTGAGCGGCTGCAACTTCGTCCATGTCCAATGGAGCCGCGACTAAAATTGAGCAACGAAATCTCAAATCCTCCAGTCAACGGCACGTTCTACCGCAGCATCATCGAAGGCCTATGCTATCTGGTACACATAAGGCCAGACATCGTATTCGCAGTCGGCTACATAAGTCGGTTTATGGAGTTGCCCACCACTAAGCACCTCAGCGCTGTGAAGCACCTGCTGCACTATGTGGCAGGGACAATCGACTACAGATGCCGGTATGCTAGAGGAACAATGGTGGCTAAGCTCGTCAGGTACAGCGATGCCGACATGGCCGGGGATGTCGATGACCGGAAGAGTACCTCTGGCATGATTTTCTTCATTAGGGGAGCCCAGTGAGCTGGTAATCACAGAAGCAGAGGATTGTGGCTCTATCATCTTGTGAGCTTGAATATGTCGCTGCCTCAACGGCGGCATGCCAAGGGACTTGGCTTGGGGAGTTGCTCAGCAACCTGTTCAATGTGGAAGCAAGTGTGGCAACTCTGCTCATAGACAACAAGTCTGCAATTCAGCTATGCAAGAATCCAGTGTACCATGGTTAGGGCAAGCACATTGAGACGCGTTACCATTTCATCAAGGAATGCGTTGAAAATGGCAAGGTCCTCATCGATTACGTCAAGTCAGACAAGTAATTGGTGGACATGCTAACGAAACCTCTCGGGCGGATGAAGTTTCAGAGTTTGCGTGAGAAGATTGAAGTTAGTGAAGGGCAACTAGAACAATGGGGAGATTGTTAGGTGTTTTGATCAAGTTGCCGGTAGCGAGTCCAGCAGTTGGGCATGGCCTTTGGTCATGCGCGTCAAATATTCGACGTGTGCTGTGTTCACGCAAGAACGGTTGCGTCTTTTCAGTCGATTTTCAATTTCGCAGTTGTGCATCATGGCTAGTTTGTGGGATGGCATGGATCGTATAGGTCATGGCGTGCACATAGGGATGCCATGTTGGCCATGATCTGTACTCGTTTGTTGCTTAAATTCGTAAATAGAGTCCTCAGAAAAGCAGCGGAAGTCAAGCATCACAAAATCCCCGCGTTTCCCCTTAATGTCACGTGCGTATCCCCGAGTGTTTGCGTAAGTCGTAAACAAGTGCTCGTAGTCATAAACGAGTACTTGTGGTCGTAAGTCGCAACCGACTATCGACTTGCTGTGACGAGGAGTGGTCGTAAACGACTTCGTGGTCGTTCGACTGCATGCGTGTCTGCTGTGACAAATATTTCGACCGAAATTTGTTGGAGAAAATCGAAAATTTTGATTTTTTTTTGAAATATCTAAAATTCGGTCTTCTTGGAGGGTTCCCAAAATTTTCTAAACCAAAATTGCTTTCCCTGGGCCCATGCCCTGGTCGATCCCGTCCAAATGCTCGGCCGCGTGTGCCACCCAGTGCCCGCCCACGAGGGGCGAGCGGGCGGCACGCACTGCCCCCAAAATTCAGGGGCCCCCAATCCCCCATATACATAGTATATATACTATGTATACTATCTGTCTGTGAGTCTATCCGTCTTTCAAATTTTCGGTCGGGCCGACTTCTCGCCTTTGGTCTTCTTTCTGAAATCTGACTTTCCGACTTCTTAGTTCTTCCGTGATTCCGTCTAGCCGTCTAGGGCACGCCGCACGCCGCGCCGAGCCGCGGAGGGTGGCCGTCTCTCTCTCCGCTCGTCCGCCGCGCTAGTGCCGTCTCGACGGTGAACGGTCTCGTCTGCAAAATTGTTGAAATTGTTGAAGTATCATTTAAGGTCAACAATGTGTGAAGAGAGGTTAAACGGTTTTGCAACTTTATGTATTGAGAAGAAATTATTGGATGAGATTGATATCAATACCATCATCAATGACTTTGCATCTAGAAATGTTAGAAGAAATTTTTAAGGTAATATCTATAAACTCTTTGATATGAATTTTTCTTTAATACATAACGCATTTTAAGTGTTTGTTGGTAAAATTAGATACATATATATATGTGTGTATGTAGATTTATATTTAGATATTTATACTAGGCCCCCTATTTTTAGTTTCGCCCCGGACCCCTAAAATCCCAGGACCGGCCCTGGCGCCACCAGGTCCGCCGCCGACTCAACGGCCTCGATACCAGGGGCGGAGGGCCCGATAGGGCAAGCCCTGGCATGGGCTATACCTCAAATTTTTGCAATAGACCCCATATACCCCTCTATCCAATAGCAATAGCCCAATAACTAACCCTAGTCTCTCTGTGGCAGTGTGGCTCTCTGCGCCTCGGCTGGAACGGCGGCCGGCGGCGGCGCGCGCGCGGCAGGCGAGGACCGGGGGCGCGCGAGCGGCGGATGCGCGCGGCGGCGTAAGTGAGTGGCGGCGGGCGGGACTCGGAGTCGAGGCGGCGCGCGCGCGCGGCGGACTCGGAGGCGGCGCGCGGGCGAGGCGAGGCGCCGAGGCAGAGGCGGCGGCGGCGGCGGAGGCGCAGGCGCTGGACGAGGCCGAGACCCAGTTGGATTTGTGGATTTGTGCAGGCGTGCAGCAGCAGCCGGCATATATTGTGGATTTCAGGATTTGTGCAGCAGCAGCAGCCGGCATATATTGTGGATTTGTGGTATTTGATTTGAGATTTTGAGGCTTGAGGCCGGCATATATTGTGGCATTTGATTTGAGGCTTGAGCAATGGATAGAAGGGGAAAGGCGCAATTAACAAGATTAATATTGGTATTTCTCATTTGATTCCACTTGTCTCTTTTGTGTTGTCTACACTATACATAACAATATTAACTATGTTTGCTCTTTCTTTGACAGATTATTTCCATTACTATGCTCTACCCTTTATATGTTAAATTGGTGATATATTATTGTGATTCTTCAATTTTTAGAGGTACTTTTCAATGTCTTGCATTATTAAATATCTTTGCACTTGGATTATTGTTGATGGGTCTGATTAGTATTATAGCTTGAATGGTATTGCTTTTGATCCGTCCCATCTCATTTTTTTCTCGTCCTCCGCCGCTGCTCGGCACAGTCACGGAGTTGCGGAGGAGCTGGAGGCGGAGGAAGGCATGCGCCCGACGAGGGAATTGAGGGCCGCGAGGGTGAGGTTAGTCGACTGGAAGGCGAGGCGGGCGTGGCTGGAGTGGACAGGGGCGGCGTATGGGGCGAGGGCCGTGGAGCAGAGGCGCGGGAAGAACGTGCGCTTGCAGCAGCCGCGGACGAACTCTTGGTCCTCTCGTCCTGCGCCACCACGGACGACTGGTGCTGGTGTTGGAGAGGGTGGTGGTACGGTTGGATCCGCTGGCGCGGATGGTAACGTGGAGGCTGCCGGCTGGCATACGGCCACCACGGCGAGGAGGATTGCAAGAACAAGAAAGATTCTGTGTCCTTTTGGTTTAGGTTCTTTTTCCTTCCCTTTCGGGGGTGTAAATGGATTAGTTTTTTCTTGCCAGGATGAGCTGTGAATGATGATATAACACAAATTATACAACGTACACCGAACATATTTGGATGCATCCGAGCAAGATTGGAGATAGAGGTTTTTGTGGATGCGAATACGTACCTACGTACTGTCCAGCCAATATTATCTAATGGAAACATCTAGCTAGCTTGCTCATGCGTGCTGTGAGACAAACATACGTACCGACAAACAGGCAAAGTGGCTGTCCATTGCATGCAGAGTGCACGTGTATATTGAATTATTGATGTATGTGACATGTATGTCTGCTATAAGAGCACTCATCACCAGTGCCTCGATTTGTTCAGAAAATGAAGCAATATGGTTACTTCTAGTCTTCGTAATCATCCGACTTCCATTCCAGTGATCAGTCGAGGAACAGGACAACTCATGGAACACCCTTGTGCATGTCCCAAATCAAACATCATCATCGAGCAATCTTTTGTCCCAAAGTACGTATTACTTTCTAGAAAACCTTACAAGTAGACCATACGTATGCTGGCGTATACAGATTACAACAACCTGCTTTTTATTACAACAAGATGAACGGAATTCAAAGAGGGCAAAATTACATGCACCACAAATTGATTCACCATCGATCACTAGTACAATGCAAACTGAGCAATTAACAACACACTGTACTTACTTCGATGCTGAGGAACAATATATCATAAGCAGTAGCTGTAGATCCGGGAAGGTCGCCTGATCAAGCTAGTCAATTGGAGTCATTTCTGGCTTGGGCGGGGCGGGTGCAGGGGAAGCACGAAAGGCTGCACAATTAATAAGCAACGTATATGATATATGACATACAAACATATATTCAGAGGGAGCAATCTAGATCAGATATTAAATTAAGGTGGAGTTACTAATTACATACAGGTTATCCATGAAGCCGGCCGGTTCTTTCTTGGGTTCGTCCGGCTTGCCACCGCCCGACGCCGGTTTGTCTTGGCCGGCCGTCGACGACGCAGCAGGAGGACCCTGATAGTATGCTGCGTAATCATGGGAAGGCATATATTCCAAATCAGAGAAAGACGGGAAAAGAATACATGGATCTAGCAACTAGCTAGTCATATGTAAGTCAAGCATGTCATGTATATACATACATATTCAGAATGAACGAATGAATCAAACCATGGTTTCACACCCTATAATTTTGTACACAAGCCAAACATAGCTCGAATCATTAGACTTACGGGAGCGATTTACCGCTATGCGTGTACAAATTAGGATATATGTAAGTAAATATACCTTGAGCCGGGTTAGGGTAGGCACCCTGCTCGCTCATCTTCCCTTCTGATCGGCTGCGCTCTTATTCAGCCTTAGTTTGTAAGCTAATTGCCTAAATCACTCTGGTCCAGGTCGACGGAGCTAGCTTGCTATTAGCGACACATACCAGCGCCTTCTGGTGAACTACTAACTACTAGTTGTTCAGGAGTAGGTAGCTGATAATGAACGAGCAATAAAGACCGATTTGTTTATATTGACCAACAAGCAAAAGAGAAGACCTAAGCATTAGCAGTCTTCATTTTTCTGTGCAAATAATTAGTTAACAAGCAATGCCCATTCGCTCTAGGCAACCACCCTTCATTTTCTGTGCACTAGAAGTATTATTTCTTGCAACGATCACTTTCTCCCTGAATTATTTGATGGTTGGTCCATAAAAAACGTAGTGGGTATCCAGTTCTCTCTTTGTTCTTTTATAAGTGATGTTCTACGATCAGTCCAGTCAAACTTTTTAAAATTTAACAAACAATGTATGTAAGCTTATCTTGATTAGCCATCACGACAACACGAACTGTACTTTTGCAATGCTTACTTTCCAATGGATCACAGGAGCGTAGCAGACGACAAGACATAGAGCCCACAATAGCAGGCCCACCAACTACTCTCCCACGTTAGGCACTCCGCGATAAACACCCCTGCAAATTGTTCACCTCTCGATGCCGCCGCCCCAATCTCCTGGCCAAGGCGTCCTCGTCGATCGCCTGAGTCCCAAATCTTGTTCCCCTCACCCTTGATCCCGTTCCGCTGGCCCCAAAATCAAAAGCCCGTATGGTCTCTCTTCTATTCCCTTCGCCCTTCCCTCACCATCACCGCCGAGGCTAAGGAAGACAAGGATGTCATGTCGTCCTTGGAATCTGCTTCGCCTTGAGGAACGTCGTCTTCCCTGTGCCTCACCACCACGCTGAGGGGTTTGACCGAAAATACTAGATCACCATGGTGCTGAAGATTCGACGCTCGCTAGAGCCGCTCCACTTCCTCGTCGATACCGTGGCCGCGCTCCGGTGCGACAAGACCGACGAGCTCCGCTGCATTGGTGCATCCCACTCGCCTGCCTTTGCTCCGACCTCGCCTCCGTTCTCACTTCCTTCTCACAGGTTTGTTCGATCTATTAGTAGTTTAGCACACCAGCTTGCCCACCATGTGTTCGCTTGAATGCCTCACAGAGATAATTTACTTTCCATGACTCTGCTTCTCCTTTCAGAAATATTATTGAGAAATCGTACCAATGATCCACCGATTTGTAGAAAATTGTAGCGGCTAGTAACAGTTATACCGGTGGTGGATCTAGAACAAAGATGACACAGCGCCTTATACTTCATGCGTGTACTTATCGATGCATCTATCAATAATATAGCTGATAGTAATGTGTTCTAAGTATCTTTGGACTCGTTATATTCAAGCCAACTGCCATACCTTATCAAACCATGCAGAGTTAAATCTTCTCTTTTTCTTCCCAAACATTATATATGGAAAATCATATGTGCCAAGTTAGTAAGGCCCATTATTCAAGTACTTTCTTTTTACCACATCTTTCTCATTGGGGAGATAGTCATCTATTATTTTCCTTTTCTTTGAATCAGACTGAATCTCCTCGTCCCAATTGATTTTCGAACTTTCTGTACTCATTGCATTTTCACTTGATCCGGATGCCTTTTCTTTTTAGAAATAGCTCCATAACTACTGACTACCTGCCATGAGGAGATGACAATTATTGAAAGTTAGCACACATTGAATTAGATATTCAAACACATTGAAAGATTTTCTAATTCAATTGTTGCAAAATCGAAACATAGCATTCTAATATTAAAGCCCTGCTCCACAAATGTTTTAAAAATTATAGAATTGAAACACTAAAATCTAAATCACAAAATTTAGTACTTATTTTGATCCGCTGGTCGTTACTTCGCTAGCTATAAAGATCATTTAACATTTGAACATTGAAAGCAAGGAGCCACGACGAGGCGACGAGTGGACAACCTCACCTATTGTTGTGACTGTCGGCTATACTGCATATAGCATACATACACCGAGATTTACTCTATTTGCATGTGCGCGCAGTGAGATTAAAACAACGAAAAATCTAACCATACATCCGACGCACGCAGGGGCAAGCTCCCGAACGACGGCAGCTCCGGTGCCGGGCCCATCACAGCTGTAGACAAAAGGTTGTGTGCGCCGCGTGGGGAACAGGAGAGGGTAGGTTAAGCATCGTTTGGATCTGATGTTGGCTACTTGTTGGCTTGGGCCTTGTGCTGGGCATTGGCTTGGGGCTGGACTGGCTGGTGGCCCATGCTCTATCGGTTTAGTACCTATTATTTTGTTTTCTTTTCACAGTCAGTTGATATGTTGTGTCATACTAATTTCAACTTACACATATTTTTTGGAGTCTTGCTTTGTCAATTTCCTACGTGTTTTCCTTTTCTTTTCTCCCCTGTCTGTCAACATGTTTCAGCCTTCTTTCTTTTAAATAGATGTAGTCCTAGACATGTGGGGGTACTAGTTTTTGGCATGTGAGGGCACACACTGTGTATCTTAGATTGTAGGCCACAAAAATTAAAATCGGCTGGGGGGCCTATGCCCCTCCACTAATCAATGTGTATCCGCTCCTGAGTTATACCATGAAGGATGTCTTATTGTACTGTACTACTTCATCTTATAGAATGATAACTGATTACATGCCTTGGAATCCAACAACAGGCCTAGGACGCCGAGTCATGAAGCGGGCCGCGGCAAAGACAAGTATCGTGACAAACAGTACGACAACGATCACCCCTACCAGCGAAAGAATGACCAGTCGGATCGGTGGTGGCCCTCCACCCATGAAGATGGCCGCCATGGGAAGTCAAAAGCTCAAGAGCACCTTCATGATAGGTCACCACGGTCGTGCCACAACACCAGAGGAGATCGTCTGTAACAACATGACGTCCTGGCCAGCCCCATCATCTTCGTCACCCTGCACGTCAACCAGTAGGACTAAGACAACCGCAAGCAGGGGCGTAGCCACCGGGGGAGCTTAGTGAGGCTTAAGCCTCACCTCCCCCGGTGGCAATTTTATATATAGTAAAAATAAAGAGAGAGATTAACAAATCTAAAGAGAAGCTAGCTCTCCTTGATGAGAAGGTTAACAACAAGCATAAAATTAAAGAAGACGACGACAAGGAGGAGGAGAAAAAGTAAAAATCATAAAATTAAATAAGAGCTAATCAATCAATCAAAGAAAAAAGAAAGTGAAATAATATATGTAAATCATAAAATTAAAGAAGAAGAAGAGTAGTGAAAATCATAAAATTAAAGAAAAGATAATCAATGAAAGAAAAAAGAAGGAAAGTGAAATATATATGAACTTTCTAGTCCGGGGATGATGGTGGTGATACGGGCGGCCCTGATCTTCTTGACGTAGGATCACGAT
This sequence comes from Dendrocalamus sinicus, assembly GCA_036346575.1. Classification (NCBI taxonomy): domain Eukaryota; kingdom Viridiplantae; phylum Streptophyta; class Magnoliopsida; order Poales; family Poaceae; genus Dendrocalamus; species Dendrocalamus sinicus. Next base: position 23,349,586 of record CM070647.1, read on the forward strand.
AACTAGTGTCTCTCAACCAATGTCTCTAGCTGTACACCCGTGCCAATGCAAGGACTCACAGCTCTTTGAAATTCGCCAAGATACACCAAAGTATTCTCCACGAGACCACGAGTGGAGAAAACGCCGTGCTATCAATTCCCAATGGAAAAGCAAACACGACCTTGATTCAGGAACGATCGCTCAATTCCTCTCAAGTATTCCGCGCATGGATACTTTGGTGAAAAGAAACAAACAATATGCTATTCTAATTTCAACCTGAAAATAAAGTAGTTCCCTTACAATGAAGCTACGCCTGGCCTTATATTGGCACTACAAGGTGCGGTCATAGATAGAAACTAACTCGAGAAAGAAAACAACTCGGATGCCATAGATAGAAACTAATTCGGATGGTTTTCCTTGTGTTGCCCTCGGTCTTGGCCACGTGCATGTTATCTCCTCCACTGAGATCTCTCCTTGTCTTGCGCTTCACGTCAACCAGCATGCATGCACGTTTCTTTGGTTTTGCTAACAAGCTCTTCCTCATACCTAAGCAAGCATAACACACGAGAATCAGGTAGTAGTAAATTCCTTTCAAAATTATATTCGTTAAAGAACAAAGTCACTGTTGTTGGAGCTTCTTTGCGCGCGCGTGCAATTGGTCTGTTGGTTCAATTGGAGGAGTTGGGACGGGGTGGTCTCATCATCCTCCCTCTCTGAAAGAGCGTCGCCGACGTTGTATGATATGAATCCTCGGACCGAAAAATAGTTTTAAATCAGCAACATTAAAGGTCGAACTAACTATTTTTCGGGCGATGACTATGACGTTAGTTCGACCTTTAATGTTGCTAATTTAAAACTATTTTTCGGTCCGGAGGATTCATATCATACAACGTCGAGGGCGACGTCTTTTCAAGAGGGGGAGGATGATGAGGCCACCCTTTTCCCAACTCCTCCAATTGAACCAACAGGACCAATTACATGTGCGCGCGCAAAGAAGCTCCAACAACAGGTGACTTTGTTCTTTAACGAATATAATTTTGAAAGGAATTTGCTACTACCTGATTCTCGTGTGTTATGCTTGCTTAGGTGTGAGGAAGAGCTTGTTGGCAAAACTAAAGAAACGTGCATGCATGCTGGTTGACGTGAAGCGCAAGACAAGGAGAGATCTCGGGTGGGGGATATAACATGCACGTGGCCAAGACCGAGGGCAACACTAGGAAAACCATCCGAATTAGTTTCTATCTATGGCATCCGAGTTGTTTTCTATCTCGAGTTAGTTTCTATCTATGGCCGCACCTTGTGGTGCCAATATAAGGCCAAGCGTAGCTTCATTGTAAGGGGACCACTTTATTTTCAGATTGAAATTAAAACAGCATATTGCTTGTTTCTTTTCACTAAAGTATCAATGCGCGGAATACTTGAGAGGAATTGAGCGATTGTTTTTGAATCAAGGTCGTGTTTGCTTTTCCATTGGGAATTGATAGCACGGCATTTCTCCACTCGTGGTCTCGTGGAGAATCCTTTTTGGTGTATCTTGGCGAATTTCCAAAGAGCTGTAAGTCCTTGCATTGGCACGAGTGTACAGCTAGAGACATTGGTTGAGAGACACTAGTTATCGTGATCCTGCGTCGAGAAGATCAGGGCCGCCCGTATCTTCCCAAGGAGCATCAGGAAGAGGAGTATACAAGCCGTGTGGATTAAGCTTTGATTTCGCCTTTTTGGCAAGTCATGCAACGTTGCACATACCTGGCCACATCACGCCTCATCTTAGGCCAATAAAAATGATCGCTTAACATAAGCAATGTCTTTTCACGTCCAAAATGTCCCATGAGACCTCCTGAATGTGATTCCTGTAACAAGTGTAACTGAACGGACGAGTCTGGAATGCAAAGTTTGTTAGCACGAAACAAGAACCCATCATGTATGTGAAACTTATCCCAACTTTTCCCATCTGTACATTGCGAATAAGGAACAACAAAATTATGGTCATTAGCATATAATTCACGCAAACTCCAAGCCAAGAACTTGTACTCCTAATTGAGTTAAAAGCACATGTTTCCTCGAAAGAGCATCAGCAACCATGTTTTCCTTCCCTTTCTTGTATTTGACAACATAAGGAAAAGATTCAATGAATTCTACCCACTTGGCGTGACGTCGGTTCAATTTGGCTTGACCACGCAAATACTTTAAAGCCTCATGATTTGAGTGAATAACAAATTCCTTGGGCCACAAATAATGCTGCCAAGTTTCTAAAACTCGCACTAATGCATAAAGTTCTTTATCATAGACCGGATAATTCAATTGAGCACCGTTCAATTTCTCACTAAAATAAGCAACCGGTCTACCTTTTTGATGAGGCGATGGAGTCCCGATCTTCCGATAGGATGATAACTATCGATTTTGGCGGAGGCGACCCTTGCGATCCGACTACAACCGAACGACGTCGCTTGCGCCTTAGCAATCGCTGAACCACACTCCAAGTTGTTATCAACCGTGCCAAGAACGCGGTTGACCTGACCACGAAGGTCTATTCCTGCATGCAACCGAAGAACACGCAAGAACAAGATAACAAGCAATCTGAAATTGCAAATATTGATATGAAGATCAAAAGGTGGGATTCGAAGGTCGTCTTGACAGTGGTCGTCCGACACAATCAAGAACAGAAGTTTGCATAATAGCTAAACCTAAACTCAACAAAATCCAAGTCCTAACAAGGGAGGCGGTGGCTCCTTTATAGGAGAACAACCAGGAGGGGCGTCCAAAGTGCATGCTCTAGGGTTACACGCCCATGGGCCCAATTGGTGGTGGCGCAGCACCCTTTTGACTCGGACTCAAAACCAACGTGGATTGTTTTGATGATTGCAGCCGGCTCGGATGGAATTTGAAGATGAGGTTGGATCCGTTGGAAAGTAGACTTCATAAGCTTTCCATGAAGTGCAAGAACGTCCCAAACGGAGTCCGTATGAGAAAGTTACGTTCGTTTCAACTTGCACCATTGCAGCAGTCCGAATCTGATTCCAGTACGTGACCAACACGGACTCTTTTGATGATTGCGGCTGTCTCGGATAGAATTTGAAGATGGGGTTGAATCCTTTAGAAAGTAGACTTGATAAGCTTTCCATCAAGTCCAAGAACGTCTCAAACGGAGTCCGTATGAGAAAGTTACGTCCGCTTAAACTTGCACCATTGCAGCAGTCCGAGTCTGATTCCAAATCATGTCCAACTCGAATTCGTGCTTGACTTGGTCTCAAAGTGACGTGGTGACCTCCATTATTCCTTCCATGCATGTCCGAACTCCATGTCCCTTTCCTTCATCCTTTCCCAAATTCCTAAGCACAATTAAATCACTTGCATTAGGTAGCGGTCTATTCTCGTGAACATATGAAGGCTGAAGAAACGAATTCACCTTTAGTTCAATCTTGATATTGGGCGCGATTGTCGTATGTGTTTGTGGCGTGGTCACATCATCCTCCCTTCTTGATAGAAAACCGTCCTCGGTTTTAGCATATGTGTAGCCTCACGTATTGCATGATCTTCATCATAAATCTCGGTACATAATAACAAACGCAACAAACTCTCATTATGTAATATCATACGTTCTTTATCACACAAAGTAAAATCTTTTGAAACGAGCTCACCTTATAATTTAAGTGATGCGTAGGAGCTCTTGTAATTGGAACAACAAGCATAGCAAATATGGTTGTATCCATAGGGTCGTGTCCTCATCATCCTCCCTTCTTGAAAACAAAGCCGTCCTCGGCTTTTGATAAACCAAAGTATGGTAACAAAGAAGCCAAGGTGTATGCATGGTATATGTATATGTCATCCGTTTAATAGCTTCTTCGTTGTTGCACAACTAATGTTATAACACAGCAGAAGCAATCATAAAAGTTCATTGTATTATTAACCCAAAAGTAATCATATATGTTAATGAACAAATCAAAATGTCTCACACAAGAATTATCGCAACTTGTTTTGCAAATGTAAGTGAAGCATTTATGCAATTCAAATCTTTGAAGTTGTAAACTTGTTGTGGTGGCACATATAGACAAAGCTACAACTTTTGGAATCAAACAAAGTTTATCCATATAATCGATTTCAATTGAGCAATAGCAAATTCATCTAGTAAGGGTGAAAATATTTGCAAGTTCTTCCATACATCAATTTCATTATTCAGATTGCCAATGTTAGATGGTTCAATAAGAGAAGAACACATAGGCATTGAATGATCACTAAAATTTATTTTTCTTTCATAATGAACAAGATTGAGCATACAAGAGTTGTTGTTCAAAACAACAAGCTGCAATTCATCCATGTGGTCACAAGTTATGCATATTCGATATACAAGAAATTGATTTTCTACACCATAATCTCCAATCAAATTAAACTTATACCTGTGGGTGTAGGCACTAAACAAGAATTTTGAACATGTAAGTTCGAAACTTTCTCCAAAGCATGTGACAATTTCATAGGAAGATCCAACATGATGTAACACAATGAATTGGCAGGAGAAATTCTAGTTAAAACTTCTTTATGTCTAACCAAAGCAACATGATCATTGTATGTGATCAATTCATCACATGAATCACTCAAAACAAGAGCAATTCAATTATTTTTTGACAAGGTGCATTAAACTCATTCTCAACACTCAAATCAATGTAGTGTGAATTCTCTACTTGAAATATGGGCGTGTCGTAATTATTTTCCACTAAGTTTTGCTCTAAAATAGCATGAACAAAGCATAATTGTTGTTCTTCACAAGCATACTCACCGTGAGTGATGATAGCACCATGATCTTTACCTTTTGGCTCCCTCGATGATGTAGGTGCATCCATCTCCTCATCTTCGCTCTCAACGAATGGAATCGATGGTTCAATCAACTCATGCTCCTTTTGACATGGTTCTCAATCGCCGCAAGTTGTTAGTCACGAAAAAGGCACAAACATGGGTTTGCTCTCATGTTTCTTATCATCAAGCACTCTCAATTTCTTCTCAATCGACGCTCAACATTACATGCAAATATAAACAAATGAGAGAGAGAATTATATTCTTTGTGAATGAGAAGATCCTGAATTTCTTTATTAAGGCCACGTAAGAATCTATTCTCTGTAGCTTCAGATGTTCCTCTAAGCCACAACGCAACAAAAGAGCTTTCAATTCTTCATAGTATTCACTTACGCTCTCCTACCTTGTTCTAAACGTTGCAATTTGTTTAACAAGTCACGTGAATAATATGAAGGAACAAATGTAGATCTCATCACTCGTTTCAAAACATTCCAAGTTTTAGGTACATGTGGTAGTCTACATTGTTTCCTCCACCAAAATAATGCGAATCGGTGAATTCACTAGTAGCACCCTAACTCTTTCATCATCGGAAAATCATAGCATGCAAAATTTCCATCTAATTGTATTTCCCAATCAAGATAAGCTTCAGGTCATATCTACCAAAGAAATGGCGGAATTGTAAACTTGGCATCATCATCACATACCTCTCTTGTTAACCTACCTGTGCCTTGTTGATTTTGTCGAAGTCGACAACGGTCGTGATCATTGGATCCCTCAATTCGTTGTTGATGGTGGTGAGGGTCTTATTAATACGACCCAACAAGTTGTTGGTCTCACAAAAATTGCTACAATGTGATCTTGAACTGTCATGGTTAGTAGAAAACAAGGAAATACACTAGAGTTATGTAAGTCCCTATAAACTACTAGGAGGTGGAGCTTATAAGTCACACATCTCTCGAACTCTTACCAAGCTCTTACAAGTTCTTACCAATGCAAAGCAGTGATGCAACTGGTGGTGGTTCGTGATAACTTAACTCAAGTGATGAGTATAGCGATTGCAAGGTACAGCGAGACCTGTTCGGTTGTAGAAAAGTGGAGCTTGGATAGGCTATGTATTTTGTAGCAAAGGAAAACAATCAATTAATTTCAGAAATTGCATGAATTGAATTATAGTTCGTATCTAGCACTTAGCCTATGTTGCTGATCAACCAAAGATGGAAGAAGGCTAAAATAAGTGTATGGCAATGTATGCGAGTGGTAAATACAAGATAATTCGATCGAATGCAATCTGGAATTGAAGAACACAAGGATTGTTCCAAAACTTGAAATCGAAGATTTCTGTCCACTGGACAGCGCGTCGTATTTCGCCGTAACTTTTTGTCAGTTGCCTTTTTTCAATTATTCTTTTTCTCCGTTTTATGACGGCTTTTTCTACAACTTTTGTTTTTGGGCCAAGGTCTGAAACCGACCTAAAAATTCGCACAAAATTCACAAGTGCCGATTGTTGCAGATTCAATTTGGAATTTTGGGTCAACTTCCACCGCAGATATCTCTTAACTGCCTTGCTGGAATGACGTGAAATTTTACAGATAGATGGATGATAAATTTTTGAATCTAATGGCGGTGGTCTCACTCAAAAATAATCTCGGAATCAAAAGATATGGCGTTTTTGGTGGCGGCTGCAGAGAAAGGACAGATCAGCGAAATTGGAATTAGGGTTTGGGGTGGGGAATTTTTTTATTTGGATTTTTCTTGGAACAAAGATATGACCAGCAACTAGACAAAGCTAAAACGGACACAAATTCAATTTAGCAAACCAAAACTAACAGATTGAAAAGCACAACGGGTTTGGACAATGAAATTAACTCTTTTGTGGGGCAATTTTTCGGACTATGGGAAATAAAAATCAATCTACTAACTAAGGATACAAGAAATTCCTACCGGTCAACTCAAGTTCGATACCAACCGATGAGGCGATGGAGTCCCGATCTTCCGATAGGATGATAACTATCGATTTTGGCGGAGGCGACCCTTGCGATCCGACTACAACCGAACGACGCCGCTGCGCCTTAGCAATCGCTGAACCACACTCCAGTTGTTATCAACCGTGCCAAGAACGCGGTTGACTGACCACGAAGGTCTATTCCTGCATGCAACCAAGAACACGCAAGAACAAGATAACAAGCAATCTGAAATTGCAAATATTGATATGAAGATCAAAAGGTGGGATTCGAAGGTCTGTCTTGACAGTGGTCGTCCGACACAATCAAGAACAGTTTGCATAATAGCTAAACCTAAACTCAACAAAATCCAAGTCCTAACAAGGAGGCGGTGGCTCCTTTATAGGAGAACAACCAGGAGGGGCGTCCAAAGTGCATGCTCTAGGGTTACACGGCCCATGGGCCCAATTGGTGGTGGCGCAGCACCCTTTTGACTCGGACTCAAAAACCAACGTGGATTGTTTTGATGATTGCAGCCGGCTCGGATGGAATTTGAAGATGAGGTTGGATCCGTTGGAAAGTAGACTTCATAAGCTTTCCATGAAGTGCAAGAACGTCCCAAACGGAGTCCGTATGAGAAAGTTACGTTCGTTTCAACTTGCACCATTGCAGCAGTCCGAATCTGATTCCAGTACGTGACCAACACGGACTCTTTTGATGATTGCGGCTGTCTCGGATAGAATTTGAAGATGGGGTTGAATCCTTTAGAAAGTAGACTTGATAAGCTTTCCATCAAGTCCAAGAACGTCTCAAACGGAGTCCGTATGAGAAAGTTACGTCCGCTTAAACTTGCACCATTGCAGCAGTCCGAGTCTGATTCCAAATCGTGTCCAACTCGAATTCGTGCTTGACTTGGTCTCAAAGTGACGTGGTGACCTCCATTATTCCTTCCATGCATGTCCGAACTCCATGTCCCTTTCCTTCATCCTTTCCCAAATTCCTAAGCACAATTAAATCACTTGCATTAGGTAGCGGTCTATTCTCAGAACATATGAAGGTGAAGAAACGAATTCACCTTTAGTTCAATCTTGATATTGGGCGCGATTGTCGTATGTGTTTGTGGCGTGGTCACATCATCCTCCCCTTCTTGATAGAAAACCGTCCTCGGTTTTAGCATATGTGTAGCCTCACGTATTGCATGATCTTCATCATAAATCTCGGTACATAATAACAAACGCAACAAACTCTCATTATGTAATATCATACGTTCTTTATCACACAAAGTAAAATCTTTTTGAAACGAGCTCACCTTATAATTTAAGTGATGCGTAGGAGCTCTTGTAATTGGAACAACAAGCATAGCAAATATGGTTGTATCCATAGGGGTCGTGTCCTCATCACTTTTTGCATCAACAGTCCCCGTATGCCAATTCCACTTGCATCACATTCAATTTCAAAGCTCTTAGTGAAATCTGGCAAAACAAGCAAAATGGCTTCAGTCAAACGTTTCTTAAGCTCAGTAAAGACCTTTTGTTGTGTCACACCCCACACAAATGCAATTCCCTTCTTGGTTAGCTCATTCAAAGGCCAGCTACAGTACTAAAGTCTTTCACAAATCTCTTATAGAAACTAGCCAACCCATGAAAGCTTCTAACTTGACTTACATTGATGGGCATCGGCCAATTTCGAATTGATTCAACTTTTGATTCATCTACCTCTATGCCATGTGTTGAAACAACGTATCCCAAGAAAACAACTTTGTTTTTGCAAAAAGTGGACTTTTCTAGATTACCAAATAATCTAGCTGTTCGCAAAACTTGTAGCACTTGTCTAATATGTTCAACATGTTCATATTCATTGCGGCTATAGATTAAGATGTCATCAAAGTAAACAACCACAAATTTACCAATGAATTGCCTTAAAACATGGTTCATCAATCTCATGAACGTACTAGGTGCATGAGTTAGATCAAAAGGCATCACTAACTACTCATACAACCCAAATTTTGTTTTAAAAGCAGTCTTCCATTCATCCCCTTCTTTCATCCTAATTTGATGATATCCACTACGCAAGTCAATTTTTGAGAAAATAACTGCACCACTCAATTCGTCAAGCATGTCATCTAAGCTCAGTATGGGTTGACGATATCGAATAGTGATGTTATTAATTGCTCTACAATCTATGCACATGCGCCATGAACCATCTTTCTTAGGAACTAAAATTACAGGAACAACACAAGGGCTTAAGCTTTCTCGTACATATCCTTTGGAAAGAAGTTCTTGGACTTGTTTATGGATTTCCTTTGTTTCTTCGGGATTGACACGGTATGGGGGTCGATTGGGCAGCGTTGCCCCTGGAATTAAGTCGATTTGATGTTCTATCCCACGAATTGGTGGCAAACCTGCCGGAACCTCCTCTGGAAACACGTCATTGTACTCCTGCAAAACATGTTTCACAGCACTAGGAAGAGAGATTATATCGTTAGTGGAAATCAATGCATCTTTGTACAACAGCACAAAGTGCACTGTGCTAGGATCCTCACTCAACTCTCGAATCTTAGCTCTTGTAGCTAGCATGATTAACTTATCCTCACTTTTCTTTTTACCGCTCAGGTTTGGCATGTGGCGCTCACTTTCCGATGGTGGGTGCACTCTATTCTTTTCACTCTCATCTCTTACTTCAATCTTTTGCATGGATTGGTTAATGATTTCAGCAGGAGTCAGCGGCTTCAAAATCACATCCTTGTTGTTCCACCTAAACTTGTAGCAATCTGTGCGACCATCATGCACAGACGATCGGTCATATTGCCATGGCCGACCCAAAAGTAGGTGACAAACCCTCATTGGCACCACATCACATTCCACAGTGTCACTATAGTTGCCAATAGAAAACTTGACTCGGACCATATGGCTTACTTTTACCTCGCCTCGGTCGCTTAACCATTGCACATGATATGGATGAGGATGTGGTAAGTATTTCAAACCCAACTTGGTGCATAATTCTTTACTGGCCAAATTGTGACAACTTCCTCCATCTATAATAACTTTGCATGCTTTACCATCACCCACCTTTGCCAAAATTTGAAACAGATTGCATCTTTGTTCATGCACAACTTGGGCCTGCACACTGAGGGTTTTGGGCGCACATACTATGGAAGGTAAACGTTCGGATGTGCGTACCATCACATTTTCTTCATCTTCACTCTCGCTTCCCGCATAAGGTTCTTGAGTAGTACACAGATCATCCTCCTCACTTGCGGATTCGTATTCACCCGTTCCAGTGCAAATCATGGTTTTAGTGTTTGGACACTCTTTCTGCATCAGTCCACGACCTTGGCACTTGAAACACACAATGTCCCTACTCCTTCCTGTGGATCCAGTGGAGGATAGATCACTTGCGGTAGGAACATCACTTCGACGAGACTGTAGAGGCGCTATCTCTTCTTTCTTACTTGCTGTTCGATATGACGAATTGCCTTCGGTGGTGATACTCTTACTTGGTTGTGTCCGAGGAATAAACTTGCTGCGTGTATAGGTGGTATGGCTAGTAAACCTAGCATCTTCAGCCACTTGTCGTTCAGCTTCTCTTGCTTGATGGAGTAACTTATTTATGTTACCATATGGGTGATGATTGACGATGCGCTTGATGTGGTGGTTCAAATCGGCCAGAAAATGGGCCATGGTTTGTTCTTCGTGTTCACGTACACCAGCATGAATCGTGGTTTGTTCCATCTCCTTGTAATACTCCTCTACCGACTGTGTTCCCTGTTTCAAATGATGCAATTTTTCATACAGTGAACGTTTGTAATGATGGGGAACAGACCTACCACGCATTTCTTGTTTCATTTCATTCCAAGTGACGATGGGGTGTTCATGTCTCTCCATACGTGTTCGCACAACTTGTTCCCACCAATGCCTCATACCTGTCAAAAACCCATTGACGCAAGTTTCAACTTCTTGTCTTCGGTGTAACGGTTCAAACGGAATAACTTGTCAACCTTAAGTTCCCAAGTGAGATAATCCTCTACATCAATACCTCCGGTGAAGGTAGGCATGTTGAATTTCGGCTTGGTCAAAGCTTCCTCGTCATCATCGTTACGTCGAACACCGCGACCTCCTTGACCGATATCACGACGTGATAGGGAGGGTGTCCTCCATGGCCAACAGCAGGTGGTGCTCGGCGTCGTGGCTCCTCACGTCGCATGGCATCGAACTCCGCATCAGTATCATCCAAACGGACGTTTTGCTGACTTAAGTCATCACCTCTTGCTCCATGTTGTACCAAAGTGGTAAGGTTGTTGATGGAGTATTGTAACGCACGAACATTGTTATCCAATCGTACTCCCATGTCTTGGATGTCCCTTCCTAGATTGTCTTGCACCATCTCTAGTTGACGATCGAAGTGTTGTTTCAATGCTCGTTGTTGTAAACGAGTGACGGGTGCTTCAAGATTTCCTTCAAAATCCGCTAGAACTTCATCACCTTCTGCAGCCATGGTTAGTGCACGAATAGCAAATATGTGTATGAATCACTAAACTCACTATCTCGAATCAATGAAGGTTTTACCATTCCAGAAGCAATTGAAAACAACAGATTCTTACCTCGTGGTCACAGAAAATTATCAAAGGTGATATACTTAGCAAATTTCTAGAGTGGAAACAATGCACAACACAAGGTGTTTGGATGGAGCTTGGAAGGTTTAATGCTTAGGCAATCTGAAATTTAGGTTCTTGTCAAATTAAGTAATAATCCAAGCTAGAATATTTTTTGCCTAGGTGCTGATCCAAATGATATAAGTGAAGTATATGAACAAACGCGCAAAGATTAATGTGACTCAACGCAAACAAAGAATGAGCTAAAAGAATCAATCAGGAATATATAGCTCGTTTTGCACCAAATACAAGAAGAGACGCTAGCAAATTGCAATAATATGAATTTTTAAGGGCACAAGATTGCTCAAAGAAATTAAATACACAATCTGAATTTATGGATTAAGGTTAACTCACCCAAATTCGGCCAATGCTTTCTTTTCTTTCTTTTCTTTTCTTGTGCTCAAGCCGAGGCTTCTCTCTTTTTTTTATACTCAAGGCCGAACTAGGTTTAGCTGTTCCTTAATCGTAAATCCAAAGTTGGTTCAGCAATGTGTAAATAATACTAGAGCAGCGCTAAAACAATTATCAAAGACTAGTCTCAAGGACCGAAGGATTTAAGTGAAGCTCTCAAACAGGCGCGCGAAAGTTCAAATCGTCAAACTTTCGGTTGGTCCGAACGTTCCCACCGTTTTGAACGATTCGATCGTGATCCGACGGCGCGGCTGGGGACGAGCGCTTCGGACGGTCCGAACGTTTCACGCGGCTCCGGGCGGTCTAATCGGGATCCGACGGTGCGGCTGGGGACGAGCGCTTTGGATGAACGTCTCGGCTTCTTTGGTCGGTCCGATTGGAATCTGACGGCGCGGCTGGGGCGAGCGCTTCGGACGGTCCAAACGTCTCGGCTGCTTGGGTCGGTCCGATTGGAATCCGACGGCGCGGCCAGGGAGAGCGCTTCGGACGGTCCGAACGTGTCCGGCTAGGATTTTTTGTGGCGACAAGAATAAGGAGGAAACCCTGATGTGTTCGGATATGAAATATGTTCAAGATGCGCCAAAAGATTTTATGTGGATAGCCAGAGCAGGAATTTAGAAAGTAAATTGAATCTACTATTTTTGGGTTGCTAATTGAAAGATCAATTAGCAGATTTTCAAGAAAATTTGATATGCAACGATTAAGCTACGCGAAAGAAACAGAACGATTAGCACTTAAACAAAATTTCTAAATGGATCAAGACTTAATAAGACTCACGAAAATAACAGATGCAAACTAGGGTTTGGATTCTTTTTTTTGAGGCAATTTTCGGCTATATGGACTATAGGACAGGAAGTAAAAACTAAAATTAAAAAGGATAAGATCCTACCGAGTAAACCTAGCTCTGATACCAAGATGATACGGGCGACCCTGATCTTCTCGACGTAGGATCACGATAACTAGTGTCTCTCAACCAATGTCTCTAGCTGTACACCCGTGCCAATGCAAGGACTCACAGCTCTTTGGAAATTCGCCAAGATACACCAAAGTATTCTCCACGAGACCACGAGTGGAGAAAACGCCGTGCTATCAATTCCCAATGGAAAAGCAAACACGACCTTGATTCAAGAACGATCGCTCAATTCCTCTCAAGTATTCCGCGCATGGATACTTTGGTGAAAAGAAACAAACAATATGCTATTCTAATTTCAACCTGAAAATAAAGTAGTTCCCTTACAATGAAGCTACGCCTGGCCTTATATTGGCACTACAAGGTGCGGCCATAGATAGAAACTAACTCGAGAAAGAAAACAACTCGGATGCCATAGATAGAAACTAATTCGGATGGTTTTCCTTGTGTTGCCCTCGGTCTTGGCCACGTGCATGTTATCTCCTCCACCCGAGATCTCTCCTTGTCTTGCGCTTCACGTCAACCAGCATGCATGCACGTTTCTTTGGTTTTGCTAACAAGCTCTTCCTCATACCTAAGCAAGCATAACACACGAGAATCAGGTAGTAGTAAATTCCTTTCAAAATTATATTCGTTAAAGAACAAAGTCACATGTTGTTGGAGCTTCTTTGCGCTCGCACGTGTAATTGGTCCTGTTGGTTCAATTGGAGGAGTTGGGACTAGGGTGGCCTCATTAGGTGGAGAGCTCGATGAACCTCTGGTTGATTTTCTCCCTCCGTCGCTGCTTCGCGGTGATGTGGTCCTGCACGTGCCCCGAAGGCGCTGCTGCCGCTGAGCGCCCCGCCATGAAAATGATAAGAACATTGGATAAGTGTGGAAAAAAATACCTCCTTTTGTTTTTATTATGTCATGATTCAAATTAGCTTAATTATGATATGTTTCATATGATCTAAATTTTCTTTGTTATTCATAATTTTCTATTATATCACTAATTTTGATATGTTTTATACATAGATGACTTATCGCTACTCTGCACTCATGACGCTTTCTATTATCGAGGTACCTACTTTCTATTTCTCTATTTTTCATTGTTTGTCTCCATCTAATTTATAATTTCTATATAAATTTGAAATTTTATAAGAGTAAAAGACTAATTTTGTATCAACTAAGTTTAAACTTATAAATAGTTCAGCCCACCCTCAATTCATTCCTGGCTTCGCCACTGACCGCAAGCACAACGACTCCACTACTCCACCTTGTAGGCACTTTTTGCCTCCCATGTTGTGCTTCTCCAGTGCGAGCTGGCCAACCTGCTCGACAGTAAGTTTTGCCAGTCCGAGGAGGAGGCGTGGTGCTGCCAACAAGCGTGGCTCCACAAGGCCGAGGAGTACCTGGCTGCAGCATAGTAGGCTAGCGGCCAGCTGCTCCTACCTCTCCACCATGACGAACTCTCCGACCACTGCCCTGCCACTTGCATCGACCCGGTCTTGTGCAGCCTCTTGTACCCATTCAGGGCCTCTGCCTTCATCGCCTCCCTGCTAGCAAACACACCGACGGTGGCCACTATCACCACTGCGCCCATGCCTCCGTCGCCTGCAACACCATCGGACGCTGCATCATCGTCCCTCAATACAACCTCTGTAGTAGCGCCCATGCTGCCAATTGCACCCCCAACAACTATGACCTACTTGGCACCACTCACCACCTCAGTACAGCCCCCTCTCCGAATGATGAGCTCCCCTTGGACGGTGAGCCACCCTTGGTAGGGACTACTGACCCTGACACCCAAGATGATGGGTGCACGCAGTGCTATGACCTACTGGCCGAAATCTTTTTATCACTGGCTCTATCCCTCCTGCTACCTCATTGTAAGTTCAAGCCCCATTACATTAGTTTTGGTGATAATGACAAATCTAATTGTGAAACTAAATTATTTATTAATTATGATATTACCTAATTTCATTTGAATGAAAAGGTGAAAACCATAAGAGGTATGTATTCTATATTACATTCTTATTTCTTATTGCATTCATCGGATCCAAAATATAGGTTGAAATTTACCAAATAGTTAAACATGAATATGTGCATATGTCTCCATTACTCATTCTTGTATGCACACATTTAGGGGAGTTCACTCTATATTTTGTGGTTTCATTAGTATTGATCCATGTTCATCTTTCCACATTAAGTATCTTTACCTTGAAACATATCCCTTGAGTATATATAGTTTGTGTAGTTCATATATATTCATAACCGGGTTGTCATTTAGTTCCTCTATTATGTGTTAATAGTTGAATGATAAATGACAACCGAATAAGTAAGTTTTGTTTAAAAAGTTTATCTTAGAGTATACAATTATTGTGTACAGTGGCGGACCTAGGAATTTTAGGATGGGTGTTCAAAATTACAAAAATATTATTCAGTAGAAAACATAAAGCCTAGTAGTTTCTTTGGCACAAGAGTTGATTGCATAACATGTCTTATTGTAGTAATCAAATGAGGGAGATTGGATAACATATCTTATTGCAGTACCTCACATTTGAGAGTCCACCAATGTCCAGTGAATAATCCAAAGGAAAAATCTTGCCATTGAATCAAATCTGCAGATTTCCTTTCCCGACTTGGCATAATCCGATGAATAATTTGCAAGTTGATACTGAAATCGACATAAAAACAATTCAAGTTAGGGGCACTCATTGTTGAGGTCCAGAATCAGCTTTGTACATAGCAGATATGAGGAATTACATGAAAAAAGGCCTCCGAAAAGTAAGTGTATTTACCTGGATACATACACACAGAAGGGATCTGGGACTAGGAAGTTAAGAACAATATTGTTACCGTTGGAATGGCCACAATTATAAATTCAGTTGATTCTGTATCACGAAGAAGCTCTCGCACTCCGACCATCCTTTCTCTGAGTTGCCCTAATTTGTTGTCCTTGAGAGGGAAAATAATGAGTTTCAAAGTTTTAAACAACTAGTGAAGAAACAACTCAACTTGACACAAACACGAACTGCATCATTCGAAGTTGTCAGACTACACAAGATCATATATCTGGTGAGATATCAAGGCTCTTGTTAACAAGATTTTTAAGAACGACTTCACAGACACAAGATGGAATGGGTAACAAATTGCATCTTAATAATCATGATCTTCAGCCATATCAAGCAGGTGAAGGAGAAGCATGTTTGGTCTGGTAACTACTAGTGATTAAAAAAAAAAGGTTGACCTCAATGAACATTGTAGTGCACAAATCATAAATAATGTATTGAGCAGATGAATATACGACAGCCGACAGGATATACAGGTGCAATCAACTTCCAAATTTGTTTAGCCGCAAAATGATAGAAGGTGGCTTTCAAGTAGAGTATGGCTACCTCGCGCCACCCCGCCGCCGCTCGCCGCCGCCGCCCGGGCGCCGAGATCGCCGCCGGCCTCCGCCGAGGGCCGGAGGCCTAGAGCCCGTGTCAGCCGGAGCTCGGAGGTGGAGGCGCGGCGCGAGGCCGAGGGCGCTCGCGCGCGGCGAGGCGCGGCGCGAACCGAGTCGCGGTCGCGGCCGCAGCGGCGCGAGCGAAGGGCCGAGGGGCGAGGCGCGAGCGAGGGCTGGAGGGAGCAGAGCGGAGGGCCGGAGGGCGCCGTCGCGGTGCCGGCGGAGGCGCGGAGCAGAGCCGAGTCGCCGACTAGGGTAGGGTTAGGGATTGCCTCGTCGGGCCCGGGCAGGCAGCAATGCCGAATGCGGATGGGGATCTTGGGGTGGGGAGACGGGGGAGCTGGGGCCTGGGATCGGCAGGCCGCGGGCCATTCTTTCGCCGCCGCGAGCACAGGAAAACTGGGCTGGGCCCTAGCTTCACGCGGGGCGCGGGCTGCAGCGCTGCTGCGTTTTTTGCTCGAGCCGGCTGACTGAATGTGGCTACAAACAGTTAAGTTGGCCCAACTATATATGTATTATACCTCACATATACTAAGTTTTTTGTCAAAAAATTTGGGTGTTCAGCTGAACACCCATGAACCACTGTAGATCCGCCCCTGATTGTGTATATGTTGTATACTCGAAAACAATCTTTTATCTCATTATTTGTTGAGATTGTCATGAATTATCAAAAAGGGAAGATTGTGGAATCTAATCCTTCCATTATGAGTTAATGGTGAAGTTTGGTAATTGATGACAATAGATTTGTGGACTAACATTTTCCATGAGTTGGATCAATATATTAGGTTCCACAATAGAGAATGATTTGGGATAGCTTCATGTATTGAAGATCATCAAGTCATGTGAAGGATGCATCATGAGTTGATGCAGATCCAAAAGGAGATAATCGTGTATTGATTATCAAGTCAAATGAAGACACATCATGTGTTGATGGAGTTCAAGTGACAAGGATCCGGACTTAAAATGCAGGGCGAGTCGTCATGCTTCAAGAAGATGCTAAGGCAAAGATATTACTAGGTAGGGTTAAGAATGTGTAGCCCTTAGCTTCTCAACATAGGATCATAATAATTAGTGCATCTCAACCAATCTCGCTAGCTGCATACCCATGCCACTGCATGGACTCACAACTCTTTGAAAATTCTCTAAGATACACCAAGCTTCCTCCATGAGACCACGAGTGGAGAAACGTCATGCCCGCAATTCTCAGTGGAAAAGCAAACACAACCTTAGTTCGAGAATGATTGCTCAATTCCTCTCAAGTAATCATCGCATGGATACTATGGTGAAAAAAAATAAGCAATTTGCTGTTCTGATTTCAATCTGAAAAGGTGGTCTTGAACCCTAATGGATGGGGTGGCGGCTACTTCAAGCACACCCTAATCTCACGCACACACGCTTGGGCCTAAGGTCGAGTTTCAATTTGGTTCGGCCCAAAGAAATCGAATCAAACTCTACTAAATCCCCTAACAATTCGAACACACTACTTAATATGGTTTAGACTCAACACATAAAAAGCAAGATACATGGCTGAAATAAGATGGGTTTCGGTCAGCCCAAGTGGCACGCAGGCCAAGCATGTGCTGGGATTGGAAGAGTAGGGTTAGGAGTTTTCGTGTCTTTGTGGTTTGTTTTTATGTGCTCAATTTATTTTTAAGCAATTTACATTTATAGAATTAAATTGATTGTTTGTTATCTTAGGATTGCAAACTTTTGACATAGACTTAGCTTGTTGGTGCACTTAAGTGAATCTAGTTGATTTAGGTTTTGTTTGTGCTAAAACCAATTTGATTTAATCTTTCGCATCATATTCTTGGTTTTAGCAAAATAGCTTAAATAGATTTAATTAGAGAAGTGATTTTTTATAAACAACTGTTCACCCCCTCTAGTTGGCCTCCTCAACTTACAAGAGTTGGTGTTGGTGGCGGTGGCGGTGATGGTTCATCTTTCCCTCCTAACTCCCCCTTGTACATCCCTAAAAAATCTCTAATAAAAATAGAAAAAAGCAATCTACCAAAACAAATAAATTCCACCACCCTAAAAATTCTCTAACAAGAAAAAAATAACAGAGCTCTATCGGGTGTGTGAGGCAGAGCCAAGGACACGGAGGAATGACACGGCCGAGTGCGGAGGTGGAGCCGAAAGCATGGGTCAGGCAGGCTGATCTTGATAATGTCGATTCAACATTCTAAGATAATATGATTTTTTTATCCGTAGCAAAGCACGAGCGTTCAACTAGTTATCTAAAATGTTTCACTTCAGTGTGAAAGATAATATCTTCATTTGACTGTCCTGCAGTCATTTTCATGGCCACTATAAGCTTTTTTGTTGGATCATTTGCGTGGATTTTTGGGTAGCCAGATTTTGTTGGTACTTGGTAACTCCCTCTAACCAAGAAGGCTTTCTTCTGTCACTAGTTGGCACTGCCTATACTTCACATGTTCGCTGGTTGCTGCAGAAATAGAGTTTGGTCAAACTAATGTAGTGGGGGTTTTGTTATCCATGGCAATTGTACTAAAAAATGGATACTAGGTGTACTGAGTCTCATGTGTTAATTTGGTGATTCTACAGATGGTAGGTAACTATATCAGGTGATATAGCTGATGGTACATAACCATATAATGGATGCATGCACCAATTAACCCTCCAAATGGTATGTCAGACCACAAACTAGATTACATGGAAGTGCCTTTTCATTGTGCTTGACATTGGGATGCTATCTTTTGCTTCTCTAAAACATCCTGCTAGATTGCAATTGACAAAATTTTCTTGCGTTGCTACCCTATCACATTGTAATCCTTGTCACAGAAAGGTTGCTTATGGTACAAGATCAGGGGGTCCTTATATGCTATGTTTCTCCTGAGCTTGGCCATGGGATTTTTAACTTATAGAAAATTTCCGTTCTAGCCCGTATGTTTCTGACACATCAGTTTGTGTATAGCTGTGTGCAGATAAAAGAACACATGAATAAAATGTGTGCTAAATGCCGCTAAATGAATTGTTGGTGTTTGCTCCTAAATCCTAATTCATTTCTCAATACAAATTTGATAAATGTGAAGTCTTGACTCCAATAAAACATTGGTCAATAGTAATTCGAAAGTATATTACAATTGACATATATTGTTAGTGAAGAACTTCCATGTGAATTATTGGGAGAATTTAATATGCACCAGAAGTGTGGTATTCATTTGTACCTACAAAAAGAAGAAGAAAATTTAGACTAACCCTCACTGATTCTGCCCCTGGGATGTCTTACACTGAGGTATCCGTTCCATCACCCTTGAAGATGAGAGAGAGGTGGGGTCAACAATTCTGCCCCACTGGATCTTAAACCCCAATGCAGATCTAGTTGTCCTTTACACCACCAAACTGAGTCAAAATAACATAAACTCTGTGGCCGCCCCCATTGAATCTGTACCCACATTTATTTCACTTATACCCAATTCTGTCATGGGAACTGTGCAATTGCTCCCATTGAATCACTATTTAATCGATTTCTAGCCAATGACCCTGTCAGCCTGTCCTTAGCAGCAGTGGCCATCGGCCTTAGGAGCAGCTGGTTGCCGCCGGCTGTTGCTCGGCCAGTGTACCACATCGTTTGTATCTGTTGATAATTCGTAGCTTTATGGACGCAAGGAGATCTGGCAGTCACAGCTAAATTAAGTTGATATTATCCTCCTATATGTCTAGTATTTTGTGTACCAACAAGAGTAACTAAATTTAGGTGTCAAATGAAAGTGGGAATAAACAAAAAATCTCTGGCAGGAGTTGGGGGTAAATTGGATATGTACAAAAACTGTGACAGGAATGAGCTCATCACTTGAAGTAATTGCTGTCTTAGTCCTTAATTTTTGTTTTAAGTCTCATAGATGTAATGGTGGGGTATGTAATTTTGTCACAAACCTTTCAATGGTACTTCTAATACTTTGTTTTGTAGGGGTAATTCTGAATTGCACAGGCTTTGCAACCTTAATTTTCTCTAAATTGTGTTAGTAATATGGGCTCCATTTGTTTGTTTTAAGGATGCTCGCATTTTTCATATTATTACCACCAAACGCTTAGATAACATGTTTAAGTCAACAATGATCTGTTTGCATTTCCTGGAAGTTACAACTAAATTAAATGAATACCTTTCCGCAGGGGACTTTCCAGGGGAATCACAAGTGGTCCCTCCTGCTATGAAAAATTGGGTGAAGAGTATTCAAGCATAAATGGAGCTCACCAAGATGGGTTTAGCAAGCTTCATGGTGAACACCTGAGACGTACACCAAGGAGAAATTCACCGCTTGCAGGCTTGTCAATTTTAGTTGTATTATGTCCCAGTTTAGTATTATTGTTTCGGTGACCAACTTGTTAGTTTACATTCCCGGGCTGAGCGAAGACACAAGGTCTTGCTAGGGACAGCTACTATTCTACCTTGCCACACTACCCCAGAGAGGAGAATTTTCGGAGGAGGAATATGAAGCATTCACCAGAGAAGAGACAAAGAAAACTATGAAACAATTACTGTCCTCGCCGGATTTCAACAGGTGGGCACTAGCCAATGCGGACTGGATATCTGTGACTCCACCAGGAACTAGATACAATAACAGCAGCCAGCAGCGACATCGTTTCTTTGGATGGTTTTAAGCTGTGTATGATATCTTCCTTTTTCTGGTAATCTGGACATCTGGTTTCAATTGCCAATCAACAGATTGAGCAGTCTGTTGGTCTTTGCTCCTGATATCTTCAGTGCTTGCAGTAATAGGTGTGTTAAATGATTCTATGTGAATTCAGTACAATGATAGGATAGCAGCTGAATGTTGCCACATTTTTTAGTGGCAACAAATTTGTACAATATTCTGTTAGGTTAGCCAGTTCTTAGCTCAAAATATTTCGTGTATCATGTAATTTGTAGGTGCTACTGTGAATCTAGTTTTGAATTGTTTCACTGCACTTCATCCCCGAGTATGGGAAACGGAAGGATAAGAGCCAGTGCCACCAGTATTTCGCTGAAAACTGAGACAATTGTAGTGGTGGTGAAAGTACCAAAGTCTTCTTGTGCTGGCAAAATGATGCAAAAATGGTTGTAAGTTTTACGTATAGTAAGAATATGGATCTTCAGTTGAATCATGGGAAGAATTTTTTTTTAAAAAATGGCTACAGAACTAGATATGCCAAGGCTCCAAACTACGATCAATGCTAATTCTATATATGTATACGTCGATCGATGCTAATTCTAGGTATGTATACAAATGATCCCCACCAACGTCAATTTCTCATTCTCATGTGAAGCCACGTTACCCCTATTGTTTGAAGCCTCTGGTTGAGTGTTAAAACGTTGCAGATTGTACATCTGTTGCCCCTATGGCCTTATTTGCTGGCCGTTGGATTGAATCTAGGTGTCGTAGATCAAGCCGGCCCAACCATGCCTTCGTTCCTCCCACCAGACCACTCCGTCTGTAAATGGCGGCGCGGCGAGGACCCATTTCCGCATATACGATAGGAAGAGTCGCGTACTCACGTGGTCCCTCGCCAAAATCGCCTCCCTTTCCCACTCCATTCTGCTTGGTGCAAGTGCGGCCTCAACTGCTCAAGGACGGAACAGACACCCAGGATGAAGGGTGCCGCCATGCTGCCAACCTTTCATCGCCATGCTATCTGCGTCGTCACCTCCGGATCAAAGCTGGAGCTTGAAGGGCGATGCCACGCCGGCAGCCGTGGCCGCACCCTTGATCCACGCCCAGCCGTGCTTTCCGCGTCGTCTCTCTCTGGTGTATTCAGCTTCCATCCGAGCTATTTCTCTCTCTTTTTTTGTTTGCAGATCTGGACCAATTTCTCCTTCCTCAGGAATTAGCATCACCAGAACATGGAAAAGATTATCAATAGCTCCATTGCTTGCTTAGTTATAAAAAATGTATCTGTAACACCCCGGCCCTCCGTGAGACCAAAGTACTACCATTTACTCTATAATATTACCAACTCCAACCTTTGCCGCTGGTTTTACGAAGCAATTCTTTTATTTAAATATCCACCAAACGACAAAAGCTGGTACACTTGATGCTAAGCACAGCAGAGATATAACTTTGCTAATTACCAAAAAGGTACTTAGATTAACCAAGACTAAATATATCAACTGTAGATGATATGTGAATCACTGCGGCACGTGAACGACTGTACTACTCCCGCCCATGCATGTCGTTTTCAACAGACTCTTAAAAACAACAACAATAAAGTAAGGGTGAGTCTGAAGACTCAGTAAGTACACAATAAAACAGTAACATCACTTTAACAATTCAATCGACTTTGCAAACTGTAAGCTGTAATTCAACTCTATAATCAGAATCAAATTAAGTCTCAGAATCAGAAATCGTAAATCAATTCTATGTCTCAAATCAGTAAATCAACTCTGCAATCAGAATCAGAAATCAACCTCGCAATCAGTAAACATTATCACTTTCATGTAATGCAATGCATTTGTAATGCATATGTAACTGTAGCTTATACCGGTATAGTGGAGCGTCCACTCGTCAATGGACTACTCATTTGCCTACCTCTATAGGTCTTATTGAAGAGCACTCCGGACTAGTCATTTGACTTTCTCACCGGCCTTGCTCTTATTCAAGAGCACTCCGGACTAGTCGTTTGACTTTCTCACCGAACTGGTTCTTATGCATTTTGCATGATGCGATATGCTTCAAATATGGATGTCTAATCATAAACGGTACCCATCAAGGTATGATTAGCACAATTCATATACATCTCATAAATACTGTAAATCATAGCATGGAAACACGAATAACAAACATTCACCACAATTTCTTCGTTTCTACCACACTTGCTTGATTGTCCCGTGGACGATGCGTGGAGGAGCGTCAAACCAAAACCTCCACCTGGAAGCATCATCCGAACACTCAATTCAATACTATTATTCGCACCAACATGCAAACTACATCGACTCTATGCATATAGACAATTGAACCCGATACCAACAATCTCTCTCCCACCGGACACCTTTCCGATGCCCCAGTACCCAAACGATTGTAATTTAATGATCGTCGTCCATAGTCGCAGGTAAATCTTATTTACATATCTACCATTTTTTCTCTTTATTTTTCTCCTCTTTTCTTTTCTCTTCTTTTTTCTTTCTTTTCCCTTTTTTCCCTTCCTCTTTCTTTCCGCCCGTTCCCCTTCCTGGTGCCTTCTGCCGATGCCTTGTTTCCTTCCTCCCCGTTCTCTTTTCTCGGTTCTCTCTCCCCTCTCCGGATTTCATTCGACCCGGCGCCGTGCCTCGGCTCTCCCGCGCCGCACCGTCGTGGCTCTTCCTCCCCCGCTCTTAGCGCCTCCACTGCTGGCTCCCTCTTGCATCTCCTTCATCCCCTCGCGCCGCCCCTCTTTCTGTATGCGCCTTCCCCTCGCACCGCCGATCCCAGCGGTGCCACGTCGCCTGGCCGTTCTCGCCTCACCAGTCGTGCTTGGCACGATGTACTACTGCCAAATTTGTGGCCTAGAGCCCAGATCAGGTGCCTCCTCCCTCGAATCGGCCCCGGTTTACGGTTGGTTTGGTGGCTATTTTAATTTGGTCCTAATGGGTGTGCTTGTGAAATGGTAGGCATGGCGGTGAGCTGCCCTGGGCTAGTCACGGCCAGCTAGAAGCCGCCCGCATGCCGGGGGAGTGCGCGGTGGCGGTTCGAGATGTGGCTACGCCGGTGGTAGCACGCCGCTGCCTTCACCAACGGTAACCCTCGGTCCCATTTACTACCTCTCCTCTCTTCTACCTCCGGTTGGCACTCTGTGATGGTTCATGGTGCCCCAGTGATGTTCGGTGATATACTATTGGTTGTTTACTGTCTATGGCTATGCAAGATTTACTATTGAGAAATGGATGCTATTGCTCTGAGTGATTTGTGCTACCTTCGACGGTCGATGGATGGTTTGCTCTTGGAAAGGGGATCGGGGTTGCTGGTGGTTGTCGCCTTCTTGGTTGTGTGGATGCTGTCTGATGGTGACCTCCTCCTCCTACGGTTGACGGTCTCACGGCTTGTGGTTTGGTCTCTAGCCGTCGCAATCGCCGTCGCTTTGCTCCTCGTCGACTTGCCTGGCCTTCGCCTTGCGGTCTAGCTTCTTGCTATTTTCTTACTGTGGCTTGGTGCTTCCTGGTGCTTATGGTGGCTGGGTTATCCGGAGGTG
This sequence comes from Dendrocalamus sinicus, assembly GCA_036346575.1. Taxonomy (NCBI): domain Eukaryota; kingdom Viridiplantae; phylum Streptophyta; class Magnoliopsida; order Poales; family Poaceae; genus Dendrocalamus; species Dendrocalamus sinicus. The sequence goes on from CM070647.1 coordinate 23,373,858, forward strand.
TGCTGTCCCTTACTGTAGCATCATTGTAGCGGCCAATTGATATTTTTGGGTTTTGGGTGTTATGGTAATTTGGTTTACCTTGGCTGGTCCTTATATCAGATCAGGTTTGTTTAAGCCAGATGATGACCCTACGGCTGTGAGAGGTGCCGACTAGCCCCTGGACGGTCTGGTATCTCAGTGAATGCACTGCCCTGCCCGAAATTAACCTCTAGGGTTCGGACGGCACTTTCTTCGCTTTTCTTCTTTTTTTCCCGGGTATTACAGTATCTGATTTAAAAAAGGTAACAACGAAACTCCTAATATTGATGATCATGTTTGTCGCCGTCTCATATTTCGCTTCCAAGTTCCAATATGTGTTACAAGTTTTATTTGTTCATTATTATTCTACCTTGGCTAACGTGTTAATTGGCTATTTCGTGTTTAAGATTCTACTCGATTGTTTTTATCAATTCCAGATAGTACTTGATGATTTCCTCGTATAGTGAAATATTTAATGAGTTCCAACTGGTGGTCTTCACGCAAATAGAGAGGGCTTAGGTGCTCATCGAGCAATTTGCTATGTGTGGTAGGCATGACTTAACCATATGTGACTGGCTCTTGCAACTGATCTAACATATAATAGATCTAATAGTATAAAGGAATATATCAATATATCTTTATCTTATGTAATTATTAAGGGGTAGGATGGTAATTTTCTATCCTACCTCACTCAAGAGGGACGTGAGGGGGAACACTCATTTTCCCACATATCGTCTCTCTGTTGGCTCTCCTCTTCTAGTTGTCCTCTCTACTATTTGCTCTGTAGCTACAACAGTTTAATATACTCTTAAATACTCATTCTTGCAATCTTGAAAAGTTTATTGAAAATGAGCTTATTTCTTAAATAAAAGCTTAATATGATAAAAAGAATTTTACTCTTGGCATATAGTTGGAAATGCTCTACAAATGGTTTATGATTCTTTGTGAAAAACTTTGAAGCAATGTACAACATTATAACCAATCTCTCATCTGAAATCCAATTCTTGGCATTCTTCTAGAAAAATTGGAACTATTGGCAATCATTCTGTGGTACTTCCGCCTTCTGAAACTATCGACAGTGCAACTGCGGTACTTCCATATTTTTTTTCTTCTGAAAATGGCTGATTTGATTCAAAATTTGTTGGTATCCAATTCCCTCAGCCATTATCTTTGCTCCTCAAAGTCAAGTTGATCTCTCTTATCCTTGCTAACTACCATCATATAATCTCTTAACTCCATATACCATTTTGCCCTTAATTTGATTCTTTTTCATAAAAATGGCATTCAGTCCAAGAGTGGTAGACTGTTGATCATCTTGATCTCGACTTGAGTTTTATTCTTGTCTTTACAAGTGATATTATTTTTTCCTTCAAATGGTATCTCTCAATGATATCATCTTTCTCTTCTCTCACGAGATATTTCAAGTGATAACCTCCTACAAGTGGTATCAAGTCTTTACAATTGGATTTAATTACACTTGATATTTTTCAACCTCATAAGTGGTATCAAGTCTACAATTTGAATTAATTACACTTGGTATCATTTATTTTTTTACAATTGGTATCATTTATAATTACAAGTGGTATTTCTCACAAATGGTATCTAGTGTCATCATAAGTGGTATAAAATGTCAAAGTGGTATATGCTTCCCATGGAGAAGACCAAAACAATCACAAAAGTTTAAATAGAACCAATTATGGACAAGTGGTTTACATGTGACATCTTTGAGTGTGCTCATAATCTGAAATGATTACACTTATGACATTTAATCCCCTATTGCTAATGTATACTGATAATTTTTATCAGATGTATTGGATTTTTGTAAGTCGGTTTTTCAAATAGCTTTGGAAGACCCAATTGGAATGCAAAATCTTGAAAGTGATTCAAATGCTACAAGTGGTATTAAATACCAAAAAGGGGGAAAACACCAAAAGTCTTCAAGAAGCTCTGATGAGTAAGACTATTTGAATATGTTTCAAATATCTTTTCGCTTAGTTCCCTCAAATTCCCTCTTGGTCATATGCATTTATCTTCATTCTTCCTATGACCTCATTAAGTTGAATTAATTGTTATCAAGCTACATGTATTGAAAAAGTCTGTAACACCCCGCCCATCCTCTGGGCCCGGGATGCTACCACCATTGCATACTTTTACCATTTCATCATCTACTAGAAATTTTAAGCTAACACTAATTTATTTATGTTGCAGCGATAAGATACATCATAGCATTTTTTAACGACTACTCTGGCATACCAATAGTCTAAAATATACTGACAAAAGGTGGTACAAAGAGTGTTGCTGGTTTGTGAAATTTTTTGTGTGCTACTACCGCCCATGCAAGATGTCCTCAACAGTCACATAAAAAACAACAACAAAGCAAGGGTGAGTCCAAAGACTCAGCAAGTACAAAGCAAAACAGCTAATAACTGGTTCACGTATCCATCCATAACCATCACATATTCAATAACCACTTATTTCCATTTAAACTCTCTAGCTTCTCACCAACCACTCAATATGCATTAGCACATGTTCCCTGTCATAATGCAATTACGTATGCACATGCACTTCTCTTTTATCTCTTTAGCCTATACTGGTATAGTAGAGCGAGCACTCATTGATGCTCACCGAGGCCCGCTCTGTTTCCATGCGGGGACACAAGCTCATCCTTTCTCATACAGGGACCGCAGTAGGTTGTCATTTTCATATGGGGACATCATTCTCTACTCCTGTGGAGTGTCCACACAAAGTGGACCAATGATACCACAAACTATCTCTTTTCATGACATGCATGCAATGCAAGTTCTCCATTTATGCATATCAAAATGTCATGTCTCAACAATGCTCATTCATCATTTCTCATCATGCATCCAAAAATAGTTAACTTACCATAACATGGTAAGTAATGCACCATCATCATCTTACAGCAAACACTACCCAAATTTACCGCTTTACCATGCACTTGCCTAGTTAGTCTCGACGACGATGCGTGGACGGCTCCGACCCAGGACCTCCACCTATACAATGTCAACCCGACTCAATACATCACATTGAAACCAGTGCTTAAGCAGCAGCAACGATCTCGACTCTGGCATAAAATGCCAAGGGTTAAAAACCCGTCGCGCAGGTACCAAATCCCCATTTTTTCTTTTCCTTTTCTCCTCTTTTCTTTTCTTTCTTCCTCTTTTTTCTCCGTTCGTTTTCTTCTCTCTTCTCTTTTTCCCCTTTTCTTTCTTTTTTTCTCCCTCTGCTTCATTGGTTTAGCCAAACGGCCCTCGCTATCTCTCCTCTTCCTCCTCATTTTCTTGGTCGAACGGCCTGGCGAATCCCAGGTGATGCGGTGGCGCACAGCCGAGCTCAGGCATCACCGGCCCAAAGCTCGCTTTCGACGGCTCCTCCGCCACCTGCCAACCTTCCCCCCTTTCCTGCCCTCTCCCATCTTTAGATCCAGCCAGCCAGGGCCAAATCTGACCACCTGTCTCTCAGTCTTCCCTCAAATTCGGCCAACCAGGACTGGATCCGCGGTCTCCCCGTGCGCACAGGACGGCGAGGCGTTGTGCGTTGCCGCTCGGTCGGCATGGCCTTCGGCCGCTACCCTCGGCTTACTTCTGGTGGAGCCCCTAATGCCGGATCTGTTGGCACAACCACCTTTCCCCAGCACCGCCCCTTGCCCGGCTGCAAACGCCATGGCTTGGCCTCCCCCGACTTGCCGGCTGTTGGCCTACCCCTTTCCAGAGAAATCGCCCACCGCATGGTCGACGCCGCCAGCCGTCTGTGCCTAGCACCGACCACAGCCCAACACCGCTCCCCCCGTGGGGTCAAGCTCGCCGGCCACTGTGTGTAGCTGACTAGCCAACTCCTCTACTACGGGGATAGTTTGCTACTCTTCCTCCATACTCTTATGGTTTCGATTTTTCTTTCTATTTTTGTTTGCTTTACTCTTCAATATGTATGGTTGGGGAAGGCAAACCTTACTTGGCTCTGGTTGGATGGGGATGAGAAGGTGATGATGATGGCCATGCGACAGCGCTCTCCACGTGTTTTCGTTGGCCCTTCTTGCCTCTTTCTTGTCCTGATCCGGTTCGGTGTGGTTCTGGTGGTCCTAGACGGCATGCGGTTGCTGTGGAAGCTGTCCACACACTGTTGGGCTTCCCCAACTCCCCAAGCTCCTATTCTCTGCTTCTCTCTCCCTTACTTCCTCTTTGTGTTGCTCCAGTTAGTTTAGCCATGCTTGGCTTTAGGGCTCACTCTCTGATGAGGGCATCCCTAACACTTATACATCTTCTCCTAATGGTGGTCATGCACATACTGATGAGGACATCCCCATTACATATACATCTTTCACTCTAAGCATGCATGAGAATAACCAAGAACCAGAAGGCCCAATGATGAGGGCAAGAGCCAAGCGTTTAAACAAACAAGTGCTTTTGTTTCTTAAGGAGTTTCCTTTAATTGATGATGAACTTGGAATACTACCTCATGCTAGTATTTCATGTATTCTTAGGTATGACTCATGTGAAGACTTGAGAGAGCAAAAGGGAGGAGCCCAAGAACTTAAACTACAAGCTTTGGATAAGATTTTCAAGCCAAATTCGGACTTCCCATGTGCTCAACCCAATTCAAACTCGGATTCAACTCAGGATTCAATTCGGATTCAGTTCGGGACAGCCTGACAGGCAGTTACTAAAAAGGCCATAACTTTCACAAATGGAGTATGATTCAGGTGTTCTTGTATTCGTTGGAAAGATAATTTCAAGGGCTACGCAATGGATCTGATTCCATCTTCAAATTCATCACGGATAAAAAGTTATGACCGAAACAATATGACAGGTGAAAAATATAGTTTCCTTTTTGTGAGAGTTCGTATCCAAAACCATATAGGGTTGAGTTGTACTTGGTTTGGGGACCATATGGACGTCCCAAGGGGCTATATAAGCCTTGTATTGGCAGCCTTTAGGCAGAGACCAATTTTATACATAAGATTGAAACATAGCTATTGCTTGTTCTTTCAACCCCAGAGTTCATGTGAGGACTTTGAGAGAAAACTAGGCGATCCATTGTTCATTCTGCAATTCAAGGTCAAGCCATCGTTCCATTAGGAATTGGGGACTTGGCATTCGTCTTTTGTGGTCTCGCGACGAACAATTTTCCGGTGTGTTTTGGGCGTATTCCGAAGAGTTGAGGTTCGTGCATTGGCGCGAGTGTTCAACTAGCGACATCGTCTACTTCGCATCAACTATCCACGGTTCGTCATTGAGAAGATTGGGACCCCTCACCGTATCACTCTCGATTGGCCTGCTCTCGGTTGAGGAAGGAAAAGAGAAGGGATGAGAAATGGGAAGGCTTGTGAGGCTTGGTTTGCTTTCTCTGGATGAGTTCTTGGCTGAGGGAGGAAAAATGTGTACTGTGCACATTGGTGGTTGATGGCTTAAGAAGGGCTTCGGTTGGCTTCTCCCTCTACTACCCTGTGCAATGACCAGATTACCCTTCACTCATCACCTCACTCCCTCTTAAGTTTGAGGACTTTAATTTAAGGACCGTTTGGTCCATGGGGGCTCTGTACTATTGGCTTTTCTACTGCGGCAGGTAAGACGGTAAAAGTGGGCGTTGGCTAAATTTTCTGCCGAATGACGAAGCCCACAATAGCGAGAGGCGCCGATCAGCCCCAAATAGTCTAGGAACCTCTATGAGTGCTACTTTATTTGTATTTCTAAAAGCCAATGGGTTTGATGGCAAAACTCTACTTTCTTTCCTTTGTTCTCCATTGGATTGTTTCATTTTTCACTTTTCTTCCCTTTGCATTTTAGTGGTATTACAAAGTCTCCTCTTTAGCTTATCAAGTTTTATTGCTTTTTGGTGATTAATGCCAAAAGGGGGAGAATAATGCATAATAGCTTTGGATAATGGGAATAATGTATTTAAAGTTAAATCTTGCCAAAAGGGGGAGAATTATACTATATGGTGGAAAATGCCCAAAAAGGGGACAATTGCAAAAATGCCTAAAGAGGGAAAATGGGAGAATAGCATTGCTAAATTTAAAGTTAAACTTGAACAATGCCAAAAAGGGGGAGTTAAAAATAATGCCAAAAGCGAAAGTAATTTCACCAATAGTCTTTTATTTGCTATCAATTGGTAATGTTCATCCAATGCTATTGTTGCTAATGGATTGTCATTCATCACTAAAAGGGGGGAGACTAATTGTCAGACTGACTTATTTATTGATTATCATATTACCTAGTCTCATTTGGATGGAAAAGTAAAAACCATAAAAGGTATGTATTCTATATCACATTTTTATTTCTTATTGCATTCCTTGGATCTAAAATATTATTGAACTTCACCAAATAGTCAAACATAAATTTGTGTATACATATGTCTATTACACATTCTTATATGCACACATTTAGGGGAGTTCACTCTATGTTTTGTGATTTCATTAGTATCAAGTCAAGTGAAAACCCATCATGTGTTGATAGAGTTCAAGTGACAAGGACCCAGACTTGAAGTGAAGGTATGAGTCATCATGCTTCAAGAAGATGCTGAGGCAAAGGTATGACTTGCTAGGACTAAGGATGTGTTCGTAGTCTTTTACAAGTCTTGGAGTTTGGTTGGAAGATCAGATTGCTAGTATAGGTTACCGTACTATTAAGAGGGGTCTTGTCTAGTAGCTTGAGCCTCATCATGTGTTGATAGCTCAACCCCACTTGCACTAGCTCTTTTTGGCATGATGCTTGTATTTGCGAATGTGTTTTGCAAATTGTTGAAGCTCGTGTGTTGAATCTTTATAACATGGGATTATACATTGTGAATGTGTTTTGCAAGTGTTTGATGTCCATGTTTTCATTCTTTATAGTATGAGGTTTATATTTGGAAATGTGTTATACAAATAGTTGAAGCTTATATATAATCGTTGTGACATGATTATAAAATGTACAAATGTGTTTTGTAACTTATTGGGAATCATGTTTGGTCCTTGTGTGCAAGATATTGTTATTTGCAAATATGTTTTGCCAAATCTGTTGAAGTATCTGCACTTCTTAGGAAAATTGGAACTACCGTAGTGTAGTCTGTGGTACTACCGCTGACCGGAACTACAAACATTGTAATCATGGAACTACTGCGTGCGTTGGTGGTCGAAGACCTTTGTGGTCAAGAGCCAACTTGGTCAAACCAATGTGGTCGGAGACCTGTGTGGTCGAAGATTTGTGTGATCGAAACTAGCGTGGTCGGAATCGACGTGGTCAAGATCTGTTTGATCAAAATCAATGTGGTCGGAATAGATGTGGTCGAAGATCTGTGTGATCGAAACCAGCGTGATTGGACCGATGTGGTCGAAGCTCTATGTGATCGAAACCAGCGTAGTCAAACCTACGTGGTCAAAATCGACGTGGTTGAGATCTATATGATTGAAACCAGCGTGGTCAAACCGATGTGATCGAGACCTATGTGGTCAAAACCAACATGGTCAAACTGACGTGATTAATACAACGTAGTCAAAGATCGATGGAGTAGCCAGAGATTTGTATGATCAAAGACTGACATGGTTGAAAAATCAACATGGTCAACGTGGTCGAGACTTGAGTGGCTGAAACCAATGTTGTCAGAGACTAGCTAGTTGGAAACCTGTGTGGTCGATCCGGGCAACGTGGTTGGAGACCAGCGTGGTTGAGATCAGCGTAGTCGGAGACCTGTGTGGTCGGACTGGACATCGTAGTCTGAGACCTGTGTGGTGAACCGTACAACGTGGTCAGAGACCTGAGTGGTCGAACCATCCGATATGGTCAGGGACCAGTGGTCGATGATCGGTACTTTCGACCAGGTTTGTGCGAGCGGTTGATTGACTCTATGTGAGTGGTCCGATCAGCGAGCGGTACTAACAGCTTTGTGTGAGCGATACTCTTGATTTGTGGAACGAACACTCTGTGTGAGCGGTACTTTCAATTTGCGAAACGTTCGGCTTGTGTAGCGTTATATTTTTTTACAGAGTCACCTACGTCGTGGTCTTCTCTCCGCGAGAGTGGTAGTTTTGCATGTGGGAGCGGTACTTCCGATGATCGGAACTAGTAGAAATTGTACAGTGGAACTACCGGATTTGACTGGTCCTTCGCTTTTAGCGGTTAGTTTTTTTACCATTGTGTGGGGAACGGAAGTATCATAGTTTGCAGCCGGTATTTCTGATAATCCTATTTTTTTGGTCCTTTGCTTCCAACGACTAGTTTTCATGGTGTGGGTATATCTACCACCTTGTGGCGGGTTGGAGAAGGTGTTGCTGCACTCCATTTTACTCTGTTGAGCTAGTGTGAGGTCCTCCTCTCAATTGTGCATGTGTTGCACCTTGTGAGCAAGGAGGAAGGTTCTAGATTGCATGTGTTGCATCTAGAGGTGGATTCAGTATCCACTCGAGTTTGTGCATTCATTGCACGTGGTGAGTGTCAAGCGCGGGTTTGACTTATTACTTTCAGAGTTTGCCGACTCCTAGACGGTGTTGGATGCATCATGCACGGTGATCTTCTGAAAGAAGATTGTGAGAAGACCCTGCGAAGTGTGAAGATTGGAGCTCATATACCCGGAGCGGGAAAGAGCTACCTCTAGTGGATTGAGGTGTTTCGGCTTAATTCGTGGAGCCGGTCCAATTCGTTTGGGCTAACCTCAACGTGGACTAGGGGAGACCGGCAAGTCTCCGAACACCATGGTAAAAAGATATCATGGCAATTGTGGTTTGTTTTCTTGTGCTCAATCTACATTCAAGCAATTTATATTTATGGAATTGAATTGATTGCTTGTCATCCTAAGATTACAAACCTTGAATTGGTTGCTTGTCATCCTAAGATTGCAAACCTTGACATAGCTCTAGGGTGTTGGTGACTTGGTGTACTTAGGTGATCATAAGTGATTTAGGCTTCATTTGTGCTAAACCAATTTGATTTTAGCTTCCGTATTGTATACTTAGTTTAGACAAAAAGAAAAGGTCTTTAATTGATAATAATTGGAAGAGAATTTTTAGACCGCCTATTGATGAGGCAATGGGGTCCCGATCTTCCGATAGAATGAAAACTATCGATTTTGGTGGAAGTGACTGTTGCGATCCGACTACAACCGTACGACGTCGCTTGCGCCTTAGCAATCGCTGAACCACACCCAAGTCGTTATCAATCGTGCCAAGAACGCGGTTGACTTGACCACGAAGGTCTATTCTTGCATGCAACCGAAGAATACGCAAGAATAAGATAACAAGCAATCTGAAATTGCAAATATATAAATTGAGATAAAAAAGATGGGATTCTGTAGAGGTTCTTTACGGTTGATCTAGTCGACACAAGCGAAGAACAAAAGTTTTCACTATGGAAAAACTAATCAAACGAAATCCCAGTCCTAGCATAGGGGGACGGCGGCTCTTATATAGGGAGACGACCAGGGTTGGCGGCCAAGGCGCACACCCCTAGGGTTACAAGGCCCATGGGCCCAAGTGGAGGTGGCGCAGCACCGTTTTGACTCGAACTCAGAAACCAACTTGGACTCGTTTGATGATTGTGGCCGCCTCAGAAGGAATTTAAAGATGGGGTTGGATCCATTAGAAAGTAGACTTGATAAGATTTCCATGAAGTACTCACCCATCCAAAACGGATTCTGGATGCAAATTCTATGAATGTTGAAAGTCGGTCGTGTCAGGCTGAATCAGGGTCAGATTCTTTTTGCGATTGCGACGTGACCAAACGGTTTCTGAAGCTGAGGCCTTACCCATTGGATGGGTCTTGGAATAAGCTTTCCAACAAGCATAAGAACACCTAAATCGGACTCCGTTTGTGAAAGTTGTGGCCATTTTATTACAGGCCTATCTGGCTGTCCCGATCTAAATCCGAATTGAGTTCTGAGTTGATTCCGAATTTGATTTCGGTTGGGCTTGAGGAAAATTCCGAATTGGGCTTGGAAACCTCATCCAAACCATGGGTTTCAAGTTCTTGGACCTTAAAGCCTTTTGCCCTCCCACTGTATGTGATACAGGTAGGGGTCCGATCTTCTCAGTGAGGAACCGTGGATAGTTGATGCGAAGTAGACGATGTTGCTAGTTGAACACACGCGCCAATGCACGAACCCTCAACTCGTCGGAATACGCCCAAAACACACCGGATAATTGTTCGTCACGAGACCACAAACGACGAACGCCAAGTCCCCAATTCCCAATGGAACGACGGCTTGACCTTGAATTGCAGAATGAACAATGGATCGCCTAGTTCTCTCTCAAAGTTCTTGCATGAATTTTGGTGTTGAAAGAATAAGCAATAGCTATGTTTCAATCTTATGCATAAAATTGGTCTCCCCCTAAAGGCTGTCAATACAAGACATATATAACCCCTTGGGATGTCCATATCATCCCCAAACCAAGTACAACTCAACCCTATATGGTTTTGGATACGAACTCTCACAAAAAGGAAACTATATTTTTCACCCGTCATATTGTTTCGGTCATACATTTTTATCTTTGATGAATTTGAAGGTGGGACAAGATCCATTGCGTAACCCTTGAAATTATCTTTCCAACGAGTATAAGAACACCTGAATCAGACTCCATTTGTGAAAGTTATGGCCTTTTTAGTAACTGCCTGTCAGGCTGTCCCAAACCAAATCCGAATTGAATCCTGAGTTGAATCCGAGTTTGAATTGGGTTGAGCACGTGGAAAGTCCGAATTTGGCTTGAAAATCTTATCCAAAACTTATAGTTTAAGTCCTTGGGCTCCTCCCTTTTGCTCTCCCAAGTCTTCACATGAGTCATACCTAAGAATACATAAAATACTAGCATGAGGTCGTATTCAAGTTCATCATCAATTAAAAGAAACTACATAAGAAACAAAAGCACCTGTTTGTTTAAACGCTTGGCTCTTGCCCTCGTCATTGGGCCCTCTGGTTCTTGGTTATTCTTATGAATGTTGGAGTGGAAGATGTATATGTAATGGGGATGTCCTCATCAGTATATGCATGACCACCAATAGGAGAAGATGTATAAGTGTTAGAGATGCCCTCATCATCCTCCCCCTCTTGAAAAGGCGTCGTCCTCGATGCTGGATCGTCACCACCAAAGAAAGGTGATAAATCATCGACATTGAACGTAGAGCTCACGCCATAGTCATCGCCAGAAAGCTCTATCTTGTAGGCATTGTCGTTGATCTTAGCAAGCACCTTGAAAGGCCCATCACCGCGCGGTAGTAACTTAGACTTGCGACGTTTTGGAAAATGATCCTTGCGATAGTGTACCCAAACCAAATCACCTGGTTGAAAAACCATCTTCCTTTTCTTGTTCGCCTTCTCAGCATAGTACTTGACCTTGCGCTCTATCGCTTCTTTTGTCTTGAGATGCAATTTATTCACATATTCAGCTCGCTTGGACGCCTCCATATGAGTATGGTGTTGACTAGGAAGCGACAACAAACATGCGGCGTAAAGGGCTTGAAACCATAAACTACCTCAAATGGACACATCTGCATAGTGGAATGCACGGCCCGATTATAAGCGAATTCCACGTGCAGCAAACAATCCTCTCACTCGCGCAGATTCTTCTTGATCATGGTCCAGAGTAGCATCGAAAGTGTGCGGTTCACCACCTCTGTTTGACCATCAGTTTGGGGATGGCAAGTTGTGCTGAATAACAACTTCGTCCGCAGTTTACCCCAAAGCGTCTTCCAGAAGTAGCTCATGAACTTCACGTCGCGATCTGACACAATAGTACGTGGCACGCCATGTAGCCTCACGATCTCCCTGAAAAACAAGTCAGCAATATGCGACGCATTGTCGCTCTTGTGGCACGGAATAAAGTGTGCCATATCGAAAAACGATCCACAACGATAAAAATAGAATCACTCCCCCTCTTAGTTCTAGGCAGTCCTAAAACAAAATCCATACTAATATCCTCCCATGGGGCATTGGGAACAGGTAAAGGGGTATACAAACCGTGTGGATGCAACTTCGATTTCGCTTTGTGGCAAGTAATGCATCGCTGCACAAACCTCTCCACATCTCGCCTCATCTTAGGCCAATAAAAGTGATCGCTCAGCACAGACAATGTCTTCTCACATCCAAAATGTCCCATCAATCCACCTACATGTGATTCTTGCAGTAATAGCAAACGCATAGAGGATTCTGGAATGCATAATTTGTTAGTGCAAAACAAAAACCCATCATGGATGTGAAATTTATCCCAGCCTTTTCGCTCTTTGCAACGTGCATAAGGGACAGAAAAATCATGGTCATGAGCATATAAATCACACACACTCGCTAAACCAGGAACGTGCACTCCTAAGTGAGTTAAAAGCACACTTTTCCTAGAAAGAGCATCAGCTACCACATTTTCCTTTCCCTTCTTATATTTCACTATGTAAGGAAACGACTCAATGAATTCGACCCATTTGGCATGTTTACGGTTCAGGTTTGCTTGGCCCTTAAATACTTCAAAGCCTCATGATCAGAATGAATAATAAACTCTTTAGGCCATAAATAGTGTTGCCAGGTTTCTAACGCACGCATTAACGCATAAAGCTCTTTGTCATAGACCGGATAATTCAATTGAACACCATTCAGTTTCTCACTAAAATAAGCTACTGATCTACCCTCTTGCATTAAAACACCGCCAATAATCAATCCACTAGCATCATACTCAATTTCAAAATTTTTAGTGAAATCAGGTAAAACAAGCAACAGTGCTTCAGTCAAGCGTCTCTTAAGTTCAGCAAAAGCATTTTCTTACGCTACCCCCACACAAATTCAACACCCTTTTTAGTAAGTTCATTCAAAGGGGCAGCGACGGTGCTAAAATCCTTCACGAAACGTCGATAAAAACCAGCGAGACCATGAAAGCTCCTAATCTGACTTAAGTTCATAGGAGTTGGCTAATTTTTAATCGCTTCAATTTTAGACTCATCTACTTGAACTCCCTGTGCAGAAACAACATAGCCCAAAAAGATGACATGATCTTTACAAAAAGTGCACTTATCTAAGTTACCAAATAACCTATTCTCACGCAAAAGAACTTGTCTAAGATGATCTATGTGTTCTAATTGTGATATTATTAATCGCTCGACAATCTACGCACATACGCCATGAACCATCTTTCTTAGGAACAAAAATAACAGGAACAGCACAAGGGCTTAAGCTTTCACGGACATACCCTTTGGAGAGAAGCTCTTGTACTTGTTTCTGAATTTCCTTTGTCTCCTAGGGATTGGTGCGGTACGGTGGTCGGTTCGGCAGCGACGCTCCTGGAATCAAGTCAATCTTATGTTCTATCCCGCGTATTGGTGGTAGCCCCGCTGGTACCTCCTCTGGAAAGACATCGCTGAAATCCTGCAAAATAGAAACAACACCACTAGGAAGAGAAGTTATGTCGTTAGTTGAAAGCAATGCGTCTTTGTACAGCAGCACGACGTGCACCAAATTAGGATCCTCGCTGAATTCTCTCATCTCTGATTTGGTGGCTAACATCACTAAATTCTTCTCTCCCTCACGTTTCTTGTTACTACTCAGATGGTTCTCTTGCTCTTGTGCACTCTCAATGTGCATATCAATTTTCTGCATGGAGGAATTGACAATCTGTTGCGGTGTAAGCGGCTTCAAGATGACATCCATATTGTTCCATCGAAATGTGTAACGATTTGTACGCCCATCGCGAACAGCAGAACGGTCATATTGCCATGGCCGTCCCAAGAGCAAGTGACACACCGTCATAGGCACAACATTGCAGTCCACAGTATCGGTGTACTTCCCAATAGAAAACGTCACACGCACCATATAGTTCACCTTCACTTCCTCTTTGTCGCTCAACCATTGCACATGATAAGGACGCGGATGTGGCAAATACTTCAAACCCAACTTATGACACATATCCTTGCTAGCCAGATTGTGACAACTCCCGCCATCAATGATCACCTTGCATACCTTACCCTTATCAAGCTTTGCCCATGTCTGAAACAAATTGCACCGTTGTTCGAGTGATGGCGATGGCATTACAGTAAGCACCTTGGGCGTGCAAACAATGGAATACTGCTCAGTGTTAGGAAACTCAGGATCGCACTCACATTGTTCTATGTTATCAGTGTGCAAGACTGCCTGTGCATTAGGCGACTCATCATCACTAGCTGAAACATAACCGCCATCCTCTGTGATAAACATAATTATGACATTTGGGCAGTCCCTCTGAAAATGGCCAACGCCCTTGCACTTGTGGCAAATAATGTCACGTGAACGGCCTGTTGACCCCATAGACGAGGTCGCACTAGCAGCGGGCGCCATAGGTTGACACACCGGTGATGATGTACTCTCCAGCTTCATACTTGTGGAACTGCGCATCGCCGAATTGCTTGCAGCCGAAGTGCTCTTGTTTGGTTGGTCGTTGTTATATGGCTGTCCCGATCGGTGAAGAACGTGACCGGGCAGCGAACCGTGCATCTTCAATCACTTGTCTCTCGGCTTCACGTGCTTGGTGCAGCAACTCAATCATATCATTATAGGGATGGTGATTGACAATGCGTTTGACGCATGATTCATGCCAGCTAGAAATCTCGCCATGGTCTGTTCTTCATTCTCGCGGACATCTGCATGTATCATGATAGTCTCCATTTCTCTATGATATTCATCAATTGATTTCATACCTTATCGCAGCCCTGTCAACTTCTCAAATAGTGAGCGCTTGTAGTGGCGAGGTACAAAGCGTGCCCGCTGATCGTGCAAAAATAGCACACCCGCAAGTGCACGGGTTGCCACTGAAATAGCGGCGAGTGTCGTGTTCTCCACAGGGACTAGACTGAGGCTACCGGTGCTCAGCTAAAGCTAGGTCAATCAAAACGGGGGAGAAAACTAAACCTAAAACGACTACCAAAGTATCCGAACGAATGAGCTCTACCCGCACGATCAAAACGATGAACGAACTAAACAATCGAAAGACGACGGAACGAACGACCGTACGAATAGACGTCGTACGACCGAACGAACTACTCGACGACTGACTACACAAACGATGCACGAACGACACAACTACCGTCCGATAACCTAACTAACTATCAACCGCGAGACAGAAAGGGGGAAGTCGAGAAGCACTGGGGAAGTCTAGAAGCAGGGAGAGTGTCGAGAGAGAAAGAGGTAGAAAACGGTCGACAGCTAACTAGACGATAACGGCAGGAAAACACAAGCACAAAACTACTAACAAATGCACGACTTAACTATCGAACGACCGCTGAAAGAAGCAAGGAGGGAGGTCAAGAAGCAAAGAGAGAGTCGAGACAGCACGAGGAAGGGAGACGATCGTCGGCTCGCTAAATCGCGCTAGACAACACACAAACACAAATAGATATCGACAACTGCATAAACAGGCAAACCCTAGACAAGTACTAATCACAAATACACATATCACAGTGAGACATCCACCACATTCACAGTAACAGATAACAATGCTATCCAAACATTCACAGTTCACAACCACAATCACAGTGCATAAACCATCAATTTAACAGTGCACAATTAACAGTTAATATAGCAGTAATCATGAGCAGCAAAAAGTTAAAGGGAGAGGAT
Source organism: Dendrocalamus sinicus (assembly GCA_036346575.1). Classification (NCBI taxonomy): domain Eukaryota; kingdom Viridiplantae; phylum Streptophyta; class Magnoliopsida; order Poales; family Poaceae; genus Dendrocalamus; species Dendrocalamus sinicus. The sequence continues at coordinate 23,389,428 of CM070647.1, forward strand.
CTGGAGATAAACCAAGAGGAAGAATTAGCAGAAGGCAGTTGAGGAGGGAGTCGGTGAAGATGCAGGCGATGTCGATGAAGTGGTGGCCGGCGGCGGCGCTTGTTGTAGAGGAAGAAGCCATGGAGATGTCGCCGCTGCAGAGGAGGTCGGTGCGGTCGGTTGAAGTACCCGGTGAGACGATGGCGCTGAGGAGGGAGATGTGGTGGTGCGCCGGATGTGGAGAAGGAGAGGCGGCCGGGAGGAAGTAGATGGCGGCGGTGCTGTGAGGTGTGGGGGCGCACTGGTGGAGAAGGGAGGCGAGAGGAGGCGGAAGTAGATGGGGTGGCGGCGCCGACCGGAGGTAGAGATGGAGGGAGGTGAGGAGAGGCAGCAGGGCGGAGAAAGGGAGTTGGCGGCGCGGGTGAAGGAGAGCAGGGGGCTGCGCGGATGGAGAAGAACGAGGTGGCGCTGATGGTGGTCGACGGCGCACGGGAAGAAGGGGCGGCCCGGATGGAGTAGCGGCAGCCGGATGTGGAGGAGGAGAGGCGGCCGGGAGGAAGTAGATGGAGAGAGGCAAGGAGGCGCGGTTGGAGAGAGGAAGAGAGAGGCTCGGCCTCGTCGGCGGCCGTGGTGGCGCAGACGTGGAGGAGCGGCGGAGATGGCGGCGGTGAGGGGAGGCGAAAAGAGGAGCGGCGGTGAGGTAGAGGAAGGTGGAGTAGAGTGGGCGGCCCGGCGAGCTGCGGCCCGGCGCTCGCCGGCGGCCGGATTTGGTGGAGAATGGGGGGAGGAGAAGGAGAAGCCGAAGGGGGAAGGAAGAGAAGAAGGACCAGGCTCAGGGGAAAAATGCGGCGGCGGCTAGGGCTTTGTGACCGATTGGGAATTGGCTGTTTTGCGATTTTGTCCACCAGGTCTTCAGAAATTGCAATTAAGTCCTTTCCCCATTTGATTTCTTCTGTTCTGGCCCTTGGAAACTCTGATTTCATCACGGTTTGATCCTACGCATCCGTGACCACGCGTACATCTGTACGAAGCAGTCCCAAAAGTCCAGATTTATCGTTTATGCGCCCCGATCGCGCCGGCCTGCGGAAAAGTACAAAAAATGTAAAATGGTCCATTTTGAGCAATTAAATATAGAAAAACGTGTAAATGATGATAAATGATCTCGAAATTTGAAAAATAATGGGGTAAAATGACACGTAAACATATATAAAAATGACGCATGTCACCCGCAAATGCTGCTTCATCTGCTCCCAGGTGATAATCGGCAACTCATGACGCTCCATGCGCTTACGGATGAACTGCTCCCACCAATGTGTGGCATAATCATCCAAGCCATTGGACACAAGCAACAGCTTCTTCTCATTGGAATAGTTGTTCATCCGAAATAACTTATCAACTTTCAGCTCCCAAGTGAGGTATTGTTCCACATCTGTACCACCTAAAAATATAGGAAGATTAAATTTGGGCTTAGCGACAAGATCCTCGGCGTAGTCACGGTGAGGACGCTGCACGTTATTGCGGTGGTGGTGCTGTCGGTCATCGTAGTCGTCGACGGGGAAATCGTCATCCCGGCGCTCGACCGCGTCAGCCCAGCTACGAGGTGCATGATGCACACCTCCTCCATGGGCACCCTGTGGTGCACCTCCACCCTGGCCACCGTTGCCTCGGCGAGGCCCATGTGCCTGAGGGTGTGCCGCGACTACCATCCCGACGTTTGGCGGCACGGCCATGCGACGCGCCTATCGCTGACGTCGCTCCTCATCCAAATGAATAGCACGCTCCTCCTCGGTCTCATTGTGCAGAACGACCGGAGGGCCGTGCACACTTGTATCATCGGTGGTGCACCCCACGTGATTGTGCCGTGCGAACATAGCACACAGCTCGAAAGTTATTATTGATGGTCGATGCGCAATTGTGTGACCTCCTCCCGAGGGTGTTCACCCACCGAACTTCCCGAGCTCATCGCGCATGCCATTGTCACCATCATGAAGTTGTTTTTGTAGCAACTCGTGCAACCGAGTGTACTTGGTCCACGTAACCGGCGCCTCCGGATTAGGTGGATCCTCCTCGTGACTTGACATGGGAACGACTCCCAAACAAGAAACGAGGTTATATCCGGGTTAGTAAACAAAAGCTCTCTCTATGCTTGCAACTCACTGTCGTGAAAACAAGACAAGCTTACCGTTCCAAAGTGAATCAAGGACGACAAATCGACAGTTGTGACAGCGAACCACCTCAACCCGGTAATGTATAAGCGTAACCAAGAGCAAGTACACAAATGGGTGTAGGTGGAGCTTGGACAGTTATGTGGATATCCTATGCAATCTGATATTCAAGGTATTGTAAAGCTAAGTAATGATCCAAGCTAGAGTATTTTGCCTATGTGCTGATCAATTGGTTTAAGTGAAGTGTATGAACGCACACGCAACGATAAATGGGACTTAATGCAAACAAAGGAATGAGCTAGGGAGAATCAATCGAAAATAGAGATGAAACTAGCTCGTTTTGCACCAAGTACTAAGAGAGACGCTAGCCAATTGCAACTGAATATACGAGGGCACAAAATTGCTCTTAAAAAAGGAGTTTGGAAAATCGAAAAAGGATGTCGTCTACACGGGGAATCTTAGAATCACTTGTAAAAGGTTTCTGGCAATTTTGAGCAAATTCTGAGAAACTTGAATTTTTCTCGGTTTGCGGGCCCATTTTGAGGCCCTTAACGATGTTTTTCACTCTATCTTCTCGTTTCCTTTCCAACGGATCAAGAAACGCCTCAATCGGAGGTCGTGTGCAAAAGTTACGTGTTTCTCTCTCTTCTTTTTATGCCGCGCTCTCCTAATCGCGTCGCAAGCCTCACAAATCAGCAAGGTGTAATCAATTTTAATGAGCAGCCCTAATTGCAATGTCAACAGCTAGTCTCAAGATAAAAGGATATAAGTGAAGCACAAGACACCAAATGTGGTTTGGCCTGCTATGATGTAGTGACCGAAACAGAAGTTGGAACAATTGCACACGGATTGTGTTTGAGCTAGAGGTCGATTCGGACTCTAGTCCCACCAAGGAGTCCGGATAAAGAAACACAAACCGACTCGAATTGTGCTCTCAAGATGGCGCACGGTAAAAGATGGAAGCTTTTTTTTGTTTGCTAATTGAGGGAATCAACCAGCAATTTTGTAGGGTTTATGTGAACACAACGATTAAGCAACGCAAAAGGAAGAACGGGTAAAGAAGTTCTCAATAAATTTGGCTTAATGGACGAAAGGACAGAAAACGAATCTAACTACGGGTAAAGAAGTTCTCACTAAATTTGGCTTGAATTGGGTTGAGCACGTGGGAAGTCCGAATTTGGCTTGAAAATATTATCCAAAACTTGTAGTTTAAGTCCTTGGGCTCCTCCCTTTTGCTCTCCCAAGTCTTCACATGAGTCATACCTAAGAATACATAAAATACTAGCATGAGGTAGTATTCCAAGTTCATCATCAATCATCATCCGTTTTAATAATTCTTCGTTGTTGCACAATTAATGTTACAAAACAGCAGCGATCATAAAAGCTCATCCTATTATTAACCCAAAGTATTCATATATGTTAATGAGCAAATCAAAATTTCTCACACAGCAATTATTGCAACTAGATTTGCAAATGTAAGTGAAGCATTTATGCAATTTGAATCTTTGAAGTTGTAAACTTGTAGTGGTGGCACATATGGGCAAAGATACAACTTTTGGAATCAAACAAAGTTTATCCATATAATCAAGTTTCAATTCATCCATGTGATCGCAAGTTATGCATATTCGATATACAAGAAGTTGATTTTCTACACCATAATCTCCAATCAAATTAAACTTATACCCAGGGGTGTAAGCACTAAACAAGAATTTCGAACATGCAAGTTTAGAAACTTTCTCCATAGCATGTGACAATTTCATAGTTAGATCCAACATGATGAAACACAATAAATTAGTAGGAGAAACAACACTATGTTCCTAAATATCATGCTGATTATTTATTAGTTAAATTGCAACGTTTAAAACAACAAAGTGGAACTGTAAGGGAATATTATCATGAATTAAAAACTCATTTATTGCGTTGTGGCTTAGAGGAACATGCTGAAGCTACAGAGAATAAATTCTTACGTGGGTTTAATAAGGAAATTCAGGACCTTCTCATTCACAAAGAATATAATTCTCTCCCTCATTTGTTTATACTTGCTTGTAATGTTGAACATCATATTGAGGAGAAATTGAGAGTGCTTGATGATAAGAAACATGAGAACAAACCCATGTTTGTGCCTTTTTCTGTGACTAACAACTTACAGGAAGTTGAGAACCATGTCAAAAAGGAGCATGAGTTGATTGAACCATCGATTCCATTCGTTGAGAACGAAGATGAGGAGAGGGATGCACCTACATCATCTGAGGGGAGCCAAAAAGGTAAAGATCATGGTGCTATCATCACTCATGGTGAGTATGCTTGTGAAGAACAACAATTATGCACCGTTCATGCTATTTTAGAGCAAAACTTAGTGGAAAACAATTCTGACACGCCCATATTTCAAGTAGAGAATTCACACTGTATTGATTTGAGTGTTGAGAATGAGTTGAGTGCACCTTGTCAAAAAATAATTGAATTGCCTGCTGTTTTGAGTGATTCATGTGATGAATTAGTCACATATAATGATCATGTGGCTTTGGTTAGATATAAAGAAGTTTTGACTGGAATTTCTCCTGCCAATTCATTGTGTTACATCATGTTGGATCTTCCTATGAAATTGTCACATGCTATGGAGAAAGTTTCTGAAATTGCATGTTCAAAATTTTTGTTTAGTGCCTACACCCCTAGGTATAAGTTTAATTTGATTGGAGATTATGGTGTAGAAAATCAATTTCTTGTATATCAAATATGCATAACTTGTGATCACATGGATGAATTGAAGCTTACTGTTTTGGACAACAATTCTTGTGCACTGAATCTTATTCAATATGAGAGGGAAGCAAAATTTAGTACTCATTCAATGCCTATGTGTTCATCTCTTTTCGCACCATCTAGTATGGACAATCTGAATAAAGATGATGAATTATGGAGGAACTTACAAATCTTTTCACCCTTGCTAGATAAATTTGTTATTACTCAATTAAGATATGATTATATCGATGAACTTTGCTTGATTCCAAAAGTTACAGCTTTGCCCATATGTGCCACCACTACAAGTTTACAACTTCGGAAACTTGAATTGCATAAATGTTTCACTTACATTTGCAAAACAAGTTGAAATGATTACTGTGTGAGAAATTTTAATTTGTTTATTAACAATGAGCTTTTATGATTGCTGCTGTGTTATAACATTAATTGTGCAACAACGAAGAACTGTTAAAACAGATGACATATACATATACCATGCATACACCTTGGCTTCTTTGTTACCATACTTTCAGTTTATCAAAAGCCGAGGACGACTTTGTTTTCAAGAAGGGGAGGATGATGAGGACATGACCCCTATGGATACAACCATATTTGCTATGCTTGTTGTCCCAATTACAAGAGCTCCTACGCATCGCTTAAATTATCAGGTGAGCTCATTTCAAAGAGGTTTACTTTGTTTCATAAAGACCTTATGATATTACATAATGAGAGTTTGCTGCGTTTGATATCATGTACCGAGATTTACGATCAAAATCATGCAATACGTGAGGCTACACATATGTTAAAATTGAGGACGGTTTTCTGTCAAGAAGTGGAGGATGATGTGACCACGCTACAAACATATACGACAATAGCGCCCAATATCAAGATTGAACTAAAGGTTTCTATCAAGAAGGGGAGGATGATGTGACCACGCCACAAACACATATGACAATAGCGCCCAATATCAAGATTGAATTAAATGTGAATTCGTTTCTTCAGCCTCAACATATTTTAAATGAGAATGTGATGCTACCTAATGATGAAAATATATATTTTTACACCACCACGTCACTTTTACACCAATTCAAGCAAGAGTTCAAGATGGACACGTTTTGGAATCCAATTCGGCCTCCAGATCAATTCGCATTCAGCCTGACAAGCCCAACTTCAAATGTGCATAACTTTCACATATGAAGTCCGTTTTGAGGTCCACGAGTACTTGTTGGAAAGCTTTTCTCATCCTCTTTCCAATGGATCTAGTATCACCTCTAAATTCCATCTGTGCGTATCGCAATCATCAAAAGAGTCCGTGTTGGGCACGTACTGGAATCGGATTCGGACTGCTGCAATGGTGCAAGTTTAAACGGACATAATTTTCTCATACGAACTCCGTTTGGGACGTTCTTGGATTTGATGGAAATCTTATCAAGTCTAATTTCTAAAGGATTCAACCCCATCTTCAAATTCTATCCGAGCCGGCTGCAATCGTCAAAAGAGTCTGTGTTGGGCACGTACTAGAATCGGATTCGGACTCTGCAATGGTGCAAGTTTAAACGGACATAGCTTCCTCATACGGACTCCGTTTGGGACGTTCTTATGCTTCATGGAAAGCTTATGAAGTCTAGTTTCCAATGGATCCAACCTCATCTTCAAATTCCATCTGAACTGGCCGCAATCGTCAAAAGAGTCTGTGTTGGGCACGTACTAGAATCGGATTCGGACTCTGCAGTGGTGCAAGTTTAAACGGACATAACTTCCTCATACGGACTCCGTTTGGGATGTTCTTGTGCTTCATGGAACGCTTATGCAGTCTACTTTCCAATGGATCCAACCTCATCTTCAAATTCCATCTAAACTGGCCGCAATCATCAAAAGAGTCTACGCTGGTTTCTGAGTCCGAGTCAAAAAAGGTGCTGCGCCACCACCACTTGGGCCCATGGGCCTTGTAACCCTAGGTGGTCATTCTCCCTATATAGGAGCCGCCGCCTCCGTTGCTAGGAGTTGAATTTTATTGAGTTTAGGTTTAGCCATTATGCAAACTTCTATTCTTCAGTTTTGTCGGACGACCACCTGTCAAGATAGCCTTCGAAATCCCACCTTTTGATCTCAATTTATATATTTGCAATTTTAGATTGCTTGTTATCTTGTTCTTGCGTGTTCTTCGGTTGCATGCAGGAATAGACCTTTGTGGTCAGGTCAATCGCGTTCTTGGCGCGGTTAATAACATCTTGGGGTTGGTTTAGTGATTGCTAAGGCGCAAGCGACGTCGTACGGTTGTAGTCGGATCGCAGGAGTCACCTCCACCAAAATCGATAGTTATCATCCTATCGGAAGATCGGGACCCCATCGCCTCATCAGAGCCAATCGCTTCACTTTTATGCATAAGGTATATTTCAATCTTTGTTGCCTAAGAGAGATGACGAGATTATTTCTGACATTGCCATCAAGGGCAAGGAGCTTGTGAAGATTACCATCAAGGGGGAGGGGATGATGTGGCCAAGAGTGTGAATGATACATTGATTTGTGCTTCATCTATGCAATCTGAAGTTACAAGGTTTAGTAGTGCTGAATTGTGCAAGGAGAAAGAAGCTATCAGTTATGGGAGAGAGAAGAATATCCCATTGGACTAGTTGTTTTTGGGGGAGAAGGCCTAATACCACTTATAAGGTTGTTACTTGAGGGGCTTGCTTGTGGGCAGCCCATGGGCTTAGGTGATACGGGGGGTGCTCGATCTTCATGATGCCTAATCAAGGATAACTTGGATCCATGCAACCTAACGAACCGATGACGCCAACCACTATTAGAACAACAACCTGCGATAAAAGAATTCGCCCAATTGCAGGCTATCACATTCTCTTTTCCTTTCTTGTACTTAACAACATAGGGGAATGTTTCAATGAATTCTACCCATTTAACATGTCTACGGTTCAGTTTAGCTTGGCTTTTCAAATATTTCAAAGCTTCATGAACAGAGTGAATAACAAATTCTTTAGGCCAAAGATAATGTTGTCAAGTTTCAAGCACACGCACTAAAGTATACAATTCTTTATCATACACAGGATAGTTCAATTGAGCACCTTCAAGTTTCTCACTAAAGTAGGCTACTGGTTTTCCTTCTTGCATCAAAACACCACCAATCCCTATTCCACTAGCATCACATTCATTTCAAAAGTCTTAGTGAAATTAGGCAAAGCAAGCAATGGTGCTTCAATTAATCGTTTCATTAGTTCTTGAAAAGCTTTTGCCTATGATGTACCCCATTTAAATACAACGCCCTTTTTAGTCAACTCATTTAATGGGGCGGCAATGGTGCTGAAATCTCTAACAAAACGACGATAAAAACTAGCAAGACCATGGAAGCTTCTAATCTGACTAACATTCACTGGTGTAGGCCAATCTTTAATTGCTTCAGTTTTAGTTTCATCTTCCTCAATGCCTTGTCTGGAAACAACTTAGCCTAAGAACACAACTTTTCTGGTACAAAAAGTGCACTTGTCAAGATTGGTATACGATTTCTCACTTCTAAGCACTTGTCTAATATGATCTGATCAATGTGTTCATCAATCGTTTTGCTATAGATCAATATATCATCAAAGTATACACAACAAATTTGCTAATGAATGCTCTTAAAACATGATTCATCAATCGTATGAATGTCTTAGGTGCATTAGTTAAACCAAAAGGCATTACTAACTACTCACACAATCCAAATTTTGTTTTAAAAGTAGTCTTCCATTCATCACCAAGTTTCATCCTAATCTAATGGTAGCCACTTTTCAAGTCAATTTTAGTGAAAATAGTTGCACCACTAAATTCATCTACCATATCATCTAACAAAGGAATAGGATGACGATATCTAACAGTGATATTGTTTATGGCACGACAATCAACACATATTCTTCATGTGCCATCTTTCTTAGGAACATGAATTACAATGACAGCGCAAGGACTAAGACTTTCTTGTACATATCCTTTCTCAAGTTGATCTTGCACTTGGCCCTGAATTTCTTTGGTTTCCTCCAGATTGGTACGGTATGGTGGACGGTTTGGAAGTAATGCGCTGGGAATTAGATCAATTTGATGCAAATGAGGACGTCCCGATTGGACTAATTACACGAGTCAAGCTTTTAAATAAAGAGGTGAATTTACTCCTTACTGTACAAGTTAATATTATTGATGAGAGCTTTATACTGCCTAAGTCTAGTGTGCTAATTGCTCTTAGGCTTGAATCAAAAGAAGACGTAGATGAACATGTGGCTATCCAGAATTGTCTGATGCTACAAGTGGTGAACCAAAGGGAGATGAGGGAGGAAGGGGCGCCACAAACATGAGAGGAAGCAAACCCAAGTCATGCGGCCAACCCATCTATAGAAATGTCCATGTTTATACTTTTAGAATGGTGTGTTGCCATTTTGATGAGGCAAAAGGGTCCCGATCTTTCGATAGGATGATAACTTCGATTTTGGTGGAGGTGACTCTTGCGATCTGACTACAACCGTACGACATTGCTTGCGCCTTAACAATCGCTGAACTGCACTCCAAGTCATTATCAACCGTGCCAAGAACGCGGTTAACCTGACCACAAAGATCTTGATGAGAACATGTACTCTATGAATACAACCATATTTGCTATGCTTGTTGTTCCAAGTACAAGAACTCATACGCATCACTTAAATTATCAGGTGAGTTCGTTTCAAACAGGTTTCATTTTGCTTGACAAAGAACTTATGATATTACATAATGAGAGTTTGTTGCGTCTATTGTTATATACTGAGATTTATGATCAAGATCATGCAATACGTGAGGCTACACATTTGTTAAAACCGAGGATGGTTTTCTATCAAGAAGGGGAGGATGATGTGACCACGCCACAAACGCATACGACCATAGCACCCAATATCAAGATTGAACAAAAGGTGAATTCGTTTCTATCTATTCCTACTAATGTTATTCATGAGAATGGAGTACTACCTCATGTCACTACTTTGTACATTCTTAGATTTGACAAATGGAAGACTTTTGAACAGAGGGGAAGAAGGAGGCCGGGGACAAATTAATGGAGGAAAACAAGGAAGAATAAAGCTAAGGAGAAGCCATACAGTGGGAGAGCAAAAGGGTAGAGGTCCAAGAACTTAAAGCCCATGCTTTGGATGAGGTTTCCAAGCCCAATTCGGAATTTTCTCAAGCCCAACCGAAATCAGACTCGGAATCAACTCAAAACTCAATTCGGATTCGGTTCGGGACAGCCAACAGGCCCGTAATAAAACGGCCATAACTTTCACAAACGGAGTCCGATTTAGGTGTTCTTATGCTTGTTGGAAAGCTTATTCTAAGGCCCATCCAATGGAAGAGGTCTCAGCTTCATAAACCTTTTGGTCGCCCTTGCTAGATAAATTTGCTATTGCTCAATTGAGATATGATTATATAGATGAACTTTGCTTGATTCCAAAAGTCATAGCTTTGCCCATATGTGCCACCACTACAAGTTTACAACTTCAGAGATTTGAATTGCATAAATGCTTCACTTACATTTGCAAAATTAGTTGCAATAATTGCTGTGTGAGAAATTTTGATTTGCTCATTAACATATATGATTACTCTTGGGTTAATAATACAATGAGCTTTTATGATCACTGCTGTTTTATAACATTAATTGTGGAACAACGAAGAACTACTAAAACAGATGACATATACGTATACCATGCATACACCTTGGCTTCTTTGTTACCCTATTTTCAGCTTATCAAAAGTCGAGGACGGCTTTGTTTGCAAGAAGGGGAGGATGATGAGAACATGTACTCTATGGATACAACCATATTTGCTATGCTTGTTGTTCCAATTATAAGAACTCTTACGCATCACTTAAATTATCACTTAAACATGTGCGACGTCGCTTGTGCCTTAGCAATCGCTGAATTGCACTCCAAGTCGTTATTTAAGAATTCGGTTAACCTGACCACAAAGGTCTATTTCTACATGCAACCGAAGAACACGCAAGAACAAGATAACAAGCAATCTGAAATTGCAAATATTTATATTGAGTTCAAAAGGTGGAATACCGCAGAGGTTCTTTACAGGTGGTGGTCGTCTGACACAACTGAAGAACAAGAGTTTTCACAATGGAAAACTAAGCAAACAAAATCCAAGGAAATTAGAAGGGGGCGGCCTCCTTAAATAGGGGAGGGAAAGCCGTACAAAACTAAGAAATAAGGGGTGGTAGTATTCACGATACTGTGCACGTGAATAGTATGGCCGTGAACAGTACGGGCCTAGAGAGGGGGCGTATTTTCCTTGGGCCCAAGCATTACAAGGCCCAATTTGGCCCAAACAAGTACACAACACCTTCTTTTGTTGATTACGGTTTGCACAGAAGGAATGTGGAGGTGAGGCTTGATCCATTGTGATACAGGGTCGCCCGATCTTCTCGACGTAGGATCAAGATACTCACGTGGATTTGAAGAACAATAGTGATCCCCCGATGCCAATATAAGGGTTAGCACTCTATAATTCACCCAACCACACGTGTTGAACTTCACTGTAATACCCTGATCATCGATTCGGCGTAAGTTTTAAAATAATCGCGGAGTCGCCGGTTTTTCGGTAAATCGCAGGAAGGAAAAAAATAAAAATTATAGAACAGTATAAAATGAATAAAATAAATTAAATTAAAACGTCTGAGTGGGCTGCACGGGAGTGGGCGACCGCCTTGGGCCGGAGGCCCAAGGGTGGCCGCACCTCCCTCCCCTCCCAAAACCCTAGCCCTTTTCTCCCCCTCTCCCATCCCTTTGCAGCCGCCACCCCCTTCCTCCACCCCTGGGCGCAGCCCTCTTCCCCCTCCATCACCCCCCACAAGTGCTGCTGCCATTGGAGCCAAGGAGAGGAAGGAGAAGGAGAAGAAGGAAGGAGAAGGAAGAAGAAGAGGAGGAGGAGGAAAAAAAGGGGTGATCCATCATCTAGGTAATTTTTCCTCATCCCAAACCCTCTGTTATATGGAATAATTAGGGTTCTTGGCACGGATTTTGAAGGTAGTTAATAGATTAATTGCCCGATTAGAGATTAGCTGATGTCTGCCTGTAGATTGATTCGCGCAGCGTGTCTGTTCGTGAGGTTTTGACCTAGTAAAAGAATTTTCCTGCGGACCTTCCCAAAAGGAAAGTTGTAGAGTACTTCCAGACGCATCTCCTGTATTTGTTTCGGAATTTTATGTCTTGTTATCTGGGAGTTACAGGGTCGGGAATACAGCTGTTTGTCAGGCGAGCAGATTGGTACAGACCGACGGTAATCTGGGAATTAGAGGTCGTAAATGATTTTTATGACCATGACCGTAATTGAGAAAGTTGTAGGTAATTTAGAGATCTAGCTTCTGTATAAAATTCAGAATTTTTACACCGTTTTACTGATGTTGGGACGCATTTGTTTATTGCTGTCCAATCTGCCAGAACAGAGTTCTTCCTCTGTTTTGGGCATTAAATTACACCTAGCTGTGATCAAAATAAAAATAGGTGTTCTACATGAAAAATGTAGGATTTTAAGTGATGAATCCAGAGAGATATCATTTGCTGTAAATGGATCAATATTTTTTAAAGTTACGAAAATGTTAAGCAGCGCTGCTGCAGAGGGTAATTTGCTGAATTGTTGAGCGGAGAGGAGTTTGTGCGGGTTCGGGGTTCTAGCGACGTTTTTAATTATTAATGTCATGTTTGTATGCTGTAGCTGTGTGCTGAGAGTTGCCTTTTGGACAGGTGGTCTTGTCCCTGAGCGCTCTTGATTTTACTTCGCTTCGTCGGTTTGAGGCAAGTAAACGTAGCGGTGGTTGCTACCGTTTAACTTGTTATTCCTTCTACTTGCAGTTTACATTATTATTGTAATTTGATACTGTCACAGCCCTTGGATCGTAGGGCGTAGCTGTGACTCGCCGGCGGCAACCCTTGGCCTTGGTGGCGTCCAGATTTCCCCAGCTTGCGCGCCGCCAGCAGGAGCAGAACAGGGGAAGGTAACTAATACTAAAGACTCTTTATTGTTTTCTGCTTGTCCCCAAACATTGGATCTCAAGCCATATATATATATATGCTGTTTACAAGAGTCCGAACTGGACTTGTAACCCTAATCCAAGTCTTAAACGGAAATAGAATCCCTAATGGATTCGGAAGACTTAACTGAAATAGAATCCTTAAGGGATTTGGCTGCTATATAACTGGTAAAGCTAAACCCTAGTCCGGCGGCTATAGACTATGACATCTCTCCCCTCCTCGCGAAGCAGCTCGTCCTCGAGCTGAAAATCTGGATAAGAATCCTGAAACTGAGCTAGTGGCATCCATGAAGCATCAGCCAAAGCAGTGCCAGACCACTGCACCAAAAGGTGTGGCTGTCCATTGCGGCGAGCTGATTTCAACACCCGCAGCGGAGTGGGCAGAACCCGGCCATGGTGAACTTGCGGTAACGGCGGTGGAGATGGTGGTGGAATCCCCTGGAACTTTTTCAGCAATCCCACATGAAAAACATCATGAAGTTTAGCGCTCGAAGGGAGTTCCAAGCGGTATGCAACTGATCCAATCCGCTCCAGGACCTTGTAGGGACCGAAGTACTTAGGTCCAAGTTTAGTAGTGGCTGGAATGCCCATGGAAGCTGCCGGTCTATGCAGAAGGCGCAACCAAACCAAATCGCCCACATTGAAGGAAACATCGCGGTGATGTTGATCATAGTATTTCTTAGCATAGGCTTGAGCTTGCAGGAGACGATCCCGGATATCCTGAATGAGTTGATCCCGTGCTAGCAGTGAGACTTCTACGGCTTGAACAACAGCCTCACCCTTTTCATAAGTGCGTAGAGAAGGTGGATCCCTGCCATAGACGACTTTGAAAGGAGTCTCACGGAGGGCTGAGTGGAAAGATGTGTTGTAGCAATATTCGGCCCAGGGTAGCCAGTCCAACCATTGCCGCGGACGATCGCCGGTTAAACACCGCAAATACATGGCGATCACTTTGTTAACGGCTTCAGTCTGGCCGTCGGATTGTGGATGATATGCTGAACTAAGGTGGAGGTGAATACCCGCCAGGCGAAATAGATCCTGCCAAAAGTTGCTTGTGAAGACTCGATCGCGGTCACTGACAATAGATGTTGGGATGCCATGAAGGCGGACGATCTCATCAAAGAAGACGCGGGCGACCGTTGTAGCGGAATACGGGTGGGCCAATGGGATGAAGTGGGCGTATTTGGAGAAGCGATCAATGACGGAGAGGATAACAGATTTACCATGCACCCGAGGAAGCCCTTCAATGAAATCCATGGCAATGTCAGACCAAGGTTGCGTCGGGACGTCAAGCGACTGAAGAAGGCCCCCGGGTTGTAACTGTTCAATCTTATTGCGTTGACAAACGTGACAATTTCTGACGAAATCCTGAACAATGCGTTTGGCGCCCGGGAGGAAGAAGTCTTGGCGCAAACGGCACAATGTTTTTTGAATGCCTTCATGTGCTGCATGTGCTGAAGTCAGAATGTGCTGTAAAGAGGGCGAAGATGCTAGCACATAGACCCGGCCCGAGCGGAGAATAAGTCCATCCTGTACCGACCAAGGAGCACTCAACTTGCCTGAAGTGATATCGTGCTGCAGCTGCTGCAGTGTCGGGTTGTGTAGAGTCTCATGTCGCAGTTCGGGAAAAAGTGAGAGAGCTGGTGATGAGATGGCCATTAAGCTGGTCGGAGTGCAGTCACGCCGGGACAAAGCATCAGCCACGGTATTGAGGCGGCCTGGCCGGAATTCGACTGTAAAATCGAAGCCGAAGAGCTTGCTCACCCAATGATGCTGTGGAATTGTGGAGAGTCGCTGATCAAGTAAGAATTTCAAACTGTAGTGGTCTGTGCGGATCATGAAAGGACGACCCCAAAGGTATGGTCTCCAATGGCGAACAGCTTGGACCAAGCCAATTAATTCGCGCTCGTAAGCAGGTAGCTTGGAATGGCGTGGTACAACTGGGCGATTAAAAAACGCGATAGGTCCCTGACCTTGGTGAAGTACAGCCCCAATGCCTGATCCTGAAGCATCACATTCCACAATGAATTGCTGAGTAAATTCGGGCATATGCAAAACTGGTGCTGAGGATAAAGCTGCCTTGAGCGCTTCAAAGGCTTCTTGCGAGCGGTTGGCGACCATCCAAATGCCTCTTTCTTTAGCAAATTTGTCAATGGAGCTGCAATCTTGCCAAAATCTTGAATAAATTTGCGATAATAGCCCGCAAGACCTAAAAAACCGCGGAGTGCTTTAATTGTCTTGGGTTGTGGCCAGTCAGCAATTGCTTGTACCTTCGACGGATCCATGGCTACTTGGCCGTTGGAGATAATATGGCCCAAGTAAGAAACGGAAGATGACCCGAAAGAACATTTAGACTTCTTGAGGAATAAGGCATTTTGGCGAAGAAGCGAGAAAAACCATGCGGATGTGTTGCAAATGTTCGACCGGGATGAACTGAAAATCAAGATATCATCGAAAAAACAAGGACGAAGAGACGCAAATAGGGCGTAGGGCGGCTGCATTAAAGCTTGGAATGTGGCGGTCGTTGGTCAATCAAAGGGCATAACCAAAAACTCGAAAAGACCTTCATGAGTCCGAATGCGTTTTGAAGATATCGTCGAATGCATGCGGACTTGGTGATAACCCGGCGAAGATCGAGCTTAGTGAAAAACCGAGCTCGCGTAGTTCATCCAATAATTCATCCACCACGGGATCGGGAATTTGTCTTTGATTGTCAACTCATTGGGGCCCGATAGTCCACACAAAGCGCCAAGTGCCATCATGTTTCTTAACGATGGGATGGAGAGGAAAAACAAGATTGGCTGTGGCGACTCAAACCTCGTTGGAGCATATCCTTGCATTGCCGTTCCAATTCGTCTTTCTGGTGGTGTGGATACCGATATGGCCGGACGGATACTGGGGCTGCTCTGGGCGAAGAATGATGCGATGGTCACGTGGTCGAGTGGAGGAAGTCCACGTGGCTCGACAAAAAGGTCATCAAATTCCTCCAGAAGAGGCTGCAAGGAATCCTGGCTGGTCTGAACTAGAGTATGCACGGTTGGGGTCGGTGAGATTCCTTGCCATTGCACCCGTCGACCCGCCAGCCAGAACATCATGGTGAGGTCATCAAAATCCCAAAGAATTGGGCCAAGTGTCTTCAACCATTGGACCCCAAGGACTATATCAAACCCATCCAAGGGTATGCCATAAGCTTGAATGAGAAGCGAGTGCAGTTCACCATCACCGGAGATTCTTGCAAAATCCAGTACAGGCCAGCTTCTCGCCGTTGGCTATCTTGACGCTGAGGCTCTGGCGGGGAAGTAATTGCAGGGCAGCCAATTGGACAGCCCGAGCACTTAAAAAATTGTGAGTAGAACCAGAGTCGACGAGGGCGATGAAAGAATGAGTACCAATGGTCACTGCTAGTTGCATGGTGCCCCCGTTAGATGCTCCGGTGACAGCGTGGAGGGATATCTCAGGTGAGGGTTCGTCTGTTTGAATGACATGCAGTCCTAGCTGATCCTCGTCCGTGTCTCCATCTTCATTCATATCAATGTAGGTTAGGAAGGGTTGCTTGCAACGATGTCCCGGTAGGAATTTGTCGTCGCAGTTGTAGCACAGACCCTTGGAACGACGATCAGCCAATTCCGTTGGAGTGAGGCGGCGGAACGGCTTTGCCGGACGCCCGCTGGAAACTGCAGCCAGTGGTGGCGTCTCGTGCGAATGGCCTGTAGCTGGAGTCGGTGTTGATGTAGATCGCTGCTGTGGGCGCCAGGGACGTGGTGCTGATGATGTGGTGGTAGTACCGACCATGAGGTGCGCACGCCGCTCATATGCGCGAGCGAGGCTCATTGCCGTCTGAAGACTAGCTGGTTGCTGTAATTCAACGTCAGTCCGAATAGGCTCGACCAATCCGGCGGTGAAAATTTGTACCTGTTGCAGCGGTAGTAGGCGATCCGCCCGACAGAGCAAGGCCAAGAAGTTGGTTTGATACTCACTGACGGATCCAGTCTGCCGTAGGCGAGTCAATTCCCCCAAAGGATTGCTGCGGGTAGGCGGTCCAAACCTCATGTGGCAAAGTTCTTTAAACTGGTCCCAATTGGGCTGTCCTTCGTCGCGCTCCAATTGGAAGTACCATTGCTGAGCAATCCCGGTGAGGTGGTATGCAGCGAGCCATACCTTATCCCCCTCCTCTGTACGCTGACCGCGGAAGAATTGGTCGCACCTGTTTAACCAGGAAAGGGGATCGTCGGCGCCGTCGTAAGTGGGAAAATCCAGCCGGTGGTATCTTGGTGTATGGGAATATGAATTGGATGGCACATGTTGGCGCTGGCCCATGGGGATGTGCGCAAACGCCGGCGGTTGGTGAAGAAATTGCGGTATGGGCGGCGGCAGGCGGAACAGAGCATCGGTGGTGTTCGCCGGGAGTGCGGAACGGTTGGCGGCAGATGGAGCTGGATATGGTTGGTGGAAAGTGGGGAGATTGGCGGAGTCCTCCAGGCTCGGAGCGGATATGGATGGTGGTCTGTAGCCGCTGGTGAAAGTGTCCGCCGGTGGAGCTGACGACGCGGTGAAGACCGAAGGAAGGGCTCCTGACGGAACCGGCGAAATCCCTGGCGCAGAGGTGGCCCCAACGCCGCCGGCTTCCATCGCTGCGATCTTGACGTTGGTGGCGATACTCTGCCGCGTCAAATCTGCCATCGCCGACTGCATCTCGGCGTTCTGCTTCGCGAGTCCCGCCATCTGCTCCTGGATCGCCTTGAGCACCGCTGCGGCCGAGAGTGGTCTCGTCATTGGACTCGGAACACGCTCGATACCAAGTTGTCACAGCCCTTGGATCGTAGGGCGTAGGCGTGACTCGCCGGCGGCAACCCTTGGCCTTGGTGGCGGCGATTTCCCGACTTGCGCGCCCGGCGGGAGCGAGCAGGGAAGGTAACTAATACTAAAGACTCTTTATTGTTTTCTGCTTGTCCCCAAACATTGGATCTCAAGCCATATATATATATATGCTGTTTACAAGAGTCCGAACTGGACTTGTAACCCTAATCCAAGTCTTAAACGGAAATAGAATCCCTAATGGATTCGGAAGACTTAACTGAAATAGAATCCTTAAGGGATTTGGCTGCTATATAACTGGTAAAGCTAAACCCTAGTCCGGCGGCTATAGACTATGACAGATACATTATGCCATGATTGCATGATAATTTAATTGTGGAGATGGTAGCAAGTACTTATCCATTGATATGTTGATAATCTGCTAGTAGCCATGTGGAAATCTTGCTTAATGTTATAATGTGGAACATGAAAATAACATGTGGTGGATGTGGATATGTCGTGAGCATGTTGATGCTCCTTTGAGGATGGATTAATGTGATTTGTGATTATCATATCATATCATGTCATATGCATATGTGGATGTCGCCGCACATAGCATGACCGTGCAGTCTGACATCGTATATTGCCGTAATATGATGCACCTCTTATCCCGCGGAAGCATCGTATATTCTTTAATACGATGCACCTCAAATCCTATACTGGAAAGAGTGATGTGGAGCATAGCATTCATATGCATTGCATTGTGGAAAGATTCATTTGCATACATATGCAATATGTTGTGGTGAAGTTATTTTGTGGAATATTCAACTCATAGTTGTAATGTGGATTATACAACTTCATAGTTGTAATGTGGAATTGGCTCATGTGAGCTATTTGTGGTATGAGGATTATGGTTGTGGGCGTGGAATGGGGTTCATCCACAGTATGCAGTAAGGGTTGTGATTGTGGTATGAGATTCTTTTCTCTTGTATTAATTGTTGATAACAATTGTGGATGTGAGAAATAATAAAGTGTTGAAGTAAAACATACATATGTTTTATTGCTTTTGCTAGTGGTAGTGGTTGAGAATTTAAAGTAGTCAAACAAGATTTATTTGTTAATGCTTTAACGTCATTGATGGTGATTTGAGGTTGAGGATAATAACATTGTAATTGTGGAAGAATGTTGATGATTAACCTATTGTGGTTTGTGGAAGATTAAATGTTTCATTTGCATTTAATTGTGGAAGAATGTTGATGATTATCCTATTGTGGTTTGTGGAAGATTAAATGTTTCATTTGCATTTAATTGTGGATAAAATGACTGCATTCATATGCCAATTAAATCTGAAATTGAAGAGGTATGATTCATGAAAATTTGTGGTGGTTTAATAATTGTGGACATGAATTATGGTTGTAGTTGTATGGAATTATAAATGATGATGTATAATTGTTTGTAGTTTGAATAGCACATTAAGCAGTTTGCTTGCTGAGATTTTTATCTCACCCTTGTTTCCCCCTCCCTACAGGTGGACTTTGAGCATGCATGGGAAGGGTAGAACGGTACCACACTGATGCACGTGAATCATATTTTTATGATGTAATAAAGTTAAAAGGATTCTAGACCTTGCATAGCTTTGTTTACATTATCTTAATAATGTTAAATTTGTGAACTATGTTTTAGATTAAAATGTTGGAGGATATTTTAAATAGTGAATTGCTATCACTATCCTGTTATTCCTTAGTTTTTTATGCTTCCGCTTATACTATCTTGTTTAGTAATTGTTGCCAGTTTATTTTATCTTGTAAATTGGCTCGTTGTAGAGCAGTTTTAGTAGCATCCCAGGGTAATGTGGGTCCTGGGGTGTTACATTCACGACCACAAGATGAAGTTCTATCGCGCTCCCAATTCTTAGCGGAAAGGTTGAACGATTTGGATTTTGATGAACTCCCAAATCTTCCTCAAGTTGGTTCGGCCAACAGAAAGAATAAGAGTATTCTATTATCAAAAGTAGTCTCCAGAACAATAGGGGGTGGCGGTTAATTAGAGTCAACCCTAACCTCCGCACGCACACACTTGGGCCTAAGGCCGAGTTCAATCTGGTTAATGAATCCTAAAGCAATTCGGAATTGAACACTAATTAATTACATGGCTAAATTAAGCAATCTTAGCCCACTATTGGCACGCAGGCCCAGAAACTCAATTGGCACATAGGCCTCTTCTTCAAGTCTTAGCTGTGTGGAGCTTCCCTCCTTTTGATATGTGACTGTGTGGGCCTCCTCCCTTGTGGTCGCATGTGATACGGACAAACTAAGGATTAGTTGATGCGTAGGGATGGCTCGATCTTTCCCAGTACGTTCGGCGAGCTTCCTTCTCCTTGTCTTGACGCAGCCAACAATCTTGATAAAGGCAATTTGCACTAGTATGCACCCTAGAAGCAATCCACTGAACTTCCTAAACCGTGAATTCAGCAAGAAGACACGAATTAAAAGAGATAAACCTTGTAGATTCGATGGGCAATCTCAAGAATCTCCTATTCTTGCCTTGCACCAACTCAACAAACTCCAAATGATAAGACCTTGCAATCACGCAATCTGGCCGCCAACAACCATCATGGTGATTTTCACCTTTATTTCACAGCATAAAAACTTATCATATCATAGCCTAAGTTACAATAGGGCTAAGGCCCTGGCCTTATATTGGTGCACAATGCACGGCCTTGACTAAAACTCACGCACAACCTGGCCTATGGCCGAAACAAACTCCAATACGAACTAAAAAGGAAATACAAACTACTACCTCTGGATTCTCTCTTGATTTACGATGTGACCATGAGGATTCCGAGGCTGGCACCTCATCCATTGTATGGGACTTCAAAATAGCTTTCCAACAAGTCCAAGAACACCCAAATCAGACTCTGTTTGTGAAAGTTATGGGCGTTTTAATGTTGGACTTCCTGTCTTACCCGAACCGAATTCGAATTGAATTCAGATCTTTATAGGTTTCTTGTTCTTGTTCAAGGGGCTTCCAAATCCGTTTAGAACCTGCAAAAGAGTCCTTCTCATCCTTTGGAAAGCCATGGTATGGTCGGATTTTACCTGAAAAGAAGCAATACTCGGATTCTCTATGTTTGGCTAGTCTCGCGCGTCTCTCCGGACAGCCTGTGCAGCAAGCAATGAAGTTGCCATAACTTTGTGTAGGAAGCTCCAATTATGCGCTGTTTGATTCATTGGAAAGTAGACTTCATTAGCTTTGCAAATATGTATTTTGTGTAAATTAGAAACCTCAGAATTGGCGTTGCAATCTTCATGAACATTGTGGACAGAACTGCAATCATGAGAACTTGATTGATCTTGTGTCTTCCTCTTAACCTCAAACTAGCTTTCTTTCTTTACCATCCACACCTCTAATTCCATGCATTATTGGCTTGTTTGCATTACGCAAAGGAGGAATCACATAAGCATCCGCACGAATTAGGATATTCTTCATTCTCCCATAACCGATTGCTTCTTTCTCCTTACGCAATTCAGAGCTACTAGGCCTTGTAACTTCATATTGCATGGGTGAAGCACAAATCAATGTAGTATTCACACTCTTGGCCACATCAGCATGGCTCTCTTTTTCTTGGGGCTAGCTCGTGGGTCCTTCCGTCCTTGTTTTTGCATTGCTTCAAATGTGAGAACACACAATGTATTTGCATTAGGTGATACAGGGAGGGGTCCCGATCTTCTCAGTGAGGAACCGTGGATAGTTGATGCAAAGTAGACGATGTCGCTAGTTGAATGCTCGCGCCAATGCACAAACCGTCAACTCTTCGGAATACACCAAAAACACACCGGATAATTGTTCGTCGCGAGACTACAAACGACGAACACCAAGTCCCCAATTCCCAATGGAACGACGGCTTGAACTTGAATTGCAGAACGAACAATGGATCACCTAGTTCTCTCTCAAAGTCCTCGCATGAACTCTGGTGTTGAAAGAATAAGCAATAGCAATGTTTCAATCTTATGCATAAAATCGGTCTCCCCCTAAAGGCTGCCAATACAAGGCTTATATAGCCCCTTGGGACGTCCATATGGTCCCCAACCAAGTACAACTCAACCCTATATGGTTTTGGATACAAACTCTCACAAAAAGGAAACTATATTTTTCACCCGTCATATTGTTTCGGTCATAACTTTTTATCCGTGATGAATTTGAGGGTGGAATCAGGTCCATTGCTTAGCCCTTGAAATTATCTTTCCAACGAGTACAAGAACACCTGATTGGACTAAGTTTGTGAAAGTTATGGCCTTTTTAGTAACTGCCTGTCAGGCTGTCCCGAACCGAATCCGAATCCGAATCCGAATTGAATCCTGAGTTGAATCCGAGTTTGAATTGGGTTGAGCACATGGAAAATCCGAATTTGGCTTGAAAATCTTATCCAAAACTTATAGTTTAAGTCCTTGGGATCCTCCCTTTTGCTCTCCCAAGTCTTCACATGTGTCATACCTAAGAATACATAAAATACTAGACTGAGGTAGTATTCCAAGTTCATCATTAATTAAAGGAAACTCCATAAGAAACAAAAGCACATGTTTGTTTAAACGCTTGGCTCTTGCCCTCGTCATTGGGCCCTCTGGTTCTTGGTTATTCTCATGCATGCTTGGAGTAGAAAATGTATATGTGATGGAGATGTCCTCATCAGTATGTGCATGACCACCAATAGGAGAAGATGTATAAGTGTTAGAGATGCCCTCACCATCCTCCCCCTCTTGAAAAGGCGTCGTGCTCGACGCTGGTCGTCACCACCAAAGAAAGGTGATAAATCAGCGACATTGAATGTAGAGCTCACGCCATAGTCATCACCGGAAAGCTCTATCTTGTAGGCATTGTCGTTGATCTTTGCAAGCATCTTGAAAGGCCCATCACCGCGCGGTCGTAACTTAGACTTGCGACGTTCTGGAAAACGATCCTTGCAGTAGTGTACCCAAACCAAATCACCTGATTAAAAAACCATCTTCTTCCTTTTCTTGTTCGCCTTCTCAGCATAGTACTTGACCTTGCGCTCTATCGCTTCTTTTATCTTGAGATAAAACAAGCAACGGTGCTTCAGTCAAGCGTCTCTTAAGTTCAGCAAAAGCATTTTCTTGTGCTACCCCCCACACAAATTCAACACCCTTTTTAGTAAGTTCATTCAAAGGGGCAGCGACGGTGCTAAAATCCTTCACGAAACACCGATAAAAAACAGCGAGACCATGAAAGCTCCTAATCTGACTTATGTTCACAAGAGTTGGCCAATTTTTAATCGCTTCAATTTTAGACTCATCTACTTCAACTCCCTGTGCTGAAACAACATAGCCCAAAAAGATGACACGATCTTTGCAAAAAGTGCACTTCTCTAAGTTACCAAATAACCTATTTTCACACAAAACGTGTAGAATTTGTCTAAGATGGTCTATGTGTTCAGATTCAGTGCAACTGTAAATCAGAATATCATGAAAGTACACAACCACAAATTTACCAACAAAATGCCTTAAAACATGATTCATTAAGCGCATGAATGTAATAGGTGCATTAGTTAAACCAAAAGGCATGACTAACCACTCGTACAACCCAAATTTCATTTTAAAGGCTGTTTTCCACTCATCCCCTTCATGCATTCTAATTTGATGGTAACCACTGCACAAATCTATCTTAGAGAAAACAACAGCACCACTCAATTCGTCTAGCATATCATCTAAGCGAGGTATAGGATGACAATATCGAATTGTGATATTATTAATCGCTCGACAATCTACGCACATACGCTATGAACCATCTTTCTTAGAACTAAAATAACAGGACCAGCACAAGGGCTTAAGCTTTCACGGACATACCCTTTGGAGAGAAGCTCTTGTACTTGTTTCTGAATTTCCCTTGTCTCCTCGGGATTGGTGCGGTACAGTGGTCGGTTCGGCAGCGACGCTCCTGGAATCAAGTCGATCTTATGTTCTATCCCGCGTATTGGTGGTAGCCCCGCTGGTACCTCCTCTGGAAAGACGTTGCTGAAATCCTGCAAAACATAAACAACACCACTAGGAAGAGAAGTTATGTCGTTAGTCGAAAGCAATGCGTCTTTGTACAGCAGCACGACGTGCACCAAATTAGGATCCTCGCTGAATTCTCTCATCTCTGATTTGGTGGCTAACATCACTAAATTCTTCTCTCCCTCACGTTTCTTGTTACTACTCAGATGGTTCTCGCTCTTGTGCACTCTCAATGTGCATATCAATTTTCTGCATGGAGGAATTGACAATCTGTTGCGGTGTAAGTGGCTTCAAGATGACATCCATATTTTTCCATCGAAATGTGTAACCATTTTGTACGCCCATCGTGAACAGCGGAACGGTCATATTGCCATGGCCGTCCCAAGAGCAAGTGTGATGAGGATATCCTTTCCATGGATACAACCGTGCCAACTCCAAAACAAGTTCAACAAACTGAAACTATGATACAAGGACCAATGACTCGAGCGCGAGCACGTCAACTTAACCATCAGGTGAATGCGTTCCTAAGTTTGCATACAAATGTTTTAAAGAATGGAATACTACTTAATTCTTGTGATGATTTAATTGTCCTTAGGAATCATGGGGAAGAACCACGTGAGCTCAAGTATAGAAGTGGAACCGTCAAGCGCAACACAAGTCATATTCGCGAGTTTGACTCGGATTCGGCCTTCCTAACAGCGTCCACTTCAAACGGCCATAACTTTTGATCCAAAGGGTTTCTCGGGGCCCGTGAATACTTGTTAGAAAGCTCTTGAAGTCTACTTTCAGATGGATCTAGCCTCACCTCCAAATTCCATCCGAGCTGGTCAGAACCTGCCAAACAAGTTAAGTCATGTTTCCAGTCCGAGTCAAAGTGGGCCTAGGGCCTTGTAATCGAGTCCTATTCGGCTTCCATGTGTTTTGGCCGACCCTCAACCTCCCGTGTTCTCTTAAATAGGCAGCCGCACCCTCTTCTAGGGTTTGGGTTTTGATAGACTAAGTTAGCTTTTGCTACTTCGCCTTGTACTCGCGCGTGTCGGCAAGACCATCTGAATACTGGTCTTCGGAACCCCACCATCTTCTATTTCAGATTGAATCGAACATCGTTTATTTGCAATTGTGTTGCTATTCACCTTGTTCTTGCCTGTTCTTCGATTGCTTACAGGAACAAATACCCTTGTGGTTAGGTTGATTGTGCACCGACAAGGTCACGAACAACCTCTGGAGTTGGTGTATCGATCGCTAAGGTGCAACGTCCTTGGATGATTGTAGTCGGGTCATCAACGTCATCTCCTTCCCCAATCGAATCTACCACTTTCATCGAAAGATCGGGACCGCTAGTGCTATCAAAGTGACACACTGTCATAGGCACAACATCGCAGTCCACAGTATCGGTGTACTTCCCAATAGAAAATGTCACACGCACCATATAGTTCACCTTCACTTCCTCTATGTCGCTCAACCATTGCACATGATAAGGACGCGGATGTGGCAAATACTTGAAACCTAACTTATGACACATATCCTTGCTAGCCAGATTGTGACAACTCCAGCCATCAGTGGTCACCTTGCACACCTTACCCTTATCAAGCTTTGCCCATGTCTGAAACAAATTGCACCGCTATTTGTGTGATGGCAATGGCATCACATTAAGTACCTTGGGCGTGCAAACAATGGAATACTGCTTAGTGTTAGGAAACTTAGGATCGCACTCACATTGTTCTATGTCATCAGTGTGCAAGACTGTCTGTGCATTAGGTGACTCATCATCACTAGCTGAAATATAACCACCATCCTCTGTGATAAGCATAGTTCTGACATTTAGGCAGTCCCTCTGAAAATGGCCAACGCCCTTGCACTTGTGGCAAACAATGTCACGTGAACGCCCTGTTGACCCCATAGACGAGGTTGCACTAGCAGCGGGCACCATAGGTCGACGCACCGGTGATGGTGTACTCTCCAGCTTCTTACTTGCGGAACTACGTATCGCTGAATTGCTTGCAGCCGAAGTGCTCTTGTTTGGTTGGCTATTGTTATATGGCTGTCCCGGACTAGCTGAAGAACGTGACCGGGCAGCGAACCGTGCGTCTTCAATCACTTGTCTCTTGGCTTCATGTGCTTGGTGTAGCAACTCAATCATATCATTATAGGGATGGTGATTGACAATGCGTTTGACAGCATGATTAATGCCAGCTAGAAATCTCGCCATGGTCTGTTCTTCATTCTCGCGGACATCTGCATGTATCATGATAGTCTCCATTTCTTTATGATATTCATCAATTGATTTCATACCTTGTTGCAGCCCTGTCAACTTCTCAAATAGTGAGTGCTTGTAGTGGCGAGGTACAAAGCGTGCCTACAAATGCTGTTTCATATGCTCCCAGGTGATAATCGGCAACTCATGGCACTCCATGCGCTTACGGATGAACTGCTCCCACCAATGTGTGGCATAATCATCCAAGCCATTGGACACAAGCAACAGCTTATTCTCATTGGAATAGTTGTTCATCCGAAACAACTTATCAACTTTCAGCTCCCAAGTGAGGTATTGTTCCACATCTATACCACCTGAAAATATAAGAAGATTAAATTTGGGTTTAGCGACAAGATCCTCGGTGTCATTGTGGCGAGGACGCTGCACGTTGTTGCGGTGGTGGCGCTGCTGGTCATCGTAGTCGTCGACAGGGAAATCGTCATCCTGGCGCTCGACCGCGTAAGCCCAGCTACGAGTTGCATGATGCACACCTCCTCCGTGGGCGCCCTGTAGTGCACCTCCACTCTGGCCACCGTTGCCTCGGCCAGGCCCATGTGCCTGAGGGCGTGCCGCGGCTGCCATCCCGACATTTGGCGGCACGCCATGCGGCGCTTTGTCGCCGCGCGTCTCCTCATCGGAAGAATAGCACGCTCCTCCTCGGTCTCATTATGCGAAACGATCGGAGGCTGTGCACACTGTATCATCGGTGGTGCACCCCACGTAGATTGTGGTGTGCGAACATGGCACGCAGCTCGAAAGTTATTGTTGATGGTCGTACGCAATTGTGTGACCTCCTCCCCGAGGGTGTTCAGTCCAGTCTGAACTTCCCCGAGCTCATCACGCACGCCATTGTCACCATCATGAAGTTGTTTCTGTAGCATCTCGCGCAACCGAGTGTACTCGGTCCACGTAAGCGGCATCTCCGGATTAGGTGGATCCTCCTCGTGACCTGACATGGGAGCGACTCACAAACAAGAAACGAGGTTATATCCGGGTTAGTAAAACAAAAGTTCTCTCTATGCTTGCAACTCACTGTCCTGAAAACAAGACAAGCTTACCGTTCCAAAGTGAATCAACGACGGCAAATCGACAATTGTGACAACAAACGACCTCAACCCGGTAATGTATGAGCGTAACCAAGAGCAAGGGTGTGCACCAACGGGTGTAGGTGGAGCTTGGACAGTTATGTGGATATCCTATGCAATCTGATATTAAAGGTATTGTAAAGCTAAGTAATGATTCAAGCTAGAGTATTTTGCCTATGTGCTGATCAATTGGTTTAAGCGAAGTGTGTGAACGCACACGTAATGATAAATAGGACTTAATGCAAACAAAGGAATGAGCTAGGAAGAATCAATCGGAAATAGAGATGAAACCAGCTCGTTTTGCACCAAGTACTAAGAGAGACGCTAGCCAATTGTAATTGAATATACGAGGGCACAAAATTGCTAAAAAAAAAGGAGTTTGGAAGCTCTATCTTCTCGTTTCCTTTCCAACGGATCAAGAAACGCCTAAATCGGAGGTCGTATGCAAAAGTTACGTGTTTCTCTATCTTTTTTTATGCCGCGGCTCTTCCTAACCGCGGCTGCAAGCCTCACAAACCAGCAAGGTGTAATCAATTTTAATGAGCAGCCCTAATTGCAATGTCAACAGCTAGTCTCAAGATAAAAGGATATAAGTGAAGCACAAAGACACCAAATGTGGTTCGGCCTGCTATGATGTAGTGATCGAAACAGAAGTTGGAAATGGACTCGGATTGTGTTTGAGCTAGAGGTCGATTCGGACTCTAGTCCCACCAAGCAGCTCGGATAAAGAAACACAAACCGACTCGGATTGTGCTCTCAAGATGGCGCACGGTAAAAGATGGAAGCTTTTTTTTTGTTTGCTAATTGAGGGAATCAACCAGCAATTTTGTAGGGTTTATGTCAACACAACGATTAAGCAATACAAAAGGAAACACACGGATCAGCACTAAAACAAAACTCTAATGGACGAATACTTAACATAACGCACAAGAAATAAACAGATTAAACTACGGTTTTGGTATTGCAATTTTTGGTTTGATGGACGAAAGGACAGAAAAGAATCTAACTACGGGCAAAGAAGTTCTCACCGAGTAAACCTAGAATCTGATACCACATGATACGGAAAGGGGTCCCGATCTTCTCAATGAGGAACCGTGGATAGTTGATGCGAAGTAGATGATGTCGCTAGTTGAACACTCGCACCAATGCATGAACCCTCAACTCTTTGGAATACGCCCAAAACACACCGGATAATTGTTCGTCGCAAGACCACAAACGACGAACGCCAAGTTCCCAATTTGTAACATCCCAAAAATTTGAAATTTGAAAATGTGAAGCTTTCAATTATTTTTGCAAAATATTTTATTTGGATTTGGAATTTATGTATTCTTCTGGAAAATTTGGTTGAGGTTCCAAAAATTTAAAAAGTCAAGAAAGAAGCAAACATGTTTGAACAATAGAGAACTAAAGTTTAGAATTTGAATCTAAAAAGATGATCCATAAAAGGAGGGAGAAATTTGAGTTAAACTATAAAAATTTAATAATGACAAAGTATTACAATGGGGCAACGAAAATACATAAATAAATTATATGCAAAAAGGTATACAAGGAGGCTTAGCAAAATGAGCAAAAGCATAAAAATGTATATGTACAAAAATGGTCATAACAGGAAATATAACTATGTAAATAAACAATTAAATAGGAGCAAGAATATATATATATAAGTATGAGTATGAGTAAAAAAAAAAGGGAAGGGGTCAGATCGGCCGAATGGCCCAGCCACCAGCCGGCCCAACCCCATCACCCTTTTTCCTTTTCGCCCGAGTGGCTCAACCTCAGTCCCCCATCCTTTTGCGGCCGGCGCTGGTCCAGCCTTTTCCCCGTACTGTATATCTTCTTCCTCTGTCACCTCTCTCTCTGCCTACCAGGCCGCAACTCAGCCTCGCTTGCCCCGTAGCCCAGCCCGTCTTCTTCCCCCCCCCTCGGACCAGCGGGCGCCAGCTTCAGACCAGAGGACACCGTCGCTTCCGACCGCTGGATCCGCCGCCCGCCTCTTTTTCTCACCCCGCGCTGCTCCGTCGCATCACGCGCATGACACTCCTCTCTGCCACTCCACGCGCGGCGCCAGAGCATGCCATCATGCCGAATCTGTCCGCGGGATCCTCTGCCCTGCCGCCGCCTGCACCTGCCGCTTGCCGATGAGACCGCGCGGGCAAGGACCCGAGGCCGGCCTCGCCCGCTTGCTTTTAAGTACCGTCGAGCCCACCAATGTTTTCCCCGCGCTCCACACTTCCTCCCATAGCTTGCAATCGGACGCCCACCGCACGTAGCTCGCCGGCGCCCTCATCTCCCCCAACTCCGGCAACCACCCGCCCCATTGAACCACACCGCTAGAGTCCGATTCCCCGCACCCAAGCCACCTCTAGAACCTCACGAAATCATCTCTGGCCTCGCCCGAGCTTCCCGTGGACGGAATCTCGCCGGCGCCGAAGTCCTCCCCCAAGCCGCCGCCGTCGCTCGCCGTCGGTCCGCCTCGACGCTCCCCGGTCCCCGTCGCCACCTCATCCGACACCCCCGCAGTCCCAGCATTCCATTTTGGCCCTCCCCCGTAACTCAACGGCTGCCCCTCGTCGCCGGCACCACCGCCCCGAGCCTCCTCTGCTCCAACGCCCACACCACCGGCTCAAGTGGTTTCTTCCGCCCCTGCTATCAGGTAAGATGATGGAACCGAGTGGCTAGCAGCGCTGAGATTCACCCCGCTCACCCGCGTTCGAATCCGGCTGACCGCACCGAGTAGTTAAGTTTTTGCCGAGGATAGCGGTAGAGTAGGATTAAGGAATTATTTTAGGAAACTCAATTAAAACTAATGCAAAATTTATTAGCATATAAGTAATTATAATTAATGATCAGACAGGATTATTAAATGCTATGACAATTGGTTAGTGATTAACTAATGATCACCATATATGTCTTGACATTTGTTAGACCATCATGGAATAACCCCTAGTGGTAAATTTTTAAATAACAAATATTGAACTGTGACATTGTAAAGTAAGCTTTGCCCAGATAAACAAATTTTAAGTTAAGATATAAAGCTAAGCCTTAATATTAGATTAAATGACCTATATGAGTAACTAATGTAGTTTGGAACATTTAACTAAAGTCTAAATTTTAATTAACGGCATTCATAAAAGGTGAACTTGGCTACACGACCAAATTTGATAAAGGTCCCGATTAGAAATATATTCAGGGTTACGATGAAGGAAACAACTTAAATAGTGTGTTACCTACAAAAGCGAGACTTTAGATTAAAAGATTACCCATAAGTACAGTTAAAATATGTCCCCTAGCTTTTAACACATCCCCATTAAATAAATCTCTGTGGTAAATTTAATATCAATATTGATTGTCCCATATAGCCAGTTTGGCCCTATGTGAACGAAATTTAATTTAGATTAGAACATGTTAGAGGTTAAGTAAAGGAATAAAATATAAATATTAGTTGATTTTCCGAATGCTTTCAACTAAAAGATTATAACTTGGTATTAAAATATAATGGCCTTGGAGCATCTAACATTGGATTACTCTCGCCAACGAATGAACCGAAGGATAAGTGTAATATTAAGCCCAATAGCTGCAAGAAAGTAGTGAATAAGGATACACAAAAAAACTGACTACTAAACATCAAATAGATAATTAAATAGCCCCGTGCTTCCATGAATTATTGAACTAATCACTCGGTGAATAATAATTAAAGTTAACCAACAAAAAGGGATAATTGGATAAATAATCCCCTACTTAAATAAATTATGGGGTCGACCATTCAAACTAATAAATTTGACTCACTGTTAATTAAAAACACTGTAAAATACGACATGTTGAACTTACAGGAATTATGAACTTGTCGTAGGGATGGCCCCCACCTAAACCCAGCAGGCCTAGTAAGAGGTTATAAGGCCCAGAATAGGCCATGTGTACTGACATAACTGCCCCAAGAGGGGATAACCAGATGTAAGGGTATAACTGTAAAAGCACTCCTCATATGTATATATATATGAGTACAGGCCATGGGGAGGGGGCAGGACACAACGCTCATCTCCATCACTCTCCACTACCATCTCTCTCTCTGTTTGGCCTGTAGTCACAACAGTTGGCGCCGTCCGTGGGGAGGACAAGGACAAGCCTAAAGACCAAAGAAGAACGATGGCACCGAAAAGAGCTTCGTCAGCGGTGGCGAAGGGAAAGAAGGCGGCCGGGCCGGAGCATCGTATGAGTACCAGGGCTTCGGCATCGGCAGCGGCGAGCGCGGGTGGCGACGCAGGCGCGGTGGCCGAGGACGTTGACGTTCGCGCGACGATGACCAACCTCGTCACCGGCACCGCGGCGACCAACCTCGTCACCGGCACCGCGACGACCCACCCCATCACCGGCACCACGACAACCCGCCCCGTCACCGGCGTTGCGGTGGTGAACCCGCGGTCGAGGCGTCGGCGACGCCGCGGCGACAACCGACCCGCCGACGCAACGGCAGCCGACCTCGCCGCCCCGCGCGACCCTCGCCGGCGATGCGGACGGGCGGTTCGAGGTAGCCATGGCGGAGCGACCGGCAGCAGGAGCTCGTGGCGGTCGTGCCGCGCCGATCCGCCGTTGGGAGTACCGGCGACCCGCCCGCACAGCCGGTGGAAAGCGCCTGTGGCGGCCCTCAACGCGTTCGCGGGAGTTGGGGACCTTCGCGAGCCGTCCGAGATATGCAAGAGGCTCGAGCCAGCGAGCCGTGCCACTAATCGCGCCCGAGCCCACGCCGGGAGGCGGACGATCGCGAAGCCCCACGTCTAGCCGCGTGCGCTGCGGCGCGTGGATCGAGTCCCCGCTCTCGGCGGGCTACAGCAGCGGCATGGCCGAGGACTTCAAGTTTCCTAGCGCCATTGACCCGTACAAAGCGACACGGACCCCGTGAGTTCGTGCGCGTGTCTGAAACGCGATCGGCCGCGGGCGAGACGACACCACGAAGGCGAAGGACACCTCGCGCTGCAAGGAGTGGCGCTCTCTTGGTTCTTTACCATAGAGCCGGGCTCCATCTACGCGTGGGAGCAGCTCCGCGATCGCCTTCACAACAACTTCCAAGGAAACTTATGTGGAGCGAGTCGATGCGGACCAACTCTTCGCTGTAAAGCAAAAACCCTTGGAGAAGCTCCGGGACTACTTCAAGCACTTCGCCAAGATTCGATGCCAAGTGAAAGACGTTAATGAAACCACCATTGTTAATGCAGCCATACAGGGCCTTCGTCCGGGCCCGATGGCCGAGTACAACGTGCGAAAGCCAATCAAGACGGTGGCGAACCTCTTCGACAAAATGGAGGAATACGCCAGGGCGGAAGAAGATGCGCGGCGAAAGCAAGGTGACGACTCCGACACCAACCAGGCCGGAGCCTCGGCAAAAGCCGAAGATCCGCCGAAGGACGGTTCTTCGAAGGGAAAGCGTAAGCAGGAGTCGTCCAGGGATGCGCCCGACCGTAGGGATGCCTCGCACAAGGAGTCGTCCGACTGGCCCAAGCGCGGCCAGCAGAGGTCGAGGCGAAACCGGTACGTCCTCGACATTGAAGGCGGTTCCGACGAGGGTGCTCCTGTGGGCCGAGGCGGTCGGGGGCGCCGTGGCCAGGGGCGCGGCCGTGGCCGGGGCCGCGACGATAAAAGTCGTGGAGATTACGATGACCAGCACCAGGGACTCTGGTGCGTAGTCCACGGCCGCGGCAACCACGATACCCGCACCTGCACCTCCATCGCGGCGCTCCGCAATAGCGTCGCCAAGGACAGGAACCCGGAGAGTGATGATGCTAGTGGGAATATATGTGCCTTGCGGATGTGCTGCACAAACTTATTCCATGCGATGGCTTGCGCATTGGGGTGAGTGGCGGTGAAGGTATCCCACTAATCTAAAGCAGGTTCATTCAATTGATGTAAGGTAAAAAGTACTCACTCCCAATCACTGCACTGAATGATGTCCAGCTTCTTCCCAATAGCTTGGAGCCAATCATGTTCGTTCATAGGTTCAATGCTGCTGTAAGAGGTCAGGGGATGTGTCCTGATGACCGCTGACAATCTGGACGGGGGAGCCTGTGTTGGTAGTGAATGATGAAACAATTTGAAGTTCTGCAGTTGATTACTTAAAATGTCTTTTTCTCTGTCAAATTGTGCACTAATCTGCAGAGGAACAGTTGGAACTGTGATCTAGCCTAAGTAGCCTGAGAATAACACCTAACCTCCTCAAATTTTTGTGTGTCCAACTCATCATTAACCTCGGGTATGAAAGCTGCTTCCATCTGATTTCCTACTCAAAAACCAATAGCCCTAAAAAAACCAATAGCAACACATGGGATAAGTGATGCTATTGCTGGTGTTGGTAAGGTATGTTTACTGCAACCCAAAATTAGGTGTTGCTATACAAAAGAAAAAGTGTTGCTACTACTATTTTTTATATATAACAACATTTGTTTTCATGGCATAGCTAACACCTGTTAAAAACACATAATTGGTCTATTGCAACATAATTAAGTATACAGGTAAATTATGGTTTGTTTATTTGCTACATATATGTGTACAAAATATAATTGTCACAAAGAATTTTTATTTGATAATTAAGCACGTCATATTGTAGAATATATAACACAACTCAACATGAGCAACAATAAAAAAAAGTAGATTGCATTGCACTAAGGAAATAAATATAGGTAGAGAAAAACTAGGAAAAGGTATACCGTTTGTAGTGTTTTCGACGGCATAGCAATCGGTCGTTCGATCTTGAGATTCAGCCACAAACACTTCTGGATCCATTGCCTCCAGCCATGGCACCACCACGTCTCGCCATCTCCGATAGCGACACTGTTGTATCCAGTCGTTGGTGGCGAAGAAGAAGAGGGAGGGTTGTTGGATCTGGGGAAGACGAGCAACAGTTGGAGGAGCTGAGGCACTGCCATCACTGACGAGTTCACTGCACCACCCAAATGTAGTGGGAGGCTGGGGAGGCGATGGTCTGGTGGTGAGCGGTGGCAGAGAGAGGCATGATGAGACGTGGTGCACTAAATATTAGGTTGGGTAGGGTAGGGGCAACGGCGGAGAGCGAGGCAGTGGCATGAAAAGGCAGTAAGGTCACCACCGGCCATCGGTGGAGAGGTGGGGGAGCCATAGGAGGGGTGCAGAGTTGCTATGGCACTGGAGAACACAGAGGGATGGGAGAGAAGAGAGAGGGATGGGAGGAGAGGCGGAGCGACGGCTGGCATGGGATGGGAGAGGGAGAGGTGGGGAGGGAGGCAGACCAGCGGGGGAGGGGAGGTGAGGGACGGGAGGCTATATTGTCTAGAGTTTCCCTAACGGTATAGCACTCCCTAGTTGCTCCCATATAGGTATTGTTCACATCATTGCACATAAAAAAGAAAAACAACTAATTTGTTGGGAACACAAAAGTTGAGAGCAAGAGTAAAATTTGAATCCTAAAATATGAAATATAACTACTATGACTACCTTTTTCTTCATGACATTCCTTGCTTCTTGATCCCTTGACGAGGTAAACATCCAAATATAGTAATTCAACCATTGATCTTTTCAATCTGATGGGATAATAAAGAATTGCATGGATGTAAATATAAAGAAGGGCATGTGTGTTCACTAAAATAGAATCAAGGTAAACCTAACATACACAAATTGAAGGCCAAGCAATCGATCTACTTTTGGTTTGGCCAACTGCCATGTAGTTTACCCATGACCATACCAACACCTCTTGGTCTTCAATAGGATAATTAACATGCACTTTCCAAAATTCATTACCTAGCTTCAAACCACCATCTTTTGCATCTGGATCACTACTCAAGAAAGTAACATATGCCACAGGCTCTTTGTTTGGATATCTATTGGTAGACTTGAGTATTACAGTGGTACCAAACTATATTGGAATTTAATAGTCATTAGAATAGAAACATGAATTAGATCTATCACAATTAAGTAGGAACATTTTTAATATTCTTATCTACCACTGTTGCTAAAGGATGGGTCTTCTTTTGAGTCACTTGGTCTTGTCTCTTTTTATAGTGTCTTGCTACTTTTTTGCTTCTTATTATGCTACAGTTAAGACAAAATAAGTGTTATTATACCCAACCTTGATTAATGATATAAAATTCATGTTCCATCTTTCTCAAACAACAAAAAAATATAATATTCATAATGTTTCCTGAACTGCCATTGTTTTTCTACACTCAATAGAGCTTCTTCTATGCTTATCAAATTGAAAATGAGGATATAAGATTAGCTAGATCATGCAATGTAAAGAAACTGGAACTAATATTTTTTTATATGAAGGAAAGGTAGTATTAATTTATATGTAACATGATCTGCTTATATCCTACTTAAATCTCACTATTTATTGACAATTTCATACTGACTAGAGATCTCTCAATAAGCCTCAAGTGGCCTAAACATAAGACACACTAATAGTCAATAGCAGAAATAACATTTCTAGTATATTCTCACATACTTCTGTATCAAAAACTTTTCAGGAACAATTTACCAAGAGCTTCAATACTTTGATGTTCCTGCTTGTAGTCAGTTTTCCAATGTAAGAAATAGAAGAACTTAGAAGAGTTGGTGAGGAACATTGGTATGCAGAACAACTTTTCCAACACTAATAGCTCTCTATTGGTATACAGGCCCATCTTCTTATTTGTGTACACAAAATTGAATTATAAAGACCAAACTACTTTACTTTCTTTTATCCTGTATCATTATTTTGTTTCTTTTCATCAGCATGAATGCACACCACACCAATCATGTAAAGTTTAAAATATGAACCCCTTCATAGAAATGTGAAACTACCCACCTTTATTTATTTAGATTACATGATACAATGGAGTTTGAGAGTGTACTTTTCTTCATCAAAGGTTCACTTATATTATGATCAACATTTTACTGTCCTTGGAGAGATTCAACACAAAAGAATTAATTGTTCATATGGAAAATCATTCAGCAGAACATGATGATGATGCTTCTTGACATTTTACTTCCTTGCCATTAGAATCCTCATGTTGCTAGTTGCATCATATACAGTAATGTAAACCAACTACAATGTGATTTTATAACACAAGTAACAATGCTATACTAACGTGCTTTGTAGAAAATATATTATTTTTCATTCATGCGTTGTCTCTGTCCACAAATTTTTTTGTTCTATAATTAAATGGACACACATTACTTATTATGTATGTACAGAATGCTGTAGTTACCGTTGAATGTAGGAAGGAAATAGCTGCAGTAATAAGAAATTTACCCTTAACGTATTTTGTTGTGCACTCAACAAGACGTCTAGATCCGAGACATTGCACTCAACTCTCTACAAATTTAAACAGTGATAAAACAGAATACCAAAGACCTAACACTTGATCAATATTTTGAGAATACCTTTATTTTAGAATGTATCAGATGTGAGTGAAAATTATCTTAGTAATTTGTTTAAAATTCACCTACTATAATGATACAAGAGTTGAGTAAAATTTCAATATCAAGGACAGAAAATAGTTTTTTATCTCCGCTGTTTCTCTGTTCCCAAGGCATGTTTGCTTGTTTAGCAATTCTTAAATCAATTGATCTTGCTTTTTGACATGTTCCTCCTGCTTTTCCACTTTCTCCATAACATGTGTCTCTACATCAGATGATGGGCCATCTAATCATCTAATATAGTAATCTCTCTGTTCTTGAGACAACGTGGTGTCCAACCATAAACTTGTTTAGGGATTGGAAGCAATCTCATGCCATGCACTTGTCCTGGTTTTTCTTCCCTTAATACTTTGTGTAATGCATCACCTTCCCATGCCACTTTTCCCTAATCATTTTTTGCCAACTCTAGTTGATGATCTATGAGATTTTTCAACTCAGCCTATAAGGGAAGAATACATGCATAATCTACTAGTGAGATCATATTATAACACGATATTTGTGAAAGCGTTGCATGTATATAGCATACCACGTGCGCATGTCATGTTTCCTCTTCTCTTTTTGTTTCCCTAGGTAGAACTTTGCTCTATGTGGCTACTTTTTTTCAAGATCATTTTGTCTCTAGAAACAATAGGATGTACAACAATATCAACAAAAACATATAGAAGAGTATGTAACAAAACAAGTTGTCTCACCAAGTCCTCTACTCAACAAGCTTGTCCTTGCCATAGGGGTTGTCTTCCCCTTGCCATAGAGGTTGTCTTCCTCATCACACAACTTCATTATTTCTCTCACCAAGTACCTGTTGCAAAGTACCAATAATGTAATTGCAACATGCATTGTTCAATATTGGCATAACTGTACAAATATAGGTGAAGCAATAGTGTTATATAGTAGCACTTTATTACCTTCCCTTTTTTTACTTCTAGTGATTGACAAGTGCGACCCATTGATCCTCATCCACATCTCTTGGGCACCGCCTATACAACATGAACCTCTTCTTCTTCACATTAAATAGAGATTTTTTTAGTGCTACCTTGTACTGCCTCCAATATCGCCAGTTGATTTAAGAATCCATTTCTTGCATGATTGAGGATAAAAGAACTTTGTCTGAAATCAATTAGAAATATCAAGTTAAGGTTAAACTGCTAATTTAATTTGGCATTGTTTATAAACAAGATGTAAAAATAGATAAGATGTAGAAGAAGATCAGTACATAGGTATGAAAATGAGAGCTATTTATTTACAAAATCTTGTCATAGTTGATAGACTTGTTGTCTCCACCATGCTTTTTCACTAATCTCCAGTCCTTCCTAGTGGATAATAACCTCCATTTCCTTCAAGTGTGTCCAGAAACTGTTCTAACACCCCACCTTCTCCCCCAATAGGTTGCCCAAACCTGTTGTATTTCACTACTATGTGTTTGCCCGCTAGAAGATCCCAAACATCTGGTAACAATTTTACTTCATCATCTTCACCCATATTTTTTTAAAGAAGTACAAATTAAATTTAGGATCACCACAGATACTTTTGATTTTCTTAGCTAGTTTTTCTTTATGTAATTACATTTGTACCTAACATGTTAGGGTCATCATCATCTTGTTACTAAACTTGGATCTCATCATCTCTAGATGCCTGAGCTTGAGGCACTGCCTCATGTTGTAACAATACTTGTTCACTACTATCATGGCTTTTATTGGCATAAGGAGCACTGCTTTGCACTACATTTAGTTATTTGCTTCTACGCATGATACGCCATCTAGTACTACTACATCCATGGTGGCCAAGAGGGAGGAGAGGGAGGAAAGCCAAGGAGGACAAACTGAAAGCCAAGGAGGACAAACTGGAAGCCGAGCATGAATGTGGTAAGTCTACAGGGCGCGAGTGTGGTGAGCTGGCGGCCAAGGTGAATCGGTGATGTGCATAGGTCAAGATCCTTGGTAGAACATATATCTCTTAATTTAGAATCAAGAAAATATTCATATGCATGGCTGGTGTTTACATGCATGTATGTATATACACGTATACGCATGCATGCAGCCTTGCGTGGTCTTCAGTTTGCATGGCATATGTGTGTATGTATGCATGTATGTGCAAACTATTGTAAGGTCTTACGACCTCCCAGGATGACCAATTCCGAACGCTTCAATCTCCTCCGATCGCCTTTTCAACGTGGTCGTAAATTTACTGTAGCAATTTACGACCGCTCCGCGATATCGCTGCCGCTGCCTTCCTTCAGCCGCTCAAGATACCGTGATCGAAGCCTTCTACGATCACGCAGTGATGCTGGCGATCACTGTTCACCGTGGTCGAACACCCGTACGACCATGTTCACTTCCTTCAACGTGGTCGAGTCGCTTCGACCGCGTTCGCCTTCCGGTGTAGTCGTAGCTCGTTACGACCACCTTCGACTCCTTCGACCACATTCACCGTGGTCGTAGCCTTCCTGCGTAGTCGATCCCCTTACGACCACGTTGTTCGCTCCTTAGCGTCGTCGTAAAATCACTGTTCCTTTGCCGTGGTCGTGGCGCCTCCGACTCGCTGCTGGAACTTTGCCGTGGTCGTAACTCCTCCGATCACGCTTGCGGTGATCGTGAGTCCTTCCGACCACGTCTTACGCAAACACACGACAAAACAATGCTCTGTGTTTCTCCTCTTTTTGGTCTTTTCTCAATTGCTTGGTCCTGCGAATACATGGCTCTAAGCCTCTTTTTATACCCGGTTGTCCTACTTTAACATGGGTTCTCAACACCTACTCCGACTCCGAGTCTTATCGACTTCGACTCGTTCGACTTCAGATTTCTTACTCGTTTTGGATTCGATTACTTCAAAACTTGTATACGACTTCTAAACAAGATTATTTACAACATTCTCTCCTAATCTTGTTTCTGACTTCAATCATGCCGATCTTTCTCCTCATCTCCGAGAACTTTATCCGCCCGGTGACTTTGTCAATATATGCGCTTCGTTCTTCGGTTCGATATAGTTGATAGCGATCTTCCCTCTTGACACAATCTCGATATAATGATATCTTGTGTCTATGTGTTTGCTTCTATCATGTAGAACTGGATTCTTGCTCGATGAAATAGCCGATTTGTTATCAACCACGAGCGTTACCTTCAATTTCTTCATCGACAATTCACTCAACGATCGGCGAGCGGACTCCTTGGCAAGATGCTGCGCTTGCTGCGATGTACTCGGCTTCACACGAAGATAATGCAACTACCTTTTGCTTCGAGATTGCCGGCTGATCGGACTCTCCCCAAGCACAAACATTATGCATGCGTGCTCTTTCGATCGTCGACATCTCCGCCATGTCGCTATCATCGTAGCCCGTCGGTGCAATGACTTTCCACCTCCTCTCTTGTACTGAATCCGAGATTCAAAGTACCTTTGATGTATCTCGGGATGTGTTTCACGGCATTCATATGCTCTGAGTCGGTTTCTCCATGAAGCGACTTACGTATCCGACCGCAAGCGAGATGTGCGGTGGTGTGCACCGAATACCGTAGACTTCCGACAATGCTTCTATAAGTCGTGGCATCAGCGGTGATCTGGGCTGTCTTGCTTAACTTCGGATGATTCTCCATTGGGGTTTGACATGGATTGCACTCTTCCATACCTGACTTCTCCAGAATCTTTCGAGCATATCCCGACTGACAAAGTGTTATACCGTTGTCGGTTTGATTTACTTCAATGCCGAGGTAGTAGCACAGAAGTCCCAAATCGGTCATTTTGAACAGCCTCTTCATCTCTTCTTTAAACCTCATAATCTCCTTCGAACTCGATCCAATAATGATCAAGTCGTCCACGTAAACGCCCACGATCAGTCTGTTCTTCGCATCTCCCCTTGTGTACACAGCATGTTCAGAGTTGCTTCTTCTGAACCCGAGTGCTGTTAGACTTTTGTCAAGCTTCAAATTCCATGCTCGTGGTGCTTGCTTAAGTCCGTAGAGAGCTTTGTTCAGCTTCAAGACTTTCTCGGCTTGCTCCTTGGATTGAAAACCCGGCGGTTGAGAGACATAAACTTCCTCCTTAATGTCTCCGTTCAAAAACGCCGTTTTCACATCCATGTGGTGAATCTCCCATCCACCGTTTGCTGCCAATGCAAGAAGTAGTCGTATAGTCTCCATACGAGCTACTGGGGCAAAGACTTCTTCGTAGTCGATGCCTTGTTTTTGAACATACCCTTTCGCCACAAGTCGTGCTTTGTGTTTTACGACTTCTCCCGTGGAATCCTTCTTTACCTTGAAGATCCACTTTAAACCGATTGCTCGATGACCCTTTGGCAAATCGGTGAGTTCCCATGTGTCATTCTCTTCAATTGACTTCAGCTCTTCCTGCATAGCTGCTCTCCAGTATGCATCTCCCTTTGCTTCTTCATAGCTTCCAGGTTCTTCTGCAGTCGTGTAAAGCAGTAGCTCTTGATCCCTTGGTTCGATTTGTGCATAAATCTCACTTATGCTTCTCATCTTTGGTATTCTATCGTTTGAATCTTCTTCATCAGACTCTTCTTCATTAGGTGAGACTTCCTGATCATCAGCACCGATCGAATTTTGGCTTTGAGATGTGGTCGTAGTTTCTTCCGTATTGTCAGCATCGACTGCTTCGACTTCGAAGGTTACCCACTTCGACATGTCTTTCTCAATGTCCTCGTGTTCTTCCCACTCCCAATGTTTGTTCTCTTCGAAGACCACGTCTCTGCTCACATGAATCTTCTCTTCTACCGGATCATAGCACCTGTATGCCTTGGTGCCTGGTTCCGAGCCAAGATAGATCATCCGTTGGCTCCGGTCGTCTAGCTTCTTGAGATAAGTGGATGGCTTCACATGGGCTAAGCATCCGAAGACCCTTAGATGCTCGACATTGGGTTTTCTTCCCGACCACTGTTCATATGGAGTGACTCTATCCAGTGATCGCGTGGTCGCACGATTTAGCAGATAGACAGCATGTCGTACTGCTTCTGTCCAAAGTCTCCCGGGCAGGAATCGGCTCTTCAACAAACTTCGTGCCGTTTCGACCACGGTCCGGTATCTTCTTTCTACGACTCCGTTTTGTTGAGGTGAATACGGAGCCGTGAAGAGTCTTGCAATACCCTTCTCTTCACAAATCGAGTCGAACTCTTTCGCGAGAATTCTCCTCCTCGATCGACTGACCGACTTCACCTTTTTGTCGACCGTTTTGACAAGAGTTATGAACTTCGAAAGTTCGTCTTTGCCTCATCTTTGCTCTTACGCATGTACACCCACATGGCTCTTGAATAGTCATCCACGATCAACATGAAGTATTGATTCCCGGCATCTGTACGAGGTGTGATTGGTCCGCATAGATCCACGTGAACCGGTTCGAGTGGTTGCGAAGCTCAAACTCGTCTGCTGTGGAAACTCTCACGAGTTTGTTTCGCCACGAGCGACCTTCGTCGAGACTTGCTCGGGTGGTCGATTGTCGGTAATCCGACCACCATCTCTTTTCCCGCCATCGTGTTGAGACTCTGGAAATTCAGATGTCCGAATCTTGCGTGCCATAGCCAGGCCGCATCATCGGTTGTAGTCTTCATACACTTTGGCTTGCAAGCTTCAATTTGAATTTTGTATAGACGGTTTACCGTTCTCTGTACTTTCATCAGCAGTCGCTCAGTGTGGTCGTACATCTTCAGATAGGTGTCTTTGAGTTCAATCCGACAACCTTCTTCAGTCAATTGTCCAAGGCTTATAATGTTGCTTCGTAGACTCGGTATGTAATATACATTCGACAATCTCCTCTGGCTTCCATCCTTGCACCGCATCAGGATCGTGCCTCTCCCTTTTATCTGAATGGTCGAGCCGTCTCTGAACTGTACTCTTCCAAGCACATTCTTATTTAATTCGTAAAACATTGAGTACGTACCCGTCATGTGGTTGCTGGCTCCGTTGTCGAGATACCAGTCTGCCGTCCGCTCTTGAGTCTGCTCTCCTTTCTTCAACAGACTCGGAAACACTTTCTCCTCGTTTAATAGAACCATTGTCGGTTCGTCTGCAGTCCAGAGCGACAACAGCAATGTCGGCTCTTTGTGCTCATCCGTTTGAGCCAGGTTTGCTTCCTCTACTTTCTTCTTACTCTGACAATTCGCAGCATAGTGACCATACTTCTTGCAGTTATGGCACTGGATGTGGCTCCGACATTCGGCAGCGTAATGTCCGAATTTCTCGCATGTGTAGCACTGGATATCAGACTTGTCTGTCTGGTGATTGCTATCTCCACGGCCACCACGACCTCCTCGACCACCTCTTCCACGGCCACTCTGGCCATAGCCTCGTCCTTGTCCTCGCCCAAGAGACGCGCCGCGGCCACGACCACGTCCACGACCGCCCCTTGATGACGATTCTCCTCGGTTCCTCGTGTCATCCTTTACAAACAATGCTTGTTGGTTGTAAGGCCCTTTTCCTTCATTGTCGGCT
The DNA here is from genome assembly GCA_036346575.1 of Dendrocalamus sinicus. Lineage (NCBI taxonomy): Eukaryota > Viridiplantae > Streptophyta > Magnoliopsida > Poales > Poaceae > Dendrocalamus > Dendrocalamus sinicus. Next base: position 23,432,335 of record CM070647.1, read on the forward strand.
TGGTAACTTTTCAGAAGCTGCTCGTGTGCTCTGGCGCCCGATTACCTCCTCCACCTTCATCTTCGAGAGGTCTTGTGAGTGCGTGATCGTAGTTCGACCGGAGAAACTTCTCGGCAGTACTCGTAGATACTTCTTCACCGCCACCTCATCTTTCAAGTCGTCGCGAGAGATTTGATCTCGTTCGACTTCATTAAACTTCCTGACAATTCTTCCACATGTCGGTCTCTTCCCATCTTCAATGATTCAAACTCACTCCTCAATGTTTGAAGTCGAACTTCCTTCACTCGATCTACTCCTTGGTGCATTATCTGCGAGTAGTCCGGCGTCTTCGCCGTCTCCTTGCCGACGATCTGTCGCATCATCGAGTCGGGCACAGCTTGATAGATTGCTGCCATCGCCATCTTGTCGAGACGATCATCGAGGACCTTGTCCTTCTCCTTCGGTTCAACCGCACCCGCACTCACATGCGATCATGTTGACCTTCATCTTCATCGCCCGATCGGGTAATTATCCGAACGAGGATCGAATCTGCAGCGACACGCTTTCCTTCATCTTTGAAGCCTCCGCCATGGTTCACCGAGGCTCTGATACCAACTGTTGTAAGGTCTTACGACCTCCCAGGATGACCAATTCCGAACGCTTCAATCTCCTCCGATCGCCTTTTCAACGTGGTCGTAAATTTACTGTAGCAATTTACGACCGCTCCGCGATATCGCTGCCGCTGCCTTCTTTCAGCCGCTCAAGATACCATGATCGAAGCCTTCTACGATCACGCGGTGATCTTTGGCGATCATCGTTCACCGTGGTCGAACACCGTCGACCACGTTCACTTCCTTCAACGTGGTCGGAGTCGCTTCCGACCACGTTCTGGCCTTCCCGGTGTAGTCGTAGCTCGTTACGACCACCTTCGACTCCTTACGACCACATTCACCGTGGTCGTAGCCTTCCCTGCGTAGTCGATCCCCTTACGACCACGTTGTTCGCTCCTTAGCCGTAGTCGTAAAATCACTGTTCCTTTGCCGTGGTCGTAGCGCCTCCCGACTACGCCTGCTGGAACTTTGCCGTGGTCGTAACTCCTCCTGATCACGCTTGCGGTGATCGTGAGTCCTTCCGACCACGTCTTACGCAAACACACGACAAAACAATGCTCTGTGTTTCTCCCTCTTTTTGGTCTTTTCTCAATTGCTTGGTCCTGCGAATACATGGCTCTAAGCCTCTTTTTATACCCGGTTGTCCTACTTTAACATGGGTTCTCAACACCTACTCCGACTCCGAGTCTTATACGACTTCGACTCGGTTACGACTTCAGATTTCTTACTCGTTTTGGATTCGATTACTTCCAAAACTTGTGTACGACTTCTAAACAAGATTATTTACAACACATACGGCCGCTGCATATGAGAATTTGGTTTTTGATTTCTAGTTGGTTAGGAGGTTTGAGTCGAGTCCTTCATAATTACTAGGTTTGGATCCTATTCACTTTATGCTAAGGAGTTTGAGTTGGAGGTGTTTTGTTCCAATGTGCACAATATATGGGGTAGGACGCCCATGTAAATAGTAGGTGGACATTGTTTATTTTCTCTATCGAGTCAAAAATTTAGAAAATGCTGAGATGGTGACATATCCTTGTGGTCCGAGTTCTTGACAAACCGATCTAGGGTTTGTTTTGTTTGTGTGTGATCAAGGGAGTACATCCTTGGGGACACACTGAATCCACGGGATTCCTTTCTTTTAATCGTGCTCCTTGATTCTCACAGGTTGGAGGAGAATACAGGATTAATTCCTGCTGTGGTGAATGAGGGAAGTTGCTACCGTGGCTGTTGATTGATCGACAGATTGCTGCTCTGACCATTGTGAACAACTGCTGCTATTGCTATCTCTGTTTGAAGGAGGTAGACACAAAAGTGCTGATTAGCTGCTGTAGGGAACCAGGAGCTGTTGGAGCAGTTCAATTACTACTGCTGCTACTACTTGTTTGGTGCTGAAGAGGCTTGGCACAGGAAAAGCTGTCCACATCTACTACTACTTTGGAGAATCGATCAGCATAGCCGTTCTACTCATCAAGTTATTGCAGATCCATCTATTAGTGCTTGCTACTGTTGTGTGTGGATATTGCACCTAAGGAGTCAGGCTAGGCTGTGGTGTATTATACACGTACAAATACTAATCTAGCTGTGATAGAGAATTGGCAAAATTTGTTGCTAGTATTTGATTGGCCCAGATAAAAAGGAAATTGCTCTGCTGTGGATATTGTTTGTACCATGAAAGATCAGGCCAATTGACATACAAATTAGTGTTCTCTAATTTTTGTCGTACCATCTTGGTATCAGAGCTTGGTTGATCATGATACATGGTTACTGAATTTTTCTTGATGGCGGGTTCCATGAAGACCGATGATGGCGAAACGGTTGATACTCATGAGCCAATCAGGAAGGCACCCCAATATGTGGTGTCTTTGCTGCCTGAGGTGCGACAAGGGCTTGAAGCTATACGTGACTACTTCTTGGGTTGTCACTGAAAACTTGAAAGCAAGGTTGATGATTTGGGAGCGTGAATTAACATATTAACAAATGCAATATGTAACCAGTCACCACAATTTTAGCAAGCTGAACAGGTTCCTCAATATCCTGAATGACATGCACTATATCAAGATGACGACCAAGAGGAGGACTTTGGTGGTGCAACGGGTTTGCTCCACAACCGCGCTATACTCAAGGCTACTGTGGTAGAGGCATGTGCGACAGACGAGCTACCCATGGTGGAGGCATGCATGATGGTGTTGGTTTTGCTCAACGTGTTGCCGTGGATGATGGCATTTGGTGGGTAAAAATTTCTATCTCATCATTCAATGGTAAAACTGAATCGGATGAGTACTTAGAGTGGAAAAAGCACATGAAACAAATTTTTGACAGCCATCACTACATCGAGGACAAGAAGATTTGTTTGGCAATAATTGAGTTCACTGGATATGTTCCAGTTTGGTGGAACCAATTATATCGTGTAGGAGCTCGTCTGGTTACTTAGGTGCAATTGAAGAATATCTTGAGATGGTGTTTTGTTCCATCATACTACACTAGGACCTTGTACAATCGGCTGCAACAATTACACCAAGATAACGGGTTGAATGAGGATGTGCAAGATAGGTTCAGGATGGTCTATTATTATAACATTCAAGACTTGGTGCATCAAGCCAAATGTGCCGAACAATAATTGAAGCACAAACAAGCCAAGGGTGGGTATGCAAACACTCAAATAACCTTATGGAGGCGTCCACTATAGCAAGACGATGATGTTGGTTCACATTTCAAAGTGACAATATCACACTATTCAAATGGGGCTCTTTCAAAGGAGGCAAGCAATGGAGATAAAGAAGCAACTAAAACTGATTCTAGTTTACCTTCTAATGCTCGTGCTAGAGAAATTAAGTGTTTTAAATAAAAGGGAAGAGGGAATATGATGCGAGATTGCCTTATCAATGAAAAGGGCTCCTCACTAAAGATGGCTACATGTTGGTGAGTTCTAGTAGCGCATTTGAGAGTGAAAAGTTAGAAGGGGAAGAAGAGTATAGGTCCATTCATTTTGAATTAGGCCCAACTATTGATCAATTAGATTTTTCTTCTAAAGGTGGAATGAACATGCTCATCAAGAAGGTCGAAGGTGTTGAAATTGAAACAAAGGGGCAATGGTACAATGTTTTCCAAATGGAGTGCAAGATCAAAAATAAAGCATGCAAGTTGATCATAGATGGTGGGAGTTACACTAATGTAGTTAGCAAAGATTTGGTGTATGCTTTGGGGCTATCTACGTGGAGACATCCTCAACCACACCATGTGGAGTGGCTATACAATCCGGGAGGTTAAAAGGAACTCATAAGATGCATGTTCTATTTGTTGTTAGTGACTATGCTGACAAGGTGGATTGCGATGTAGTTTTAATGAATGCATATTTGTTATTATTGGGAAGACCATGGCAATATAATCACAATGCTACATATGAGGGCTGGTCCAACACATACACCTTTGTACATGGGGGAAAGAAGTATGTGCTGAAACCAATGATTGATAGTGCTATACATGATGTGATTTCAGTAACCAAGAGGAAAGCTCCCAAGATTACCCAAAGCTGAAGACGGCCAAGAGGGAGGAGAGGGAGGAAAGCCAAGAAAGACAAACTAGAAGCCAAGCGCGAACATGGCAAGTCTGTGGGCCGTGAGTGTGGCAACCTGGCAGCCAAGGTGAATCAGTGCATGTGCATAGATTAGGATTCTTGGTACAAGATATTTACATTCCACATGTCTCTTAATTTAGAATCAAGAAAATATTTACATGCGTGGCTGGTGTTTATATGCATGTATGTATATACACGTATACGCATGCATGTACACGCATGCAACCTTGCGTGGTCTTCAATTTGCATGGTGTATGTGTGTACGTATGCATGTACGTGCATATTGCTGCCACATCCGAAAATTTGGTTTTTAGGTGGTTTGAGTCCGAGTCTTTTTTCTTAATTACCATGATTGGTTCCTATTCACTTTAGGCTAAGTAGGAGTTTGAGTCGGAGGTGTTTTGTGCCTATGTGCACAATATATGGGGCAGGATACCCATGCAAATAGGAGGTGGGCATTGTTTATTTTCTCTATCAAGTAAAAACTTCAGAAAACACCGAGATGGTAACATATCCTTGTGGTTCGAGTTCTTAACAAACCAATTTAGCGTTTGTGTTGTTTGTGCGTGATCAAGGGAGTACATCCTTGGGGATGCACTAAATCCACTAGATTCCTTTCTTCTAATCGTGTTCGTTGGTTCTCACAAGTTGGAGGAGATTATAGGCTTAATTGCTACTGCGGTGAACAAGGGAAGTTGCTATCATTGTTGTTGATCAATTGACAGAATGCTAGTCTGGCTGCTATGATCAACTGCCACTACTGCTATCTCTGTTCGAAGGAGGCAAGCACAGAAGTTCTGATCGGCTGCTGCAGGGGACCAGGAGTTGTTGGAGCAATTCAATTACTGCTACTGCTACGTCTTGTTCGGTGCTAGATAGGATTGGCATAGGAAAAGCTGTCCACGTCTACTACTACTTAACAAGTTATTGCTAATCGATCTATTGGTGCTTGCTACTGTTGTGCGTGAAGGTTGCACCCGAGGAGTTAGGCCAGGTCGTGGTGTATTATACACGTACAAGTACTAATATAGTTGGCTGCATGATTATAGAATTGATGGAATTTGTTGCTGGTATTTGATTGGTCCAAATAAAAAGAAAATTGCTCTGTTGTGGATATCGTTTGTATAGTGAAAGATCGAGCCAATTCGCATACAAATTAGTGTTCTCTAATTTGTGCCGTACCAACACATTTTTCCTGCAAATTGAATTGTTGTTATCATCACCATTTGCTGTTGAATGTCATAAAACAATGTGCATTTTATTACTATTTGATTGCATTAAGCAAGATTTGTAATACCACTTTTAGGAAAACAGAAACAAGTTTCTGGAGGGAATAAACCAAGCAGGAGAGAATAAACCAAGTAGTAGATAAGCAAGACCACAAACCAGTAAGCTATCCATGTAGATAAACTAGACTTAGTATTTAAATGGACTGCAGTCATGAAGGGAAATCAAACATTAATTTTGATATTATTTCAACAATACAGCACTAGTTCCCTTTTTTTTGACATAGATAGATGTTGATACTGACTTTTACTTGAAGGGAAATCTTTTGCGATTCAAGGGAACCTAGCACATCTGTTGCTGAATTATTTATTAAACAAATTCAAAATGAAAGAAAACTCACTTGTGGTTGTTTCCATAGTAGGTCGCAAATTCGTGCTGAGGAGATGTAAGTAGCACAGCGCCACTGGCAATAGTGATCAACACACGTGTGAAGCGAGACCACACCAACACGCAGCTCAAGAGCAAATTTATTGGATTGCCATGTATTGGAATAAACAATTAACCAAATTACTCTTGATAATAAGGCATGAGAAGAATGGGGAATGGAAAGATAAAAGGCCAAACAATAGATCAGACTCGAAAGGCGAAATGAATGTACAGTGTTGTCCCATAGCAGCAAGCATTGAGTCAACCAACCTAGGTCACTAGGCATACAGTAGCCCAAGCAACTGCACAGATTGGGCAGACTCCTTCAGTTTGTCGACCCCCCTGATGTGACCACGCCACAAACACATACGACAATTGCGTCCAATATCAAGATTGAACTAAAAGTGAATTCGTTTCTTCATACTCAACATATTTTAAATGAGAATATGATACTACCTAATGATGAAAATATATATTTTTACAGCACCACGTCACTTTTACACCAATTCAAGCAAGAGTTCAAGATGGACACGTTTTGGAATCCAATTCGGCCTCCAGATCAATTCGGATTCAGCCTGACAGGCCCAACTTCAAATATGCATAACTTTCACATATGAAGTCCGTTTGAGGTCCACGAGTACTTGTTAGAAAGCTTTTCTCATCCTCTTTCCAATGGATCTGGTATCACCTCTAAATTTCGTCTGTGCGCACCGCAATCATCAAAAGAGTCCGCGTTGGACACGTACTGGAATCGGATTCGGACTGCTGCAATGGTGCAAGTTTAAACGGACGTAACTTTTTCATACGGACTCCGTTTGGGACGTTCTTGGACTTGATGAAAAGCTTATCAAGTCTACTTTATAAAGGATTCAATCCCATCTTCAAATTCTATCCGAGCTGGCCGCAATCATCAAAAGAGTCCGTATTGGGCACGTACTAGAATCGAAGTCGGACTGCTGCAATGGTGCAAGTTTAAATGGACATAACTTCCTCATACGGACTCCGTTTGGGACGTTCTTGTACTTCATGGAAAGCTTATGAAGTCTACTTTCCAATGGATGTAACCTCATCTTCAAAATCCATCTGAACTGGCCGCAATCATCAAAAGAGTCCACATTGATTTCTGAGTCCGAGTCAAAAAGGGTGCCGCGCCACCACCACTTGGGCCCATGTGCCTTGTAACCCTAGGACGTGCACTTGGACACCACCCCTGGTCGTTCTCCCTATATAGGAGCCGCCGCCTCCGTTGCTAGGACTTGGATTTCGTTGAGTTTAGGTTTAGCCATTATGCAAACTTCTGTTCTTCAGTTGTGTCGGACGACCACCTGTCAAGACAGCCTTCGGAATCCCACCTTTTGAACTCAATTTATATATTTGCAATTTCAGATTTATTGTTATCTTGTTCTTGTTTGTTCTTCAGTTGAATGTAGGAATAGACCTTCGTGGTCAGGTCAACCGCGTTCTTGGCACGATTGATAACATCTTGGGGTTGGTTCAGCGATTGCTAAGGTGCAAGCGACGTCGTTTGGTTGTAGTCGGATCGCAAGGGTCACCTCCACCAAAATCGAAGTTATCATCCTATCGGAAGATCGGGACCCCATTGCCTTATCAGTTGGTATCAGAGCTTCAGCTGACCGGTAGGAATTTCTTGTATCCATGTTAGTAGATTGGTTTTTATTTCCTATAGTCCAAAAAAAAATTGCCCCACAAAAAGAGTTAATTCCCGCTATCCAAACCTCGTTGTGCCTTTCAATCTATTAGTTTTAGTTTGCTAAATTGAATTTGTGTCCATTTCAGCTTTGTCTAGTTGCTGGTCATATCCTTGATTCCATAAAAAATCCAAACAAAAAAAATTCCCCCATCACAAACCCTAATTCCAATTCGGCTGATTTTTCCTTTCTCTGCAGCCGCCACCAAAAAAGCCATAACTTTTGATTCCGTGATCCTTTTTGAGTAGGGGTAAAAACGGATCGGATAGTTTCCGTCGGATCCGGACGGATACGGATACGGATTGTGTCGGATCGGATTTTTTTCGGATAGTTCTCGGATCGGATACGGATACGGATTTTTTTATCGGATCTGAATCGAATCTGATAAGCCTAGTATCCGTCGAATATGGATATGGATACGGATTATCCGGATAATACGAAAATGGATATCCGAGGGGAGGGGAGGCACTTTAATTTTTATTTTTGATTTTTGGATTTCAGAAAAGCCTGGGAAATTCATTTAAGCTCAGAAAAATATGAAATAAACTCCAAAAATTCCAGCAAAATTCACAGAAATTCCTGGTGACATTTTGGACTTAATAAAAATATTTCCAACTAATGTTAGTATTTAATTTTCATACTTAAAAATACTTTTTAATTTCAAAAGTAGACCTTTAAACTCCAGAAAATCCAGGAAACCAAATAAAAGCCAAATAACTCCAAATAATTAATTTAAAGTTGGATTTTTATAGAAAATCAAAATATCAATTTATTTAATATCTATTTTTTGGTTTTCACTTAATTTACTTTTCAAATCAGCCTTTTTCAAAAACAGAAAATCCAGGGCAAAACCCAAAAATAAAATTTAGGTAACAAAAATATTTATTTTTATTTAAATTTTATTTTAATTAATTTTTATTTATTTTTATTTTAATAAAAATCTGGGTTGTTACAACTTGATGGATGAAATGGAGGAATGAAATGTTCTTATGTTTGTTCAAATTGCTGTCATGTCATCATGTGTATTCCATAAATTGCACGTTGTTGTTACTTATGTAGTTATGTTATGATCGACTATTGGGTATATTTTCATTGTAGATGAAAAGACTATGCTTGTTTAGATTTCATAAATGTTTTGACAAAATGAACTATTTACGTATTTTCATTAATTTTGGATGTATAGTTTAAGAGGTTTTCATGTTCCGATAAATATTCGTAACCGTATTCGTTTCGATTCGTATTCGATCCATATCTGTATTTGATATTATTCATATTTGTATTCGTATTCAAGTTATCCGTATTCGTATTCGTATCCGAAAAAAAAATGAAAACAAATATGGTAGAGGCATTATCCGTCTGTATCCGATCCGTTTTCACCCCTATTTTTGAGTGAGACCACTGTCATTGGATTCATAACTTAATTATCTATCTTCCTGTAAAATTTTGCTTCAATCCAGTACGGCAGTAAAAAGATATCTGCGGTGCAAGTTGACCTAAAATTCCAGATTGAATCTGCAATAGTCGGCACTTGTGAATTTTGTGCGAATTTCTCGGTCGGTTTCCAGAACATGGCCCCAAAACAAAAGTTGTAGAAAAAGACGTCAGGAAACGGGAAAAAAGAATCATTGAAAAAGAGGCAACAAACAAAAAGTTACGGTCGAAATACCGACGTGCTATCCAGTGGACAGAAATCTTCAGTTTTCAAGATTGAGGTCAATCCTTGTGTTCTTCAATTTCAGATTGCATTCAATTGAATTATCTTGTATTTACCACTCCCATACATTGCCATACACTTATTCTAGCCTTCTTCCATCTTTGGTTGATCAGCAACATAGGCTAAGTGCTAGATACGAACTATAATTCAATTCTGTGCAATTTCTGAAATTAATTGATTGTTTTCCTTTGCTACAAAATACATAGCCTATCGAAGCTCCACTTTTCTACTAACCGAATAGGTCTCGCTGTACCTTGCAATCGCTTTACTTATCACTTAAGTTAGATTTATCACGAACCAGCCACCGGTTGCACCACCTGTTTGCTTTGGTAAGAACTTGTAAGAATTTGGTAAGAGCTTGAGAGATGCATTACTTGAATTGAGCCTCCATATCCTAGTAGTTGATTAGAACATATACTTGTGATTTGTTTCCTTGTTTGCTACTAACCATGGCAGGTTCACGGGATGCTTATAAGATAGATCCAAATTTTCTTCGAGCCATTGACCGGGAGCGCAAAGAAATTCGCGAAGAAGATGCACGCTTAAGACAAGCTTCTTCACCATGGGAGGTATATGATCGTTGTTGTGGTTATAGACCAAACAGAGAGAGAGTATGGTAGTGAAGAATTAGGTGAGTAATGGCTTAGGGTCTCTTCCCATGGCCTGTGTTGTATATATATGTCCACATGAAGAGTACTTTTACCTTTATACCCTTACATCTGAGTGTTCCCCTTAGGGGTACTTATGTCATTATACATGTCCCATTTTGGGCCTTACATTCCTCTAACAGGCTGCTGGGCTTAGGTGGGGGCCACCCCTACAACAGGAGCCTCTCATGGTGAAGGGCTTCATGGGCCGAAGCCATGCTGCCGAGCCCTTTGGCCCCCTCCGTCTCTGCGGCATGTGAGCTTTTCCAACATCCGTCAAAGCCTTGCTGCTTGGTGTAGTGTTTGTCCTGTCGCGAAGATATGGTGCCGGGCGGCTTGGCGAGGCCTTCGTCGCCCCCACGGTCCTACTGTAGTGGGGTCGAGGTTACCGTTCAGGGCGAAGGTCGAGGTTGGGGTCGACGTAGAGACCGAGGGGTCCGACGTTGGCGTAGGGGTCGGAAGCGAGGTCGAAGTCGCCTTCAATTTGGCGGGGTTGGCGGTTGCCCTGGCCAAATTGGAGGTGTTGGCGGAGTCGGATGCCGAGTGCCCCTGACGTTGAGTGACCGCCGGCCTGCCTAGTGAGGCATGGCTGATGCGGCACGAGACTTAGGCGTCGTGGCCATACCATGTTGCGATGTTCCTTCTTCTGGCCGTCCACGTGGCGAGATGTGCTTGACGCGGCGCAGGTCTTGTAGCGTCGCGGTCGTACGATGCTGCGACGCTCCTCCGTCGGTTGGGCTTTCCTTCCGCCGATTGGACTTCCGCCGATTGGGCTCCCCTGCTGATGGGGTATATATATCACGCTGGTGCGGCATTGTACCTGCATTGTGCACTCGAATAGGTGTTGCTCCCCTAAAATGGGCCCCTTCGGTGCATCCACATTCCGTAGCAGCGTTACGCTGCTTGGGGGATGTTGATGTACTGATGGAGGCCTATTTTTCTTGGGAGCTCGATTAGCGTCTGTTACCGGCAACTGTTCGCACTTGTTGCTTTCATGCTGCGTTTCTGCATATGGCGACAAGGTTGCCCTGTTCTCATAGATAGGCCCACCTTCAATCGGGTTTTCTGATTAGACCCCTCAACATTACTTTTCCAAGAATGTTGGTGCATCGAAGGTGGCCTGTTTATGAGAACAAGCCAAAACTTGACGTGACGTGGCCTCCGCCTTTACCATACGCGGGGAATGCCGACGGGCAAGTCCTTGCGCACGAGCCCGCTCCTCGAAGTCGAAGTCGAAGCGTCTCATCTGCAGCGGAGATCTTGAAGTCGTTGCCGCTGGGGTTGATCGACTCGTGGCTTACATTGACGCACCCCGGCGCGGTCCTAGGGTCGGGCCGGAAGCGAGCCGCCTCTGGGCGAGCTCGGGTTGAGTGGCCGGAGTCTCCCCGCTAGAGCAGGGGCCTGCCCATCTGGAGTTGTGCAGGCCGAAGAGGCCTGCTGGTTGGTTGCCCCGATAGGTCGGGGTGTAGGCCGAGGTCTCTGTATGGCGCTACTGTCATTATTCCCACGGGTGCGATCACATGGCGGGGTGGCATGTCTTGGAGTCGGAGCGGCTTCCAGCGCCTTCGCAACGGTGTCCCTTCGCATAGGTACGGCCAGAGTCGGGGTCAGGGCCTCGTTACTGGGGCGAAGACCCCGTTTGGACTGTTGCGGTTGGTGGGTCCGAAGAACCACGCCGCACGCGCCGGAAGCTGTGTCGGATCGTGCAACCTGCATTTAGTCCCTGCGCTGACCAACACGCGGTGGGACGCTAGCGGCGTGTCGTGCGGTGACAAGACACCGTACGACCACGGCCTACGTGTGCCATCGCGACGCTTCGGCTCCGAATATGGGGAGGTGAATGGTTGTCATTCGCCGTCTGCGCTTACCGATGGTGGGAGGCGAGGGGACTTTAAATACCCCCCGTGGTATTGTGCCTGCGCCTCCTCCATACGCTTTCTGGTTGTTCACGCCGCCTCCTATATTTGCTCCTCTTGCTCCTACGCTCCTTTTCGCCGTTGAGTACCCCGTGGACCCCAATGGCAACTTGCGACGATCGTGCTCAGATGGGCGGCTACGCCATCCGCCGGCGGTCCTCGCCGCTTGAGGTGAAATACACGCTCGAGCAACGCGATCCGGCAGCGGCAGACAAGTGGTGGGCGGCGAAGAAGGAGGGTCCGTACTCCAGCGACTTAGGCCGCACGCTCGTGATTGAGGACACAATCCGATCACTGTTGCGCGAGGGGAGGCTATCGGACTGCCAAGCGGTGTGGCTGCCCACCGATGAGGAGACGGAGCCGCGCCCTGAGAAGTCGGAGGCGATCGTCTTCGTCGCCTACTTCGAAGCCGGGCTTCATATCCTGTCCGCGGTGATTGTTGGGGATGTGCTGCGGACCTTCAAGCTGGAGTTGTCACAGATGACTTCGAACGTGGTGGCTCACCTTGCCGTGTACAGCTGGGCCCTGCGCTCGGAGGCGTGTTGGCCCAGCGCTTCACTGTTCGCATATTTGCACGAAGCCCGGTGCCAACCGAAGGAGCGGAAGGGCGGGGCGTTGTCGAACTTCGGCAGCGTCAACTTCATCCTGCGGTCGTCATGCAGGCAGCTCTTCCTAGCGAACTCGACTCGAGCAAAATAGGAGTCCGGCTGGATGAGACGGTGGTTCGATCACTGTGTAACGAGTGGTAGCGACCTCGAGTGTACGGGCAACCGATTGCCTTCAAGACCTCGCCCGGCCTAACGCTCGACGCCGAAGATCGGTGGAGGGCGCAAAGGCTTGTGGGGATCACCGCCCGCTTCAACATGCGTGACCTCGCCGAGGAGTACATAATGTACGGCGTGGCACCGCTCGTCCATGAGTGGCGCCTCGCCGCCGAGGAACCTCAGGACGACAATGTCCTCCCATCCATTTGCTCACTGCCGTCGCCCTCTGGTCCTCATAAGCCTCGACAATGCGCTTCCTTTCCTTCATGTGTACTGCGTTGCGTCTAATCGTGCCCCCCAACCTGCGCAGGAGTTCGCATGGAGGACGCGGAGCGAGCAGCGCGCGTGTTCCTTGAGCCATATACCACCAAAGAGCACAAGAAGCGCGCGACCGCGACTGCGGAGGCGGGGCTAGGGCGGGTAAACCGCGCGTGCGAGGCTATGGGCCTTCGCGTGCCAGAACGCGCCCCTCCAGCCTCGCAACATCACGGCGACGGTGCCGTAGGGATGAAAGCGCCGTCCCGCGGGAGGGCCTGAACTACTTTGACCGCGCCCGGTGCAACGGCTGCGGCCGCCTCTGTCGAAGCAGCGAACGCAGAATCGGATTCGGCGAAGTACGCCGACTCGGATCTGGAGGAGGGCGCGGGCGCCGGGGGCGAATAGTCCTTGGGCGGCGCCAGGGATGGAGAGCGCTGCGTGGGCTACCGGGAGGGGGAAGTCCCGACGCCCACGACAGTCGCCGAGGCAAAACCGGTGTTGGCCAGCGGCACCGGGGCGGAGCCCTTGTCCGCGGCCACGACGGTGCTGGGGTTGCCCACTGTGGGGGTAAGTGCGGTGGGGCCTCTGTCGACGGTAGCGGACGAGACTGAGATGCCTTTCGCGGAGCTTATGAGGGTGGAGCCTCCGCCCGCAAGCGTTGCGGTCGCAGGGGCCCCGTCTGCGAGCGTTGCTGCTGTGGAGGCCCCTTCTGCGGTGGTTACTGAGGCGGGATCCTCTCCTCCTCAAGCGAAGCGGCCACGCCTGCGATCCCCCCTTCACCAGACTTCGAGGGGGTTTGCCGTAGCGACCGGCATTAGGAGCCTATGGGACCCCGACTCACACACCGAAGTCCCTGTGCCTCACGCTCCAGCTCCTCAAGTCGTGGTGACCGTGGCGCGGGAACCGCCGGCTTTGGGTCCCCACGCGAAGGCTCCACCAATCCCAGAGCCGACGCTGTCCACGGGGGTTGGTGCTGCTGCCGACCTGTCCGAGGCTGAGGAGGTGCTTGCGCGAAGCCCACCGTCTGCCACCGAGGGTAAGCTACCTTGGCCTGCCTTGGCAGCGCTTTTTATGAGACTTAGACCGGTATCTTTTCTTGCAGCGATACTTATCCCGGAAGACGGGGCAGCCTTCGAGATGTGAGGGCCTCGATACTGGCGGCGCGGCCGCCGCGCGCCTGAGCCCAGCAGACTTCGTTCCTCCATCGGAGGCACTGAGGGCATGGCGTGGGATTGCGGATGACGCGGCCACCAGCATTGGCCAGCAAACGTTGCTGACCTACGGGACGGGGCGTCTTGGGGACGCACTGGAGGTATCGGGAGTGAGGGTAAGTACCTGACCTTAGAACCACTTATGGCCGTATGAAAGCGTGCTGACCCCCTTCGTCGCGCAGACCCTCGTGCTGGCCCAAGCATTGCAAACGGTTTACGCCCGGGAAGAAAGGGAGCTACGTGTTAAGCTGCAAACCGCCGAAGCGGCGCTGCGCGAAGCTGCGGGGGCGCGGTCTGCCCAAGATGGTGGTGTCTGCCGCTTGGAAGCCGAGTGCGCATGTCTGAAGTCGCACGCCGAGGAATTCGTCGCCGCGGCCCAGGCGTCAGCCGCAGAGGCGACGCGGCAGGAAACTACCGCGGAGCGAGACGGCTTAGTGCAACAGGTCGCTGCGTTGGAGAGGGAGAACAACGAGCTTGCCGCCTCTTTAACGGAGCGGGATCGAGCCTTGGGCGACGCTTCGGTAGCTGCTTGGGACGCTATGTTGGCCCTGGAAGACACCCTTAAGGGGCTCATCGCCGAAGTGTCGACACGCTCCTTCCGGCCCGAGGACCTGTCGCGATCTCTTCGGTGGATCGGAGACGCGGCCGACATTGCACGCGGTGCCGCGACGACCTTTGGCAACCACTGTGCCTACGTGGCGTCATGTCTGGTATGCGTGCTCCTGTGCCTCCGCGGCTGTGAACATGTTGTCGGGCTAGCCGATCCTCGACTGGAGATGCCCGCTGGAGGCGGGGTAATGTCCGGTGCCGTGTGCGCCGTTCGCCGTGCCGTGAAGTTCTTCCATGAGCGGATATGGGAGTACTGCGGGGAGGCCACGGCCATAGTCGAGCTGCGGAATAACCTACACGGCGAGGGAAACCTTGGCCAGTTTCTGGATGAGGTCCCGCGAAGTGACGAGGATGGCGCTGCGGCCTCGGAGGACGCTGCGAACCCACAGGTGTGACGGCAGGTTGTCGCGTGTTGGCGTGCGTTGTAACCGATGCCGTTTCTTTTGTGAATAAAGTACAAAGCTGCTTTGCCGCTGTTCTGATCTTTGCCCCTTGTTCCGAGCAGCACACAGCCAGGGCCGGCTGCTAATTTCCGACCTTGCGACCCGACGGCGTCTTCGGCGCTGGCGAAGGGCCGAGGAAGCGCTGGATTTTTGGGCGGGTCGGGCCTCTTCGAGCGAAGCCTCGGCACGGACGCGTGTTAAGGATGAGTCTGCCGAGTAGCGGCCTCATACGCCGGAGGTGTTTGTACGCCTTTGTAACTCGCCTTTGTAAGCGTCCTTAACGAATGCAAAGAATAATCTTGGTTGGAACTTGCGAAGTGCGTCTCCACCCCCCTGGCTACGTTGTCCCATGGTTCAAAGTATATGCGCGAGCGCTCTGTCCCCTACCCTTCGAAGTGGTGGCAGCGGAGCTGACGCCTTAGTCGAGGTGGACGCGCGAGCGCTTCGTCCCCTACCCTTCGAAGTGGTGGCAGCGGAGCTAACGCCTTAGCTCGAGTAAATGCGCGAGCGCTCCGTCTCTTACCCTTCGCAGTGGGGGCAGCGGAGCTGGCACCCTAGTCGAGGTAGACGCGCGAGCGCTCTGTCCCCTACCCTTCGAAGTCGTGGCAGCGAAGCTGGCGCCTTAGATCGAGTAGACGCGCAAGCGCTCTGTCCCTTACCCTTCGAAGTGGGGGCAGCGGCGCTGGCGCCCTAGTCGAGGTAGACGCGCGAGCGCTCCGTCCCCTACCCTTCGAAGTGGTGGTAGCGAAGCTGACGCCTTAGCTCGAGTAGCCGCGCGAGCGCGCTCCGTCCCCTACCCTTCGAAGTGGGGGCAGCGGAGCTGGCGCCCTAGTCGAGGTAGACGCACGAGCGCTCCGTCCCCTACCCTTCGAAGTGGTGGTAGCGGAGCTGGCACCTTGGTTCGAAGTAGAGGCGAGCACTCCGTCCCTTAGGGTTGTGCGAGGACAGCCTCTGGTGCCTTTCGCTCGCGCGTGCGCTCACGCGGGAGCTAGCCTCTGGTGCGTCACCTTGGTACTTCGCGGGGTGCGCAGGGATAGCCTCCGCGTCTTTTTTATACTCCGGAGAGTGCGTGGTATCGACATCCACATCTTATTTATACTCCGAAGAGTACGCACTGGAGCAATGCCCATGCGTGCGCGGGGTTCGCGTCTTGTTTATACTCCGCAGAGTGCGTAGGGATAGCCTCCGCGTCTTTTTTATACTCCGGAGAGTGCGCGGGATCGACATCCATGTCTTATTTATACTCCGAAGAGTACGCACTGGAGCAATGCCCATGCGTGCGCGGGGTTCGCGTCTTGTTTATACTCCGCAGAGTGCGCAGGGATAGCCTCCGCGTCTTTTTTATACTCCGGAGAGTGCGCGGGATCGACATCCACGTCTTATTTATACTCCGAAGAGTACGCATTGGAGCAATGCCCATGCGTGCGCGGGGTTCGCGTCTTGTTTATACTCCGCAGAGTGCGCAGAGATATCCTCCGCGTCTTTTTTATACTCCGGAGAGTGCACGGGATCGACATCCACGTCTTATTTATACTCCGAAGAGTACGCACTGAAGCAATGCCCATGCGTGCGCGGGATTCGCGTCTTGTTTATACTCCGCAGAGTGCGCAGGGATAGCCTCCGCGTCTTTTTTATACTCCGTGGAGTGCGTGCGGAGGTAAGCCTCGACGCTACGTCTTATTTAGAGTTCGTGGACTGCGCACGAAGGCAAGCCTCTGCGCGTTGCGGGCAGTGAAATTGCGTGCGGAGGCGGACCCCAATGCTACGTCTTATTTATACTCCGTGGAGTACGCAGGGATAGCATCTGCGTCTTTTTTATACTCCGTGGAGTGCGTGCGGAGGTAAACCTCGACGCTACGTCTTATTTAGAGTCCGTGGATTGCACGCGAAGGCAAGCCTCTGCGCGTTGCGGACGGTGAAATTGCGTGCGGAGGCAGACCCCAACGCTACGTCTTATTTTCTCCGTGGAGTGCGTGCGGAGGCGGACCTTGACGCTACGTCTTATTTAGAGTCCAGAGACTGCGCGCGGAGGCGAGCCTCCGCGCGTTGCGGGCAGTGAAATTGCGTGCGGAGGCGAGCCTCGATGCTACATCTTATTTATACTCCGTAGAGTGCGTGCGGAGGCGGACCTCGACGCTACGTCTTATTTAGAGTCCGGAGACTGCGCGCGGAGGCGAACCTCCGCGCGTTGCAGGCGGTGAAATTGCGTGTGGAGGTGAGACTCGACGCTACGTCTTATTTATACTCCATAGAGTGCGCGTGGAGGCGTCCCCCCACGCGTCTTTGTTTATACTCATGCCCGTGTTTTTCTCAGAGAGTGCGCGCGCGAACGCGTGTCTTTGGGAAACAAGAAAATTTGTGCAAACGGTGAACTTTATTAAATTCCCGTTTGCGCGGGTGAGCGGTTACAAAAGGGGAGATAGCGACCACTCACCACTTAAGGACGGGGGCGACCGCTGACGAGCCTCTGCTACTGGGACAACTCGTGGCCGAGGAGTGCGGGACGCTCTCCAGGGTCGCCCGGGGTCTCCGCATCTGCACACTCGACCTAGGTGCCTTGGCGGGCCTCGCGGCATGGACCCTTGGCATCGAGCTCTATACGCCGAGCCACATCCTGGTCGCCATGGACGATGATGATGGCCCGCGGTCCCGGAAGCTTCATACACAGGAAGCCGTGGTGCGGAACTGCCCCCAAGAGAGTTTAGGAGCGGCCGCCCCAATATGGCATTGTAGGGGTATGCAATGTCGACAACGTCGAAGATGGCGTCCGCACTCCTCACGTTGTCGTTTTGGCCGAAGGAGACTTGGAGGCATATTTGGCCCAATGCCCGCAAAGGTTGCCCTCCAAAGCCTTGCAACGGGATGCCCAAAGGGCCCAATCGACTCCGAGGGATCCCCATCTGGTCGAAGGCCGCGGCGAACAGGATGTTCGTAGAGCTTCCTCCATCGACCAGGACGCGCCTGACCTCACATCCTACAATGAGGACCCGGACGACCAGGGGATCTTGGTGGGGGAACTCCACGCCTTCCGCATCAGCAGGCGTGAACGTGATTTCGTGTTGTGCCCACTCCGGCGGCGCTTGTGCGGGGTATGCCGCGACGTGGTGTAGCCTCCTCGCATAGGCCTTCCGTTGTCGCGCCGGGGCGAACTCCAACAAGGAGCCTCCGGAAATGACGTTTATGACCCTACGTTGGGCTCCTTCCGGGGCTGACAGCTGCAGGAGGCCCTCTCGAGGTTGCTGCACATGGGCCTGGATTCGTAGGAGGCCTTCCTGGGGTTGCAATCCTTGGTCTTGGGGTTGTTGGACATGGGCCACGACAGGCCCGCGTGCCTCCGGGTTTTTGTCCCTAGCGACGCTCTGCCAGAGCGCTGCGATAGTGGCGCAAGCACGCGTGTCGTGGTTGCCCCGGCCGTGGACTTCGCACCACTGCCCATGATGTTGGTCGTTGTACTCTTTGCGAGTTCTGTCGTTGCGACCCCACCCACGCCCCCGCCCCCGCCCACGGCGCCCTCTGCCTCCGTGGCCTGCGAAGGCGTTGTCTTCGGAGCCGCCCTCGATGTCAAAGACGTAACGAGGTTTCCTAGACTTGCGTTGGTCGCGCTTGGGCCTGTCGCCTGACGAGTCTTTGTGCTGGGTATCTTTGCGTTCGGAGGCGTCCTTCGACTGCTCCTGTTTGCGTTTGCCTTTCGAGGAGCTGTCTTTCAACGGGTCTTCGCTCTTGGCCAGGCCTTCCTGATTGGTGTCAGAGCCGTCACCTTGTCTTCGACGCGCGTCCTCTTCTGCCCTGGCGTATTCCTCCATTTTATCGAAGAGCTTCACCACTATCTTGATTGGCTTTTGCGCGTTGTATTCGGCCATCGGGCTGGGGCGAAGGCCCTGTATGGCTGCATTGATAATGGTTGTTTTGTTAACATCCTTGATTTGGCAGCGTACCTTCGCGAAGTGTTTGAAGTAATCCCGAAGCTTCTCTGGAGGTTTTTGCTTCACTGCAAAGAGCTGATCTGCGTCGACTCGCTCGACGTAGTTCCCCTGGAAGATGTTATAGAGGCGATTGCGGATCTGCTCCCACGCGTAGATGGAGTTTGGCTCTATGGTAAAAAAACCAAGAGAGCGCCACGCCTTGCAGCGTGAGGGGGAGTCCCTTTGCCTTCATGGTGTCGTCTCCGCCAGCGGCTTCGATGGCGGTTTCGTACACGCGCACGAATTCTCGCGGGTCCGTGTCGCCCTTGTACGATTCGATAGCGCTGGGGAACTTGAAGTCATCCGGCCACGCCGCCTGCTGCAGGCCCGCGGAGAGTAGGGACTCCGGATCCACACGTCGTAGCGGGACGCGGCTGGATGTGGGGGCGTCGTGGCTGTTCGCCCTCTCCAGCGTGGGCTCCAACGCGACCACTGGCGGGGTCTGTTGGCTTCGAGCCTCCTGCATGTCCCGCACAGCCCGCGGAGATCCGTTAGCTCCCGCTGGAACGCGTTGAGGGCCGCCAGCAGGGCGTTTTCCGCTGCGGATGCGGGTGGGACTACCGGCACTCCTGGCGGTACAGTCGGAGCGGTGGCAACCACGTCCCGCGTTCCCGGATTACCCGCTGCGCTGGCATGAAGGGCTCCGGGACTGGTGATGAAGCCCACGTTACCACCGGAGCCGCTCGACGCTCCTGTACTAGGTGGGAGGGCAAACGCGGCGCCGGCGTGAGCGCCGACATTACCAGCTCCGAACGCCTGAGCGGCGCTGCCGGCGGCCACCGCGGTACCTGCGATGGGGTTACCTGCGACGCGTGTGGCAGTTTCAATGGTCATCGCGGCGATGGTGGCAGGGTTAGTTGACGCGGCGATGGTGGCGGGGTAGGTCGTCGCGGCGACGGTGACGGGGTCGGCCGTCATTGCGATGGTGGCGGGGTCAGCCGTCGCGGCAATGGTGGCGGGGTCGGCCGTCGCGGCGATGGTGGCAGGGTCAGTCATCGCGTCATGAACGTCGGTGCCATCGGCCGCCACACTCGCGTCGCCATCCATGCCTGCAGCTACCGATGCCGAAGCCCGAGTACCGACGTGATGCTTCGCCGCATCCGCCTTCCTTTTTTCCACTGTCGACGAAGCTTTCTTTGGTGCCATCCTCCTCCGGATTTTGCGGCTTGCTCCTGTCCTCCCCACGGACGGCGCCAACTGTTATGGTTACAGACCAAATAGAGAGAGAGTATGGTAGTGGAGAGTTAGGTGAGTAATGGCTTAGGGTCTCTTCCCATGGCCTGTGTTGTATATATATGTCCACATGAGGAGTACTTTTACCATTATACCCTTACATCTAAGTGTTCCCCTTAGGGGTACTTATGTCATTATACATGTCCCATTTTGGGCCTTAAATTCCTCTAACAGGCCTGCTGGACTTAGGTGGGGGCCACCCCTACAACAATCGTGATAGTGCGTTCGGTAAAACTAAAATCGCTTTACCATCCTTTGCTGGTAAATTTGATCCTGATGCCTATATTGACTTGGAGATAGCACTAGACAAAGAATTTGAATATCATGATTGGTCTGATAAGCAAAAGATTAGAGCTGCCACTAGTGTTTTTATTGATAATGCAATGCTTTGGTGGAAATACTTAAGTAGACTTGGAAGAGTGCCTCAAACATGGCATGCATTAAAGAAACTTTTGAGAGATCACCATGTTCCTAAATATCATGTTGATTATTTGCTAGCTAGATTGCAACGTTTAAAACAACGAAGTAGAACTGTAAGGAAATATTATCATGATTTAAAAACTTGTTTATTACGTTGTGGCTTAGAGGAACATGCTGAAGCTACAGAGAATAGATTCTTACGTGGGCTTAATAAAGAAATTCAGAACCTTCTCATTCACAAAGAATATAATTCTCTCCCTCATTTGTTTATACTTGCTTGTAATGTTGAACGTCAGATTGAGGAGAAATTGAGAGTGCTTGATGATAAGAAACATGAAAACAAACCCTTGTTTGTGCCTTTTTCTGTGACTAACAACTTGCAGGTAGTTGAGAACCATGTAGAAGAGGAGCATGAACTGATTCAATCATCGGCTCCATTAGTTGAGAACGAAGATGAGGAGATGGATGCACTTACATCATCTGAGGAGAGCCAAAAAGGCAAAGAACATGGTGCTATCATCACTCACGGTGAGTATGCTTCTGAGGGACTACAATTATTCACTGTTCATGATATTTTAGAGCAAAACTTAGTGGAAAACGATTTTGACACGCACATGTTTCAAGTAGAGAATTCGACTGCATTGACTTGAGTGCACCATGTCATAAAATAAATAAATTGTCTGCTGTTTTGATTGATTCATGTGATGAATTTATCGCATACAATGATCATGTGGTTTTGGTTAGGTATAAAGAAGTTTTAACTAGAATTTCTCCTGCCAATTCATTGTGTTACATCATATTGGATCTACCTATGAAATTGTCATATGCTATGGAGAAAGTTTCTGAACTTGCATGTTCGAAATTCTTGTTTAGTGCCTACACCCCTAGGTATAAGTTTAATTTGATTGGAGATTATGGTGTAGAAAATCAATTTCTTGTATATCGAATATGCATAACTTGTGATCACATGGATGAATTGCAGCTTGCTGTTTTGAACAACAACTCTTGTATGCTCAATCTTGTTTATTATGAAAAAAATAAAATTTAGTGATCATTCAATGCCTATGTGTTCTTCTCTTGTTGAACCATCTAACATTAACAATCTGAATAATGAAATTGATGTACGGAAGAACTTGCAAATCTTTTCACCCTTACTAGATGAATTTGCTATTGCTCAATTGAAATCTGATTATATGGATAAACTTTGTTTGATTCCAAAAGTTGTAGCTTTGTCCATATGTGCCACCACAACAAGTTTACAACTTCAAAGATTTGAATTGCATAAATGCTTCACTTACATTTGTAAAACAAGTTGCAATAATTACTATGTGAGAAAATTTGATTTGTTCATTAACATATATGATTACTTTTGGGTTAATAATACAATGAGCTTTTATGATTGCTGTTGTGTTATAACATTAATTGTGCAACAACGAAGAACTGTTAAAATGGATGACATATACATATACCATGTATACACCTTGGCTTCTTTGTTACCATACTTTCAGTTTATCAAAAGCCGAGGATGGCTTTGTTTTCAAGAAGGGGAGGATGAGGAGGACATGACCCCTATGGATACAACCATATTTGTTATGCTTGTTGTCCCAATTACAAGAGCTCCTACGCATCGCTTAAATTATCAGGTGAGCTCGTTTCAAAGAGGTTTACTTTGCTTGATAAAGAACTTATGATATTACATAATGAGGGTTTGTTGCGTTTGTTATCATATACCGAGATTTATGATCAAGAGCATGCAATACGTGAGGCTACACATATGTTAAAACCGAGCACGGTTTTCTGTCAAGAAGGGGAGGATGATGTGACCACGCCACAAATACATACGATAATTGCGTCCAATATCAAGATTGAACTAAAGGTGAATTCGTTTCTTCAGACTCAACATATTTTAAATGAGAATATGATGCTACCTAATGATGAAAATAAATATGTTTACAGCACCACGTCACTTTTACACCAATTCAAGCAAGAGTTCAAGATGGATACGTTTTGGAATCCAATTCGGCCTCCAGATCAATTCAGATTCAGCCTGACAAGCCCAACTTCAAATATGCATAACTTTCACATATGAAGTCCGTTTGAGGTCCACGAGTACTTGTTGGAAAGCTTTTCTCATCCTCTTTCCAATGGATCTGGTATCACCTCTAAATTTCTTCTATGCGCACCGCAATCATCAAAAGAGTCCGTGTTGGACACGTACTGGAATCGGATTCGGACTGCTGCAATGGTGCAAGTTTAAACGGACGTAACTTTCTCATACGGACTCCGTTTGGGACGTTCTTGGACTTGATGGAAAGCTTATCAAGTCTACTTTCTAAAGGATTCAATCCCATTTTCAAATTCTATCCGAGCTAGCCGCAATATTCAAAAGAGTCCGTATTGGGCACGTACTGGAATCGAAGTCGGACTGCTGCAATGGTGCAAATTTAAATAGACATAACTTTCTCATATGGACTCCGTTTGGGACGTTCTTGTACTTCATGGAAAGCTTATGAAGTCTACTTTCCAATGGATGTAACCTCATCTTCAAATTCCATCTGAACCGGCCGCAATCATCAAAAGAGTCCACATTGATTTCTGAGTCCGAGTCAAAAAGGGTGCCGCGCCACCACCACTTGGGCCCATGTGCCTTGTAACCCTAGGACATGCACTTGGACACCACCCCTGGTCGTTCTCCCTATATAGGAGCCGCCGCCTCCGTTGCTGGGACTTGGATTTTGTTAAGTTTAGGTTTAGCCATTATGCAAACTTCTGTTCTTCAGTTGTGTCGGACGACCACCTGTCAAGACAGCCTTCGGAATCCCACCTTTTGAACTCAATTTATATATTTGCAATTTCAGATTGCTTATTATCTTGTTCTTGTTTGTTCTTCGGTTGCATGCAGAAATAGACCTCCGTGGTCAGGTCAACCGCGTTTTTGGCACGGTTGATAACATCTTGGGGTTGGTTCAGCGATTGCTAAGGTGCAAGCAACGTCGTTCGGTTGTAATCGGATCGCAAGAGTCACCTCCACCAAAATCGAAGTTATCATCCTATCGAAAGATCGGAACCCCATCGCCTCATCACCCCCCGCCTCCTAAATGGCAAGGAATAGGGATTCAGGGGTGTGACCTACAAGATATGGGAAGGAGTTTCCTAGCTGTGGATGATATGCGTCAGGCTGAGAGCCTATAGGAATGATTTGCCATGAGGTGGGGCGAGGAGATTAGTATAAGTTGTTAGGTGTGGTGTTGAGGAATTGGAGGAGGTGATTGCTCAAGATATGTATGATGTGATGGAAGGTTGAGGAAAAGAGGATAGTTATTAGAGATTTTCTTCTTAAATTAATGGAGGGAACAATTTTCACAATACCAGGAAAATATTTGGTTAGTTAATTTTTTGTGGGAACCAAAAATTGGGAGGTTGTTCTAATTTCTAAGTTAGATAATTTTTGCGGAAACAAAAAACAACCGAGAAAAACGATCCGGGAAAAATGGAACGAGAAAAATCAATTAGAGAAAAAAAATCAACTCAACACAAACTAAATTAAAAAAAGCTCAGATTTGATTTCCTCTGCGCGTGGCGGTAGCGTAGCATCACTATAGTGCGCCGGAGAGAGATGGGGCACTAGCTATAGCACATGGAGTGAGGGTGGAGGTGGAGAAGGCTAGCTGGAGATGGAGAGGCACCACTGACAGGGAAGGGGAAGTGGAGATCATGAAGGAGGGACAAGAAGTTGGGAACATGGCGGAGAAGGGGAGCGATAGGGGAAGGAAAATGCAGACGGCTTCTAAGATGATGATACAAGTCACTTGGTGATATATAAACACACTATGATTTTCTAAAGGTTGAGAATGTTTCCTTCAAAACAATAAAAGCAAAGATAAGAAGGTTGGGATCTAATTCGGATTCGGTTCAAGACAGCCAGCAAGACTCGATTTAAAACATCCATTACTTTCTGAAACAGAGCCATGTAATATGAACCAGGTGGATCACCCATAACGTCATAGCTAGGGAGGCATAGCATATCGCGATTATCCACTAATATGACAATAACAAGTCATGTTGTATTAAGTAGAGGGCATGAACACAACATTACAGCTTAATGTGTCGTGTGTTATTTATTGATAGTTTATATCACGTTCTTATTGTTGAATGATGGACATCCTCACCTGTTTTTATGTAGTTATTTATAGATAGTTTATATCATATTCTTATTATTGAACGGTGGACGTCTCAGCCTACTGCTTTTGGACAAGCAACTCTCCATGCTATGAAACATCAGAAGCTCTAAATTGAACATAAATAGAATGAATATTTTTCAATATCCTACCATTATCTTTACATGTTTACATACAAAATATAGTTGTTATTTCCATTTAGTGCCATATACTTTAATTAGTGTAATTGTAATATAGTTTAAGCATAAATCGTTTCGCTTTAAATAATAATGTTTACTTTATGCTTGTGAGTCCACCGCACCTATATTTTAGTCGTACCTCCGCCACTGCTCGCAGTGTACTTTCTACCATGAGAATACGTCTTTAGAGCTTCACTCTCGGCCAGATCATTAACCGGGAGGCTTCTTGCCAACTGTGATAACTAGATGAATAGCAGATTAGGGGATGGAGATTTCTCGAACAGGCGAGGATACATGGGATAATATTACACATTGCATACTTGCATACAGAGGTCTACCTGTGAGCTACTTTAGAGCGTGGGTCACAGTGGATCTTTCAAGGTCCAGAACAATCCTTGTGGCCTCAATAACAATCTGTCCGTCCATGTAGTGCTGCCTACATACAGGCATATACACATCAGGTCCTCCAATGAGTTCAGTCTTGGTTTCCTGCGTCTTCCTCAATGTGAAGAAGGCCCGGCGACCGCACAACTCACAGCGTGCTGTTAGCTTGGTGACCGAATCGGCCAGGGGAATAATGTCCAGAACTGAGCCAAACTTGTTCCTGCCAACACCTCATCATCAAATGCTAGCACGATATTCAATTTGGAAGATGTTCTCCTTTGCATCCAAATAATCCTTATTTACTAGGATTTTTAGGGGTTGCATACATAACTTGGGTTAGATTCAAGATAAATCACTCAACAAGTACCTTTTGTAATCACCATCTAACCCTGCAACGATGACAATTTTTCCATCATGGTCAGCAGCTTTGCAGCAGAAATCATGAAGATCATCAAAGAACTGGGCTTCATCAATACCTATGACATCTACCTGCAACAGCCAAATTTAGTCAGAACTTCACCCTGCCATACCATGTACATGACAGAACCAACAGCTCTGATCTCAACAAGGCAGTGCTGGCTGGGCGAGGCAGCCCCCAGGCCATTTCCCACAGCAAAGAAAAGGAGGGGGAAGGGGCACCAATGATACACCTCAGTCCTCAAATAGTGAGTGTATCATGACTCTTGAGATAAGAATCCAGATAAGCAAAGTTTAGACTTCAGATGCAGCAAACAGGTATTTTTCCAGGATTGACCAAGAACAAGTAAGCTAGTCAACCGAATTCACTCACATTTTACACAACCAGGCAAATAGTCCAGACACTAACAACTAAATAGACCAGTTATCAGATGATGAACACAATAGTACGCCCTCTGGTTACAAACTCATCACTGTAGTAAGCATGTGGACAAAGTATTTGGTGTTTGATCAATAAACTATTTTCAGATATTTAGACTGTTCACATTAATGAGTAGATTTGGCATGAAAAATACTTTCACAATGTTATAGGTTTTTCTGTTTACACACACAGTGATAAAAAACTAGTGGCTAAGTCAAAATCTTTTGATTGGAAAGAGTAGTAGGTTTGCTATTTAGCTACATGGCCACAATTACTTAGAGTTCACTGTTTTGTTTTAAAAAATCAGATAAACATCAAACATGAACAGTACAGGGTTTATCAGGCCAAGACTCACTCCTTTTGCAAAATTTTGTTGTTTTCAAAATTGCATGGTCTCCAAGGTGCATCTTTAACCATTTTTATATAATTATAAGTTGGCAAAAAAGTTTATAAATTACAATACTATGATAATTTTAATGGCGAAGTTATTGTTTTCATTTTCACGTGGCCAATCTACATAGTTTTATGTACATTAGTTGTCAAAGTTAGGGAAACATAGTTGTAAGTGTTGCTTGCAATTATCTGCAGTAGAAGCCCAACATTGCTAGGAAAAAAATAAAGAAATACTCCCTCTGTTTAACTTCACAATATTCCACCTTATACACGGACTAAGGAAACATAAAAGCAAGTAACAATTTAATAGATATGGACCAAACGTGCCCCTATTAAATGAAAAATATGAAATGTTCCACCACTCAACATTCTCTCAACATTAAAATCAAGGGCAGGCATGGAAAACCCATAATAACTACACCTAGATTACAACAATAGACTAACATTGTGAAACAACTATTCCCAAGAAACTGGACTAATATTGCAAAACGGACAGGGTAGTAGGATAGGCAACTGATTTGAAACCCTCAAAGCATGAACATGAAAATACAGCATAGAAATGTTTTGGTTCATTACGGTAGTTCAGTCTTGCATAAATGCCCCTACAGAACTTGACATCCACATTGATTACTCCGAGGGTTTAGTCATCAACAGTACCATCGAATACCCAAACATCAGTTCATCATTAAAATGACCACTGACCCTGGTTTCTGTTCGGTCTCATTGATCAAGGTGTCAACAGGTCAAATTGTTTATGTAGAATTACATTAACTTCAGTAGCTACCAAACTTACCCGGTTTCTAACATTGTGAAAGCCTATTTTGAATAATGAAGAATTGCTTTATGGTAATATTTAATCAAGAAACTTGTATATATGCTACCCTTCATGATCCTAAATATGGGATGGGTGCAGTGTTCCTCTTTACATCTGGCGCAAGGCTATGAAAAAACATGTTGGCATTCCAGCTCATTTGGAGCGGGGCACAAGCTTCTGAAATATATAGAACCTTTAGCTCATCGAAACAGCTTTCTACAAGAGAACCCTAGTAGTTAGCAATCAAACAAGTAAAGGGTGCTTGATCTAGATACCAGATCTGATAATTAACCTTCCAATAATAAATTTCATTTCTATCTGCATTGGTCAAAATGACAGTATTTTGTGTAACACACATATCTAGGTGAAGGGTGGGTGTAGTGATAAATACTATTGGGCCATTTCTTTATCTATATTTGTATTTACAAGAGGCACATGTAGCTACAGTTCAGATATCCTTCTCTTTTCTACCTAGTAGAGAAGACTACATTCAATATATATATATGCATGTATTGTCAATCTGTGATAGTGTTGTGAACGTGCATTGGAATCAGACATGTACCATCAACACACAACCAGATAGTGTGAATATTTCCTCTAAAGAAGACCCAGCGAAATCAAGCCATGGTTCATATCTCATTTCTTACAAATCGCTACTTGAATATACTGCTACATTAATAGACTTATTACAAACACATGCATCATTAAACCCTTCCCCCCTGGCATTACATTTTTCTTAACATATGCAACTTTTTATTGTCAAAACTGAAATAACATAAGTCATCATGAAGACAGGAACTATCTAGAAGAAGTAAACAAGATTTTCAATTGTCTCAACAATAGAATTGGATTAGAAACGTCAAATTGTTCGAGACGAGACAGAGAAAAGAGTTTAGAGATAACTCAGATAATTTCAAAGAATTTTTCCTTTTAAGTTTGTTAGTCAAAATTAGCTAAGTTGAGTCATGGGTAAATGACATTTATTTTTTCTGTAACAAAATAATTTTTATCCAATTGTATTATATGTTCTTTAGTTGCACACAAATATCATTCCAAGGTTATAGCAGATTCTAGTGGGAACAGACTTGTATTAGGTCAACCCTAGCCAGTCAATACAGATTCCGAAATGCACATTGAGAGTACAATCCAAGTATCCAACCCAAACCAATAAGAAAATAGTTACTTCACTAGATTTCTGCAGCCACGGGGTGTCTCCTAAGATAACTAAAATTTAAAGCTATCATCATGGATTAGTCCAGTGGATATTATTTATTTATTCTTGCTGAATTGTTCAAAATTCTCAAATTGACAAGCACAATATTCAATCTATGATAGAATGGTCGCTAAACAATCCATTATATCTTTCTCATGTTTTAAGCTGTACAGATTTCTCCAAATCGGAATACATCTCACCACTCCCAGCGACCCCACCTCAATCATGATTGTTCTGTCATGGTTCTCACAAACCAGACAAAAACTAGAGAGAAAGCGCCAACAAAACCCAAGCCATAACAATGGCATGTGTGGCAAGTGGAAACAAATGGGCCATTTTCAATAAGAAATAGAACTGAAAAGGGTACGGACTAAATGTTTGAGCATCATGAAAAGATCTTGATTGTGCCAAGAACATTTTATGGCATATTCTTTGAAGCAGGTTAACATGAAATGCAGAAACAATGCACATGCAAGAAGTTACTAGATGAGCAAACAATAGCAGTCTGATGGTTGAAGAACCCATATTCCAAACCATTCGAAACTGCATGCAGCTAGTAGCAATTTACAGCATGTAACATTGTGTTTCACCATACCTTATCATAAGCCTCTGTTCCTAATTTATCTTGGAAACTTGAAAGCTCTGGTAGCGCCCAGCATGCCATCTTTGTGCCATCATGTGTCACAACAGAATCCAATCCATATCGATTGTCCTTGTCAGACTTTATGAGTGCCACAGTCCTGTATTGCAAGGGGTAAAAACATCAACATATATATAATCCAAACCAAAGAAAAAGCAGCTAACGCAATCAAGTGCCACATATATGTTACATGCTTTCAATGTCATTCAGTATTTGAACACGTTTGTCAAGACACCAACACATAGAACCTTGTACCACAAGACATGGGATAATATCAGAGCACATCTATGCCAACCAAGCAAATGATCAAGTTAAAAAAACTAACTTTCAATCCAATTAACTAGCTGTAAGAAAGCGGCATACTACAATTTCCAACACTGGCAGAAGAAGAATCTGAAATTAGGGAGATAGAGAAACAACATACATTCATCTTAGGGGGCGTTCATATTGGCTTTTCCTAATGAATTTTGGCTGTGGCTTATAAGTTTTAGCTGAAAATGAATAGTAATGGCTGAAAAAAGTGGCTTTTAAAAGGAGAGGGCGAGCGGTGGAAAAAATGAAAGAAAGATGCATGCGCGTAATAGGAGCGAGGAGTAAGATGCGTGATGCACCCATGAGCCCTTGCCTTATCCTTGAAACAAGACGGTAGCGAGAGGAATGGAGAAACCAAGTGTTCGTATTGGCTTTCGCCTTTTCTAAGCAAAAGCCAATACAAACAGAGCCTTAGCTTGTCCTAAGAAGCTTGTTATACACACACACACACACACACACACACACATATATATATATATATAGCCACCACCCATCCCAACAAGGATCTCACCCATGACATGGAGGCCAACGTGCCAAAGGTCTCACATAACAGCCTAAGCATGTTTTGCATGAAAGCCCTTTACTTCATTTATTTTTGTACATAACCACAAGATTAATTCCCATCCCATCTCATAAGCTCCCTTCTCCCATGATCTCAAACTACAAGTCGCACACGGTGAACGGCAGCTCATACGTAGCAAGATTTCACATTAGCAAAACTACGCGGTTCTTTTGTGGGACAAGGACAAGAAGTAACCACCACAACAATGCAGATCAATAGTTCATGCAAAAACGAATAGCTTGCATCATTCTCTGTTTCCACCCACTAAAAATCAACTAGCATTTTGCTTGCATCATTCTCTGTTTCCACCGACCAAAAATCTACCTGATTGTGCTCTCCTCCACTCCCGTCTCCCGGCCGTGCGCCACAGCTCGGCGTAGGACACACCTCTTGCATCTCTTTGTCTTCCAGCAGGTGGGCGGAGATTGTGGGAGGAGGTGTTACAGGATGGGAAAATGGGAATTGGTGCTAATATTCAACTAGTTAGTTAGATGCAAATAAAAAAGAAGGCCATTTCCACAAATAAAACTGTTGGCAATGATGGACTGCCATGTCATCTGTCAAATCCCGTGTGGCATTGGTGGTAACTGCAGTGACTCACTTAAAGGAGTTGGTGACCCAACTATGCATTTCGGGAGAACGGTGATCTACTTGAACCACCCCAACAAGTTCGGTAACTCGGAATGCAATTTACTCCTTTTTTATAGTCTGCATGCTAAGATCATGGATCATGTCATCGCTCAACAGTGAACAACTTGAGGTCCTTGACAAATATACTTCTTATGCAAGCTTTTGACAAATTTGAGTCAGTGGCAGCCTTACATAAATTATATTTTTCGCTAGTGGCCTTTTCTTCTTAACTATAGCTTTTTCGTCTTACCCAGAACCCACTACGGAACGAAGTAGCTGGCAGCTGGGCCCATCCTGTCAGCGAAATAAGCCAGTAAACAAGGAACCGAGGGCCGCCCCCCCGGGGGGGGGGGGCGGGTTGTTCCGTACCTGCCGGTGCCGGCCTCAGCCTGGACGCGGCGGAGGAGAGCGGTGGTCTTGCCGGCGAACATGGGGCCCACGATGACGTGAATCTCGCCGGAATGAGCCGCATGGACCTCCATAGCCGGACCACCACAACCACAACCGCTTCGATACTCGGCCACCGCCGCCGCAGAGACCAACCTTGCCGTGCCGAGCCTGGAACAGGAAACACCCGGCCGGAAAGGGAGCGAGAAGAGGGGCGGCCGCGGAGGAAAAGTGCTGGAGCGTAGGAAGGAAGGGGAGGAGGCGGCGAGGAGGGATCTCATGGCGCAAATGGAGCGCATGCGGGCGGGATTTGTAGAGAGGATTGGGGATGGCGGAATAATTTTTTGAATTTTCTGGGGAATAAAATGGGTAGGTGAGATCTGACAGGATGAGAGGTTTCAAAATTGGAGCGGTTCAATTCAACGTGGGGTGGGTGAGCGCATGATGGATTCGATAAGGGGTTTGAAATTTTGGGGGAGGGCTCTGGAGTGAGGAGGGGGGACGGGGGGGGATGGGGATTTGGGGGGTGGTTTTGCTAGGGTTTTTGGAGGAACCAAGCAAAGGGGGCAGGATCGGGGGAGGCAAGCGGTCGGTGTGGTGCCCGATGGGACAGGGAGGCGCACTTGGGGTGTGTTTGGTTCGTGGATGGAGGTTGCATCGTATATCCTGGCTGAGTGGATGCAGGTTGAGTGGAATCGTATTTCAGAAAAAGAAGATGTTTGGTGAGGTGCATGAGCGGATACAAAAACCGAGATCTTTGTTTGGTTGCTGTATGAGCGGATGCGATCTACCAAACCCGAGAGGTCGACACGTGGGACCGCATAAGATACATTGCATCCACTCATCCGGGATGGCTAGTGAAGCTCATTTTGGCGTATCCACCCATCCGAGATGAGGCGTATTTTTGCATCCGCTCATACAGTGTATCCGCTCATACAGGCAACCAAACAGGCTCTTTCTCAGATTATACGGATCCACCCATCCAGAACGAAGGAGATACAAGCAACCAAACACACCCCAACTCGCGGGGTTTTTCTGTATACCCCACAACCCTGTGCTAAACTATGCTTCTTTGTACATCAAATTCTTTGCTACCAGTGCGGTATATTTCACCAAAAAATATTGTGTTGTGCTACGTGGAACATAGAGCTAAAGTGTTGCATATCAAGTGTTGTAAAGGGCCTGTGTTTTAAGTCAAAAGTTGGTGGCTTTTGACTTTTGCTACAGTATCTAAGTTTCAAACAGAGTATTTTCTCAAGACAGAGTCTACAAGTTAAACGATCTATACGTTAAAAAGCCCAACATCTGTACCAGCCAAAATCGCAAGTGAGTATCTATCTCTCCGTAATCTGTACAGTAAACAGCCAAAATTCAAAAATTTCAGCCAAAAACCATAAGCCGCAGCCGAAAAGAACAAGCTTAAAAAACCAACCATTAGCAATTAAACAGTCCAATTTGTCTTAGTCTGTTAAAGTTTGACGCTAATTCAAACAATCTCACCATCAAACCTGGCTAAACGGACAGCCTAGCATAGACTCAGCGAGGCATAACCTATTTAGGCACGACGCATTTGGCTTGGCTAACTAAACTGGCCTATTGTCCCAACCCATGGGCCGAGTCACAAACTTAGGCATGGCATGAGAAGATCACAGGCCGTGCCGAGATGCCGTGGGCACTGTTAGCCCATCTCGGTCCAAAATTTTTGAAAAAGTGAAAAAAAAATCCCAAAAAATAGAATTAAAATGTACAAAAAAATGATTCTATACCATAAAAAAAGATAAATATGTTGAAAATATAATAAGCTTTATTAATGTTTAGATGGCTGTATCGTTAAAAACTTTACCAAATAAAAAATTAAATTGTGAAAATCTTAGTAAAGAAAAAATAGTACATCATATAGCTCTCTGCATACATCAATGTTCTAAGTGTCATTGCCTAGGTAAAAATTATCGAATGAGTCCACCAGCTGTGCATTTTCTATGGAGTGTTGGTCTCATACATCAGCTTGTTCCTAGTCTTTAACAGTTAGAAGTATTTTCACCATCTCACTCGTCAAACTTATTCTTCTCTCCTCCAATATTCTTACAGAAAGATTAAAAGCAAACTCGAAAGAAACCATTGAAATAGGAATAGTTAACACATCCATACTAATATGGGTAATAGTGGATATGTTATCTTATGCTCGTGCCACCATTGCAAAATGTTCAAGTCCTCTTGGCACGGTACAATATCGCTATCCAGATAGGTGGATAGCTCCCTAATGTTATGGTAGCTTTGTCTTGCTTTAGTTGTTGACGTCATAGAAGAACCTGAACATTTGGGAGAAGAATCTGCACCCCAGATCTTGCCCCACGCAGTTTTCTTCTCACTGTGGTGGGTAGTGGTGGGGTTTGTTGAAAGAGAACTCTCTGAAACTTTAGCTTGTATTTTTGATAAACATCGGTCATTTTAGTATGAACATCTGAAAACTAGATAGAATAATCTATCCTTGTAGCACCACTCAGAAGTTGGAGACCATTACCGAATCCTCTAAGTTTAGCTCCGGGATCAAGCATAAATGCAAAAGCATATAAATATGAAATATCTTTTCAAATATTTAGTTTTCATAGCACAGGCAGCCTCTCAAAACACCATTTCATTCTCATTAGACTACAAGTGAGTAGCAATTTCAAGAATATGATGCACAATTAAAGGAGATGTTGCATAATACACACTAGATAACACAACAGTGGAATCATAGAAAAGTTTCAGAAGTGATAGTAACTTTTCAGCAATAAATCAATGTTTGCTCAGTCAATAGTGTATTGCCATCATGGCTATAATAGTGCATGTGAATAAAAACAGAAGATGTGCTCTTATAGGGTAAAAGGTTCTTAAACATATGTAAGTAGAGTTCTTTCTTATTAGTATGTTCAAACCAAACTTTCTTATATGTACGTTCATTGTAATGCAAAAGTTCTTATATGCTGCTATTAATTGGTTAGAATTATTTAGGAAAGATATTACATCAGGGAAAGCTCTAATATATGGATCCAACCTCTTTAAACCACATTCAACTATAAGATTAATAGTATGACATGTGTATTGTTTGCGGCGGCGTTGTCTAAGTTAGTGCAAAAAAATTATTACTAGGACCAAAGCCTTCCACAACTTTGATAATATAGTCTACAATATCTCATTCAAAAGAACCCCATAATTCTTTTTTCCAATTCCCCATTGAGTCGTTAATATAATGAGCAACTACAGTAAGATAATCATCCCTAGCCCGACAACTCCACATGTCTAAGGTCAAGGCCACCGAAAATGTGCACGTATTAAAGAGTTCTTTTAATTTAGCATGACCATTATTATAGTATTTAACTAGATCTTTGGTTGTTGTCTGTCTAGCAACTGTAGAAAATCTAGAATTATGCATAGCCCTAATATACTTTTCAAACACGACAGACTCACCAAGGTTTGAAGATAGATCATGTAAAGCAATTAAATGACAAAGAGATTCTTGAGCTACCTGAGGATTGTATTCCCAGGTATGTACTGAATCGTTAGGGTTGTACTATAGCTGAGTCTGCCTCATGGCCACTCCATGTTTTGCTTTACATCTTGTAGCATGTTTGAACAAGTGCCTCATTCCAATTGAAGGATTTGGAGAGAATTCATGACCATAAATATTACAAATAGCAAATCTTACCTGGACTCCATTTTTGACTGGTTTGAATTTCTTATCACAATCTGCCTAAACTTCCAATGTGCTGGACTTGGATCTCTTTTTGTTCCGGTGCTTGCAGACGTAGAGGCACTCATAGACCTTGATGATAGTATTGCTTGCTTTCCCGTTTGAGGTGGAGACAAAAGGTTCTTGAAGGATGCAAGGTCCTCTGGTGAAATTCCGAAATCAGTAATAGAAAAATTATCAAAAATTTTATTTGCCATCGAGAAAACTACAAATAAAAAATTACACTATTATTTATTTCACCTTAGTATAAATTAAGAACAATAAAATGTGGGAAAATTATTATTGTTACCTCTTTTCCTGATTGTAGCAGGATTTAAAATTTTCAAATATTTGGCAAAATATTTTGAATTTTGCCAAATTATCACTACGTAGATCTAACTTTTAACAATAGAATCAAGAGAAGAGAATGAGGGTTGGATTGTGGATGAATGGAGGGCTTTGTTTCCTATTTATAGGGAAAAGTTGAGATTTTTTATTTTTGGAAATTTTTAAGCTTCCCAATGGTTATAAGTGGCTAGATAATTCAAATATTCGACTGTTGCAGTGCCTAAATGGATCAAGGGAAAGCAACACAAATAAAGATTTTAGATCAGCAAGTAAGCAAGGTTCTAATAGATCAAAACCTAGCAAAACTCACCAAAATTTTTAATTGAAACTACAGTAAAGAACAATATTTTTGGGTGGCTTTTTTTTGGATAGGAAAGAAAACAACAAATATAGTAGATAAGGGTAAAATCTTACTGTGTCAACCTTGAGTTTTGATACCAGCTGATGTGGGGAGATGGGTGGCCCGATTTTCACAACGTAGGATTATGGATAACTAGCCCAACCAACCTAGCAATTGATGCGGCCAACCACCGTCTCTATACAGCAATTGTAGCACTCAAATTACAACCACATGCTACGACATTCGTCTACTCACTATCGTAGAGCAGACACGTTCAAGCAATCCCAAGGAATCACAAGAACAACGGAGTGACAACTTAGAATTAACATCCAATCCCTATTAGTGGTGGAAATGACTCACATACAAAAAGAAACAAGTGTTCTACAAAACAAAACTCAACCATCAACTTACGTGTTACATGGAGGGGGTACCCCCTATTTATAGAGTGTTTAGGTTGGCTGCTATAGTACTCTTGACATATGTGATGACATCATCTTGCGTTGATCTTCTGTGGCTACTCGATCCTTTATGGCAATGTTGACATATGTGCTTACATTGCTTCATGTTGATCTTCTGTGGTCATGCGATCTTTTGTAGCTTTGATGACATATACGCTTACATTATATTCATAATGATCTTCTGTGGCCACACGATCTTCTGTGGCTATGCTTTCCGTGTCTCTAAAGCTTCTTTTCCATCCATTAACTTTTCCTCAAATCTAAGAACACATAAAATAGAAGATTAGGTAGCAACAAATTCTCATGAGTACAAGAGTAATCACTAAGGAAAAAGATTCACCTCTTATTGCATTTGTTTTGCTCTAACTCGTCATTAGTCCAATGGGTTCAACACTTGAAGTAGATGTAGTGTGTTTGCTAGTGATGTCCTCATCAAGGATTTTACTCTTAGCTACTATAATTGTTATTTTTTCCTATCTATAAAAACCACCCAAAAATATTGTTCTTTACTAAAGTTTCAATTGAAAATTTTGGTGAGTTTTGCTAGGTTTTGATTCATTAGAACCTTGCTTACTTGCTAATCCAAAATCTTTATTTGCGTTACTTTCATTTGAGTCAATCTGTTTGATATAAAAAATCACTGTTAGTCAAACAGAAAGTTGTTTTGGTTTTGTAATACCCCAAATGGCGATTCGGGAGAGAATAGATTAATCGGGGAGAAGGACCAGTTAGAAAAGAGTTTAACAGGGATTTTTAGGGGGGATTTCTGCAAAACCCCAGCAAC
Source organism: Dendrocalamus sinicus (assembly GCA_036346575.1). NCBI lineage: Eukaryota > Viridiplantae > Streptophyta > Magnoliopsida > Poales > Poaceae > Dendrocalamus > Dendrocalamus sinicus. The sequence goes on from CM070647.1 coordinate 23,469,213, forward strand.
CTGGGCTTGGGCCCTGGCTCAAGAGGTGGCCGGCCAAAAGGGGGGAGGCGCCCCTCCCCCAAACCCTAGCCACCAGCCCCAAATCCCCCTTTTCCTTGTTTTTCCTGCGTAGCCGCCTCCTCTCCTCTTTTGGCTGGTTCCTCTATGCCTTCATCCCGTTTAGCAGTGCCTCATTCTCCATTGAAGCCCCCTGCTGCTGGTGAAGAAGGTCCCCATTGCTGCCGCCCAAGTGGAGGATGGAGATCGAACGCCTAGAGGAACTTTTGATCCGGAAGAAGGAGAGGAGGGGGAAGAAGGGAAGAGGAAGGGGGAGAGAGATCGCGTGGTGTTCATCGTGTTCTTCAGCGGTTCATCAAGAGTAATCCCTGTTTCCTCCGGTTAGATGCATATTTAATTGTTGTAGCAATGTCGGTATTGTGGTCTGCTCAGGACAGATTGCGTTAGACAGTCGTTTTGATGTAGTTTTGTGTGGATTCAGTTTTGGATGTCTTCTAGAGTATTGTAGAGGACGTCGCCATCTTTTCATGAAGTACTAGAACACATCGTTGGATCTCTGTAGCAGAAGTTATAATTTTTTTAGTGGGACTGCTCTGCAGATTCGTGGGGTTTCTGTCAGGTTTTGGTAAATTGTGTTAGGCGATTAGAAAAAGGGAGAATTAGAAAAGCTCAGTATAATGAAGGTTGTAGATCATTGTGATAAGAACATGTACCCTATGGATACAACCATATTTGCTATGTTTGTTGTCACATCACTTAAATTATCAGGTGATCTCGTTTCAAGAAGGTTTTACTTTGTTTGACAAAGAACTTATGATACGGGGAGGGGTCTCGATCTTCTCAATGAGGAACCGTGGATAGTTGTTAAGAAGTAGATGATGTCGCTAGTAGAACACTCGCGCCAATGCACGAACCCTCAACTCTTCGGAATACGTCCAAAACACACTGGATAATTATTCATCGTGAGACCACAAACGATGAACGCCAAGTCCCTAATTCCCAATGGAACGACGGCTTTTAGATACGAACTCTCACAAAAAGGAAACTATATTTTTCACTCATCATATTATTTCAGTCATAACTTTTTATCCATGACGAATTTTAAGGTGAGACCAAATCTATTGCGTAGCCCTTGAAATTATCTTTCCAACGAGTATACAAACACCTGAATCGGACTCCGTTTGTGAAAGTTATGGCCTTTTTAGTAACTGCCTGTCAGGCTGCCCGAACCGAATCCGAATTGAATCCTGAGTTGAATCCGAGTTTGAATTGGGTTGAGCACGTGGGAAGTCCGAATTTGACTTAAAAATCTTATCCAAAACTTGTAGTTTAAGTCCTTGGGCTCCTCCTTTTCGCTCTCCCAAGTCTTCACATGAGTCATACCTAAGAATACATAAAATAGTAGCATGAGGTAGTATTCCAAGTTCATCATCAATTAAAGGAAACTCTTTAAGAAACAAAAGCACCTGTTTGTTTAAACGCTTGGCTCTTGCCCTCGTCATTGGGCCCTCTGGTTCTTGGATATTCTCATGCATGCTTGGAGTGGAAGATGTATATGTAATGGGGATGTCCTCATCAGTATGTGCATGAGCACCAATAGGAGAAGATGTATAAGTATTAGGGATGTCCTCATCATCCTCCCCCTCTTGAAAAGGCGTCGTCCTCGACGCTGGATCGTCACCACCAAAGAAAGGTGATAAATCAGCGACATTGAACGTAGAGCTCGCGCCATAGTCATCGCCATAAAACTCTATCTTGCAGGCATTGTCGTTGATCTTCGCAAGCACCTTGAAAGGCCCATCACCGCGCGGTAGTAACTTAGACTTGCGACGTTCTGGAAAACGATCCTTGCGGTAGTGTACCCAAACCAAATCACCTGGTTGAAAAACCATCTTCTTCCTTTTCTTGTTCGCCTTCTCAGCATAGTACTTGACCTTGCGCTCTATCGCTTCTTTTGTCTTGAGATAAAATTTCTTCACATATTCAGCTCACTTGGACACCTCCATATGAGTATAGTGTTGACTAGGAAGTGGCAACAAATCAAGCGATGTAAAGAGCTTGAAACCATAAACTACCTCAAATGGACACATCTGCGTAGTGGAATGTACGGCCCCGATTATATGCGAATTCCACGTGCGGCAAATAATCCTCCCACTCGCGCAGATTCTTCTTGATCATGGTCCGGAATAGCATCGAAAGTGTGTGGTTCACCACCTCTGTTTGACCATCCGTTTGGGGATGACAAGTTGTGCTGAATAACAACTCCGTCCCCAGTTTACCCCAAAGCGTCTTCCAGAAGTAGCTCATGAACTTCACGTTGCGATCCGATACAATAGTACGTGGCACGCCATGTAGCCTCACGATCTCCCTGAAAAACAAGTCAGCAATATGCGACGCATTGTCGCTCTTGTGGCACGGATTAAAGTGTGCCATCTTCGAAAAACGATCCACAACGACAAAAACAGAATCACTCCCCCTCTTGATTCTAGGCAGTCCTAAAATAAAATCCATACTAATATCCTCCCATGGGGCATTGGGAACAGGTAAAGGGGTATACAAACCGTGTGGATGCAACTTCGATTTCGCTTTGTGGCAAGTAATGCATCGCTGCACAAACCTCTCCACATCTCGCCTCATCTTAGGCCAATAAAAGTGATCGCTCAGCATAGACAACGTCTTCTTACGTCCAAAATATCCCATCGATCCACCTGCATGTGATTCCTGCAGTAATAGCAAACGCACGGAGGATTCTGGAATGCATAATTTGTTAGTGCGAAACAAAAACCCATCATGGATGTGAAATTTATCCCAGCCTTTTCCCTCTTTGCAACGTGCATAAGGGACAGAAAAATCATGGTCATGAGCATATAAATCACGCACACTCGCTAAACCAGGAACGTGCACTCCTAATTGAGTTAAAAGCACACTTTTCCTAGAAAGAGCATCAGCTACCGCATTTTCCTTTCCCTTCTTATATTTCACAATGTAAGGAAACGACTCAATGAATTCGACCCATTTGGCATGTCTACAGTTCAGGTTTGCTTGGCCCTTTAAATACATCAAAGCCTCATGATCAGAATGAATAATAAACTCTTTAGGCCATAAATAGTGTTGCCAAGTTTCTAATGCACGCACTAACGCATAAAGCTCTTTGTCATAGTCCGGATAATTCAATTGAGCAACATTTAGTTTCTGACTAAAATAAGCTACCGGTCTACCCTCTTGCATTAAAACATCGTCAATACCCAATCCACTAGCATCACACTCAATTTCAAAATTTTTAGTGAAATCAGGTAAAACAAGCAACGGTGCTTCAGTCAAACATCTCTTAAGTTCAGCCAAAGCATTTTCTTGCGCTATCCCCCACACAAATTCAACACCCTTTTTAGTAAGTTCATTCAAGGGGCAGCGACGGTGCTAAAATCCTTCACGAAATGCTAATAAAAACCAGCGAGACCACGAAAGCTCCTAATCTGACTTACGTTCACAGGAGTTGCCAATTTTTAATCGCTTCAATTTTAGACTCATCTACTTCAACTCCCTGTGTAGAAACAACATAGCCCAAAAAGATGACACGATCTTTGGAAAAAGTGCACTTCTTTAAGTTAACAAATAACCTATTCTCACGCAAAACGTGTAGAACTTGGCTAATATGGTCTATGTGTTTAGATTCAGTGCGACTGTAAATCATAATATCATCAAAGAATACAACCACAAATTTACCAATAAAATGCCTTAAAACATGATTCATTAAGCGCATGAATGTACTAGGTGCATTAGTTAAACCAAAAGGCATAACTAACCACTCGTACAACCCAAATTTTGTTTTAAAGGCTGTTTTCCACTCATCCCCTTCATGCATTCTAATTTGATGGTAACCATTGCGCAAATCTATCTTAGAGAAAATAACAGCACCACTCAATTCGTCTAGTATATCATCTAAGCGAGGTATAGGATGACGATATCGAATTGTGATATTATTAATCGCTCGACAATCTACGCACATACGCCATGAACCATCTTTCTTAGGAACTAAAATAACAGGAACATCACAAGGGCTTAAGCTTTCACGGACATACCCTTTGGAGAGAAGCCTTGTACTTGTTTCTGAATTTCCTTTGTTTACTTGGGATTGGTGCGGTACGGTGGTCGGTTCGGCAGCGACGCTCTTGGAATCAAGTCGATCTTATGTTCTATCCCGCGTATTGGTGGTAGCCCCGTTGGTACCTCCTCTGGAAAGACGTCGCTGAAATCCTGCAAAACAGAAACAACACCACTAGGAAGAGAAGTTATGTCGTTAGTCGAAAGCAATGCATCTTTGTACAGCAGCACGACGTGCACCAAATTAGGATCCTCGCTGAATTCTCTCATCTCTGATTTGGTGGCTAACATCACTAAATTCTTCTCTCCCTCACATTTCTTGTTACTACTCAGATGGTGCACTCGCTCTTGTGCACTCTCAACGTGCATATCAATTTTCTGCATGGAGAAATTGACAATCTGTTGCGGTGTAAGCGGCTTCAAGATGACATCCATATTGTTCCATCGAAATGTGTAACAAGAGCAAGTGACACACTGTCATAGGCACTATATCGTAGTCCACAGTATCGGTGTACTTCCTAATAGAAAACGTCACACGCACCATATAGTTCACCTTCACTTCCTCTTTGTCGCTCAACCATTGCACATGATAAGAACGCGGATGTGGCAAATATTTCAAACCCAACTTATGACACATATCCTTGCTAGTCAGATTGTGACAACTCCCGCCATCAATGATCACCTTGCACACCTTACCCTTATCAAGCTTCGCCCATGTCTGAAACAAATTGCACCGCTGTTCGAGTGATGGCGATGGCATCACACTAAGCACCTTGGGCGTGCAAACAATAGAATACTGCTCAGTGTTAGGAAACTCAGGATCGCACTCACATTGTTCTATGTCATCGGTGTGCAAGACGCTGTGCATTAGGTGACTCATCATCACTAGTGAAACATAACCGCCATCCTCTGTGATAAGCATAGTTCGACATTTGGGCGATCCCTCGAAAATGGCCAACGCCCTTGCACTTGTGGCAAATAATGTCATATGAACGGCCTGTTGACCCCATAGACGAGGTCGCACTAGCAGCGGGCACCATAGGTCGACGCACCGATGATGGTGTACTCTCCAGCTTCTTACTTGTAGAACTGCACATCGCTGAATTGCTTGCAGCCGAAGTGCTCTTGTTTGGTTGGCTGTTGTAATATGGCTGTCCCGATGGTGAAGAACGTGACCGGACAAATGAACCGCGTCGTCTTCAATCACTTGTCTCTCGGCTTCACATACTTGGTGCAACAACTCAATCATATCATTATAGGGATGGTGATTGACAATGCGTTTGACAGCATGATTCATGCCAGCTAGAAATCTCGCCATGGTCTGTTCTTCATTCTCGCGGACATTTGCATGTATCATGATAGTCTCTATTTCTTTATGATATTCATCAATTGATTTCATACCTTGTCGCAGTCCTGTCAACTTCTCAAATAGTGAGCGATTGTAGTGGCGAGATACAAAGCGTGCCCGCAAATGCTGCTTCATCTGCTCCCAGGTGATAATCGGCAACTCATGGCGCTCCATGCACTTACGGATGAACTGCTCCCACCAATGTGTGGCATAATCATCCAAGCCATTGGACGTAAGCAACAGCTTCTTCTCATTGGAATAGTTGTTCATCCGAAATAACTTATTAACTTTCAGCTCCCAAGTGAGGTATTGTTCCACATCTGTACCACCTGAAAATATAGGAAGATTAAATTTAGGCTTAGCAACAAGATCCTCGACGTTGTCGTGGCGAGGACGCTGCACGTTGTTGAAGTGGTGACGCTGTCGGTCAGCGTAGTTGTCGACGGGGAAATCGTCATCTCGGCGCTCGACCGCGTCAGCCTAGCTACGAGGTGCATGATGCACACCTCCTCCGTGGGCACCCTGTGGTGCACCTCCACCCTGGCCACTGTTGCCTCGGCCAGGCCCATGTGCCTGAGGGCGTGCCGCGGCTGCCTTCCCGACGTTTGGCGGCACGGCCATGTGACGCGCCTGTCGCTGACGTCGCTCCTCATCCAGACGAATAGCACGCTCCTCCTCGGTCTCATTGTGCAGAACGACCGGACGGCCGTGCATACTTGTATCATCAGCTGGTGCACCACCACGTAGATTGTGGTGTGCGAAAATAGCACGCAGCTCCAGAAAGTTATTGTTAATGGTCGTACGCAATTGTGTGACCTCCTCCCTGAGGGTGTTCAGTCCAGTTTGAACTTCCTCGAGCTCATCGCGCACGCTATTGTCACCATCATGAAGTTGTTTTTGTAGCATCTCGCGCAACCGAGTGTACTCGGTCCACGTAACCGGCGCCTCCGGATTAGGTGGATACTCCTCGTGACCTGACATGGGAATGACTTACAAACAAGAAATGAGGTTATATCCAGGCTAGTAAAACAAAAGCTCTCTCTATGCTTGCAACTTACTGTCCTGAAAACAAGACAAGTTTACCGTTCCAAAGTGAATCAAGGACGGCAAATCGACAATTGTGACAGCGAACGACCTCAACCCGGTAATGTATGAGCGTAACCAAGAGCAAGGGAGTACACCAACGGGTGTAGGTGGAGCTTGGACAGTTATGTGGATATCCTAGAAATCTGATATTCAAGGTATTGTAAAGCTATGTAATGATCTAAGCTGGAGTATTTTGCCTATGTACTGATCAATTGGTTTAAGCGAAGTGTATGAACGCACACGCAACGATAAATGGGACTTAATGCAAACAAAGGAATGGGCTAGGGAGAATCAATTGGAAATAGTGATGAAACTAGCTCATTTTGCACCAAGTACTAAGAGAGACGCTAGCCAATTACAACTGAATATACGAGGGCACAAAATTGCTCTAAAAAAAGGAGTTTGGAAGCTCTATCTTCTCGTTTCCTTTCCAACGGATCAAGAAACGCCTCAATTGGAGGTCGTATGCAAAAGTTACGTGTTTCTCTCTCTTCTTTTTTTTATACCGCGGCTCTTCCTAACTGCGGCTGCAAGCCTCACAAATCAGCAAGGTGTAATCAATTTTAATGAGCAGCCCTAATTGCAATGTCAATAGCTAGTCTCAAGATAAAATGATATAAGTGAAGCACAAAGACACCAAATGTGGTTCGGCCTGCTATGATGTAGTGACCGAAATAGAAGTTGGAACAATTGGACTCGGATTGTGTTTGAGCTAGAGGTCGATTCGAACTCTAGTCCCACCAAGGAGTTCGGATAAAGAAACACAAACCGACTCAGATTGTGCTCTCAAGTTGGCGCACGGGAAAAGATGGAAGCTTTTTTTGTTTGCTAATTGAGGGAATCAACCAGTAATTTTGTAGGGTTTATGTGAACACAACGATTAAGCAACATAAAAGGAAGCACACAGATCAGCACTAAAACAAAACTCTAATGGACGAAGACTTAACAAAACACACAAGAAATAAATAGATTAAACTACGGTTTTGGTATTGCAATTTTCGGTTTGATGGACGAAAGGACAGAAAACGAATCTAACTAACCCTCAACTCTGATACCACATGATATGGGGAGGGGTCCCGATCTTCTCAGTGAGGAACCATGGATAATTGATGCAAAGTAGATGATGTCGCTAGTTGAACACTCGCGCCAAAGCACGAACCCTCAACTCTTCGAAATACGCTCAAAACACACCGGATAATTGTTCGTCGCGAGACCACAAACGACGAACGCCAAGCCCCAAATTCCCAATGGAACAACGGCTTGACCTTGAATTGCAAAACGAACAATGGATCGCCTAGTTCTCTCTCAAAGTCCTCGCATGAACTCTGGTGTTGAAGGAACAAACAATAGCTATGTTTCAATCTTATGCATAAAATCGATCCCCCCTAAAGGCTGCAAATACAAGGCATATATAGCCCCTTGGGACGTCCATATGGTCCCCAAACCAAGTACAACTCAATCCTATATGGTTTTGGATACGAACTCTCACAAAAAAGGAAACTATATTTTTCACCTGTCATATTGTTTTGGTCATAACATTTGATCTATGATGAATTTGAAGGTGGGACTAGATCCATTGCGTAGCCCTTGAAAGTATCTTTCCAACGAGTACAAGAAAACCTGAATCGGACTTCATTTGTGAAAGTTATGACCTTTTTAGTAACTGCCTATCAGGCTGTCCCGAACCGAATCCGAATTGAATCCTGAGTTGAATCCGAGTTTGAATTTGGTTGAGCACGTGGGAAGTCCGAATTTGGTTGAAAATCTTATCCAAAACTTGTAGTTTAAGTCATTGGGCTCCTCCCTTTTGCTCTCCCAAGTCTTCACATGAGTCATACCTAAGAATACATAAAATACTAGCATGAGGTAGTATTCCAAGTTCATCTTCAATTAAAGGAAACTCCTTAAAGAAACAAAAGCACCTGTTTGTTTAAACGCTTGGCTCTTGCTCTCATCATTGGGCCCTCTGGTTTTTGGTTATTCTCATGCATGTTTGGAGTGGAAGATGTATATATAATGGGGATGTCCTCATCAGTATGTGCATGGCCGCCACCCCTCATCGTTCTCCCTATATAGGAGCCGCCGCCTCCCTTTGCTAGGACTTGGATTTCGTTTGCTTATTTTTTTCATTGTGAAAACTCTTATTCTTCAGTTGTGTTGGACGACCACCTATAAGGAACCTCTGCGGAATCCCACCTTTTGAACTAAATATAAATATTTGTAATTTCAGATAGCTTGTTATCTTGTTCTTGCGTGTTCTTTGGTTGCATACAGGAACAGACCTTCATGGTCAGGTCAACCGTGTTCTTGGCACGGTTGATAACAACTTGGAATGTGGTTTAGCCATTGCTAAGGCGCAAGCGACGTCGTACGGTTGTAGTCGGATCGCAAGGGTCACCTCCACCAAAATCGAAGTTATCATCCTATCGGAAGATCGGAACCCCATCGCCTCATCAACTACACACTACATGCATGTGAAATCGAGTTATAATATAAAACCGAGTGCCATCACTCCGATGCCCTTTAGCTCATTTCGGCATGTGTTTTGAATCCGTCTATGTCAGTGTGAAACTTTCTCTACAACGGGTTTCTATGGGTATGACACACTCCATGTGTACAAAATGGAAGCACGAAATAAAATGATGTGGCAAAGAGTGTGAATACTACATTGATTTGTGCTTCACCTATGCAATCTGAAGTTACAAGGCTTAGTAGCTCTGAATTGCGCAAGGAGAAAAAAGCAATCGGTTATGAGAGAAAGAAGAATATCCTAGTTCGTGCGGATGCTTATGTGATTCCTCCTTTGCATAATGCAAACAAGCCAACAATGAAGTCTACTTTCCAACAAATCAAACGGCACATGATTGGAGCTTCCTACACAAAGTTATGGCAACTTCATTGATTGCTGCACGAGCTGTCCAGATAGACGCACGAGACTTGCCAAACATAAAAAGTCTGAGTATTGCAATACAAGTAAGAGTAAAATCCGACCATACCATGGCTTTCCAAAGGATGAGAAGGACTCCTTTTCAGGTTCCAAACAGATTTGGAAGCCCCTTGAACAACAAAAGGAAACTTATAAAGATTTGAATTCAATTCGGATTCGGTTCGGGTCAGACAGGAAGTCCAACATTAAAACGCTCATAACTTTCACAAACGGAGTCCGATTCAGGCGTTTTGGACTCGTTGGAAAGCTATTTCGAAGCCCCATAAAATGGATGAGGTGCCAGCCACGGAATCCTCATGGTCACGTCACAAATTGAGAGAGAATCCAGGGGTAGTAGTTTAGATAATTCCTTTTTAGTTCGTATTGGAGTTTGTTCGGCCTTAGGCCAGGTTGTGCGTGAGTTTTAGTCAAGGCCGCGCATTGTGCACCAATATAAGGCCAGGGCCTTAGCTCCATTGTAACTTAGGCGATGAATGATAAGTTTTTATGCTTGTGAAATAAAGGAGAAAATCGCCATGATGGTTGTTGGCGACCAGATTGCGTGATTGCAATGTTTTCTCGTTTGGAGTTTGTTGAGTTGGTGCAATGCAAGAATAAGAGATTCTTGAGATTGCCCATCGAATCTACAAGGTTCATCTTTTCTAATTCATGTCTTCTTCCTGAATTCACGGTTTGGGGAGTTCGGTGGATTGCTTCTAGTGTGCACCTTGCATGCTAGTGCAAATTGCCCTTATCAAGATTGTTGGCTGCGTCAAGACAAGGAGAAGGAACCTCGCTGAACGTACCGGGAAAGACTGGGCCATCCCTACGCATCAACTAATCCTTAGTTGGTCCGTATCATAAAACCACGTGCCAAACACCCCGAGTGGACTTCATATATGCCCTAACTTATTTTGGTATGCATTTCGAATCCGTCCTAGTCGGTGTGAAACTTCCTCCATGATGGGTTTCAATGATGTCACTCATGTGTACAAAATCGATGTATGGTGAAACTGAGTACCAAACACTGAGAATGCACTTTATATGTGCTCTAGAACATTTTAGAATGCATTTTGAATCCATCTGAGTCAGTGTGAAACTTTCCTCCATGAAAGGTTTCAATGGGTACCAACAATATATGCGTACAAAATCGAGGCACATAAATGAAACCTAGGGCCAAACGCCCCGAATGGACATTATATGCGTCGTAACTCATTTTAGCATGCATTTCAAATCCGTCTGAGTCGGTATGAAACTTTCCTCCATGATGGCTTTAAATGGGTATCGTATACTTTGTGCATACGATATCAGGACATGAAATAAAACTGTTTGCCAAACACCCCAAATGGACTTTATTTTCACCCTAGCTCATTTCAGTGTATATTTCAAATCTGACTAAGTTAGTGTGAAACTTCCTCTATGAATGGTTTCAATGGTATGTATCCATGCATACGAAATCGATGTATGGTGTGAAACTGAGTGCCAACACCTTAAATGGATTTTATATGCACCCTACGTTATTTCGGCATGTATTTCAAATCCGTCTAAATCGGTGTGAAACTTTCCTCCATGACATGTTTCATGGATACCATACGCGACATGCGTACAAAATCAAGGTAAAACATGAAATTGAGTGCCAACACTCTAAATGGACATTATATGCACCCTAGATCATTTTTGCATGCATTTCAAATCCGTTCGAACCAATTTGAAATTTTCTACCACAATAGGATTCAATCTATACCACACACGACATGCATACAAAATCGAGACACAAAATGAAACTGAGTAACAACACCCCAAATGGACTTCATATGCACCCTAGCTCATTTTGGTATGCATTTCAAATTCGCCCGACTTGATATGAAACTTTCCTCCATGGCGAGTTTTAATGGGTACTACAAACTACATGCATATGAAATCGAGGCATAAAATAAAACTAGGTGTCAAATACCCATATTGAGACGAGGTGCCCGATCTTTCAATGAGATTAATAACTATTGATTTTGATGGAGGTGACTCTCACGATCCGACTACAACAGTACGACGATGCTTGTGCCTTAGCAATCATTGAACTAACTCCGAGATATTATTAACCTTGCTGGAAGCACGATCAACCTGAACACAAGTTCAATCCCTGCGAGCAATCGAAGAACTAGCAAGAATAAGACATAGGCAATCTAATATTGTGAATAAGATTGAAGTGTATATGGTGTCGAAAACAAAGTTGGAATCCCGAAGGCTGTCTTGACAGGTGGTCGACCGACACAACTGAATAACAGAAGTTTGCACAATGGCTAAACCTAAATTCAACGAAATCCAAGTCCTAACATAAGGAGGTGGCGACTTCTATATAGGGAGATGACCATGGTGCAAACCCCTAGGGTTACAAGGCCCATGGGCCCAAGTGGAGGTGGCGCAGCACCCTTTTGACTTGGACTCAGAAATCAACGTAAACCGTTTTGATGATTGTGGCTGGCTCGGATAGAATTTGAAGATGAGGTTGATCCATTTGAAAGTAGACTTGATAAGCATTCCGTGAAATCCAAGAACGCCCAAAACGGAGTCCGTATGAGAAAATTATGCCCGTTTAAACTTGACACTGTCGCAGCTCATACGGGGTCGCCCGATCTTCTCGACGTAGGCTCAAGATACTCACGAGGATTCGACGAACCGTAGTGATCTTCCATTGCCAATGCGAGAGTTAGCACTCTATAATTCACCCAACCACACGTTCTGAACTTCACGACCACAAGATGAAGTTCTATCACGCTCCCAATTCCCAGCGGAAAGGTTGAACGATCTTGATTTCGATGAACTCCCAATTATTCCCTCAAGTTGGTTCAGCCAACAGAAAGAACAAGAGGTTTCTATTATCAAAAGTGGTCTCTTTACAATGGGGGTCTACCCCTCAATATATAGTCTCAGTCTAAGAACTATTCAGCGCTAAATTTCCCATATGGTACTATTCACGCTGCATCAGTAGCATGGTAATCTTGTTCATGGCGGGTATTGTAGCACTGCATCGTTCATGATATCAGAACGCTGTCCGATCTTGTTCATGTGTAGCACTATTAAACAATCTCAGCCCATTATTGGCACGCAGGCCCACAAACTCCTCAATTGGCACATGGACTCTTCTAGTCTTGGACTGCGTTTCCTTCATGTTTGTGGCGCCCCTTCCTCCTTCGCCTCCCTTTGGTTCACCACTTGTAGCATTAAACAATTCTAGACAGCAACATGTTCATCTCCATCCTCTCTTGATATAAACCTTTGGGATGTCCTCATCATCAGCAATTCGAATCTGATTCTAGAACGAGCCCAACTCGATCTCTTGCTTTACTCGGACCCAAAGTGATGTGGTGACCTTCATTATACCTTCCATGCATGTCCATGACTCCACATGCCTCTTCTTCATCTTTTCCCTTATTCCTAAGCACAATTAAATCACTTGCATTAGGTAGCAGTCTATTCTCAGTAATATATAAATCTAGGACTAAATTCACCTGGTAAATAAGTTGGCGAGCACGAGCTCGAGTAAGTGGTCCTTGTGATGAGGCGATGGGGTCCCGATCTTCCGATAGGATGATAACTATCGATTTTGGTGGAGGTGACCCTTGCGACCCGACTACAACCGTACGATGTCGCTTATGCCTTAGCAATCGCTGAACCACACTCCAAGTTGTTATCAACCGTGACAAGAACGCGGTTGACCTGACCACGAAGGTCTATTCCTGCATGCAACCGAAGAACACGCAAGAACAAGATAACAAGCAATCTGAAATTACAAATATTTCTATTGAATTCAAAAGGTGGGATTCTGAAGGCTGTCTTGACAGGTGGTCGTCCGACACAACTGAAGAACAGAAGTTTGCATAATAGCTAAACATAAACTCAACAAAATCCCCGTCCTAACAAGGGAGGCGGCGGCTCCTTTATAGGGAGAACAACCAGGAGGGGCATCCAAAGTGCATGCTCTAGGGTTACAAGGCCCATGGGCCCAATTAGTGATGGCGCAGCACCCTTTTGACTCAGACTCAAAAACCAATATAGATTGTTTTGATGATTGTAGCCGGCTCGGATGGAATTTGAAGATGAGATTGGATCCGTTGAAAATTATACTTCATAAGCTTTCCATGAAGTACAAGAACGTCCCAAACGGAGTCCGTATGAGAAAGTTACGTTCGTTTCAACTTGCACCATTGCAGCAGTCCGAATCTGATTCCAGTACGTGACTAACACGGACTCTTTTGATGATTGCGGCTGTCTCGGATAGAATTTGAAGATGGGGTTGAATCCTTTAGAAAGTAGACTTGATAAGCTTTCCATCAAGTCCAAGAACGTCCCAAACGGAGTCCGTATGAGAAAGTTACGTCCGTTTAAACTTGCACCATTGCAGCAGTCCGAATCTGATTCCAGTACGGGTCCAACCAGGACTCTTTTGAATCGGTGTAAAAGTGACGTGGTGCTGTAAAAATATATATTTTCATTATTAGGTAGCATCATATTCTCATTTAAAATATGTTGAGGCTCAAGAAACGAATTCACCTTTAGTTCAATCTTGATATTGGACGCTATTGTCGTATGTGTTTGTGGAGTGGTCACATCATCCTCCCCTTCTTGACAGAAAACCGTCCTCGGTTTTAACGTATGTGTAGCCTCACGTATTGCATGATCTTGATCGTAAATCTCGGTATATGATAACAAACGCAACAAACCCTCATTATGTAATATCATAAGTGCTTTATCAAGCAAAGTAAAACCTCTTTGAAACGAGCTCACCTTATAATTTAAGCGATGCGTAGGAGCTCTTGTAATTAGGATAACAAGCATAGCAAATATGGTTATATCCATAGGGGTCATGTCCTCATCATCCTCCCCTTCTTGAAAACAAAGCCGTCCTCGGCTTTTGATAAACTGAAAGTATGGTAACAAAGAAGCCAAGGTGTATGCATGGTATATGTATATGTCATTCGTTTTAACTGTTATTTGTTGTTGCACAATTAATGTTATAACACAGCAACAATCATAAAAGCTCATTGTATTATTAATCCAAAAGTAATTATATATGTTAATGAAGAAATCAAAATTTCTCACACAGTAATTATTGCAACTTGTTTTGCAAATGTAAGTGAAGCATTTATGCAATTCAAATCTTTGAAGTTGTAAACTTGTTGTGGTGGCACATATGGGCAAAGCTATAACTTTTGGAATCAAACAAAGTTTACCCATATAATTAGATTTCAATTGAGCAATAGCAAATTCATCTAGTAAGGGTGAAAAGATTTGCAAGTTCTTCCATATATCAATTTCATTATTTGGATTGTCAATGTTAGATGGTTCAACAAGAGAAGAACACATAGGCATTGGATGAATACTAAATTTTACTTCCCTCTCATATTGAACAAGATTCAACACACAAGAATTGTTGTCCAAAACAGTAAACTTCAATTCATCCATGTGATCACAAGTTATGCATATTCGATATACAAAAAACTGATTTTCTACACCATAATCTCCAATCAAATTAAACTTATACCCAGGGGTGTAGGCACTAAACAAGAATTTCGAACATGCAAGTTCAGAAACTTTCTCCATAGCATGTGACAATTTCATAGGAAGATCCAACGTTATGTAACACAATGAATTGGCAGGAGAAATTCTAGTCAAAACTTCTTTATATCTAACCAAAGCCACATGATCATTGTATGTGACTAATTCATCACATGAATCACTCAAAACAGCAGGCAATTCAATTATTTTTTGACAAGGTGCACTCAACGTATTCTCAACACTCAAATCAATGCAGTGTGAATTCTCTACTTGAAATATGGGCATGTCAGAATTGTTTTCCACTAAGTTTTGCTCTAAAATAGCATGAACGGTGCATAATTGTTGTTCTTCACAAGCATACTCACCGTGAGTGATGATAGCACCATGATCTTTACCTTTTTGGCTCCCCTCAGATGATGTAGGTGCATCCATCTCCTCATCTTCGTTCTCAACGAATGGAATCGATGGTTCATCAACTCATGCTCCTTTTGACATGGTTCTCAATCGCACGCAAGTTGTTAGTCACGAAAAAGGCACAAACATGGGTTTGCTCTCATGTTTCTTATCATCAAGCACTCTCAATTTCTTCTCAATCTGACGTTCAACATTACATGCAAGTATAAACAAACGAGGGAGAGAAATATATTCTTTGTGAATGAGAAGGGCCTGAATTTCTTTATTAAGGCCACGTAAGAATCTATTCTCTGTAGCTTCAGCATGTTCCTCTAAGCCACAACGCAATAAACAAGTTTTTAAATCATAATAATATTCCATTACAGTTCTACTTCGTTGTTTTAAACGTTGCAATCTAGCTAGCAAATAATCAGCATGATATTTAGGAACATGGTGATCTCTCAAAAGTTTCTTTAATGCATGCCACGTTTGAGGCACTCTTCCAACTCTACTTAAGTATTTCCACCAAAGCATTGCATCATCAATAAAAACACTAGTGGTAGCTCTAATCTTTTACTTATCAGACTAATCATGATATTCAAATTCTTTATCTAGCGCTATCTCCCAGTCAATATAGGCATCAGGATCAAATTTACCAACAAAGGATGACAAAGTAATTTTAGTTTTACCGAACGCACTATCACGATCATATACCTCCCATGGTGAAGAAGCTTGTCTTAAGCGTGCATCTTCCTCGCGAATTTCTTTGCGCTCCCGGTCAATGGCTCGAAGAAGATATGGATCTATCTCGTAATCATCCCGTGAACCTGCCATGGTTAGTAGCAAACAAGGAAATAAATCACAAGTATATGTTCCTATCAACTACTAGGATATGGAGGCTCAATTCAAGTAATGCATCTCTCAAGCTCTTAACAAGTTCTTACAAGTTCTTACCAAAGCAAACAGGTGGTGCAACCGGTGGCTGGTTCGTGATAAATCTAACTCAAGTGATGAGTAAAGCGATTGCAAGGTACAGCGAGACCTGTTCGGTTTGTTGAGAAGTGGAGCTTGGATAGGCTATGTATTTTGTAGCAAAGGAAAACAATCAATTAATTTCAGAAATTGCACAGAATTGAATTATAGTTCGTATCTAGCACTTAGCCTATATTGCTGATCAAGAAGGATAAAATATGTGTATGGCAATGTATGGGAGTGGTTAATACAAGATAATTCAATTTAATGCAATCTGGAATTGAAGAGCACAAGGATTGACCCAAAACTTGAAAACTGAAGATTTCTGTCCACTGGACAGCACGTCGGTATTTCGACTGTAATGTTTTGTCCGTTGCCCTTTTTTTCAATGATTCTTTTTTTCTCTGTTTTATGAAGGCTTTTTTACAACTTTTGTTTTGGGGTCAAGTTCTGGAAACTGACCGAACAATTCGCACAAAATTCACAAGTGCCGGCTGTTGCAGATTCAATCTGGAATTTTAGGTCAACTTGCACCGCAGATATCTCTTAACTGCCTTTCTGGAATGATGTGAAATGTTACAGATATATGGACAATGAAGTTTTGAATTTAATGGCGGTGGTCTCACTCAAAAATAATATCGGAATCAAAAGTTATGGCGTTTTTGGTGACGGCTGCAGAGGAAGGAAAAATCAGCCGAATTGGAATTAGGGTTTGGGATGGGGATTTTTTTGTTTGGATTTTTTATGGAATCAAGGATATGACCAGCAACTAGACAAAGCTAAAACAGACACAAATTCAATTTAGCAAACCAAAACTAATAGATTGAAAGGCACAATGGGGTTTGGACAGCGAAAAATAACTCTTTTTGTGGGGCAATTTTTCTGTACTATGGGAAATAAAAATCAATCTACTAACTAGGGATACAAAGAATTCCTACCGGTCAACTGAAGCTCTGATACCAACTGATGAGGTGATGGTGTCCCGATCTTCCGATAGGATAATAACTATCGATTTTGGTGGAGGTGACTCTTGTGACCCGACTACAACCGTATAACGTCGCTTGCGCCTTAGCAATCGCTGAACCATACTCCAAGTTGTTATCAACCGTGCCAAGAACGCGGTTGACCTGACCACGAAGGTCTATTCCTGCATGCAACCGAAGAACACGCAAGAACAAGATAACAAGCAATCTGAAATTGCAAATATTTCTATTGAATTCAAAAGGTGGGATTACAAGGCTGTCTTGACAGTGGTCGTCCGACACAATCAAGAAATGCAAGTTTGCATAATAGCTAAACATAAACTCAACAAAATCCCCATCCTAACAAGGGAGGTGGCGACTCCTTTATAGGGAGAACAACCAGGAGGGGCGTCCAAAGTGCATGCTCTAGGGTTACAAGGCCCATGGGCCCAATTAGTGATGGCGCAGCACCCTTTTGACTCGGACTCAAAAACCAATATGGATTGTTTTGATGATTGCAGCTGGCTCGGATGGAATTTGAAGATGAGGTTGGATCCGTTGGAAACTAGACTTCATAAGCTTTCCATGAAGTACAAGAACGTCCCAAACGGAGTCCGTATGAGAAGTTACGTTCCTTTCAACTTGCACCATTGTAGCAGTCCGAATCTGATTCCAGTACGTGGCCAATACGGACTCTTTTGATGATTGCGGCTGTCTCGGATAGAATTTGAAGATGGGGTTGAATCCTTTAGAAAGTAGACTTGATAAGCTTTCCATCAAGTCCAAGAACGTCCCAAACGGAGTCCGTATGAGAAAGTTACGTCCGTTTAAACTTGCACCATTGCAGCAGTCCGAATCTGATTCCAGTACGGGTCCAACAAGGACTCTTTTGAATTGGTGTAAAAGTGACGTGGTGCTGTAAAAATATATATTTTCATTATTAGGTAGCATCATATTCTCATTTAAAATATGTTGAGGCTCAAGAAACGAATTCACCTTTAGTTCAATCTTGATATTGGACGCTATTGTCGTATGTGTTTGTGGCGTGGTCACATCATCCTCCTCTTCTTGATAGAAAACCGTCCTCGGTTTTAACGTATGTGTAGCCTCACGTATTGCATGATCTTGATCGTAAATCTCGGTATATGATAACAAACGCAACAAACCCTCATTATGTAATATCATAAGTTCTTTATCAAGCAAAGTAAAACCTCTTTGAAAAGAGCTCACCTTATAATTTAAGCGATGCGTAGGAGCTCTTGTAATTAGGACAACAAGCATAGCAAATATGGTTGTATCCATAGGGGTCATGTCCTCATCACCTTGTAACGTTGCGGTGGCTGTGGATGAGTTGTGTGTGTAGGCACAGTTGTATCCATGGAAGTGATGTCGTCATCATTCCCTTAATGGATTTTGTATGTGCCCAAGCTCATTTTGGCAGGCATTTTGAATATGTCCGAGTCGGCTTGAAAGTTTCCTCCACAATGGGTTTCAATAGGTACCATACACTGCATGCGTATAAAATCAAGGTACGCAATACAACTGAGTCCAGACACCCTAAATGGACTTCACAGGTGCCTTAGATCATTTTGGCATACATTTTGAATCCGTTAAAGTTAGTGAAAACTTTCCTCCACGACGATTTCATTGGGTACCATACACTTGACATGTGCAAAATCGAGGCACGAAATAAAACTTAGTGCAAACACTAAGAATGGACTTCACATGTCACCTATCATTTCAGCATGCATTTCGAAATCAGCAAGAAACACAAGCACGTATAGCGATCAACCACGCTCTCGTAGCGCAATGATACGGACCAACTAAGGATTAGTTGATGAGTAGGGATGGCCCGATCTTTCCCAGTACGTTCAGCGAGGTTTCTTCTCCTTTGGTTCCGGCGATAGAGTCTTCCCCTTGTCTTGATGCAGCCAACAATTTTGATAAGGGCAATTTGCACAAATATGAAAGGTGCACACTAGAAGCAATCCACTGAACTCCTCAAACAGTGAATTCAGCAAGAAGACACGAATTAGAATAGATGAACCTTGTAGATTCGATGAGCACTCTCAAGAATCTCCTATTCTTGCTTGGACCAACTTAGCAAACTCCAAATGAGAAAACCTTACAATCACGCAATCTGGCAGCCAACAACCATCATGGTGATTGTCTCCTTCATTTCACTAGTATAAAAACTTATCACATCATCATCTAAGTTACAATAGGGCTAAGCCCTTGCCTTATATAGGTGCACAATGCATGGCCTTGACTAAAACTCACGCACAACCTGGCCTAAGACCAATATAAATTCCAATGCGAACTAAAAAGGAAATAGCTAAACTGCTGCCGTCGAATTCCTTCCCCATTTGCGTGTGACCATGAGGATTCTGAGGATGGCACCTCATCCATTGTATGGGGCTTCGAATTAGCTTTCAATTGAGTCCAAGAACACCCATATCGGACTCCGTTGGTGAAAGTTATGGGCGTTTTAATGATGGACTTCTTGTCTGACCCGAACCGAATCCGAACTGACTTCATATCTTTATATGTTTTCTTTTCTTATTCAAGGGGCATCCAAATCCGTTTGGAACCTGAAAAGGAATCCTTCTCAACCTTTGGAAAGCCATGGTGTGGTCGGATTTTACCCTTACTTGCATTGCAATACTCGGACTCTTTATGTTAAGCAAGTCTCGTGCGTCTCTTTGGATAGCTCATGCAGCATCCAATGAAGTTTCCATAACTTTGTGTAGGAAGCTCCAATTAGGCGATGTTTCATTCGTCGGAAAGTAGACTTCATTAGATTTACAAATATGTATTTTTTGTGAATTATAAACCTCAGAATTGGCATTGCAAACTTTGTGAACATTGTGGACAGAACTGCAATCAGGAGAACTTGATTGATCTTGTGTCTTACTCTTTAGCCAAACTAGCTTTCTTTCTTTTTCATTCACACCTCTAATTCCATGCATTATTGTCTTGTTTGCATTGCACAAAGAAGGAATCGCAAAAGCATCCGCACGAACTAGGATATTCTTCTCTCCCCCACAACCGATTGCTTTTTTCTCCTTGCTCAATTCAGCATTACTAAGCCTTGTAACTTCAAATTGCATGGATGAAGCACAAATCAATGTAGCATTCACACTCTTGGCCACATCAAATATCATGGAATCACAAGAACAACGGAGTTGCAACTCAGAAATGACACCCAATCTCTATTATTGGTGGAAAAGAGTCACACACTAAGAGGAACAAAAAAACTCAACCATCAACTTATGTGATACATGGGGGTGCCCCTATATATTGGTTATTTAGGTCGGTTGCTATAGTACTGCTACAGTACTCTCACCGTATGCTATGACCACATCTTGTGTTGATTTTTTGTGGCTACACGATCCTTTGTGGCAATGTTGACATATGCATTTATATCGCTTCATGTTGATCTTCTGTGGCTATGCGATCTTTGTAGCTATGATGACATATACGCTTACATTATATTCATGATAATCTTCCGTAGCCACGCGATCGTCTGTGGCTATGCTTCCCGTGTCTCTAAAGCTTTTTTTTCCTTCCGTTAGCTTTTTGTCAAATAAACACATAAAATAGAAGCACTAGGTAGTAACAAATTCTCATGAGTACTAGAGTCATCACTACGTAAAATATTCACCTCTTGTTGCATTTGTTTTATTGTAGTAGCTTTGTGATTGGTCTAGTTGGTTCAACACTTGAAGTAGATGATGTAGTGTGTTTGCTAATGATGTCTTCATCATCCTCCCCGTCTTGAGAAGGAGTCATCCTTGACTCTGTTTCTTGAAAACCAAAGAAAGGAGATAAGTCTGAAACATTAAAAGTAATGCTTACCCCATAGTATCTCCTTTGTGTTCAATTTTGTAGGTGTTGTGGGGGTGGCCCAACCCCCCGTGACTGGGCCGTGCAACTAGTCCAACATGTAATAGGCCCAATAGTGTAGAGGAATATACCAGTGTAAATATACCAATGTACCCTCATCCCTTGTAAGTACTAAGGGGTAGAATGGAGATTTCCTATTCTACCCCACTCATATATATAAACCCCCAGGAGGGGCAAAGGGGGGATCATCCTCTCATTCTCACCAACTCTCCCATAGATCTGGCTCCCCTCTTCCTCTTCTACCAGTCCCCTTCTCTACTGTTTGGCCCGTAGCCACGACAGATGGCGCCGTCCGTAGGGACTGGGCAAGAAGTCACACAAAGGAGAATCGCCATGGCTGGAACAGAAGATACTATCAAAAATCCATCAATCCATCGTCATGAACACCGCAGATAAGTCCATCTTGTTGCCAGCTTGTTCGTTTCGAGATATATGCACGCACCTCATTAAATATGGCAAAGGCGTTGTGAGCACACAGATCTGTGGTCATTCCTAGGTCCAGATCTGGCAGATCTGATGGGTAATGTGTACGATGCGTAAGGTTGTGCCTTCGACTCGCCTACGTCAGACTCCGCGCAAAGTACCTCTCGCCAAGCATGTCTCCGCGCCGCAGCCTCCGCGCCGAGTCTCCGCTCGATATATTCACTCACGTCGAGGACATCCGCGCCGTACGCATGGGACTCCATGCATGCGTCCCCCGAGTCTTCGTCGATGTCGCAGACGAAGCTCGAACCCCGCGTCCCAGCCCGCCACTCCGAGCGCTGCGCTGCTCCTACGACTCCGTGCTTAAAAGTAGCTGTCTGTGCAGGCATGATTTTTCTCTCCTGCGTGCATGCGCATTCATTGCATCAGCGAGCCCCATGTATACGCCAAGAGCACTTATCCACCCGTCCATGCAAACAACACATTAAAAAAACATCCATGCATGCACACGTTAACTGCCTCGCTCTCTCTTCAAGTGAGCATGCATGCACGAACCTGTTTCTCTCTCTTCCTCCACGATTAGCTTCTTGCATGCGTACAGTATAGGCATCCAAGTATACACCCATGCGCAGAGCTCTCTTTTCTCTTTCCGTGCAGGTTCTTGCCTTTTTTCCGGTGTGCGGCGATGGGCGGCGGTGTCGGATCAACGACCAACAAAGCATCTTCTCCGCATCATGCGTCCCCGGCGAAGCCTACTCCGCGTTGAGCTCTACCGCGGTCTTCGCCCCCGTCTCACTGAGTCCAAGCTGCTGGCGGCGACTTCACTGGCCTCCGCCCATGCATGCATGGCTCTACGCAATGTGCATCTTCGACCGCTAGGACGACGGGTTCATTGGCGTCGGCGGGCCCGGGACCATTCATCCAAGTAGCAGCGTGCCGCACCAGGGTCTTCGCGCCAAGCCCCACGTCGCAGCCCGCCACGTCGAAGCCTCCACGCCAGAATCGGTCTCTGACCTTGGCACGCGGCCGAAGTCCTCGCCTCGTGCATGCACTCTATGTGAACTCAAGGCACATGCATGCATTGGTTCATCATCTCTGCATGCATGCGTACGTGAAGTATTCATCCGCAGTCGGCGACCTTGCCTCCCCGTGGCGCTGCACGGCCTTCGCGGCGGTGGCGTCGACCTCGCCCCCTCGTGGCCCTGCATGGACCTCGCGTCGGCGGTGTCGACCTCACCTCCTCATGGTTCGGCACGGACTCTGCATGGCCGGCTTTTGTTAAACTCTGGCCTTTTCGATGGGTGCGGCGGACCACAGGTCATTACGGCCACGGGGTGGGCGATGCGCTATCGGCCGGGTCGTGGTGGCTCTGCGGAGCATCCGGCGGAAAGGTAGAGCATCTCGACGGGAAAAGCACCTGGTGACGCCCGACGACGTGTAGGACGCCAGCCTGGAGGGCACGCTCCACCCCGCGGTGTTCCGTGTCAACGAGACCGGGCGCCGGCCGGGTGCTCATCACCACGCGCAGCTATGACATTGCCAGGGTGGTGGCTAGAAGGATCATGATGCTGAAGCCCCTGCCGTCGCGCGTGGCCCTTAGGCAAAAGCTCGGCAAGCCGGGCTTCAAGCACAACATCAAGCTTTGGATGACGGGACCACGCTGCAGCCTCCGGAGCCTACGGGACGCGAAGCGGAGGCGGCGAGGAGCGGCATAGGCGGGCGATAGCCTCGCGACCGGCCTCGGCCGCCTCGGCCCGCCTCACCTCGCGCGCTCGGCTCCATTCAGACCCCACCTCGCGACGGCTCTCGGACCTCGCCTCCGCGTGCTTGGCTCTGCGAGACCTCGTTCTGCGCTCTCGGCTCGCTCTGAACATCGCCTCTCGGCGAAGCCCTCGGGCCTCGCCTCGAGATAAGGCTTGCGACCGCGCCGCATCTGTGCCTATCCGTCGGACCTTGTCGTCTTGGCATGCGAGCTACGGCGTTCGACACGGTGTAATGGCGATCGTGACAAGAGCACGGAGCTACGATTGGCGTCGGCGCCGCTCGGTCGGAGTCTTCAACGTCGCCATCAACGGCGGGGCGTTCTTCGCCAAGCTAGATGTCTCGATGGTGGGCTCGGCTACGTGGCATGAAGTGGCTGCTCTGTGCGAGCGGCTTTGTGGCGCCGGCACAACTCGCCCGACCTCTCCAGCAGATTCGCGACACGCAGGCATCTGTGCTGCCTTCGAGAGCACTCGGCTATGTGTCGTACCGGGAAGACGACGAGCGCTCGGAGTCTCCACGGCATCGCGCAGATCGCGGCGGCGGCTCCCGCCAAGCTCCGTGTCGCGCGGTCTACCTGCTGCTAGTGGATGCGCGAGGGGCCGTCGCCGGCGGCGTCAGATGAGGAATCGCGAACACGAAGTGCGACAGGGCGGCCTGAAGCCATCGGCGCTTCGGCCAGTGCTTCATCTTTGACCTCCGCTCGCCCCTGCGATGATGCGAAGACCCACTTCGACCGCAGCGTCCGCAAGCTTCCGCACTGGCGAAGTCTGACGTTGGCCTCTGCGTCCGCTCGTTTCCGCGATGTCGAAGTTGGCCTCTGGCCTCCGCTCGCCCCTGCGATGATGCGAAGACCCACTTCGACCGCGGCGTCCGCAAGCTTCCGCACTGGCGAAGTCTGGCGTTGGCCTCTGCGTCTGCTCGTTTTTGTGATGTCGAAGTTGGCCTCGGGCCTCCGCTCGCCCCTGCGATGATGCGAAGACCCACTTCGACCACGGCGTCCGCAAGCCTCAGCACTGGCGAAGTCTGGCGTTGGCCTCTGCGTCCGCTCATTTCTGCGATGTCGAAGTTGACCTCTGGCCTCCGCTCGCCTCTACGATGATGCAAAGACCTACTTCGACTAAGATGTCTTCATGGGATATCGCCTGCATGGCCCATGCACGTGCGCATGTTATGGGACGTCTCTGTTCTGTATGGCCCCCGAGCCGCATGTCTTTGCGCGCGTTACACCGGGTGCACTGCCTCTTCAAAGTAATCGTCGGCCTCGCGCGTCGCGGCGAGCTCGTCGTCGGCCGTACTCGGCCGGCGAGGCGTCGAGACATGGCCCCGCCGTGAGCTCGCCGTCGAAGACCACGCCACAGACCCGCGTGAACGGAACCTTGGGAGACTTGGTGGCATTTCGTATCCTTTACATCTTGCTCCGGGATCTCTCGAAGCCTCACCTCGAAGTCTCCATTGAGTTCTCCGAAGTCTCCGATGGGTCACTGGGGTCTTCGCTAGCGTCGCAGCAGCCCCAAGCCTTCACCGAGTGCCCTGGGGTCTTCGCCAACATCGCGCAGGCAGCCCTGAAGCCTTCGCCGAGTGCCCTGGGGTCTTCGCCAGCGTCACGCAGGCAGCCCTGAAGCCTTCGCCGAGTGCCCTGGGGTCTTCGCCAACGTCGCCCGGATGGCTCCGAAGTCCCCACAGCTCCTCAACACATGCATGCACTCTACGTGAGCCTACCAGCACATGCATGCACTCTACGAGAAGACCACTTCGGCCAGGGGCTCCGCATCGAAGGCCTCGGACTCTTTTATTGCTGTTGCATCCTATTTCTTACAACAGTGCTCAATCGGCTTTTGGTTTAAATCGCCCGATTGCCTCGAGCATCGGCGTACTCTCCGGAGTATAAATAAGACGTGGATGTTGATCCCACGCACTCTACGGAGTATAAATAAGACGCGGATGTTGTCCCTGCGCACTCTACTGACTATAAACAAGACACGGATGCTCTGCGCACACGTGGATGTTGTCCCCACGCGTACTCTCCGGAGTATAAATAAGACGTGGTTTGATATTCCCACGCAGTCTACGGACTCTAAACAAGACGTAGCGTGAGGTCCGCCTCCGCATGCAATCTACGGAGTATAAATAAGACGTCGCGTGAGGTTCGCCTCCGCACGCACCTTCACCGCCCGCAACGCGCGGAGGCTTGTCTCCGCGCGCAGTCTACGGACTCTAAACAAGACGTAGCGCGAGATCCGCCTCCGCATGCACTCTACGGAGTATAAATAAGATGTCGCGCAAGGTCTGCCTCCGCACGCACCTTCACCGCCCGCAACGCGCGGAGGCTTGCCTCGCGTGCGATCTGGGACTCTAAATAAGGCGTGCGCGCGAGTCGCCTCCGCACGCACTCTACGGAGTATAAATAAGACGCGGATGTTGTCCCTGCGCACTCTACGGAGTCTAAACAAGACGCGGGTGCCGCGCACGCATGGACATTGTCCTTACACGTACTCTCCGGAGTATAAATAAGACATGGATGTTGATCCCACGCACTCTACGGAGTATAAATAAGACGCGGATGTTGTCCCTGTGCACTCTATGGAGTATAAACAGGACGCGGATGCCGCGCACGCATGGACATTGTCCTTACGCGTACTCTCCGGAGTGTAAATAAGACGTGGATGTTGATCCCACGCACTCTACGGAGTATAAAAAACTGCACGATGGCCAAGACACCAGGGAGTGCATCGCTTTAGCGACGCACCACCAGAATATCGCGCCCTCGTGCGCGTTGCACCAGGGAGTGCGTCGCGAGTTTTTGAAGGTAGGGGAACGGCGGCTCCGCCTCCCTGCCTCCGCGCGCGTATCGCCCTCGGCCTACGCCGTAAGCGCCCGCTCTCTGCGGGCACTGTTTTTGAAGGTAGGGGAACGGCGGCTCCGCCTCCTGCCTCCGCGCGCGTATCGCCCTTGGCCTACGCCGTAGCGCCCGCTCTCCGCGGGCACTATTTTTGAAG
The DNA here is from genome assembly GCA_036346575.1 of Dendrocalamus sinicus. Lineage (NCBI taxonomy): Eukaryota > Viridiplantae > Streptophyta > Magnoliopsida > Poales > Poaceae > Dendrocalamus > Dendrocalamus sinicus. The sequence goes on from CM070647.1 coordinate 23,495,640, forward strand.
GTAGAGGAAGCGGCTCCGCCTCCACGCCTCCGCGCGTATCACCCTCGGCCTCTGCTGCAGCGCCGCTCTCATGGCGCTGTTTTTGAAGGTAGAGGCAGCGGCTCCGCCTCCTCGCCTCCGCGCGCGTGTCGCCCTCGGCCCTCGCCGTGGCGCCGCTCTCGCGGGCACTGTTTTTGAAGGTAGGGGAACGGCGGCTCCGCCTCCCTGCCTCCGCACGCGTATCGCCCTCGGCCTACGCCGTAAGCACCCGCTCTCCTCGGGCACTATTTTTGAAGGTAGGGGAACGGCAGCTCCGCCTCCCTGCCTCCGCGCGCGTATCGCCCTCGGCGTACGCCGCAAGCGCCCGCTCTCCGCGGGCACTGTTTTTGGAGGTAGGGGAACGGCGTCGGCACATCTTCGGCGCTTGACTTCGCCATCCGCCTTGTAGGCATCGCCTCGGTGGGACGGCACAGCTCCGGCGCAGGACTTCGCCGTCCGCCTTGTAGGCACTGCTTCAGCGGGACGGCACGGCTTCAGTGCTCAACCTCGCCGTTTGCCTTGTAGGCATCGCTTCGGCGGGATGGCATGGCTCCGACGCAGGACTTCGCCGTCCGCCTCGTAGGCATCACCTCGGCGGGACGGCCTCGGCGCTCGACTCCGCCGTCCGCCTTGTAGGCATTGCCTCGGCGGGACGGCACGACCTCGACGCTCGACTCCGCCGTCCGCCTTGTAGGCATCGCCTCGGCGGGACGGCACGACCTCGGCGCTCGACTCCGCCGTCCTCCTTGTAGGCATCGCCTCGGTGGGACGGCATGGCTCCGGCGCAGGACTTCGTCGTCCGCCTTGTAGGCATCGCCTCGGTGGGATGGCGCGGCTCCGGCGCAGGACTTCGTCGTCCGCCTTGTAGGCACTGCCTCGATGGGACGGCGCGTCTTCAGCGCTCGACTTCGCCGTCCGCCTCGTAGGCATCGTCTCGGTGGGACGGCATGGCCTCGGCGCTCGACTCCGCCGTCCGCCTCGTAGGCATCGCCTCGGCGGGACGGCACGACCTCGGCGCTCGACTCCGCCGTCCGCCTTGTAGGCATCGCCTCGGCGGGACGGCACAGCTCCGGCGCAGGACTTTGTCGTCCGCCTTGTAGGCATCGCCTCGGTGGGATGGCGCGGCTCCGGCGCAGGACTTCACCGTCCGCCTTGTAGGCACTGCCTCGGCGGGACGGCGCGTCTTCAGCGCTCCACTTTGTCGTCCGCCTGGTAGGCATCGCCTCGGCGGGGCGGCACAGCTCCGGCGCAGGACTTCGCCGTCCGCCTCGTAGGCATCGCCTCGGTGGGACGGCACAGCTCCGGCGCAGGACTTCGCCGTCCGCCTCGTAGGCATCGCCTCGGCGGGACGGCGCGGGATTCAGCATAGGAGTTCGCTGATTTCTTCGTAGGCATTGCCTCTGGGGTCTGCAAGCTACCAGTTGCATTGGCTCACCACTCGGCACCCTCGCGCTTCTTTGCCGGGAGCGGGGTGGGGTGGTTGATCACGTCGGCTCGTCCATCGGGACCTCGGCGCTTCTTTGTCGAGGAGTCTTGTTGTGGGGTGGCCCAACCCCGTGGTCGGCCGTGTAATTAGTCCAACATGTAATAGGCCCAATAGTGTAGAGGAATATACCAGTGTAAATATACCAATGTACCCTCATCCCTTGTAAGTACTAAGGGGTAGAATGGAGATTTCCTATTCTACCCCACTCATATATATAAACCCCCAGGAGGGCAAAGGGGGGATCATCCTCTCATTCTCACCAACTCTCCCATAGATCTGGCTCCCCTCTTCCTCTTCTACCAGTCCCCTTCTCTACTGTTTGGCCCGTAGCCACGACAGTAGGCATTGTCATTGATTTTCTCAAGCACCCTAAACGGGCCATATCCTCTAGGGAATAGTTTGTATTTATGTTTTTCAGGAAACCTCTCTTTGTGAATATGCAACCAAACTAAGTCACCAGGTTCAAACAACATCTTTTTCTTGAGTTTATTGGCCTTTGTTGCAGAATATTGTGCTTTCTTCTCAATTTCTTCCTTGGTTTTGGCATAGATTTTCTTGACATATTCAACATGCTTGGACGCTTCCATATTAGCATGATCTTAATGTGGTAAAGGCAGCAAATCAAGTGGTGTGATGGGTTTGAATCCATACACCACTTCAAATGGACTCTTCCCACTCTTTGATATTCTTCTTTGGGCCTATTTGTTTAGGCTTAGACTTTTTGGCTTATAGCTTAAAGCCAGTTTTTTGGCTTAAGCAGCTTAAAAGCAGTTAGCTTTTAAGCCAAGTTAGGCTATTTGGTATCTTGGCTTTTTGATGGATTGAATGGTGTGGCTTATTACCAGAAAGTCTAAAATACCCTTATTACCATTCCGACTACTGTGTGGATTCATGTACATGTTTTAATTTGTAGTTGTACAAAAATATGTTGGGTAATTTTTTTTACTTTTTATTTCGAATTTCTATTATATTTGCGGATCATAAACGAAGGTTGGTGGACCAAGATGCACGAATCATGCGTTTACCCTTTAAAACATTACTAGCTGGACCAAGATGCGAATCACAAATCATACCCTTTACCATTTCTATTATATTTCTTTTTTACTTTCGTTTACGCATGAATTCGATCAAATCATTACTAGCTGACTTTACATATGCAATCATTCCTATTTAATTTCGTTTACGAGAAAAATCCTAACGTACATGCGTTCTCACCCAAAAAAAAAGAATCGTAGTATATTTTCAAATATGGGCATATGTATGGTAATAGCTATAGCCTTATGCGGAAAATTCACAACTGTTAAGAAAAAAATAAATATTCTTGGAATTCTCACAAAAAATGAAGACATCCGACCTTGATTTGAGTTGCATATAAAGATACATGTTGCAATATAAATATGAGTTGCACATAAATATAAGTTATCCTACTGTCTATGATCTTGCAGACATCAAGGAATTAGCAAGACTTTCACGAAAGGCGCACATGTTTGTATCGTCCACTGCCGATGCACTGCCGCTGTTGCCTCCAGATGGTCCAGCGTGTGTAGTGTTTGGTTCATAGTCTTCATCATTATCGCATCTCTCAAAAAGTTCATCGCGTAAAGCACTCTCTCGGATGAAGTTGTGAAGTGCCATACACGCAATAATAATTTGCGTTTGCTTGTCCATGTTGTAACTTGGCATAGCCAACAATATTCGCCATTTCATTTTGAGCACACCAAATAAATGTTCAATCACATTTCAAAGGGAGGAGTGAGCATGATTAAACACCTCGTATTTACCACTCGGTTCTCGACCCCGTCGAAATTCTGGTAGATGGTACTTTTGTCCTTTGTAAGGAGCTAGATAGCCCTTTCGATTGGGATATCCTGCATCAACAAGATAATATTTTCCTACACATGACAAACATGTAAGTGTTGATGATCCAATTCGAGAACGCCATCATAGCAATTAATTATAGGTTCATATAAGCAAAGTACCGTCAGGAGGATGTGGAAACCGATTTGAATATTTGTCCAAAGTATTATTGAATATCCTTGTGTCATGCGCTGAACCCGGCCATCCGGCGACAACAAAAGTAAACCTCATGTCGAAGTCACACACCGCCATAACATTTTGAGATGTATATCCATGGCGACCGGTGTGGGCAATTTGCTCATCCGCTGGCACAACAATAGGTACATGCGTGCCATCAATTGCACCTATGCAATTGTTGAAATGAGGAGAGAAGTGACTATCTTGAAGTTTAGGATGAACTGTGTTAAACTCTGGATCTCTTGGTTTAATGTTATCTTGAGATAAACGGTACAAATAGTCCAAGACTTCATGAAATTTTCTGTAGATTGTCTCACTTGATCTCTTGAAGCGGTTCATGACTTGGCTAACTGACTGAGGGCCACCAACTGTCCATAAGAACATAGCCAAAGATTCTACAAAACTCATTTGTGTAGTTGATTTCAAGCCATAGTTTGCAACTAAGGTATCATGTAAGCTATTAAAAATATCTCTACCATAACTGATAATCTGCAATAACCCTATACCATAGCAGGAATCAATTTCACTTGATGGGAATAGGAACAAAATCTGCATTGCCCTAAATCATAGCAGGAAACGATCTACATTGCCCTAAAATTGCTTTGTTAGCCCGTGGGGTGGATGGACCGGCGCTGGCGCCGGCGTGCAAGAATAAAAGGCTCCGGCTCCATCTGGCATCTGCTCTGGTTCGCTGTGTGATGGATGATCGACTGGTGTGATCGTGAGGAGTATTTTGTTTCGTTTCGTTTTTGTGTGCAAGTAACCAACGAACAGTACAACCAGCTCTAACAACGAGTGACAATAAATCATGTAAACACGATCTGCATTGCCCTAAATCATGTAAACACAATCTAGATCTAAATGCAGATGCGAAGAAATCTGGATCTGAGAGATATACCTTTAGGGCCGGTGGTGTTGGGGATGTGGAGGAGGCCGGCGGGTTCGTCGGAGGATGGCGGGGTTGGGGATGACGAGGAGCCCTGCAGGGTCACCGGAGGACGGCGGGGTTAGGGACGGCGACAAAGCCGACAGGATCACCGGCGGGGTTGGGGCGGCGAGGAGGCCTGCTGGGTGGCCGGAGAGGTTGGGGATGGCGAGGACTGCTGAGTCGCCGGTGGGGTCGGGGGTCGCCGGGGTCGCCCGCGCGGCCGCGGATCGCCGATGGGTTCGGGGGTCGCTCGCGCGGCGCAAACGAAGGGAGTCGGCCGATTTGGGGGGAAAGAAGCGGCGCAAACGAAGGGTTCCGCGAATTATATACCGATGGCATTTTTTTCGTAAATATTTCGAACTTCAGTGGCAAAGTATTATTTCCATTCCACAAAAGCAAAAAAAGCTCAAAAAAACTGGCTTTTGGCTTTTAGTTATAACAGGCTTTTGGCTTTTTTCAAAAGCCTAGTTGAAAAGCCTTCTATTTGTTTGGGCTTAAGCTTTTTTTGCTTTTAAGCCACAAGAAAAGCCAAAACAAACAGGCGCTTTATCATTGTCCGCAGTAAGGTGGATAAAGTACGGTTCACCACCTCTGTCTGGCCATTGTGATGCACAGCCTTGACTAAAACTCACGCATAACCTGGCCTAAGGCCGAAACAAACTCAAATACGAACTAAAAAGGAAATACCTAAACTGCTACCTCTAGATTCTCTCTCAATTTGTGATGTGACCATGAGGATTCCATGGCTGGCACCTCATCCATTGTATGGGGCTTCAAAATAGCTTTCCAACGAGTCCAAGAACGTCCAAATCGGACTTCGTTTGTGAAAGTTATGAGTGTTTTAATATTGGACGTCCTGTCTGACCCGAACCAAATCCGAATTGAATTCAAATCTTTATAGGTTTCCTTTTCTTGTTCAAGGGGCTTCCAAATCTATTTGGAACCTGAAAAGGAGTCCTTCTCATCCTTTGGAAAGCCATGGTATGGTCGGATTTTACCCTTACTTGTATTGCAATACTCGGACTCTCTATGTTTGGAAAGTCTCGTGCGTCTCTACAGACAGCTTGTGCAGCAATCAATGCAGTTGCCATAACTTTGTGTAGGAAGCTCCAATCATGCGCCGTTTGATTAGTTGGAAAGTAAACTTAATTAGCTTTCCAAATATGTATTTTATGTGCATTAGAAACCCAGAATTGGCATTGCAATCTTCATGAACATTGTGGATAGAACTGCAATCACGAGGACTTGATTGATCTTGTGTCTTCCTCTTAACCCAAACTAGCTTTCTTTCTTTACCATCCACACCTCTAATTCCATACATTGTTGGCTTGTTTGCATTACGCAAAGGAGGAATCACATAAGCATCCGCACGAACTAGGATATTCTTCATTCTCCCATAACCGATTGCTTCTTTCTCCTTACGCAATTCAAAGCTACTAGGCCTTGTAACTTCAGATTGCATGGGTGAAGCTCAAATCAATGTAGTATTCACACTCTTGGCCACATCATCCCCTCCCCCTTCAAGCGAAACCGTCTTCGGTTTCGTGGTAATCTGCACAACATAGTCACGATGTAAACCGCCCCAACATGATGTGACACATGTGCATAGTCACGATGTCACACTCCACCTTGTCTTCATAACCATCAATTGAAAACAGCATGCGAATATTATGAGTAACTTTCAGCTTATTAACCACGTCCTTGCTGATCACACTGTTGTAGCTTCCACCATCGATTATAAGCTTGCATCGTTTGCCTTTGATCATGCATTGGGTTTGAAAAACACCACGTTGCTGCTCCTTCTCAATAATCAGCTTATTGTCACCATCCACCTTAGAAGTCATCAAAGTTGGACCAACCTCAAGATCACAATACACAACTTCTCGCTGTGAATCATTGAATTTCTCATCGTCATGTTCAGATTCCCCGCTTTCGCCCTCCGTAACATATCCCTCATCATGTGACCTCTGCCCTTACACTTGAAACACTCAATTTGACTTGTTCTAGCGGTGGAGAAAGTGCTAGAATCAGATTGGGATGCCTCCTTCCCAGCTGAACTTGTCACCTTAGATGCTTCTTTAAACGGAGTTCTGATGAGGGCATCCCTAACACTTATACATCTTCTCCTATTGGTGGTCATGCACATACTGATGAGGACATCCCCATTACATATACATCTTCCACTCCAAGCATGCAGGAGAATATCCAAGAACCAGAGGGCCCAATGACGAGGGCAAGAGCCAAGCATTTAAACAAACAAGTGCTTTTGTTTCTTAAAGAGTTTCCTTTAATTGATGATGAGCTTGGAATACTACCTCATGCTAGTATTTTATGTATTCTTAGGTATGACTCATGTGAAGACTTGGGAGAGCAAAAGGGAGGAGACCAAGGACTTAAACTACAAGATTTGGACAAGATTTTCAAGCCAAATTCGGACTTCCCACGTGCTCAACCCAATTCAAACTCGGATTCAACTCAGGATTCAATTCGGATTCGGTTTGGGCAGCCTGACAGACAGTTACTAAAAAGGCCATAACTTTCACAAACGGAGTCCGATTTTGGTGTTCTTATACTCATTAAAAAGATAATTTCAAGGGCTACGCAATGGATCTAGTCCCACCTTCAAATTCAACATGGATAAAAAGTTATGACTAAAACAATATGATGGGTGAAAAATATAGTTTCCTTTTTGTGAGAGTTCGTATCCAAAAATTGTACTAAGCAAAGAACACAATGTATATGCATGGTATATATATATTTGTCATCAACATTTCTTTTGCTTAGCATATCAAGAACATCTGAAGGGTAGTAGATAAAAAGAAAAACACATATGCATGGTATATGTATGAATCAATTATTGTGTCATTCTCGTTGTTCCATACAAACCTGTTAATATAACAACAACCATAAGATGTATACATTGCAGTATTGTCTTTTATATCATTCTCCCTCTCATGAGAAAAAGTCGTCCTCGACTTTGCTAAGCACATGGACATGTCATTTATGGGCCAAACCAAATTAAGTTGTTCAAATATGGGGGAGAAAATTTTTAGTTCCTTCCATACTTCAACTGCGCTACTCTGATTATTTGTACATGATTGTACATTAAAGGATGAATAAGTAGGCTTAAGAAATCTTTTAAAACATGAAGCACTATTGTTGAAACTCATCTCATTGTGATCATGATATGGCACAAAAGTTTGTTTATCCAAAATATGCAATTTCAATTCAGCAAGCTTATCACATGTAATGCATATTCGGTAAACATAAAACTTATCATCTATACCATAATTTCCAATCAAATTGAACTTATATGTATATGCATAGGTACTAACTAGTGATTTTAAACACGAAATTTCAGCAACATTCTCAATCACACTAGATAGCTCTCTAGGATCATCAAACATGATATAGCACAAAGAATCACTAGGAGATATTCGAGTAAGAACTTCCTTATGAGTAATCAATTCCACATTATGTAAATTGAGCAATGAAATTTCAGAACATGGAATTTTCATTCGCACATATGAGTTCTCACAAGTACTTACCGTTTCACAATTAATTTCAGCGCTAATATTATTACCTTTATTGTTCTCCTCAGTTGATATAGGTGTTGTAGGTATTAAATCATCATGATGTAACAACAGGGCAGCAAGTGCTTCATCTTCAACCGTGGTTATCTCCTCATCTTTGACTTCCAATGATGCCGGTTGTTGAATGTTTAATTCCTCATCTTCAATTTCAACTTGCACAATGTGAGAAATAACACTAGAAGTAGACATTAATGTGTTAGTTTCAAAAATCAACCTCACCTTGTCCATCATCTACCTCTTTCTTCTCTTTCAGTGTTCCTCTCACACTCTCAATTTGGATGCCCTCAAACTCACATATGGTGGGATCACACAGCTCACTCTTTTTATCACTCTCACTCAATTTGGCTATATGGCTCTCATTCTCACATGGGTTTTGACGCATCTTAAATATTGTATGTGTCATTGGGGTGGCACAAGATGTCTCCTTGACCAAAGGGAAAATCCCATGCTCGATCATCTTCTCCTCCTCAATAGCACAATTCACAAGATCATGCACGCTACTAAAATATTTATGTTGAAGTGCAGCGGCGATCTTAGAATTTAAGCCACCCCTGAAGTATGCCTTCTCCCTTGATGGACTAGTGACACCAGCACGACGCATCGCATCTTGCAGTTCAAAATAGTAATCTTGGACAGTATTACTCCCTTGTGTGATATTCTCCAGATGGTGAAGCAATTCCTGCAGTGGCGAATCCAGAATTTTACCAAAGGGTATGCCGCACCAAAATTTTCAAATGCAATTCGGTAAAACCATTTGCCAGTTCGGTAAATAATTGTAAAATTTGCATCATAATTCGGTATACAGGCACTAAATAATATGATAAGTCTTAAATTCAAGGATTAAATTGGAAACTTGCACAAATTACAATATAAATAGTTCAAACACCATACTAATAGTCTTAAATATACATAAAAGAGACTTACAATACTACTTGTTTGACTTTTTTAGTCTACGCTTTCTAAAGGATATGAAAGTCTCGATTATATCATCTTCATCCACTTCAAAGAAAATATCCCGTTCAATGAATGTGACTAGACAATCATCCAAATAACAGAACAAGTGGATGAACCACAACCATAGCTACAAATAAAAAGATTGCCGCAACAAGTCACCATGTAAAAGCAAACCCCTCTGACCCTCGAAACCAACTGCAAGTCTGGTTATCAGATAAATAAAAGTGGGCACAAAGAAACCCAATTCTACATGAATCTACAGAGTTTGTCCATGCGCATAATTTTATTTTCATCGACACATTATATGTAAACATGTGTACATGATTTTTCCTAGTACGTTGCACATCTAGTAAAGTAATGCCTACTGCTTCTTAAACTTCACGAAACACAATGCTGGTTTTAGCTACTACAAGGTTCATAAAACTCTTAACAACTGCCGATTTTCCCTTTCATTTTGTCCTAAACATTCTAGTGGCGCCTTTCAGGAAGATGAAAGTAACAGTTATAAGCCAACAACAATCCATCATAGTGTTAATCCGAAGGAACGGACGAGTAGTACCTTGAACCAGAGTGAAATGAAGAGCTAGCACAATAGTTTGATTCTTGCATTATTGATTTACCAATAACCGTCTAAAGAACATCAGCAATGGCAATTGTCACTGCAGGTTCACATAATTTTTTGGCACTTCATAAATTTCATGTTTTGTCAAACTACATGGCAAATTGGCAATGTCATCGTGATGCAATGATCTAACACATACTAGTACTTCGGGCTACATAACACCAGTGGGGCAATGTCTTAAGAAGAACACATTTTGCTCTAGAGAGGAGGGGAGGCTGGAAACCTGACAGCGCCCGTGACGAATCCCCAGCGGCGGCGGCCGGACCACCAGCCATGACATCCGATCTCACAACCGTATCCCTCCGCCGCCGCCGCCCCACCAGAACCTGTGGGTTCGGGCAGCGGAACACCGCCGACACCCGATGCGGCTGGCCCTTCAGACCACCGCCAGCCACCACTGCAGAACAGCAAAGCAGAATCCAACCAACAGACCATCAATAAGATAAGATCAGTACATCGGGAGAGAGGAAAGCGTTGAGGCGACGGGTATTCACGCCACACGCCCACGCCAGCTCGAAGAGACGAAGACGCAGGGCGGCTGGGCCCCAGGATATGCCGTGGCCCACCCGGCATACCCTGTGGGTCCGCCCCTGAATTCCTGCACATAATAGGATGGCACAAACTCGCTTCTCATGAACGCCTTCAAATCTGACCAAGATTTATTGAATTGTTTTCCAATTAGTTGTTGCCACCAACTATAAGCATAGTCTTCAAACTCCCTCGTGGCACGCATCACCTCTTGGTCTTTGGAAAGTTTCTGAAATCTAAACACTTTCTGCATTCGCCATTCCCACTCAAGATACTCCTCTGGATCATCACTGCCATAGAAAGGAACAAAGCTATCTTCTTCTTGTTGGGGACGAAGTGCTTGCACAATATCATTCACGATGTTTTTGTGTAACTCCTTCATTTGTTGATTGAGCTCAATACGGAAATCCTGCATATCCGCCTTAAGTTGTCCATGCTTAGCAGTGGTGCCTGATTAGAGCTCTTGTTGCAATGTACGTTTTGATGCCTGATGTTGAAAGTGAGTCACCGGGGCATTAAGATTAACTTCATACTCCTCACCATAGTTATCTTCTCCACCTGACATGGTTAGATTGTGCAAAGAAAACACAAAGCAACAACAAGATATATGGATGATTAGTACAAATCACTCGATCTTACTTTTTTTCTCTCACAAGTAAAGTTCTCACCTTTCCGAAGTGAATTGAGGCCAAAAGAAACTTACACTTGGTGGTGGCTACAATAACAAGTGATGATCAAGCGGATTTATAAGTGACTCATAATTGCACAGCAAAGGATATTTTGTGGAGCTTGGTTAGGAAGTATTTATCCTACACGATCTGAATTTCACGATGTTGTAAAATTAAGTAATAATCCAAGTTAGAAAATATTGCCTATGTGCTGATCCAATAGATATAAGTGATGTGTATGAACGCACACGCAATGATCAATGTGACTCAATGCAACAAAGGAATGAGCTAATTAGGAACAATAGCTCGTTTGCATCAAGTACTAGGAGAGACGCTAGCCAATTACAATAACAAGAATAGAGGGCACATGATTGCTCAAGAATTTCAGTCACTCAAACTGAAAATATGAACTAGAACCACTCACCCAATCAGCCTTCTCTCTCTCTTTTTTGCTTTTTTTGCTCACCTCTTTTTTCTTTTTTTTTTTGCTACCTTGCCAATCACCCAAATATGTTCAACTCACTGTTCTGAGTCTATTGAGATATATGGGTCACAAACTTTTTGTGGAAGGTAGGGGTATATGAGTCTATTGAGGTATATGGGTCACTCTCTCTCTCTTTCTCAACTTTGAATTTTTTTTTTGATCGGCCGGGTGAGTGATGCACAAGCCCTAATGTTCAGCTAGGAGTATTCAGGAGCAGCCCTCAATGCAATATCAATGACTAGTTTCAAGTATTCAAATGATATAAGTGAAGCTTGTATGTATGGTGTTCGGCCGTATGGTGTTCAAGGAAGCCAACGCGAACACTAACACCTCCCTAGAGTTGGTATCGGATGGCAAATTCCACACGGATTTGGAAGTGGACAGCTAGCCAAAACCGACTTGGATTCTAGGGTTGTACTCAGATTGATCTGGAGGAGTCAGGAACACGGACTCAACTTCAAGAGTAAATTGAATCTACTTTTTTTTAGTTTTGTTTTATGGGGACACAAGATCAAGTTACGCGAAGGAACACAAAGATCAGCACGTAAACAAAATTTTTAACCGATCAAAACATAATAAAACTCACGAAAAATAGCAGATGTGAAACTAGGGTTTGGATTTTTTTGTGTGTTTTCGGTTTATGGACTATAGGACAGTAAGTAATAAACTGAAATTTAAAGGGATAAGATCCTACCGAGTAAACCGCGCTCTGATACCAAGATGATACGGGGTCACCCGATCTTCTCGACGTAGGATGGATACTCACGGGAGTCTTGATGAATCGTAATGATCCTCCAATGCCAGTGCAAGGGACGAACACTCTTTAATCCGCCAAAACACACTCGTGTTGATTTCGCTGACCACCAAGCGAAGATCTATCGTGCACCCAATTCCCAGCGGAAAGGCTAAACGATCTTGATTGAACAAGATACTCCTAATTCCATAAGGAATTTCGGCAATAATGCTAATCTCGAAAACTTTAGTAGATTGATTTTTCTCAAACGTGGTCTAAGCCCTAAAGGCTGCCAATACAAGGCTTATATAGCCCCTTGGGTACATATGGTTTTAGATACAAACTCTCACAAACCCTCAACTCTTCGGAATACGCCCAAAACACAGTAGATAATTGTTCGTCGTGAGACCACAAACAACGAACGCCAAGTCCCCAATTCCCAATGGAACGACGGCTTGACCTTTAATTGCAGAACGAACAATGCATCGCCTAGTTCTCTCTCAAAGTCCTCCCATGAACTCTGGTGTTAAAAGAACAAGAAATAGCTATGTTTCAATCTTATGCATAAAATTGGTCTGCCCATAAAGGCTACCAATACAAAGCTTATATAGCCCCTTGGGACGTCCATATGGTCCCCAAATCAAGTACAACTCAACCCTATATGGTTTTGGATACGAACTCTCACAAAAAGGAAACTATATTTTTCACCCGTCATATTGTTTTGGTCATAACTTTTTATCCAAGATGACTTTGAAGGTGGGACTAGATCCATTGCATATCCCTTAAAATTATCTTTCCAACGAGTGCAAGAGCACCTGAATCGGACTCCGTTTGTAAAAGTTATATTCTTTTTAGTAACTGCCTGTTAGGCTGTCCCGAACCGAATCCGAATTGAATCCTGAGTTGAATCCGAGTTTGAATTGGGTTGAGCACGTGGGAAGTCCGAATTTGGCTTGAAAATCTTGTCCAAATCTTGTAGTTTAAGTCCTTGGTCTCCTCCCTTTTGCTCTCCCAAGTCTTCACATGAGTCATACCTAAGAATACATAAAATACTAGCATGAGGTAGTATTCCAAGTTCATCATCAATTAAAGGAAACTCCTTAAGAAACAAAAGCACCTGTTTGTTTAAACGCTTGGCTCTTGCCCTCGTCATTGGGCCCTCTAGTTCTTGGTTATTCTCATGCATGCTAGGAGTGGAAGATGTATATGTAATGGGGATGTTCTCATCAGTATGTGCATGACCACTAATAGGAGAAGATGTATAAGTGTTAGGGATGCCCTCATCATCCTCCCCCTCTTGGAAAGGCGTCGTTCTCAATGCTGGATCGTCACCACCAAAGAAAGGAGATAAATCAGCGACATTGAACGTAGAGCTCACGCTATAGTCATCGCCGGAAAGCTCTATCTTGTAGGCATTGTCGTTGATCTTTGCAAGCACCTTGAAAGGCCCATCACCGCGCGGTAGTAACTTAGACTTGCGACGTTCTGGAAAATAGTCCTTGCGGTAGTGTACCCAAACCAAATCACCTGGATGAAAAACCATCTTCTTCCTTTTCTTGTTCGCCTTCTCAGCATAGTACTTGACTTTGCGCTCTATCGCTTCTTTTGTCTTGAGATGCAATTTCTTCACATATCAGCTCGCTTGGACGCCTCCATATGAGTATGGTGTTGACTAGGAAGCGGCAACAAATCAAGCGGCGTAAAGGGCTTGAAACCATAAACTACCTCAAATGGACACATCTGCGTAGTGTAATGCACGGCCCGATTATAAGCGAATTCCACGTGCGGCAAACAATCCTCCCACTCGCGCAGATTCTTCTTGATCATGGTCCGGAGTAACATCGAAAGTGTGCGATTCACCACCTCTGTTTGACCATCAGTTTGGGGATGACAAGTTGTGCTGAATAATAACTTCGTCCCCAGTTTACCCCAAAGCGTTTTCCAGAAGTAGCTCATGAACTTCATGTCGCGATCCGACACAATAGTACGTGGCACGCCATGTAGCCTCACGATCTCCCTGAAAAACAAGTCAACAATATGCGACGCATTGTCGCTCTTGTGGCACGGAATAAAGTGTGCCATCTTCGAAAAACGATCCACAATGACAAAAACAGAATCACTCCCCCTCTTAGTTCTAGGCAGTTCTAAAACAAAATCCATACTAATATCCTCCCTTGGTGCATTGGGAACAGGTAAAGCGGTATACAAACCGTGTGGATGCAACTTCGATTTCGCTTTGTGGCAAGTAATGCATCACTGCACATACCTCTCCACATCTCGCCTCATCTTAGGCCAATAAAAGTGATTGCTCAGCATAGACAATGTCTTCACACGTCCAAAATGTCCCATCAATCCACCTGCATGTGATTCCTACAGTAATAGCAAACGTAGGGAGGATTTTAGAACACATAATTTGTTAGTGCGAAACAAAAACCCATCATGGATGTGAAATTTATCCCAGCCTTTTCCCTCTTTGCAACGTGCATAAGGGACAGAAAAATCATGGTCATGAGCATATAAATCACGCACACTCGCTAAACCAGGAACGTGCACTCCTAATTGAGTTAAAAGCACAGTTTTCCTACAAAGAGCATCAGCTACCACATTTTCCTTTCCCTTCTTATATTTCACATTGTAAGGAAACGACTCAATGAATTCGACCCATTTGGCATGTCTACGGTTCAGGTTTGCTTGGCCCTTTAAATACTTCAAAGCCTCATGATCAGAATGAATAATAAACTCTTTAAGCCATAAATAGTGTTGCCAAGTTTCTAACGCACGCACAAACGCATAAAGCTCTTTGTCATAGACCGGATAATTCAATTGAGCACCATTCAGTTTCTCACTAAAATAAGCTACCGGTCTACCCTCTTGCATTAAAACACCGCCAATACCAATCCACTAGCATCACACTCAATTTCAAAATTTTTAGTGAAATCAGGTAAAACAAGCAACGGTGCTTCAGTCAAGCGTCTCTTAAGTTCAGCAAAAGCATTTTCTTGCACTACCCCCACACAAATTCAACACCCTTTTTAGTAAGTTCATTCAAAGGGGCAGCGACGGTGCTAATATCCTTCACAAAACGCCGATAAAAACCAGCGAGACCATGAAAGCTCCTAATCTGACCAGCGAGAGTTGGCCAATTTTTAATCGCTTCAATTTTAGACTCATCTACTTCAACTCCCTGTGTAGAAACAACATAGCCCAAAAAGATGACACGATCTTTGCAAAAAGTGCACTTCTCTAAGTTACCAACTAACCTACTCTCACGTAAAACGTGTAGAACTTGTCTAAGATGGTCTATGTGTTCAGATTTTGTGCGACTGTAAATCAGAATATCATCAAAGTACACAACCACAAATTTACCAATAAAATGCCTTAAAACGTGATTCATTAAGCGCATGAATGTACTAGATGTATTAGTTAAACCAAAAGGCATGACTAACCACTCGTACAACCTAAATTTCGTTTTAAAGGCTATTTTCCACTCATCCCCTTCATGCATTCTAATTTGATGGTAACCACTGCACAAATCTATCTTAGAGAAATAACAGCACCACTCAATTCGTCTAGCATATCATCTAAGCGAGGTATAGAATGACGATATCGAATTGTGATATTATTAATCGCTCGACAATCTACGAACATATGCCATGAACCATCTTTCTTAGGAACTAAAATAACAGGAACAGCACAAGGGCTTAAGTTTTCACGGACATACCCTTTGGAGAGAAGCTCTTGTACTTGTTTCTGAATTTCCTTTGTCTCCTCGGGATTGGTGTGGTACGGTGGTCGGTTCGGCAACGACGCTCCTGGAATCAAGTCGATCTTATGTTCTATCCCGTGTATTAATGGTAGCCCCGCTGGTACCTCCTCAAGAAAGACGTCGCTGAAATCTTGCAAAACAGAAACAACACCACTAGGAAGAGAAGTTATGTCATTAGTCGAAAGCAATGCGTCTTTGTACAACAGCACGACGTGCACCAAATTAGGATCCTTGCTGAATTCTCTCATCTCTGATTTGGTGGCTAACATCACTAAATTCTTCTCTCCCTCACGTTTCTTGTTACTACTAAGATGGTTCTCTCGCTCTTGTGCACTCTCAACGTGCATATCAATTTTCCATATGGAGGATTTGACAATCTGTTGCGGTGTAAGCGGCTTCAAGATGACATCCATATTGTTCCATCGAAATGTGTAACGATTTGTACGCTCATGGTGAACAGCGAAACGGTCATATTGCCATGGCCGTCCGAAGAGCAAGTGACACACCGTCATAGGCACAACATCGCAGTCCACAGTATCGGTGTACTTTCCAATAGAAAACGTCACACGCACCATATAGTTCACCTTCACTTCCTCTTTGTCGCTCAACCATTGCACATGATAAGGACGCGGATGTGGCAAATACTTCAAACCCAACTTATGACACATATCCTTGCTAGCCAGATTGTGACAACTCCCGCCATCAATGATCACCTTGCACACCTTACGCTTATCAAGCTTTGCCCATATCTGAAATAAATTGCACCGCTGTTCGAGTGATGGTGATGGCATCACACTATGCAACTTGGAAGTGCAAACAATGGAATACTGCTCAGTGTTTGGAAACTCAGGATCACACTCACATTGTTCTATGTCATCAGTGTGCAAGACTGCCTGTGCATTACGCAACTCAACATCACTAGCTGAAACACAACCGCCATCCTCTGTGATAAGCATAATTCTGACATTTGGGCGGTCCCTCTGAAAATGGCCTACGCTCTTGCACTTGTGGCAAATAATGTCACGTGAACGACCTGTTGACCCCATAGACGAGGTTGCACTAGCAGCGGGCACCATAGGTCGACGCACCGGTGATGGTGTACTCTCCAGCTTCTTACTTGCGGAACTGCGCATCGCCGAATTGCTTGTAGCCGAAGTGCTCTTGTTTGGTTGGCTGTTGTTATATGGCTGTCCCAGACTAGCTGAAGAACGAGACCGGGCCGCGAACCGTGCGTCTTCAATCACTTGTCTCTCGGCTTCACGTGCTTGGTGCAACAACTCAATCATATCATTATAGGGATGGTAATTGACAATGCGTTTGACAACATGATTCATGCCAGCTAGAAATCTCGCCATGGTCTGTTCTTCATTCTCACGGACATCTGCATGTATCATGATAGTCTCCATTTCTTTATGATATTCATCAATTGATTCATACCTTGTCGCAGCCCTGTCAACTTCTCAAATAGTGAGCACTTGTAGTGGCGAGGTACAAAGCGTGCCCGCAAATGCTGCTTTATCTGCTCCCAGGTGATAATCGGCAACTCATGGCGCTCCATGCGCTTACAGATGAACTGCTCCCACCAATGTGTGGCATAATCATCCAAGCCATTGGACGCAAGCAACAGCTTCTTCTCATTGGAATAGTTATTCATCCGAAATAACTTATCAACTTTCAACTCCCAAGTGAGGTATTGTTCCACATCTGTACCACCTGAGGGCGTGCCGCGGCTGCCATCCCGACGTTTGGCGGCACGGCCATGCGACGTGCCTGTCGCTGACGTTACTCCTCATCTAGACGAATAGCACGCTCCTCCTCGGTCTCATTGTGCAGAACGACCGGAGGGCCGTACACACTTGTATCATCAGCTGGTTCACCCCCACGTAGATTGTAGTGTGCGAACATGGCACGCAGCTCCAGAAAGTTATTGTTGATGGTCGTACGCAATTGTGTGACCTCCTCCTCGAGGGTGTTTAGTCCAGTCTGAACTTTCCCGAGCTCATCGCGCACGCCATTGTCACCATCTTGAAGCTGTTTTTGTATCATCTCGCGCAACCGAGTGTACTCGGTCCACGTAACCGGCGCCTCCGGATGAGGTGGATCCTCCTTGTGACCTGGCATGGGAACGACTCACAAACAAGAAACGAGGTTATATCCGGGTTAGTAAAATAAAAGCTCTCTCTAAGTTTGCAACTCACTGTCCTGAAAACAAGACAAGCTTACCGTTCCAAAGTGAATCAAGGATGGCAAATCGACAATTGTGACAGCGAACGACCTCAACCCAGTAATGTATGAACGTAACCAAGAGCAAGGGAGTACACAAACAGGTGTAGGTGGAGCTTGGACAGTTATGTGGATATCCTATGCAATCTGATATTCAAGGTATTGTAAAGCTAAGTAATGATCCAAGCTAGAATATCTTGCCTATGTGCTGATCAATTGGTTTAAGCGAAGTGTATGAACGCACACGCAACGATAAATGTGACTTAATGCAAACAAAGGAATGAGCTAGAAAGAGGCAATCTGAAATTGAGATGAATAACTAGCTCTTTTGCACTAAGTACTAGAAGGGACACTAGCCAATTGCAATAGTTATGAATGTAAGGGCACCAGATTGCTCTATGAGAATAAGTACACAAGCTGAAAATATGAACTAGGGTGTTCCACAAAGTTTCAGCCAACACTTTTTATTTCACTTTTTCTTGATCAAATCGCAGGAAACTTTCAGGTTTTTTTAACTATGCCATGGCTTACTCCTTTTTTTTTAAGTTTGGCTGAACTAGTGTTGTGTTCCCTTTGCACAAATTCAAGAATTCAGCAAGCATAAATAGTGCTCAAGAACAGCCCTAACATCAAAAGCTAGTCTCAATTGATGAAAAGATATAAGTGAAGCTCAACTATAGTAATTCTTTCTTTTTGGCTAACTAGGGTTTGTCACAAGCAGTGATTTTTTTTGAAGCCAAACCACAGCTAACTCTCGGTTTTGAAGGAAGTGGATACTATCACAAACTCTCCCAAAAAGAGAATTCGGATTCAAAAGTAAATGCAATTTACTCTTTTTGGTTGCTAATTGAGGGATTCAATCAGCAATTTTCTAGGGTTTATACAGACACAAAGATCAAGCTACGCAAAGGAAACACACGGATCAGCACTAAAACAAAACTCTAATGGACGAAAACTTAACAAAACGCACTAGAAATAATAGATGAACTACGGTTTTGGTATTGCAATTTTCAGTTTAATAGACGATAGGACAAAAAACGAATCTAACTACGGGTAAAGAAATTCTCACCGAGTAAACCTAGAATCTGATACCACATAATATGGGGAGGGGTCCCGATCTTCTCAGTGAGGAACCGTGGATAATTGATGCGAATTAGATGATATCACTAGTTGAACACTCGCGCCAATGCACAACCCTCAACTCTTCGGAATATGCCCAAAACACACTAGAAAATTGTTCCTCGCGAGACCACAAACGACAAACGCCAAGTCCCCAATTCCCAATGGACCTTGAATTGCAGAACAAACAATGGATCGCCTAGTTCTCTCTCAAAGTCCTCGCATGAACTCTGGTGTTAAAAGAACAAGCAATAGCTATGTTTCAATCTTATGCATAAAATTGGTCTGCCCCTAAAGGCTACCAATACAAGGGTTATATAGCCCCTTGGGATGTCCATATAGTCTCCAAACCAAGTACAACTCAACCCTATATGGTTTTGGATACGAACTCTCACAAAAAGGAAACTATATTTTTCAATCATCATATTGTTTTGGTGATAACTTTTTATCCGTGATGAATTTGAAGGTGGGACTAAATCCATTGCGTAGCCCTTGCAATTATCTTTCCAACGAGTACAAGAACACCTAAATCGGACTCCATTTGTAAAAGTTATGTTCTTTTTAGTAACTGCTTGTCAGGCAGTCCCGAATCCGAATTGAATTCTGAGTTGAATCCGAGTTTGAATTGGGTTGAGCACGTGGGAAGTCCGAATTTGGCTTGAAAATCTTGTCCAAATCTTGTAGTTTAAGTCCTTGGTGTCCTCCCTTTTACTCTCCCAAGTCTTCACATGAGTCATACCTAAGAATAATAAAATACTAGCATGAGATAGTATTCCAAGTTTATTATCAATTAAAGGAAACTCCTTAAGAAACAAAAGCACCTGTTTGTTTAAACGCTTGGCTCTTGCCCTCGTCATTCGGTCCTCTGGTTCTTGGTTATTCTCATGCATGCTTGGAGTGGAAGATGTATATGTAATGGGGATATCCTCATCAGTTTGTGCATGACCACCAATAGGAGAAGATGTATAAGTGTTAGGGATACCCTCATCAATACCGCTCATGCTGTAGTACCTCATTTTTCACGGAAGTAGTGCCGCACTACCAAGAGGAGAAAGACGTCCGAAAAACAGCATTCTAAAAAATGTAACCAACAACTAAGGTACGGTCATACCACAGGTGCGGTCATACATGTGTCAAACACAAGGTCATACCGCTAGTGCTGTAGTACCTCCTTTAGAACAACGATAGTATTGATGGTGAAAAATAGCTAGGTGAAAAATGATATTCTCTATAAAAAAAAGCTACTGCAAACATAAGAGTGCAAACCGATGGTAGTACCAGATTTTAAATGGCGATCATACAGAATTAAAATTTTCAGAGCAGAAGAGAGTGAAAAGCAAATCCAACATGCATAAGGTTTGATTATGTGGCAAAAATGCACTATCAAGCTACTAGCCAAAAACTCCTTTTAATAGGAGGTCATCTAAACTAGCAATCCAGCCTTAAAACATCAAAAACCAACACCGGTAAAAAAAATAGAAACATGCCCTTAGCCTATTTATACCTTTGACTTGAATTGTTTCAATCAATTCATAGCATCTTTTGCATGCTTCTTCAAGTTCCTATATAAATCTAGGACTAAATCTTTTCAACTAATTAACAAACATATTAGTCCCTTAAACATCGTTATTATTAATTACAGAAACAATTATTTAGGGACTAAGATACTTCAACCTTTCTTGCCCAGCATGGAGAGTCACGTCATCGCTCACGTGGTGTCTACGGATGGGCCCAGGCAATCATGTTTGCTAGTCGGATCCGGATAGAGATAGCATGATGTGGCCACACCACAACGCATATGACCATAACTTCCAAGATTGAACAAAAGGTGAATTCGTTTCTTCAGCTTCAATTTGTTTTAAATGAGAATATGATGCTACCTAATGATGAAAACGTATATTGTGCAGCTATACAAGGAGGATAACATCAACACTACGTGCTCATGGTTGCGGTCTACACAAAGGGAAGTCAACCAGCACATCAAGACCATGTTGACGCCTTCCCCAACTCTTCATCAAGGTTTCCACGTCACTTTGGTTACAAGTTCAGCAAGAATTCAAGTTGGGCATATTCTAAAATCCAATTCAGCCCCAGAGACAATACTGACTTTAAACATGCATAGAATTCGTATACGCACTTTGTTTGAGATGTATCCAGCCCCACCTCCAATTCCTTCTGAGAACACCATAATTGCCAAAACAAGTTAGAGCTGATTATGAATCCGATGTCAAGGTGTTGCGCCACCTCCACTTAGGCACATGGGCCTTGTACTTCCTAGGGGTGCGTGTCCACCTCCCTAGCCGCCATCCCCTGTCCTCTCTCTTATAAATACCCATGTGTGTGCCACTTTTAGCGTTAGGTTTTGTTTAGATCAGTTTAGCCCGTGTGTTCAAGCTCCACATTGTCTCTTATGTCAATTAGACCAATAATTCGTCAAGACAGTCTTCGGAATCCCACCTTTTGATCTCAATTTATATATTTGCAATTTCAGATTACTTGTGATCTTGTTCTTGCATGTTCTTCAATTGCATACACGAATAGACCTTCGTGGTTAGGTCAACCGCGTTCTTAGCACGGTTGATAACATCTTGGGGTTGGTTCAGCGATTGCTAAGGCACAAGCGACGTCGTACGGTTGTAATCGGATCGCAAGAGTCACCTCCACCAAAATCAATAGTTATCATCCTATCGGAAGATCGGGACACCATCGCCTCATCAGTTGGTATCAGAGCTCCAGTTGACCGGTAGGAATTTCTTGTATCCCTAGTTAGTAGATTGATTTTTATTTCCCATAGTCCAGAAAAATTGCCCCACAAAAAAAAGAGTTAATTCCCGTTGTCCAAACCTTGTTGTGCCATTCAATCTGTTAGTTTTAGTTTGCTAAATTCAATTTGTGTCCATCTTAGCATTGTCTAGATGCTGGTCATATCTTTGTTCCTATAAAAATCGAAACAAAAAAAATCCCCCACCCCAAACCCTAATTCCAATTCGGCTGATTTTTTCTATATCTGCAGTCGCCACAAAAAACGCCATAACTTTTGATTCCGTGGTCATTTTTGCATGAGACCACTGCCATTAGATTCATAACTTCATTATCTATCTTCCTATAAAATTTTGATTCAATCCAGCATGGAAATAAAAAGATATCTGCGGTGCAAGTTGACCTAAAATTCCAGATTGAATCTGCAACAGTCGGCAATTGTGAATGTTATGCGAATTTTTTGGTCGGTTTCCAGAACATGGCCCCAAAACACAAGTTGTATAAAAAGACATCAGGAAATAGAGAAAAAAAGAATCATTGAAAAATAGGCAACAAAAGAAAAGTTACGACTGAAATACCGACGTGTTGTCCAATGGACAGAAATCTTCAGTTTTCTAGTTGGGGTCAATCCTTCTGTTCTTCAATTCCAAATTGCATTCGATTGAATTATCTTGTATTTACTACTCCCATACATTGCCATACACTTATTTTAGCATTCTTCCATCCTTGGTTGATCAGCAACATAGGCTAAGTGCTAGGTACGAACTATAATTCAATTCTGTGCAATTTCTGAAATTAATTGATTGTTATCCTTTGCTACAAAATACATAGCATATCCAGGCTCCACTTTTCTACTAACCGAACAGGTCTCGCCGTACCGTGCAATCGCTTTACTCATCACTTGCGTTAGATTTATCATGAATCAGCCACCGGTTGCACCACCTGTTTGCTATGGTAAGAACTCATAAGAATTTGGTAAGAGCTTGAGAGATGCGTGACTTGATTTGAGCCTCCATATCCTAGTAGTTGATAGGAACATTTATTTGTGATTTGTTTCTTTGTTTTCTACTAACAATGACAGGCTTGAGAAAATGGGTAGATTATGATGTCATCGCGAGCAGATTTGAACTCGAAGGGAAACAATTACCGGTATATATCTTGCCACTCACCACTGAGAGTACGTCGTCGGACTACTTCTTGTGGGTTACTATGTTGGATAGCTACTTTGAAAGACAGGATCTTGATCCTGTTGAGAAGATGAGCATGGCAAGGACGGCGCTGATTGGTGATGTTCAACATTGATGGTCAAATCTCGAATTCCACTATATATACATATGGGAGCAGATGAAAAAGAAATTGCGACATCGTTTTGTACCTCCAGCACCCACGGTCACAAGCGGGGTGCAACCTGAGGTAACTGAAAATGCTGAAATTATTTTGGTTCCTACTCCATCTACAGATACCACCGAGATACTTGAAGAGATGAAGGATGATCTGGTGCATCTTATGCCATTAGTGGAGAAGTTTGAGGTACCTACAGTATCTGATGAGGACAATAATGACAAAGGTACTGATTTGGTGCCACAACAAGATATAGAGCAACCTTGTGAGTATATACCTACTGTAGTGCAATCTTTTGATATTCCTTCTGTTGACTTGAACGAACCATGTGTTGATCTAAATTTTCATAATTTTGCACATGTCGAATTAATTACACATAAGGAAGTATTTGATAAAATATCCTCTGCTGATGCATTGTGCTATATCATGCTTAATGAGGCCGTTAGTTTGGATTGTGCTATGGAGAAAGTTTCTCAACTTGCATGTTCGAAATTCTTGTGTAGTGCCTACACCCCTGGGTATAAGTTTAATTTGATTGGAGATTATGGTGTAGGAAATCAATTTCTTCTATATCGAATATGCATAACTTGTGATCACATGGATGAATCGCAGCTTGTTGTTTTGAACAACAACTCTTGTATGCTCAATCTTGTTCATTATGAAAGAAAAATAAAATTTAGTAATCATTCAATGCCTATGTGTTCTTCTCTTGTTGAACCATCTAACATTGACAATCTGAATAATAAAATTGATGTATGGAAGAACTTGCAAATCTTTTCACCCTTACTAGATGAATTTGCTATTGCTCAATTGAAATCTGATTATATGGATAAACTTTGTTTGATTCCAAAAGTTGTAGCTTTGCCCATATATGCCACCACAACAAGTTTACAACTTCAAAGATTTGAATTGCATAAATGCTTCACTAACATTTGCAAAACAAGTTGCAATAATTACTATGTGAGAATTTTGATTTGTTCATTAACATATATGATTACTTTTGGGTTAATAATACAATGAGTTTTTATGATTGCTGCTGTGTTATAACATTAATTGTGCAACAACGAAGAACTGTTAAAACGGATGACATATACATATACCATGCACACACCTTGGCTTCTTTGTTACCAAACTTTCAGTTTATCAAAAGCCGAGGACGGCTTTGTTTTTAAGAAGGGGAGGATGATGAGGACATGACCCCTATGATACAACCATATTTGCTATGCTTGTTGTCCCAATTACAAGAGCTCCTACGCATCGCTTAAATTATCAGGTGAGCTCGTTTCAAAGAGGTTTTACTTTGCTTGATAAAAAACTTATAATATTACATAATGAGGATTTGTTGCGTTTGTTATCATATACCGAGATTTATGATCAAGATCATGCAATACGTGAGGCTACACATATGTTAAAACCGAGGACGGTTTTCTGTCAAGAAGGGGAGGATGATGTGATCACGCCAAAAACACATACGACAATAGAGTCCAATATCAAGATTGAACTAAAGGTGAATTCGTTTCTTCAGACTCAACATATTTTAAATGAGAATATGATACTACCTAATGTTGAAAATATATTTTTTTACAGCACCACCCCACGTTTACACCAATTCAAGTAAGAGTTCAAGATGGACATGTTTTGGAATCCAATTCGGCCTCCAGATCAATTCGGATTCAGCCTGACAGGCCCAACTTCAAATGTGCATAACTTTCACATATGAAGTTCGTTTCAGGTCCGCGAGTACTTGTTGGAAAGATTTTCTCATCCTCTTTCCAATGGATCTGGTATCACCTCTAAATTTTTTCTCTGTGCACTGCAATCATCAAAAGAGTTCATGTTGGGCTGTACGGATTCGGACTGCTGCAATGGTGCAAGTTTAAACGGACGTAACTTTCTCAAACAGACTCCGTTTGGGACGTTCTTAGACTGGAAAGTTTATCAAGTCTACTTTCTAAAGGATTCAACCCCATCTTCAAATTCTATCCGAGCCGGACGCAATCATGAAAAGAGTCCGTGTTGGGCACGTACTGGAATCGGATTCGGACTGCTGCAATGGTGCAAGTTTAAACGGACGTAACTTTCTCATACGGACTCCGTTTGGGACGTTCTTGGACTTGATGGAAAGCTTCTCCAGTCTAATTTCTAAAGGATTCAACCCCATCTTCAAATTCAATTCGAGCCGGCCGCAATCATCAAAAGAGTCCACGTTGGTTTCTGAGTCCGAGTCAAAAGGGTACTGCGCCACCTCCACTTGGGCCTTTGGGCCTTGTAACCCTAGGGGCGTGCACCTTGGCTGCCACCCTTGGTCGTTCTCTCTATATAAGATCCACCGTCTACTCAATTAGAACTTGGATTTCGTTGAGTTTAAGTTTAGCCATTATGCAAACTTCTTTTCTTCAGTTGTGTCGGATGACCACCTGTCAAGACAGCCTTCGGAATCCCACCTTTTGATCTCAATTTATATATTTGCAATTTCAGATTGCTTGTGATCTTGTTCTTGCGTGTTCTTCGATTGCATGCAGGAATAGACCTTCGTGGTTAGGTCAACCGCATTCTTGGCATGGTTGATAACATCTTAGGGTTGGTTCAGCGATTGCTAAGGCGCAAGCGACGTCGTACGGGTGTAGTCGGATCGCAAGAGTCACCTTCACCAAAATTGATAGTTATCATCCTATTGGAAGATCGGGACACCATCGCCTCATCAATAAAGTGGTGTTCTTGGGATATGTTGTTTCAGCTCATGGAATTGAAGTTGATGAATCTAAAATTGAAGCTATTCGCAATTGGCCTACCCAGTGAGTGTTAGTCAAATTCATAGCTTCCATGGGCTTGCTTGTTTCTATCGCCAATTTGTAAAAGATTTTAGCACCGTTGCTGCTCCATTAAATGAATTAACAAAAAAAGGAGTCACTTTTGAGTGGGGAGAATCACAAGAAAAGGCATTTGCTGAATTAAAGAAATGTTTGACTGAAGCACCAATGCTTGTTTTACATGATTTCACTAAAACTTTTGAGATTGAATGTGATGCTAATGGAATAGGTATTGGTGGTGTTTTGATGCAAGAAAGTAAATCTGTTGCATATTTCAGTGAGAAACTTCATGGTGCACAATTGAATTATCCTGCTTATGACAAAGAATTGTATGCTCTTGTGCGCGTATTAGAGACTTGGCAACATTATGGACTCAAGAATTTATCATTCATTTTGATCATTAAGCTTTAAAACATTTGAAAGGTCAAGCTAAACTGAACCGTAGATATGCTAAGTAGGTTGAATTCATTGAGACTTTTCCATATGTTGTTAAATACAAGAAAGGTAAGGAAAATGTGGTAGCTGATGCATTGTCTAGAAAACATGTGCTTTTCACTCAATTGGAAGTAAAGGTTAGGGCTAGAAAGTTTGAAAGATTTATATGCTTCTGATCATGACTTTTCATCACCATATTCTAATTGCAAGGATGGAAATGGTGGGATAAGTTTCATGTTCATGATGATTTTCTCTTTCGCATGAACAGACTATGTGTTCCAGATTCTTCTGTGCGTTTGCTACTATTGCAGGAGTCTCATGCAGGAGGATTGATGGGTCACTTTGGAAGAGAGAAGACATACATGATATTGGCCGATCACTTCTATTGGCCAAAGATGAGGCACGACGTCGAAAGATTTGTTCAAAGATGCATCACATGCCAAAAAGCAAAGTCAAAACTCAATCCACATGGTTTGTACACTCCACTTCCAGTTCCTAGTGTTCCTTGGGAAGATATTAGTATGTATTTTATGTTGGGATTACCTAAGACCAAGAGGGGGAGGGATTCAATCATTGTTATTGTGGATCGGTTTTCTAAAATGGCACATTTTATTCCCTGTCATAAGAGCGACAATGCGTCGCATGTAGCTGACTTGTTTTTCAGGGAGATTGTGAGGTTGCATGGAATGCCAAGAACTATTGTTTCAGATCGTGACGTCAAGTTCATGAGCTATTTTTGAAAGACTTTGTGGGTCAAGCTTGGGATAAAGTTGTTGTTTTCAATGACTTGTCACCCACAAACAGATAGACAGACAGAGGTAGTGAACCGTACACTCTCAATGCTGCTGCGGATAATGATCAAAAAGAATTTGAAAGAGTGGGAAGATTGTCTACCGCATGTTGAATTTGCATATAATCGGGCGGTGCATTCTACAAGTCAATTGTGTCCATTTGAGGTGGTGTATAGTTTCAAACCGATCACGCCACTTGACTTGATGCCACTTCTATTACAAGAACGTACAAATATGGAGGCTTCTAAGCATGCTGATTTTGTGAAAAAGGTCCATGAAAGGACTAAAGAGGTAATTGAAAAGAAGGTACTTGCTTATGCTTCTAATGCTAACAAGAATAGAAAGAAAATGTTATTTTAACCAGGTGACTTAGTATGGGTGCATCTTCGCAAAGAATGCTTTCCGGAGAAGCGTAAATCAAAATTGATGCCTCGTGGTGATGGTTCTTTTAAAGTACTTGCCAAGATCAATGACAACACATACAAGATAGAGCTTCCGGGAGACGATTATGGGGTGAGTACTACTTTTAATGTTGCTGATTTATCACCATTCTTTGGACAGGATAGCACAAAGTCGAGGATGACTCCTTTTCAAGAGGGGGAGGATGAGGAGGACATTTCTATTACACATTCATCATCCACTCCAAGTGTGCATGACAAAGCCAGTGATGAGGCTCCGAAAGGTCCTATGACAAGAGCAAGATCTAAACTACTTCAACAACAGGTGGTTTTGTGTCTTAGAGAGTCTTCTATTACGTTAGATGAGAATAGCATACTACCTAATGCAAATATATTGTGCCTTCTCATATTCGAAGCAACGGAAGATCAAGTGAAGAAGGTCCAACCAGCCACGAGTCAAGAGGATGAGAGTCCATGCGAGCAAGGAACTAAGATATATGCGTCCAAGAAAGTCTCAACCAAGCAGCCATCAAATCAATGCAAGGCCACATGATCACAAATCTGATGGTGTACACAAGACGTGGCCTGCGTGCCTAAAAGCCGACCGAATCCACCTCAATCTCGGTCTTGTAACAGGATAGGGGCTTAGCCCAAAATTAAAGAAAACAGACTTGCTAAATTTTAGTAATTAGAATAGGAAACCTTGACCGAATTAGAGATTGATTCGGCCAAGGCTTTCCTTGCGTGAGTTCGGGGAAGCACTATAAAACCCCCTTGTATCTCTTTTGTTTGAGACAGACCACGTTTGAGAAAAATGAATCTACTAAAGTTTTTGAGTTTAGCATTGCTGTCGAAATTCCTTAGGGAATTAGGAGTGACTTCCTCAATCAAGATCGTTCAGTCTTTCCGCAGGGAATTGGGTGCACAATAGATCTTCGCTTGGTGGTCGGCGAAATCAACACGAGTGCGTTTTGGCGGATTAAAGAGTGTTCGTCCCTCGCACTGGCATTGGAGGATCATTACGATTTATCAAGACACCCGTGAGTATCCATCCTACGTTGGGAAGATCGGGCGACCCCGTATCATCTTCACAAGCATACTCACCGTGAGTGATGATAACACCATGACCTTTACCATTTTGGCTCCCCTCAGATGATGTAGGTGCATCCATCTCTTCATCTTCATTCTCAACCAATGGAGTCGATGGTTCAATCAGCTCATGCTCCTCTTTGACATAGTTCTCAACTACCTGCAAATTGTTAGTTACAGAAAATTTCACATCATTCCAGCTAGATTCATAACTTCATTATCCATCTTCTTGTAAAATTTCACATCATTCCAGTTAGGCAGTTAAGAGATATCCGTGGTGAAAGTTGACCCAAATTTCTGAATTGAATCTGCAACAGTCAGCACTTGTGAATTTTGTGTGAATTTTTCAATCGGTTTCCAGAACTTGACCCCAAAACAAAAGTTGTAGAAAAAGCCATCAGGAAATGGAAAAAAAAGAATCATTGAAAAAATAGGCAACTGGCAAAAAATTACGGCTAAAATACCAACGTGTTGTCCAGCGGACAGAAAATCTTCAGTTTTCAAGTTTTGGGTCAATCCTTGTGCTCTTCAATTTCAGATTGCATTCGGTTGAATTATCTTGTGTTTACCACTCCTATACATTGCCATACACTTATTTTAGCCTTTTTCCATCCTTGTTTAATCAGCAACATAGGCTAAGAGCTAGATACGAACTATAATTCAATTCTGTGCAATATTTTAAATTAACTGATTGTTCTCCATTGCTACATATCGAGCTTTCCAAGCTACACCTTATACTAACCAAGCAACAGATCACGTCAAATCGTCCCTTGCAATCGCTTTACTTATCACCTAAGTTTATCACGAACCAACCACCGGTTGCACCACCTGTTTGCTTTGGTAAGAACTTGTAAGAATTTGGTAAGAGCTTGAGATGCATTACTTAAATTGAGTCTCCACATTCTAGTAGTTGATAGGGACATATACTTGTGATTTGTTTTCTTGTTTGCTACTAACCATGGCAGGTTCACGAGATGATTACGAGATAGATCCATATCTTCTTCGAGCCATTGACCGGGAGCGTAAAGAAATTTGCAAGGAAGAGGCACGCTTGAGACAAACTTCTTCACCATGGGAGGTATATGATCGTGATAGTGCGTTCGGTAAAACTAAAATCATTTTGCCATCCTTTGCTGATGAATTTGATCCTGATACCTATATTGACTGGGAGATAGCGCTAGATAAAGAATTTTAATATTATGATTGGTCTGATAGGCAAAAGATTAGAATTGCCACTAGTGTTTTTATTGATGATGCAATACTTTGGTGGAAGTACTTAAGTAGACTTGGAAGAGTGCCTCAAACGTGGCATGCATTAAAGAAACTTTTGAGAGATCATTATGTTCCTAAACACCATGCTGATTATTTGCTAGCTAGATTGCAACGTTTAAAACAACGAAGTAGAACTGTAAGGGATTATCATGAATTAAAAACTCATTTATTGCGCTGTGGCTTAGAGGAACATGCTGAAGCTACAGAGAATAGATTCTTGCGTGGGCTTAACAAAGAAATTCAGGACCTTCTCATTCACAAAGAATATAATTCTCTCCCTCATTCGTTTATACTTGCTTGTAATGTTGAACGTCAGATTGAGGAGAAATTGAGAGTGCTTGATGATAAGAAACATGAGAGCAAACCCGTGTTTGTGCCTTTTCTGTAACTAACAACTTGCAGGTAGTTGAGAACCATGTCAAAGACGAGCATGAGCTGATTGAACCATCGACTCCATTGGTTGAGAACGAAGATGAGGAGATGGATGCACCTACATCATCTGAGGGGAGCCAAAATGGTAAAGGTCATGATGTTATCATCACTCACGGTGAGTATGCTTGTGAAGATGATACGGGGTCGCCCGATCTTCTCGACGTAGGATGGATACTCACGGGAGTCTTGATGAATCGTAATAACCCTCCAATGCCAATTCAAGGGACGAACACTCTTTAATCCGCCAAAACACACTCATGTTGATTTCGCCGACCACCAAGCGAAGATCTATCGTGCACCCAATTCCCAGCGGAAAGGCTGAACGATCGTGATTGAAAAAGATACTCCTAATTCCATAAGGAATTTCGGCAGCAATGCTAAACTCGAAAACTTTAGTAGATTGATTATTCTCAAACGTGGTCTGAGCCCTAAAGGCTGCCAATACAAGGCTTATATAGCCCCTTGGAATGTCCATATGGTCCCCAACCAAGTACAATTCAACCCTATATGGTTTTGGATACAAACTCTCACAAAAAGGAAACTATATTTTTCATCCATCATATTGTTTTAGTCATAACTTTTTATCCGTGATGAATTGAAGGTGCGACCAGATCCATTGCGTAGCCCTTGAAATTATCTTTCCAACGAGCACAAGAACACCTAATTGGACTCCGTTTGTGAAAGTTATGGCCTTTTTAGTAACTGTATGTCATGCTGTCCCGAACCGAATCCGAATTGAATCCTTAGTTGAATCCGAGTTTGAATTGGGTTGAGCACATGGGAAGTCCGAATTTGGCTTGAAAATCTTATCCAAAACTTGTAGTTTAAGTTCTTGGGCTCCTCCCTTTTGCTTTCCCTGACATTTGGGCAGTCTCTCTGAAAATGGCCAACGCCCTTGCACTTGTGGCAAATAATGTCACGTGAACGGCCTGTTGACCCCATAGACGAGGTCGCACTAGTAGCGGGCGCCATAGGTCGACGCACTGGTGATGATGTACTCTCCAGCTTCTTACTTGCGGAACTGCGCATGCAGCCGAAGTGCTTTTGTTTGGTTGGCTGTTGTTATATGGCTGTCCCGAACTGGCTGAAAAACGTGACCGGGTAGCGAACCGTGCGTCTTCAATCACTTGTCTCTCGGCTTCACGTGCTTGGTGCAGCAACTCAATCATATCATTATAGGGATGGTGATTGACAATGCGTTTGACAGCATGATTCATACCAGCTAGAAATCTCGCCATGTTTTGTTCTTCATTCTCGTAGACATCTGCATGTACCATGATAGTCTCCATTTCTTTATTATATTCATCAATTGATTTCATACCTTGTCGCAGCCCTGTCAACTTCTCAAATAGTGAGCGCTTGTAGTAGCGAGGTACAAAGCGTGCCCGCAAATGCTGCTTCATCTGTCACTGACGTCGCTCCTCAACCAGACGAATAGCACGCTCCTCCTCGGTCTCATTATGCAGAACGACCAGAGGGCCATGCACACTTGTATCATTAGCTGGTGCACCCCCACAAAGATTGTGGTGTGCGAACATGGCACGCAGCTCCAGAAAGTTATTGTTGATGGTCATACGCAATTGTGTGACCTCCTCCCCGAGGGTGTTCAGTCCAGTCTGAACTTCCCCGAGCTCATCGCACATGCCATTGTCACCATTGTGAAGTTGTTTCCGTAGCATCTCGCGCAACCGAGTGTACTCGGTGCACGTAACCGGCGCCTCCGGATTAGGTGGATCCTCCTCGTGACCTGACATTGGAACGACTCACAAACAAGAAACGAGGTTATATCACTACACCAGGAAGGAGCTATAGTAACACGTCTATGTGCTACTACATGTCAATAAAGGTGTTACTAGTCTTTGTAGTAACACAATTTTTAAGTGTTCTTATAGCCCATGTTACTAATTAGGTTTGAAGTAACACGTGATAAGTGCTACTACATGTCTGAAAACATGTTACTACCTTGCAACACATATCTTATCTATAAGAACACATATTATGTGCTACAACAAACTACCCTGGTAACACAAATATGTGCTACAACAAGCTACCCCAGTAACACATTTTTGGAGCAATAGTAACACCATGGTAATATGAGTAGCAACACACTTTCTTACACCAAAACATTTTGTGGAAACTTATTTTAATACATATAAATATATATACACAGAGATCTAGAGAGAGGAAAAAGTAATGATTTTTTTGAAATGACAATTAATTAATTGTAGAATTATTTTCTTTCACAAGAATCACATATTGCACAAAATTATAACCATCACCAACATTGCATTCCACAGGGAAATATATAAAATATGGTTCACATAATTTTATAACATACATGACAATCCATTTGAGAAAACAAGTCTTGGGAATAACAACACAAACTTTTCATCCTAGAATGACATAATGATATCTATCTATTCTTCTCAAAATCTTTGCCCGATGATCTATCCATGAGGTGAAACAAGTATGAGATTTCAACCATTAATCTTCCGAACTCGCATGTGGCAAACATTACTGAGCTTTAAGGATACATGAAAAGTATATATGTAGTATTATATGGACCAAGGTTGAAATATCATACACATATTGAAGGCCAAGCAATCGGCATTCCTTTAGCATGGGCATCATCAATTGACTTGCAGCAGTCCAGTGGTCGTACAAGCGCCTCAGTTTTACACAAAGAGTGATTGATTCTTACTTTCCAAAATTGGTTGCCTAGCTCAACACCACCTACTTTTGTAGAAGGATTGCAGCTCAACAAACTAGCATAGGCCACCTGGTCTTTGTTTGGATATTTTGCACTCAAGAGTAATACTGTTGAACCAACCTATATTTATCACTTCATCAATAACTAGCATATAAGCAAATTAGCTGTAACATGAATCCAATGTAGTGTTTTTTACCTCCATTGGTGAAGGTCGTGTCTCCTCATATCCTCAAATCTTGTGCTCTTGTTGAATATTGGTCGACTCTGTTATTTTTGTTGACATTAGTCATTATAAACCAAGAACCTTCAGCATCAAACAATCATACAACTACTAATGATTAGAAAGAACAAGAAATTACCCATTTATCAACCAGTTCCTTGGCCAGTTTTCTATTAGCGGTAGTCTCCTCATCAGATTTTGACAAAAACATAATGACCTGTATATGCATCATGGGATAGAGTTAGTAGTTAGTACACAGCAGATAATCTCAAAGTGAACCTTCTAGAATGCGACAAATAACAAATATACCTTTCCTGCACCGCTTTTCTTAAGCTGTTCCTTCACATATTGCTCCAAATCAATGGGAAACTGTAAAATTAGACACAAACCTTTCATAAGAAAGTAGGCCCAGAAGAATGACAATCAAAGTGATAATCACTGTGAAGCAAAACTATGTTCTTATGCTAAAACTAAGTTCCATAGTACAAAAGAGAAAGGAAAAGGAAGTTTGCCTACATCGCTTAGTAACTTCATAATGAGCTTTGAATATTCATATTTGGCAAACTTCCATCGTAAAGGTTCGAGCAGTTTTTAGAAGAGTGAGTACTCCATGATCAAGGAATTCTGCTGAGATTTTTTCGCAACATAGTGACATATGAAAAAATAATTATAACTAGCGAGGCGGCAAAGCGGTCGGCGGAGGTCGTCGGTCGCGAGGCCGTCGGTCGGGAGGAGAACCCGCGGAGGCGGGGCGGTGGCGGAGGTCGGCGGAGGCGGCTGGTCGGCGAGGCGGTCGCGGAGGCGGCAGCGGTCGGCGAAGGGAGGCGGTCGGCAGAGGAGGAACCCGGCGGAGGCGGTCGGCGGAGGAGGAACCGGCGGAGGCGGTCGGCGGAGGCAGGACCGCAGGAGCAGGCGGCCGAATGGAGTATTGGAGTAGCAGGCGGAGGTGGCGGCCGAATGGAGTAGGCGGGTAGCAGGTGCCAGGCGGCCGAATGGCACCGACGGCTGGATCGCAAGGGAGTGAGAAGGATGGCTGGATCGCAAGGGTGAGGAGTGGGGACTTAGGAATTGTGACCAGGTGATGTATACGAGGAGCCACCAATGAGTTATGGCGCATGAAAAGTTTAACTGAGAGATTTGCCTGAGGTTATTGGAGGGAAGATTTTACATTAGCGGGAAGTATGTGGAGGGTGATTTGTGTGTGAAAAATTTCAGGCCATGCATAAAACAGCATCATTTTTAAATGATTTTTATATTTGATCGCTCCATGGAAAAAATATAAGGCTTTTTAAAGTATATTTAGCAAAAATAGAGCGTACATATTTTCCAAAACTCTAATGCTTTTTAAATGATTTTAATATTTGATCGCAAACCAAAAACTGCAATTTTCTGTTATAAGGGACAGTTAGTGTAAATTTAAGGACTTCTACCTTTGCCCTTCCAATTTCTTTTAAAAAAAAGATCAATATCTTCAATCTAGTAGTGGTGTTGTTTGTACAAATCTATCAATGTTGAACAAAATTATCCCTACAGTAGAGAGTAACACATGTCCGTAACACATATATTGTATGTTACCAGATGGCTTTGTAACACATGTTTATGTTGTGGTACTATATGCTTGTAACACGTTTATTGATCATACTGAGTATGTGTTACAGGGTCTCCTGGGGACACAAAGTATGTGTTGCTGAGTTTTTTGCCTGTAACACAATTAGTATTATGTTGCAGTCAAGTGTTACCATAGCCATGTTCTGTTGTAGTGTATCTGGGTTAGTAAAACAAAAGCTCTCTCTATACTTTCAACTCGCTGTCCTGAAAACAAGACAAGCTTACCGT
Organism: Dendrocalamus sinicus; assembly: GCA_036346575.1. Classification (NCBI taxonomy): domain Eukaryota; kingdom Viridiplantae; phylum Streptophyta; class Magnoliopsida; order Poales; family Poaceae; genus Dendrocalamus; species Dendrocalamus sinicus. Next base: position 23,530,890 of record CM070647.1, read on the forward strand.
TCCAAAGTGAATCAAGGATGGCAAATCGACAATTGTGACAGCGAACGACCTCAACCCGGTAATGTATGAGCGTAACCAAAAGTAAGGGAGTACACAAACGGGTGTAGGTGGAGCTTGGACAGGTATGTGGGTATCCATGCAATCTGATATTCAAGGTATTGTAAAACTAAGTAATGATCCAAGCTAGAGTATTTTGCCTATGTGCTGATCCAATTGGTTTAAGCGAAGTGTATGAACGCACACGCAACGATAAATGGGACTTAATGCAAACAAAGGAATGAGCTAGGGAGAATCAATAGGAAACAGAGATGAAACTAGCTCGTGTTGCACCAAGTACTAAGAGAGACGCTAGCCAATTGCAATTGGATATACGAGGGCACAAGATTGCTAAAAAAGGAGTTTGGAAGCTCGAAAAAGGATGCCGTCTGCACGGGGAACCTTAGAATCACTTGTAAAAGGTTTCTGTCAATTTTGAGCAAATTCTAACAAACTTGAATTTTTCTCCGTTTACGGGCCCGTTTTTTGGCTCTATCTTCTCGTTTTCTTTTCAACGGATCACGAAACGCCTCAATCGAAGGTCGTATGCAAAAGTTAGGTGTTTCTCTCTCTTCTTTTTTTTAATGTCGCGGCTCTTCCTAACTGCGGCTACTTTTTCCTTCTCTTCTCTCTGCTTTGCTCCCCCGCGGAAGTGCGCAACCCTTAGAAAACAGCATGGTGTAATCAAGTTTAATGAGCAGCCCTAATTGCACTACATCAGAACAGGGTTATAGTAACACAGTCATGTGCTACTATATGCCTAAAAAAGGGTTACTACGTTATCTAGTAACACAATTGATATGTGTTCTTATTGCCCATGTTACTGCCTCATGGTCTATTATAGCACATAATACGTGTTTCTACTTATAAAATTATGTGTTACAATCATTTTGTTTGTAACACATAGCAAGAACACCTTATTTAGCTATAGTAACATGAAACCATATGTTGCCATATAGCCTTGTAACACATATTTTTACAGCAAGAAACACAAGAATAATAAAAATCCTTTTACGTGGTAACACATTTTTCAAAGATCACACACAATAATACCATGAGTAGTAGCACTATTCAAATATACGATTGCTTCTCATCACATGCCATCAGATTGCATAGGAAGTATAATATTATTGAAAACAATCCATATCATACATAGTGACTTCATTACTGAACACAAGTATCATTAAAATACAAATTTTCAATGCTAAAAAAATATAACTATCCTATATTCTTCGAACTCTTTGCCGCTTTGTCCTCATCCAGAACAATCAAATTTCTTCTTTTTGAGTACAAATGATCATTTACTTGAATTGTGTGTCATATGCAAGTCATAAATGTGTACTTTATACAAGTACCTGCAGTTTACCAAGAAGATAGATAGTTATTACCTGATAGAAATTAACATGCATTATATGTATGAAGCAACTGAAACACTAAGAGTGGCTCCCATGTCAATCACTTCCATTCCTCTAACTCGATTTTTTCCTAATAATTGGTGTACCACACAAGTCACATTGACTACATAAGCGTTATAAATATAAGGTAATTGGCTTGATGAAAAGTGACATCCAAAGACAGTCCAATAATTTGATCAAAACACCTTGTACTTCTTTTTTGAATGAAGGATGAGTTGAATCAAAATGAAGATATGTAAGGCATATATAGTGTGGTTTCAAGAGTACATCTAGAAAATGTTGTGGCACATGATTGGACCAAGGAAAAAGATTAAAAATTATTTGCTAATGATTTAAGCAATCGACCAATATTTCTCTTGAAAGAACTAGCGACTTATTTACTAAAAGCAGAGTAAATGATATTCTAAAAGCAAATTACTAAGTTACTTAGATTATGTTTGAACAAAATCAGGTTAATGCCTCTCATGATTAGAATGTACAGGATGTACACCTTTCATAACTATCTTTATATATCGATCTGCATTAATTTATATATTTTAGTTTACCCGGACATCCGAACTAGAATCAAAGAAAGCCTTGTAAGTTACAAAATAACATGGAATTTTGATCGCTTCTATTACAATCCCTTCATTGTTTATAGAAGCAAAACACAACAGATGAGTCATGGAAATAACGGAATCAAGCAAGTACTTCCATACTAGAGATAAGTTCGAAAAGCAAACACCGATGCCAATTCTTATTGTACTGCCATAGCACTATCAATCAGTATAGGATCTGTAAAACTTGCTTCACTTTGTTCTTTGACTATCAACTATGTTCTTTGACAAATATCACATTATCATCAATTGTCAAAGGTATATGTTTGACATAAAAAATTATATATGTTACTCTAGTGTTATTAATCATGTTACAGTCTACCTAATGCATGGAAGAGTGCCTTCTAAAATGCCCTAAGTAGTCAAAAACAGACTGGAGTTCAATGCTTTCATTGATCCTAATTAGGCAGTGTAGCAAGATAAATCTTGTGGTGAGGAACAATGCACCGGCAGCTCTAAAAATAACAACTTCCAGGACACTGAAAAACAAAACTTTTAAGTGGGTAGAGTTTAGTGAGTGCAATGTCCATGCTACATAAACTTTGAATGCTTGCATTTGCTGCTTAATTAGAAAATGATTAAAAAAATCATGGCCGCATATGCTTCCATTCCAATCAGAGGAGAAAAAGTTCGATATCCGATATATAAATTGTACCGTGATGAATCTAGGAGCAATAACCTCACTGCACATACAGAAAAAATAATAAATAAAGAACCCACAACTAAACCTTTTGTGGTACATAGGAATTTTGCACTCCTCTCTCTTGCAACCATGGGCCAAAACTCCTACGCATACAAAACAAACATTTGTGACATCACTCTACATAGAGGGATTGGCGATTAGAGAGAATGAGGACACGGAGATGGAGAGACCAAGGCGAGAGCACCGTCGATCCGGTCAGGCAACTATGCCCACAGCGCATCGAGGCAATGACGAGCGATCCGGTTGCCGTGAGCTCGACGGATACGAATCATTACCGAGCACTCCGAGTTAGATGACGATGTGCGTGCAAGCTCGCATAGGGAAGGCGGAAGGGCATGCGCCATCAGCGAGCTTGAGGGTCGCCGACGAGGGGAGGCGGATGGGCTAGCTCGGCACGGAGGAGCTGGATTAGGCGGCAGCGCCGGGAAAGGAGAGAGAGGCGATGGTGGGCTAGCCGGTGGCGTTGGGGATGGGGCAGAAAGAGGACAGTGGTGGCACTTAAATCGGTTGTTTGATGATGAAATTTTATCGCCGCGCCAAAGATTTCAGCTGCTCCAAAATTTTCTAGCCCGCCAAAGCAATTTCAGCTGCCTAAAAATTTTCTCGCTTGCGCCTATCTCCAAATTTTGATCGGTTTAGATTCTACAACCGTAAAAATAAAATTATACCGACGTGAAAAAAAAACATGTATGTCAATATAGTATGATTAATTAAATATTAAGTACTAAAATATTGAAAATGGATTATTCGTAAATATTAATGTATTTTGTGTTACAAGACACCTTTGTATCACATGTATGTGCTACTACGATATATGTTGGTAAAACATTTATTCATCTTATTGAATATGTGTTACAGTCCCTCTTTGGAACACATAGCATGTGTTACTCTGTTATTTCTCTGCAACACAATTCGTTATGTGTTACAGTGCTCTGTTACGATAGCTCTGTTCTGTAGTAGTGTTGCAATGTGAACAGCTAGTGTCAAGATAAAAGGATATAAGTGATGCACAAAGACACCAAATGTGGTTCGGTCTGCTATGATGTAGTGACTGAAACAGAAGTTGGAATAATTGGACTCGGATTGTGTTTGAGCTAGAGGTCGATTCGGACTCTAGTCCCACCAAGAAGTTCGGATAAAGAAACACAAACCGACTCGGATTGTGCTCACAAGATGGCGCACGGTAAAAGATGGAAGCTTTCTTTTTTTTTGGTTGCTAATTGAGGGAATCAACCAGCAATTTTTTAGGGTTTTTGTGAACACAACGATTGAGCAACGCAAAAGGAAACACACGGATCAGCACTAAAACAAAACTCTAATGGATGAAGACTTAACAAAACACACAAGAAATAAACAGATTAAACTACGATTTTGGTATTGCAATTTTCGGTTTAATGAACGAAAGGACAGAAAACGAATTTAACTACGGGTAAAGAAGTTCTCACCGAGTAAACCTAGAATCTGATACCACATGATACGGGGAGGGGTCCCGATCTTCTCAATGAGGAACCGTGGATAGTTGATGCGAAGTAGACGATGTCGCTAGTTGAACACTCGCGCCAATGCACAACCCTCAACTCTTCGGAATACGCCCAAAACACACCGGATAATTGTTCGTCGCGAGACCACAAACGACGAACGCCAAGTCCCCAATTTCCAATGGAACGACGGCTTGACCTTGAATTGCAGAACGAACAATGGATCACCTAGTTCTCTCTCAAAGTCCTCGCATGATCTCTGGTGTTGAAAGAACAAGCAATAGCTATATTTCAATCTTATGCATAAAATTGGTCCCCCTAAAGACTGTCAATACAAGGCTTATATAGCCCCTCGGGATGTCTATATGGTCCCCAAACCAAGTATAACTTAACCCTATATGGTTTTAGATACGAACTCTCATAAAAAGAAAACTATATTTTTCACCTGTCATATTGTTTCGGTCATAACTTTTTATCTGTGATGAATTTGAAGGTGAGACCAGATCCATTGCGTAGCCCTTGTAATTATCTTTCCAACGAGTATAAGAACACCTAAATTGGACTCCGTTTGTTAAAGTTATGGCCTTTTTAGTAACTGCTTGTCAGGCTGTTCCGAACCAAATCTGAATTGAATCCTGAGTTGAATCCGAGTTTGAATTGGGTTGAGCACGTGGGAAGTCCGAATTTGACTTGAAAATCTTATCCAAAACTTGTAGTTTTAAGTCCTTGGGCTCCTCCCTTTTGCTCTCCCAAGTCTTCACATGAGTCATACTTAAGAATACATAAAATACTAGCATGAGATAGTATTCCAAGCTCATCATCAATTAAAGGAAACTCCTTAAGAAACAAAAGCACCTGTTTGTTTAAACGCTTGGCTCTTGACCTCGTCATTGGGCCCTCTGGTTCTTGGATATTCTCGTGCATGCTTGGAGTGGAAGATGTATATGTAATGAGGATGTCCTCATCAGCACTTGTATTCTTATAGCTTCACTTATGGTGTCCATCTCAGTATGTGCATGACCACCAATAGGAGAAGATGTATAAGTGTTAGGGATGCCCTCATCACTTGGTCAAGTGAAATCGTTGACCTTTTTATTTATTCACACCATAAGACATTGGCATTGATAAGACAACACACAAAGATGAGAGATATAATAAGACCGGGGATGACTAGATTTGCTTCGGTCTTTCTTACTTTATAAAGTTTGATTGAGAAGAAGGTTAAACTAAGAACGATGGTGCTAAGGAATGGGAAGAATCTGCTCACACTAAAAAAAGGTAAAGGTATCTTGGTAATGGGGACACTCATTAGTAGGTCCTTTTGGAATGGTGTGAGCAATATGTTGAAGGTATAGCCTACTTTGCCACTTCTTATTTCATATTTGTATGTCTTTTATTGTGTGCTATTACTATTTCATATTTGTAATACTTGTATTTTGCATTGCTCATTTGTTTAAAGGTTTTTAAACCATTGGTCAAAGTTCTTCGCATGGTTGATGGGGATAATCCATCCATGGCATTTCTTTATGGAGAAATTCTAGAAGCTAAGAAGCAAATCAAAGAGTCCTTGAGCAACGCGGAGAGTAACTATAAGTTGATAATTGAAACAATTGATGGAAAGATGAAGGGAAGGCTTGATACTCCATTGCACTTGACTGCATACCTATTGAATCCATATTATAGTTATTGTGATTGATCAATCTTTTTGGAACAAACTATAATGGATAGATTCATCAAATGTGTCGAAATCTTCTATTATGGTGATGATGAAGCAATGGATCAAGTACTCAATATTGATTTCGACATTTTCAAAGAAAAAAGAGACCTTTGGGAAAACTCCCGCACAACTTGCATGTCAAAAATTTGATTTTATTTCCGATAAACTTGTTCTCACTTCTCAGATTGAATGAACTAATGCATGCAATTTGTCTTTTATCCATTACTAATTTTTTCCTATTATGTAGCCAATTGGTGGTCGAAGTATGGATGTCATGTTCCATGCTTACAAAGATTGACCATAAGAATCCTTTCCTTGACATCAAGTTCATCTGGATGTGAAAGAAATTGGAGTACTTTTGACATGGTAACTCACTAACTTTCCAGTCTCATCTCTTAGGTCACTATTTCAATCTAAGTAGTAAATATTTAACTAACCTTTACTTTGCAACTCGTACATACATACCCGTCAACTCAATAATCTTATCAATGTTTGATTCAATGCAAGACTTATGAGCAAAAAAGAGAAGAACAAATCAAAGAATATAGATGTCCTTCTAGCTTCGCACGCTTCTTTTGCTCAAGAATAAGTAATTGAAGTGGGGATGAGGAGATTGATCCCGAGACGGGTCTTTCTTGGAAACTTATTGAAGAAGCAAGTGAGGCTAATGAAGCCACACAACCTCGTAGGAGCACAAGAATGAGAGAACTTCACGAGAATGATTTTGAATCTGAAAGCGAAGAGGAAGAAGAGGTGAACAAGGGACTTGAGGATGTTAAATTCGAATCTGAATAAGATAAAGTGATTCCAACAAAGGATTACAGTTAAGAGGACGAAGATTGATATATGCTTGCTACCTTGTTGAAGTTTCTTTAAGAACTATTTTGCTATCTTGCTTGTGACTTGTCATTTGTGAGAAATTTGCTATGCGCGAGATGTTGTGAACTATGACTATATGTGATTGTGAACTTGTTTTATATTTTTATTTTATCTATGTCACTATGTGACTATATCTAATTGTCTTGCAGTCATTTCTTATTTCTTTCATTCTTTTATACTTATGTATCGTATTATCATATACTAAGAATCTTATGTATTGCGTAATTCTTAATGTGTAGATTTACAATTATATGAAGCATTTACGTTAAGAATTTACATCAAGTGATGAAGTGTCCATTACCATCTATCAAATTTATAATATTACAAGGTACTCCTAGTAACAATATTCTTCCTCCAAACATCACATGTGTCTTTATGTCACCCATAATGTACCATGCCAAAGTCGGCTGCTTAGGCCCTGCCTAGTCCCCACCTAGATGATATAGGCGCTAGGCCCCTACTTGCTGCCTGCCTAGCGCCTACTTTAACACTGGATGAAATTGAAGGAGTTGTGTCACCCCGACCCACACTGCACCATTCGCGCCCTCCGTGCGTCGTGCTGTGCATGCCCTCACCACCATGTTGTGCTCTGTGGCAAGGTTGGCGTGCACAGCCAACGCCATACCACGCTGCCTCTTGTCTTCGCTGTCTCCTTCTTTCTCAAACCCCCATACTATCAACTCAACTTGACTCCAAGTCGTAACGCCGCATGTACCACACCGACTGCCATGTCTACCTCGTTGTTTCGGCTAACCCGGCGACTTCCTCCCCAATCCAACCGTGTCAAAGTGTGTTCCAAGTCGCAATCACTTTCCCCTCACTCAATTTTGGAATTCCGCACACAGAAGTGTCAGCACCACCTTCTCGTTCGCTTTTGGGCAAAAACTACCATGGCCACTACTCTCTCCTCTTCAGCAAGCTCCCTTACAATTCCTCTCCTGGAGTATCCTTGCACATCCTTCTTTCTTCTCCCACCACCAATTTTAGGTCCCCTCGCCCCATATGCCACCCCCATGACGGTCTCATCGTGCCGTCCTTGGCTGACCCACCTCACCATCTTCGCCCACTCCGATAAGCTCATCTCCACCCCCAATACTCATGCCCTTCCTAATTGTGCCTCTCCCCTTCGGCCATCGCTACCCCATTTCCTCTCCAAGCCCAATCGGCGTGCACTATGATGCGCCCGCATCTGCTCCACCCATTCGGTGATGTCAGGATGGCTGACAACATCAGTAATAGAGAAGGAAGGTGGGAAGGAGAGGCAGCGTCAAGCTAGCAAACAAGGCCGTCCTATATCATATGGTTCAACTAATTTTGTTGAATGGAATGGTTCAACATCTCATGGGATTATTCTTATAATCTGTACCACTATTTAAAATGAATTAGTTGTGTTCGCTCAATTAAACACAGAAATATAGGTCTGTTCTTTTTACCTTCTAAAAGCTGCTTTTAGGCTTTTCTATAGTACCTAGCTTTTAATTGAAGTATCTTTTCAAGATAGGGTTTACTAGTTAATTGTGATACATACTATACTGACTTCATTTATATCGGCAAAAACCACATATGAGTTTCTGTTACTTTATAATCTCTTATACGAATGGTCCAAAAGACATAAAGTACAATTAAAAATCACAAGCCGTAGAAAAAAAAACGAAAAAAAAGAACAGACCCTAGATGTCCACAACCATCTCACACGTATGCTTATTCGATCCGGTGACACCCCGCCTGGATCTAACCGCCTCCGCACCGTCCTAAAAGCCCCAGCTTACTACCACCCAGGTTCCCTAACCCTACCGCTCCCCTCCGCCCACCGAAAAAAACTCATACACCAATCCTCCGGTACCTGCCCCTCCCCCCTCTAGCCGCCGCCGACGAGGAGGACCGAACCGGTCGCCGCATCCTGTGCGGGCTCGTCTCGCGGCGGCGGCCGCGGACACCAACTCTGTACGCGTCGCGTCCTGTATCCCCGCCCTCGCACGCTTCGGCGAACGGTAGGGTTTAGCCCCCCTACTTTGGCTCGTGCAGGCGATCCGTAGTCGAGGAATAAGCGGCCCGCGGCGATGGGACGCCCGGAGCCGGTCGTGCTGTTCGCGCAGACGATCCTCCACTCCCAGCTGGACGAGTACGTCGACGAGGTGCGCTTTCCAACTCCTTTTTTGTTAGTCTGGTCTGCAATCTGTGATCAAATCTTGGTACTGCTTGGTAAGTAGACGTTCGAATAGTCAAGTTGGACGGCTTAACCTATTCCATGGGTTCCATTGATGCACCAAACTTGCACATAAGACTGGAGAGTGAGGATCAGGGCTAATTGGTGCCATATTAGTTTTATGCACGAATTTTGTAGAAACTTTTTTCAGTATGCGAAGCGGTTCCATTGATTAGATAAATATTTTGACGTACTCTAGGCTTCATAGAAACAGCTAGCAGGTGTGTGTCGGGAAAGTCCTACCTTGTATCAGAAAGTCATGTGTGTCGGCAAAGTCCTACCTTGTATCAGAAAGCCGTGTGTCGGGAAAGTCCTACCTTGTATCAGAAAGTCATACTTATGCTCCCTAACACTTGTCTGTTTCCAATGTAGTGAAGTTGCTCAGTAATGACAAGATGTAATATAGTTAACACTTAACATAACGTTCATGGAACAGATTCAGTGCATATGAGACCGTGAAGACTGAAATCAACTGTTTTTGTGTCCTACTCAATACAATTGAATGTATCGTAAACCACTTCGGTGGATTTTCGTTACTTAACAAATTCAAGCTTCCTTATTAATTCATCAGTTTGATCTTGTTTGTTACTGTCTTATCTGGGACTACCATGCGTGCCCTAATGAAGGTACACTTTCTTGTTAAATAGCAATCATTACTAATAAACACTTATCTCAGCTTTTTATTATAATAAAATATTTCAGAAATATAAAATATCTGTAGAAGGCATTGGTTATATGTGGTACTGTGCACAAACCTGGTATTCAAACATCCAAAAGTGTTCACCCTTGGACAGTTTCACTACACAAATATCGAATGTTTGGGTGTTAAGAATTATAAGTACTTACTGTTCAGAGAGAGGGAGGGAGGGAGACTCATTTGTTTTATTTAACTTTATATTTTATTTCTTCTCCTTGAGTTCACTTTATTCTGTCACATCATACAGGTGCTATTTTCTGAACCTGTTGTGATCACTGCTTGTGAGTTTCTTGAGCAGAATGCCTCTCCTTCTACACCAAACATATCCCTTGTTGGGTAAGAAACATCTCTTTTGAATAATTTTTGCACTTGTATTTAGCTTCCTTTTATTATCTAAAGAACATGTTTTCTCCAATGTATACACCTTGTAAAGGTGACTCTTGATAGAATGTGTGCCCTGCAGAATAGTATCGATTGAACTTATTTGGCTGCTGTAGTTTGTCAAAAAATGCGGGCCGCTTCTATGATGTTTATATGGTGATCTTGGAACTTTTCTGTTTATTAATGATTTGATCTGCAGGTGGATGACTCCAGTCAGGGTAAATTTGTTACAATACAATTTGCATTTGGTTGTTGTCCCTTCTATTTTGGTCATTTAAGCTTTACTGCTTTCTTTTGCTTGACTCCTTGCTGGGTATTTAGGTGTTTGGTGGCGGTGCTCCTTCTGGTTATGTACTGTAGAAGAACTGCCATATAAGATAGTTTTTTTGCTGTTTATGTGACTTGAGGAAAATATTCTATTTTTGGTTTTGACATAAGAAACCCAGCTGAAAACCAGCAAATTCTTGTTTTTCTTCAGTCAACAACAAAGTGCTTTTTCATTTTTTTTAATTCATCAACAGCTTGTCACTTCAATAAGATATTTTTCATTTTTCAACAGCTTCATTATCTTGACATGTGCAAAAGAACTAAGTCAACTAACCATATCCTTATGTAACTGCCTCTACTCGTGATGTTGTTTTAATGTGTTCAGTGGCTAACATGGTGTAATAGGTTGCTTTCCATCTGTTAAACTTAATATGTGATAGTGCTTTATATATTGTGGAATGTAGATGGCATATAATGGTTCCTGTTCAGTTTGACCTTTTCCCATAATTACTTCTTTGTTTTTTGTTGTTTCTAGTGGCAGTAATGGTAAATTACTGTACATATTCAGTTTATTATACCTATACTTTTGAGGTAAATTTCTCAAGTACTTGTTAGCTAACATAGTTTGTTGGTCTCTGTTGATACTTTTTAAAAAATGTTCCTTAAGCTAAGGTTCCAGTTTCCTTTAGTTTGAGAGCCCTGACTAAGTTAATTAAATTAATTGGCCAGTTGTGCAAAGAGTATGCACACACATTTTGTTTTGTGTTAACAATCTTCTGCTTTTTGTTCATGTTGATGAGCCATTTTCCTTGATTAATGTTGATGGTATTTTATCCAGTGCTACGTCCCCACCTTCATTTGCTTTGGAAGTCTTTGTTCACTGCAATGGGGAGTCTCGATTTAGGCGCCTTTGCCAGCCTTTCTTATATTCACACTCTTCATCCAATGTGCTAGAAGTTGAGGTATGATGTCTGATTCTTAGTTTCTCTTTCGTGCAGTATTCTTAGCTGGTGCTTATAGGCTTTCTTTCTCTTTTTTACTGCATATCATGCCTGTAATTTGCTAATGCATTACTAAATGTGCAATTGGCTAACTTGCTATGGGTTCATGTCAACTTAGTAGATTTGACAGTTTACATATTTTAGTTTAATGGATCCTACTCCAGTTCTGAAGCAAGAGTTGCTGTAGCTGCAAAGGTTATGCTATTTTACTTAGTAAAGTGCATCGTAGGTCTCCAAACTAGCATGTGTGTGTCATTTGGGTCCTCGATGCGGAAAGCTGCACATTTATGCCCATGTACTTGTATAAGTGGGTCAATAGAGGTCCAAACAATACCTAATTGGTAATTAGAGATAATATCACAAATTGTCTCAGTCTAAATTACCATTGGACCATGTAATCATCATATAAAATACTGATGTCCTTGCTTTTTAATGAAGTTTTCAGATTTCTTTGGAAAAGTTATGCTAACTTCCTATCAATCATACTTAATATAGGCTAGTTATGGGCCTGCACATTATGATCTACCATAAAGTCTGATGTTAATTATTTATGATATGGTTATAAAGAGCCTATTCTATCTTGTTGGTTCATCCACTCCTACTACTTACACAAAACTGCTAAAAGAAAACCGGAAAAAACCGTTCAGGAGCCTTAGCTTCTTTGTGTGTCCCTCCCCTCCCACCACCCACACAACTGCTAATAAAAAATAAGAAAGCAGAGAATACCCTTTCCCCAAGCAAACTCCCTCTCAATATAAAATTCCCGTCCTTATCAATATGCTGTAGAGATAAGGATAGAATTTTATATTGAGGGAGTTTGTTTGGGGAAGCTTTTTAGCAATTTGTGTGGGAGGGAGGGGAGCAGCTATTTTTCTCCTAGCAGTTTTGTGTGAGGTGGGGTTGGCAGATGAGTAGACTAAAGCTCAAGGTGCTTGTCATGAACCTTAGTTCATAGGGGGTAAACACCACCAAGAGGATGGCCGGATGGTGTCGGCATAGAAAGAGAGAGACTATAGATGAGGAAGACTTTGCTATTTCTCTGCTTTATTCCAATAGCATGCGGTAGCCCTCTTATATAGATGGGCTCCCCCTAACAGATATAATCTAATCTCAATCATATCTCTAACAAATATAGAACTAATATCATATCTCTAACAAAAGGAAACTAATCTCTAACTCAAATAGAAACTAATCTCTACTTTCTAATAATGAATCGGCTGGGCCCAAGGCCTACACCCATGACATACAACCCTCCTAGACATGCAGCTCGTCCTCGAGCTGCTAGGCGGCGGCCATAGTTGCAGTTCTACGTCGACGAAGTGTAGCGCTTTTGGCTATACGATGTCTGCAAAAGAAATGTTTTTTTTATTTTTTTTCCTTTTTTAATCTTTTTTTTACTCCGGTTAGATTTTTTTTACTCCGGTCTGTCACCCGTTTACAAAAGCCACCTACCTCTCACTTCTCCCCACACGAGTCGACTGCGGCGGCCGGTGGACGCTGAAGCAGGACGACTCTGGCGGCCTCGGGAGCTCGGCGACCGGGAGCGGCGACGTCGGCTGCGACGGCTTCACCGGGCAGATGAAGATGACGAGAGGCAGCAGCGACGGGATCCAGCCGCGGATGGAGGCGGCTGGCCGGATCCAAGCGGGAGGCCGTCGGAGTCCGGTGAGAGGCGGCATCGGTGAAGAGTCCGGCTTCGGGGAGAACCCGAAGTGGACGACTCCGGAGGCCTCGGGAGCTCGACGATCGGAAACGGTTACGGCGACTGCGACCTGCATGGATCCGGGCGGGGGATGGCAACCGGCGACCGGGGACGGCGACGTCGGCAGCGACTTGCGTGGATCCGGGCAGCGGATGGCGACTGACGATCGAGGACGGCGACGGCCGCGGATCCAGGCATCATCGGTTGCGTGATCGGCGGAATGAGCAGCGCGCGGGCGAGTGCGCGGCGTTGATCTCGCGAAGGGACGAGCTCTCGTGGCGACGGCGACCACATTGCGCGCATGGCGTCGAGGCCACCAGGAGCAGCGCTGCCGCCAGCGGCGGTCGAGGAGGATCCCGGCGAGGTCTTGCGGCGGGTGGAGCGGCCCGGGTCGGGGAGAGCGTGGGGGGGGGGGACCAAGTTCGGGACGAGGCGCTAGAGGGAGTTTGCCGGAGGAGGCGGAGGCGAGGGGCTAGCCGTCGGGGGAGAAGGAGAGGTTGGATGCGCCCTCCCCGTGGCTAACGATCTCGGCGAGGGGCTAGCCTTGTCCTCGTCGTCGTTAGAGGGAGGCAAGTCGATGTCTGTCGCTTCTGAAGGCGATACGGCTTCAAGCACCATAGGTGTTGTATCAGGATGCACCTCTGCTCTACGAGCGTGCACTTGTTGCGCCTTCTCTTGATTCACGACCATGTTCTCCAGGATAGCATGCATGTTGAGGAAGATGTCCGCCTTCTCTTTGTTGATGCTGGCCATTTTATAAGCGTTAGCTTTTATTGTGGCCAACGACTTGACAGTAGGAACCATGGTAGCAGAAGTCGTGGGAAGGGATCGAGTGCTCTGATACTAAGTTGGCATGAACCTTAGTTTATAGGGGGTAAACACCACTAAGAGGATGGCCGGATGTCGTCGGCGTAGAAAGAGAGAGACTATAGATGAGGAAGACTTTGTTATTTCTCTGCTTGATTCCAATAGCATGCGGTAGCCCTCTTATATAGATAGGCTTCCCCTAACAGATATAATCTAATCTCAATCATATCTCTAACAAATATAGAAACTAATACCATATCTCTAACAAAAGGAAACTAATCTCTAACTCAAATAGAAATTAATCTCTACTTTCTAATAATAAATCAGCTGGGCCCAAGGCCCACACCCATGACATTTACTCTGATACCAAGTTGTCATGAATCTTAATTCATAGGGGGTAAACACCACCAAGAGGATGGTTGGATGGCGTCGACGTAAAAGAGAGAGACTATAGATGAGGAAGACTTTGCTATTTCTCTGCTTTATTCCAATAGCATGTGGTAGCCTTCTTATATAGATGGGTTCTCCCTAACAGATATAATCTAATCTCAATCATATCTCTAACAAATATAGAAACTAATATCATATCTCTAATTATATCTCTAACAAAAGGAAACTAATCTCTAACTCAAATAGAAATTAATCTCTACTTTCAAATAATGAACCGGCTGGGCCCAAGGCCCACACCCATGACAGTGCTTTATCATAGTTAGATACTTCGCCAAATTTTAGCTTAAATAGGGTTGTAGTGTCATATTATCACCAGTTGCTAATTAAGTTGGGTTTGAGCTTGGCTTGACTCACTTTTGCAAGTTTATGGATGTAAATGTGCAATCACAGGTTGACGGACTTAAGTGATACAATAGTACAAGTTTAATGACCTACGACACACTTTGCTCTATTTTAGCCTTTCTCTCTTTAGATTATTTCCCCTGGTATTGTATCAAGTGGTAGTCTTTTATTTGATTTTTTTAAAAAAGTGGTAGCCTTTTACATGCTAATATTGGCCACATCTGCTTGTCCTGTTCTGTCTATTCCTGATGGGTATGAATCATTTTGCCATTGAGATAGTTTTCTTTGCTTTTCTACTTCGCAGGCTATTGTTACAAATCATTTAGTGCTGCGGGGAACCTATCGCAGCCTCACTCTTGTAATTTATGGGAATACTGCCGAAGATCTTGGTCAATTCAACATAGAACTAGATCTGGATCATTCTCTTGCGAATGTGGTTAGCTCTCCATCAGAGGGAAAGCTTGAAGACCTGCCACCAGCACTACATTCATCCAAATTTACATTTGAAGAGTCATTATCTTTACTAAAACCATTGAGTTTTCAAGCCACAGAGTTGGACCTATCAATTGAAGTGAAGAAAATTCTATATTTAACTCTTAAAATGTACCAAATACCCAATGTGGGAAATCTTATTCCTAACCTAGGAAGTGCAGTTATCTCAGCTGTTTCAAAATATCTGACTACTAGTACTAACTGCATGCTACATAGATGGAATCAAGACTTTGCAAATGGCTTCACCAAGAGTAATCTTGATCATCAGGGAATTAGCAATATTCTTACTGAAGCTAGCGATGTGCTTTTTGAAATTTGGAGAAATGTCCATTCTGTTGTTGACAATACTCGTTTTGATGATAATGGCTTTGCCTTTGGACCAAAGGAGTTGCCCACGACCAAAATTCTGTTTGAATTGTTTAATAGTTGTTTCCCATATTACAGAAACTGTTCATTACTTGATCTACAGTGCCCTTCTCAGGTAATTTTTCTTATCTTACATCACTTGAGAAAGTGCCATATGCCTGCTTAATGTATTACAAGATTATTTATCTTAAGCCATTTTAATTTCAGAATAAATGGTTGGTGATGTCTTTGAGTTTGGTTCTCCTACTATGCTCCTCAAAAGAGAGTTGCTTTTATTTTGTTGATGCTGGTGGGATGGAGCAAATCATTAATCTGCTTTGTTGGAGGACACCAAAATCTGCAGCTACTACATTGCTTCTCTTGGGTATTGTTGAGCATGCTACTCGGCATGGTGTGGGATGTGAAGCTTTCTTGGGATGGTGGCCACGAAGTGATGACAACAGTATACCTATTGGCAGCAGTAATGGCTACTGTTCTTTGTTGAAGCTTCTACTGGAAAAAGAAAGACATGATATTGCCTCTCTTGCCACATATATTCTACAACGCTTGCGTTTTTATGAGATATTATCTAGATATGAGGTTTGAAATATCTTCCTTCCCTAACTCTACAATATGTCTGTTTTTAGTGTATTGTGCAGATTGAATGAAGCTTATAGTTGATTTGCAGTCTGCAGTGATCAAGTTGGTTTCCAATCTACCTTCCGACGAACTTTCTACTGATAGAGTTTCATTTCTTATTTCTGCAAGTATTGAACTTGCTGAAATGTTGGTAAGTTTCTATATTTTCCCTTATAGGCAAATATCAATTCCATACAGTTGTATGTACATTCTGCCATCCTCCCTGGAAGTGAGGCGGGTTAGCAGTAAGTTTATGCTGATAATCGCTGATGCAGAAATTGATAAATATGAGTGGCCCGATTGAAGATCCTTCACCAGTGGTTACTGCTAGAAGAATATCTAAGTCTGGTCATTTGGAAGGTTTACTGTCATACAAATCAACAGTTGGTCTTTTAACTTCTTCTAAATACAGTTTCTTGCAGTTTGATACTGATTCATACTTGTTATCTCTTATCCAGGTAATACTGTGAATATGCAGTTCTTGTTTTTGTTTACATATTTTTTATGTATGTGCTCTGTATATCTTAATGAAAGTTGGATTAATGCTTGTTGTCAATCTGCAATAGCTGCTTTGGTTGAAAATTTATTCTGCTTATTCATCTATCAATCTTCATTCCTGCGTAAAATAGTTAATTTGAAATCGAAATGTCGAATACAACATGGTAGCATTAAAAAATGGCCCATTGCGTGTGAAATGAATGAATTGCTTCACAATAGTTCTCCATCCACAATGGGCCACCTTTCATTTTTTATTACAGTATTCTGGTGTCTGGAACTTGGAAATTCTGTTACTAGAAGTTCTTTATGTGCTTTTACACCCAGGTTATTCTTTAATTTTAATCTTTTATCGCAATTTGCTCCCATGATATCAAAAACATTGAAATTTAGTAATTTTTATGTTAGAAATATAACTGACATAGGTTGGTTTTAGTGTTGTTTTCACGGGTTATGGATGCTGTGTGCTCGCAACATTCTTCTAGGAACTAGTATCAAAACTTTCCCAGTTATAATATTTTGGATCTTAGTCTGTTGGTTGCCTTATCTGCAATCTAACCTCTCACATCCCCCTTATGGCATTATCCTATTTGGCTATTCTAATTTTTACCTAGCCTAAACTATATCCTGCTGTAGTTCATCGTATCTCCTCCATGCTTCTCTGTTACGTTTGGTCTGTCTTATTGATACTTGCTAGGAATTCATGTTTTCCCACCAGAATGGCTTTAAAGCTATTCTCCATGTTCTGGTTATAATATTTATGATGGGGTTGATATTGCTATTCTTCGTATTCTTAGTAATACGTAATTTTTTAGCCAGCTATCTCAACAACAATCCCAACTAGTAGGGGTGCGCATATGGGTAATACTGCTAAATGGACAAAAAAAAGAATGTAAGCTAGCAAATGATATCAGTATTCATTTTGATTGGGGAATTCCTGACTTGTGGGACTATATCAGATAAACTGGATGAAGCAAATTGAGCATGGGTGCTTGAGAACACAAGACAAGAAATATTTTGTCCACCATCTTTTAATATTGGAATCCTGAATAATTGTTCACTTTGATTGCTGATATTTGAGTGGAATACTTGTTTTCTTAAGCTTGGTTGGCATTGTGTTGGCTTTTGAAGAGCACATTCATTTTGCTATTTTTGGATATATACACTAAATTACTAATGGGGACTCCTAATCTGTGGTTGTTCGCTGCCAACAAAGGCTGAGGACGCTGCACACTGCACACGTCAGGCTTCAAACCTTTTTGAAACCGCAAAAAGAGTGTTAGTTCAACTGAAAATTGAACTTTCAAGTAGAAGTTTGAAGCTTTTAATTGGAACTTTGAACTTGAAATTTGACAAACTCAACTTGAAAAATGAACTTTGAACTAGAAATTTGATTGAACTTTCAACTCGAAATTTTAAAACTTTCACATGGAAATTTGAGCTTTCAAATGCAAAATCAAACTTTCAACCGAGAAATTGCAGCTTCAAATTGCACATTTTAAAGTTACAGCTACAACTTCAACCTGGGAGGATTTGACCTATCAACTTCAAAGGAGGCGGAAGGGGATGGGAGTCATTGGAGTTGAGGTGTTTGGCGGTGACTCTCCTGGCTTGGCGTGCCGTGTGGAGAGGAGTTACTTTGGGGTTGGGGACTAGTGATGTGGCCATGGTGCATTGGGAGTTGTCTTGCTTGGATGCTGAATTGGGAGTTGCTGTGTGTGAAGGTGAATGAGGATTCACAGTTGTGAGAGGAACGATGCGGCGTGTGGTCTAAGTCGTGGACACCAGTTACCCACATGCTCGGAATCAGAAGGCTGCGATTAACTTACTCTGGAAATAGAATAAGATTCCTACGGGCACCCGCAGATTAGCATTTTCGTACACTAATTACTAACTGATAATGGTATCCTCTTTTTATGAGCCACAAAAGCAATATTTAACTAAAGTTGGTAAATATTCACTGCAACCAACAAGATTACGCAGCACAGCAATGCCGAATTGGCCCTTAGATAACTATGTAGTGGCACTTTTTTTTTGGTGTATATCCCAAAATATTTCCGACGCTTTAGGTCTGCCTGCTATTGTTCGTCTTACACACTGCTGGTTATCAGTCTTGACACCGAGCATGAGTGCACTTTGTTTTAGAAATGTGACTTATTTACTTTTGTGTTCTTTGCAAAACAGGAAAGAGGTTTTCTTCCTCTGTCAGCAGCCTTATTGTCGTCACCGATAATGCATTTGGCAAGTGGACCTGCTGCTGAAATTTTGATGGAGATAGCATCATCAATTGAATCCATTGTTCTTGCCCTTCTTTTTTGTCGTTCAGGTTTGGTTGGCAGTTTCTTAAACCTGGGATCTTTTGAATCTTGATTTTCCTTAAATTATAAAGTGAACTTATCCTTTTTATTTTCCCAGGGCTATCTTTCTTGCTCAGCCAGCCTGAAGCAACTGAGCTTATAGTTCTTTCTCTTCAAGATGGTGAAGATATGAATAAAACAGAATGCATTACTCTTAGGCAGGCCTTTGTTCTTTTGTCAAAAGGATTCTTCTGCCGCCCACAGGAAGTTGGAATGATCACAGAGCTACATCTTAAAGTGGTTTGTGCAGGCTCATTGCATGAGAATTATTTATTTCATATTGTTTTAAAATCTTTTTAATATCTAGATCTGAATATATTAACCAGTAGGATATGAATATTGATAGAAAAGGTCTATGTCCAGATTTGGTGGAAATGTGGAATTGATTTTCACCTAAGAAAGTCTTTCTTCTACCTTAGTTATGCTTGAACCGTTATATAGAAGTTCTCCTACATAGTGTACAGTGTGCCATCTCTTGCATACATCTTGTTTCCACTCATTTTTTTTGCTGGTGTTTACCTCCAGTTCTTGGTGCTACTCAATTCATTCATTCCATCATGCTATTATCATTTAATCCACAATATGAATGCTGTTACATCTACTTGCAGTAATGTTGTCTAATTTACAAGTGAGTTGCCTAACTTCAGACTTGAATTCTTTAGTTATCTTGTTTCTGCTAATGATTGAATTATTGTGTTCTGTAGGGAAGTGCTGCCAATAGGCTACTTGCAGTTCCTCTGAATTCTGATGAGCTTTTGTGGGTTCTTTGGGAACTTTGTGCTATTTCAAGGTCAGTATTTAAGTCAGCGTTTGGTGGATAATAGGTGAAATTTACTAGTGATCTGAAATCCTAGTTGTGTAAAATAATGACAAGGGCTGCAAAATCTTGATATCATCTTTCAGCACTCAATGCCTTGATCCGATATTCTTTTTGGCAAATTATTTATGCCTGTCTGAGTAATCAAAGGAGAACCAATATTTTCTTTAATATTTGCTCAATATTTGGAGCTCTTTCATCTGTCAGTGTTGTGGCCAAATTTCTGTAACTTTGATATAGTTACAGTATGGTAAGGAAACTTCGATATAGTTACAGTATGAATGTATGATAAGGAATATCTGAAATTTAAAGTACCTAGTTGAATTTTAAAATGCTCAACACAAAGTTGTGTGGATGTGGAAAGGGCACAGAGAAGCTGTTTTTCAATATATTCTTTTATGGACTTGTCCATATGAACTTTAGTGCATAGGTTTACAGAATTAGTATATGTGATGCAGGTCTGATTCAGGTCGCCAAGCATTATTAGCTCTTGGCTACTTCCCTGAGGTGTGTGTTGTTGGTCTACATCTGTCATTCTTAATGCAACCTAAGCTGCTTAGTGATGTCAATATTCCTGTTGCAGGCAATATCAGTTCTATTGAGTTCTCTCTCTTCGTATAAGGATCTCGATTCTATCATGACTAAAAATGGTTAGCAATCATTATATTCTTTTGGATATATCGTTTGAGGTTTTGAATATAGTTTGTGTGCTGACATCTCTTTGTGGCTGTCTGATCTTAGGAGGGTCTCCTTTGGGTCTGGCCATCTTCCATTCAGCTGCGGAAATTCTTGAAGTTTTGGTTGCAGATTCAACTGCTTCATCACTTAAATCATGGATTGGATTTGCTGTTGATCTCCACAAGGCTTTGCATTCGTCTTCTCCAGGTTCAAATAGGAAAGATGCTCCAACAAGGTTACTTGAATGGATTGATGCTGGTGTTGTATATCAGAGAAATGGTGCTGTTGGGCTTCTTCGTTATTCTGCTATTCTAGCTTCTGGTGGAGATGCTCATCTGTCTTCTGGAAACGTGCTTGTGTCGGATTCGATGGATGTTGAGAATGTAGTTGCAGATTCAAATAATACTTCAGATGGTCAAGTCATTGATAATCTTCTTGGTAAGATTGTTGCAGACAAGTACTTTGATGGAGTTACTTTGTGCAGCACTTCTGTGGTTCAATTAACGACAGCTTTCCGCATTTTGGCATTTATTTCAGAAGATACGGTAAGAAGCTCATTCTTGTAGAAAACCTATTTACCCATGACTAAAGAAGCTCATTCTCATAGAAAACCTATTTACTCATGACTTCTAATATGCAATGATACACACTCCATTTTTTTGTGCTGTTTATGAAGGCTGTGGCTTCGTCCCTTTTTGAAGAAGGTGCAATTACTGTTATATACATTGTCCTGATGAACTGCAAGTCTATGCTTGAACGCTTGTCCAGTAGTTGCGGTGAGCACCTCACGCTTTATATTTTTGGATTATTAATCGAAATATGATATTGGTATGTATTTCTGTTGTCTTGTTCATGAAGTAAATTCAGCTTCATGTGCTATTTTGTACTAAAACTGATCTCACAGTTATTCTTCCTTCAGATTACCTTGTTGATGAAGGGGCTGAACTGAGTTCTACCACGGAATTGCTTTTAGACCGAACTCATGAACAAGCCCTTGTTGATCTCATGATTCCCTCTCTTGTCTTGCTGATAAATCTTCTTCATATATTACATGTAAGTTGCTCTGTCCTATTCTTTGTTACATGGTAAATTTGAATATGGCTTCTGTATATAAGCATGTAATTGCCTCAAGTTGCTCATTTTTGTAGCCTTTGATTTATTTGTCTTTTCAGGCAACAAAGGAACAATATCGCAACAAAAAGCTTCTTACTGCTCTTCTGCAGTTACACCGAGAAGTCAGGTCATGCATATAACCCTCTATTAATAACACCACCCCTACACCACCTCCCCTCCCCTCCCCAATTTCTCACACACATTTTCATTTTTATTCTTTCAGCCCAAGACTAGCAGCATGTGCCGCAGATTTGTCCTTCATGTTTCCTAGTTTTGCTGTCAGTTTTGGTTTTGTTTGCCAGCTTATCACGTCAGCACTTGCTTGTTGGCCATTGTATAATTGGGCACCTGGTCTGTTTCATTGCCTTCTTGAAAATGTAGAACCTACTAATGCATCAGTACCATTAGGTCCAAAGGACGCCTGTAGTCTCCTTTGTCTTCTGGTAAGCTTTTTAGGTACACTTGTACCTTTGGAACTCAGTGTCAACTTGTTTCTCTGAAAAATAGTACAGGTGTCAGACTTGTACAATTGTGGCATTCTTATTCTAATGTGTTTTGTCTGCACTGGAAGGGTGATCTTTTCCCAGATGAAGGCATATGGCTGTGGAAATTTGAAGTTCCTTCGCTGAGTGCTATTAGATCTTTGAGTACTGGAACAGTTCTAGGGCCTCAAGTTGAGAAACAGGTGAACTGGTATCTGCACCCTGAACATGTAGCCATCTTACTTGTAAGGTTGATGCCGCAACTTGATAGACTTGCGCGTGTCATTGACAACTTTGCTACTTCGGTACGTCCTGGCTTTATTTTTTTCTGGTGCCTTTTCATTCAACTTTTTTTTAGCAAATACTCATGTACAGCTGTATCTCATAGGCCTTGATGGTGATACAAGACATGCTTCGCATCTTTATTGTCCGGGTTGCCTCTGAAAATATTGAGTGTGTAGTTGTTCTTCTTCGGCCAGTTTTTATCTGGTTAAATGATAAAGTTGATGAAACTTCCCTGTCAGAGAGTGAGGTCTTTAAGGTATGACAATGCAAAGTGATTATGCATGCACAAATGTGTTTTATTCCATTTGCTAGTTATGCACACAATTACTGTTCAAAGTCCTGGAGGCTACCAGGTAGTTTCCTCATGAGAAATGCAATCCCTTATTTGACCAGTTTTTGGATTACTGGTTACCCTCTATTTGGTCGTTATTGTTAGAACCATCTTGTTTAGTAAGTCAATATTAGGGCCTTCTATACTTTGTTCTCTGCTGATCCCAGCAGGTTTTTTGTTGCATATCAACAAATATGTAGAACTATTATTTGTAAGATAACTTAAATTAGAAAGCCTTGTGAGTTCCACCACAACCTGGTGGGTTAGTGTTCAGGTTCGTGGAACCGTGAATACCGGCTTGTTCCATTTTTTTGGTCCGGATTTTTTGGTTTGTTTTTTTTATTTTCTTGAAGTTTATATATATATTCTAACATACTAAATAATCAGTTCCATTGACATAGCACCCTGGAATTGCTGTTGACTGACTGGCAGTAATAAATCCAATATGGACTTTCACAACAGCAGTTCTATTTGCATGCCAGTTGCTGTAGCAAAGAAGCATGTGGCATTTAGTTATTTGGTTGATGGATCTTTGCCACCTCCCCTGTGCCAAAAAAAAAAAAAATCAGTTCTCTTCATTTTTGTAAGCACTCAGTGCTGCCAATCTGATGTTGCTTAATGCATTGTTTCCAGGTGCATCAGTTACTTAAGTTTATTGCAAAATTGTCAGAGCATCCAAATGGCAAGGTGATAGCTTCTCTGCTATTCATGACTCATGGAAGTTCTTTATTTCTTGCTCCTGTCTCAATTTCTCTTTATCCAGGCATTGCTATGGAAAATGGGAGTCCCAAGGATTATTAGGAAGTTATTACAGAATTGCAGCCATGCGTCTTACTTGGAGGATAAGATGATTTGTGAGAGAAGAGCCCACACAAACGACTTCCTTACGCTCAAATGGATGATTCCTTTATTCAGATCTCTTGCATCTATATTTAGTACCCATACCCACCCATCTAATAAAGTTCAGACTACTATTGAAGAGTAAACTCACAACTACATAATTATTTATTTTAGAAGTATTTCACTATTTACATATTAAAACTAATTACTTTCGTTAAAATTAGGTCCTGGAATGAGAATGCTAGTGAAGAGTGCTCTTCTATCATGCATCACCTCTTGATGTTATGCCAGGTAAAATTTCTTTTGTTTTTGTGTAGAATAAACATGTACTGTGGAAATGTGGTTTTGGATGCTTATTGAATCAGTAGCTTTTTTTTTTTAACTTTATTTGATTCCCAGGCTTAGCTCTGTAGTGAAGCCAGGATGTGTAGTTCCATACTTTGTTGTGGTTTCTGCATATTTCCTTCTCTGGATCTGTAATGAAGCCAGGATGTGTAGTTCCATACTTTGCTGTGGTTTCTGCAGATTTCCTTCTCTGGAGGATTTATACCAGAGCTATTTTCTATCAAATAATCAATTTCAAGTATTACTCACCCTAAAGCCTTTTATAATTTTAAACTGCTGCAGGCAGTTAGTTTTTTATTTGATTCAGCAGTAGTAAAAAAAATCATGCCAGCGACATGTTGGTTTTCACGTCAGTAACTGAAATTATATGTAATATAATTTTATAATGTTGGGTCCACATGGTGGTAATGTAATTTTATAAGTATCACCTCTAGTAGCTTTGGATTTTGGTACACATCATCCAATTGAGGTGAAAAACCTAAAGGATTAGCTAAAGTTTCAAAATGATTGTTCGTGGATACGAGAAGGAAAAGCTGAGGATGTGGACATGGAATGGAGACAAGGTTTCTTCTGCTGTTGGCTGTTGCCTTTCTTTTTTCCCTTTTCTTTTTGCCATGGTTGTGTTGTTGCTTTTTAGTGTTTTAGAAACTAGTTCCCTTTGGTTGCGTCCAATGTCAATACTGTTAGTCGCTGGACTCTTGCTCTTGGTGATAGCAAGATCCTTACTCTCATGGAGAGGATGACACTAGGAGATGGGGCAAGTTTTCTTGTTTATTGCTCACACAATACCATACCAACTTTGAGGGTTGGAGATACATATTTATAGGTGCTAGTCACCAAGCATATGCCAAGATGCTATCCTAGACTAGTCCAAGATGCTGTCCTAAAGTTAGTCTAAGATGTTAAAGCAAAAGTCGCTAAAGCAAAAAGCAAGTCCTAGATGCTAAAGCAAAAGCAAGTCCTAGATGCTAAAGCAAAAGCAAGTGCTAGATGCTAAAGCAAAACCAAAAACCACCATGTACACCATGTGCAGACAACACAAAGACTTATCTATCATTCCCCTAAGTCTTGTGCGTCGTCTTGTGGGAGAGTTGAACCATCCGATCTTGGAGCAGAGCTCAAGGAACTTGATCCTTCAAGAGGCTTGGTGAGCGGATCCATGGCGATCCGTGGTGTTGATGTAGCTTGCCTTGATGCTTCCTTCATCCAGCGACCTCGGATGAAATGATACTTCACCCGGATGTGTTTGCTCGTTCATGGAAAACGGGTTCTTTGCGTGGCTAGAGCGGACTTGCCGTCCACCCTGAGCTCCATTGCTTCAGTGTCCCTGCCGAGGAGATCACCAAGCAGTCGAGCGAGCCAGAGTGCCTGAGTCGAAGCGGTGGAAGCCGCTATGTACTCGGCCTCACACCGACAGGCCACCACCGCCGCTTGATCGATCGCCGCTGAATGAGGCACTTGCCGAGGAAGAAGAGAATCCGCTTGTGCTCTTCTGCCGGTGTCGATGTCGCCGCGTGGTCACCGCCGCCGCATTCGACGGCTGCGCGCCAGACACCTCGGGTAATGGAGGCCGTGGTCAAGGGTCCCCGCAACGTAGCGGATGATCCTCTTCGCGACTGCCGATGCTCGTCGTCGGCCGTTGCATGAACCGACTAACGAGCCGACGGAGAATGCCAAGTCCGGTTGTGTGTGGGCGAGGTAGCGAAGGCTCCCACAAGACGCCAGATCGCGTGGCGCCCACCTCTCCGTCGTCTTTGTCGCGGCTCGGCTTCCTCCTCCATTGGAGTGAGCCGTTGCGATCGGTGAGCCCACTAGCTCAACGATGCGCTTGGCGTGGCGATGCTGTCGGCGTGATCCCGGAATTATCCCGGTGCACCTCGATCCCTAAGTAGAAGGAGAGAGACCCCAGGTCACTCATCTGGAAGGTGACCTTCATCTCTTCCTTGAATGCCGCCACCTCCGCATCCTTGGTGCCGGTGATCACCAAGTCGTCGACGAGACACCCACCGCCAGGGCATTTTCTCCACCGCCCGCCAGATGGTCGCCTCGTGCGGACTTTGCTCAAGCCCATTCCTTTCGGCGTGGAGTCCAACTTGGCGTTCCACGCCCTGCGTTCTGTCGCAAGCCATGAGGGCCTTGCGCAGCGAGCACCTGCCCTCCTTGCCGGATCGCAAATCCCGCGCACGATGCACGACCTCCTCCTTCAAGTCGCCGTTAAGAAATGCCGACTTGACATCCATGTGATGAACACGCCACCTTCCCGGGCAGCTTAGCGCAGGAGTCGCGACGGACTCCATCCGCGCGACGGGCGCGGCGCCATCGGTCGACCCTCCTGCCGCACGGCCTCGTGCCACCAAGCGAGCCTTGTGCTTGACGATGGCGCCGGCCATCCCGCTTCGGCGAACACCCACTTAAGGGTGATCGCGCGGCGACCGGCAGAAGATCCGCTAGCTCCCACGCCCGGTTCCGCCGACGGCGTCCATCTCTCGCTTCATCGCGACACGCCACGCCGCGTCTCCTCCGCCTCGGCGAAGGCGGGGCTCGCCGCCGTCGCCACGCTAAGTGCGCTCGCCTCGCATGCGTGCTACGCCGCCTGTGGACGGCGCCGCCGCGAGATGTTGTCCATGGTACGATAAGCGCAGGCTCGCCGTCGTGGTAGGCGCCGACGCGATCCTCGCCGTGAGACAATGAGTAGCGAACTCCACCGTCGCGCCGCCGTGGGACCGGCCGTTGGGGCCGATTCGGTGGTGTGGCGCGGTGCAAGAGAAGTGGCGCGGCCGGTGGTGAAGGGTGGCGTGGCGGCGGCGTGGTGGAGCACTCGCCGGAGCCGGTGGCGAGCAAGGTGTCGAGGTGGGCGAGCTCGGTGAAGACGAGCTACTAGCTCCCGCTCTCTCGGCGGGCGTGATCGACAACAAAGTCCCCGAGTCGAGGCCGAACCGCCGCCCACCGCCTTGTCCCACGCCCGCCTCGCCGCCGTCGAGCACGCGTCACGCGAGATGCGACGCGCTGTGACAGGTCGAGGATGCGGTGAGCCTTCGAGCCTCCGTGTAGCCGGCGAACACTCCCGCAGTGCTCTCGCCGCCGAGCTTGCCGATGTGGCCAAGCTCCTGGCGAACGCGAGGAGCCAAGACCCGCAAGTGGGAGACCGCCGGCTTGCGCCATGCTAAGCCTCGTCGGCGTCCCCGCCGCCGAGCGCCTTGGTAAGCGAGCGGTTGAGGATGTAGACGGCCGTCACCACCGCTCCCCCGAAGACACCGCATCCTCTCGCTGAGGAGGCCCGAGCCATCCCCACACCGTCCGGTTGCGCCGCCGACGACGCTGCTTCTGCGCGGCCAGACGGCGCGCGAGTAGTGGCGCTGAATGCCCTCATCGGTAGCGACGACGTGAATTCACCGCCGTGAATTCGCGGCGTTGTCTCTGGCGCGACGCAGCGCACTGCGCCGCGCTCGCCTCGCAGCGACTGCGTGCGCTGATGGCGTCGGCGACCTCTCCTTGCCGCCGAGGACCATCACCCACATGTAGCGGAGAGGTCGCCGACGGCGGCAGAAGTAGCGTCGTCTCTCCCGTGTGGCGGTGTCACCGCCACACAAGTCCCGTGCACGAGCTCGAGCCTCTCCTTGGCTCTAAACTCGCCTTTGGGAAAGGGAGTCGCCTCTGCTTCGTCAACACGCAGACGTCGCAGAACTGCTCCACATGGTCAAAACACGGCAGGCCTCGCACCATTTCCGTGGCACTGAGCCGCTTTAGGGCCTCGGAGTGAAGGTGCCCAAAGGTGCACCATTTCCGTGGCACTGAGCCGCCTTCGAGCTGGCTGGCCGCCACGCCGCCGTCCCGACGAGTAGCGAGACAGAGGGTTGTGCCACCGCACGTGAAGAGTGTAGAGTCGATTTGCGCCTCGTTACCTTGGCAAGAAGGCGGCGTCGAAGATCCCAAATCCGCAGCACCCCGTGCTCGATCTCGACACGCGAGCCGTTCTCATCCACCGTCCCAAGGCGATGATGGAGTTCCGCAGATCGGGGATGTAGTAGACGCCGGTGAGCAGCCGGTGCTCGCCGATCTTGGCGGCGAAGACGACAGTAGCCGACGCCTTGATCTCCACGGCGGAGGCATCGCCGAACTTGACGGTGCCTCGAACGCCTGAGTCGAGCTCGGAGAAGAACTCCCACTGCCTGGTCATGTGGTGGGTGGCGCCGGTGTCGAGACACCACCCGTCGGTCTTGTCATTGCCGGAATTGTCGCCGAGGAGGCGTGTGCTTTGGCTCGTCAAGGTGGAGAGAGCCACCGCGCCGGTCTTCTGGGTAGTTCGATGCTCGCATGAGCAATGAACGACCGGCCGCTCCTCCTCGCTGCGCGACGTGGGCTCGCGCGCGTCGTGGTCGCCGACAATCCTTGGCCCAATGACCAAGCTTGCCGCAGCTTGTGGCAAGAGTTGTCTCGTCTCGCTTTGCTTGCCAAAGATCGCCACCTGGCGCCTCGCGCCCCGCTGGCGTTTTTGCGCGGCTTGCCGCGCTTGCCATGCTGCGCGGCGCTGTCGTGGAAGAAGGCTCCTTCTTCTCGCCACCTGGCCGGCACCCACCGCTCCCGAGCGAGGAGGAGCTTCCGCCAATGGTAACGGGTCCCGAGAGGCTCGTGGCTCATCGATGTCGGCGACCTTGAGGCGACCCAACGCCTCCTCGATGGTCATCGTGGAAAGATCCAGCAGAGACCCGATCGAGCGAGCCATCTCGCTTGTACTTCTCGGGGCGCAGCGGAAGAGCTTCTCCACGCCTCTCTCTCGCCGTAGGTGTCGCCACCGAACCGCACCAACTTCGCAATGAGTGTTGAGACGAGAGCAAAGTCATCAACGCCTTCACCGCTTGAAGGCCGGTTCTCCCACCCGTGCGTAGTGCTCGCAATGTAGACTTGCGGGGCGGCCGCCGCCGTCGTCTTTGCAATGATGGCGCCCCAAGCCTCTTTGGCGATCGCTTGTTGGTAAGCGAATCGCATCTCGGGCGGGGCGCGGCGATGAGGCATCCAGCGCCGTCGATCCGGTCGTGTCGACGCCGCCGTCACGGATCGCATCCCACATATGCCGCACTGAGCTTTACCTCATCACCGCACCCACTCGGCGTAGTTGGTCTTGGTGAGGTAGACCACTGCGCCGGGGCCGACGCCCTCGACGACGACTGGTACTCGTGGTGACCACGATGCCGACCGGGGAGAGTCGCGTTGCTGTGAGGGCCGCGCTCTCCGTCGACCAGACGCTACCGCCGTCGTGCCTCCTCCGAGAGCGCCACCGCCGTGTCGCCTCTTCAGAGCGCCGCCGCGCGTCCGCGCTCGGCGCCGCCGCGCTCGTGGCGTCGCGGCCGCCCATTGCGCTGCTTCGCCTTGCGCGCCTCTCCTCTCAGCTAAGGGGCGTCGCGCTTGCCATCAACAGAGCCGGAGCTGCTGCTGCTTTGCGCAGCAGCTTTGACCTCTGCTGCCGCCGCGCGCTGCCATCTGCCGCCGCCGCTTTTCACTCTCCGCTCTGCTGCCGCCGCTCCGCGCTGCCGCCCTTGACGCTTCTTTCGCGCATCTCTGCTTCCGCTTCGCTGCCGCTGCTCTGCTGCGGCGAAGCTTCGGCCGTCTCGACGCCGCGTGCTCGAGGCGATCGAAGCGTTGAGATCGCCTGCGGACATGGCGCGCTACTGGGGGCTGTTGCGTGGAGAGAGTCCTAGATGCTAAAGCAAAAGCAAGTCCTAGATGTTAAAGCAAAAACAAGTCCTAGATGCTAAAGCAAAAGCAAGTCCTAGATGCTAAAGCAAAAACAAAAACCACCATGTACACCATGTGCAGACAACACAAACATGGTTATCACGGCGTCGCCTAGGCGACGCCGAGTCGTCCTGGCGGTCGGAGGACGACGCCAAGGCGGCCGCCAGAGATTTCCGCCGCGCGCCGACCGCGGCTTTCTCCGTTGCCGACGCCGATCTGCGGGTTTCTCCGCCGCCGGCGCCGATCTGGGGCATTCTCCGGCGCCGATCTGGGGCATTCTCCGCCGTCGGAGCCGAGGAAGGGGCGGAGAGGCGGGGCTGGCGCGTCGGAAGCAGAGGAGGCGAAGGGACGCAGGCGCCGGCCAAGCGGAAGCGAGCGAGGCGAGGACGCAGCGCGCCGCGGCGAAGCGAGGGCGGAGGGACGCGGCGCGCGGAGCGCAGAGGAGGTGGAGGAAGGAGGCGGTGGGAGAGGAGGCCGGACGCGGGAGGGTAGGCGGGGAGGCGCGGATCGGGCGCGAGGAGGAGGCGCGCGAGAGAGAGATGGGAGAGAGCGGCGTTGGTGCGGCGCGTAGGGTTAGGGCGGGGAGGGTTATATTTTTCTTGCTTTTTGCGATTAAGTCCTCAGCGTTTCTAAAATTACGAACAGACCCTTTTTTCAATAGATTTCTTATAATTTAGACCTTAACAGTTTCTAAAAATTACAAATAGACCCTTTTCTCAATAGATTTCTTCTAATTTAGACCTCCTAAGATATGATTATTTAGATATTTATGCTATTATGCTGCATGGTTATTTATTTTTTAGTCGTATAAGGTATTATTTGTCGTCTAACTACTATCGTCTAATTGTCGCCATGGCGGGCGCCTAGTCGACTAGGCGTCCAGGCGCTCCGGCCTCGCCGCGACTTGCCGGAGCGCCGTGACAACCTTGAACACAAAGACTTATCTATCAAATACATGCAAGATGCCCAAGTACACTGGAATCCCATCATATGTTGCACTTTAATAGCATAACTTGTAGCCATTTCTGAATAAGATATCCTTTGAGGGAAAAGGCCAGAGGTTGACATATCTTATTAGAATAATTTGTTCTCTTACTGTGGTGCGTACTGTCCTTAACGTTGGGAGTTATATTTTTCTATTCAAATTTTTATGTATGTTTTCTTTTGGTTCATTATGATACTTATCATGCTATAATATGATATACCAGGTTTTGCCAGTTGGACGGGAAATGTTAGCATGTTCCCTGGCATTCAAGGAAGTGGCTTCTTCCAATATCTGTAGAAGTGCAGTACCTTCGATATTTTCACAAATCCAAACTTCTAACCAAGATGAGCAGGAAAAAAATGAAAGCGACACTTACCATGGCTCATCAAATGTGGATAATTGGTGTTGCTTTTCCCCTTTGTTGAAGTGCTGGGAGAGGCTCCTAAAATGTATTGGTGCTAATCGTCCAACAGATCATTTGGTAGAAACAATTTATTCCTTGACACTAGGTGCTATTGCCCTCAGCCAATATGGTGAAAAGTAAGCATCACTTCTTGCTTTTGAATATCTCAGTAACATCTAACGTACAAATTAATGTGCAAGTGTCGAAGTTTGTCTTTCCAGTCAATGCTCAGCTAGACTGGGCATGCGATTTTATTTAGCAATTACCTTTTTCTCTGTTTCAATGTGCTTGGGTTGTCAACACATGCTAACTTCTGCAGAAGTGCTGTGCAGCACTGGCCTGGATCTGTTGCTCTCACTTTTTTTTTAAAAAAAAATTGTTTTCTACTTTTCTTTTTCTTCATTTCTTTCTCTTTCTGAATCCTGTACTCATTGATTGGTACAAATTTTGCTGATCATGAAGAATGGCCATCACCTATGCTGTGTTGTGTGCCACTGTGTTGGCAGCAGCATGCTTTGAGTTCAAGATAGAGATGCATTGCTGTGCCTATGCTCCACTTCAGGCCCGTTCCTTGATTTATGCTTGTGCCACTGATGATGATAGGCTTTCATGTCTGTTGCTCGATTCCACTGCAACTGTGTACTGTTGCTGGCACTGATTCATGCTAGATGAAACAGTTGGCATGCATAGTAAGACAAGAAAGTAAAAAGAGTTATGTAAGGGGGTGTTTGGAGTGGGGAATATTATTGATTTCGTTCCTTATTAGTGGTATTTCCTATTGTACTAAGGTTTAGTCTTGGGTCCCCTTTGTACGCTATATATATTGCTCATTGGGCTTCTTGAATACATACACAATATTCATAACATGGTATCAGAGCAATGGTTAGGGTCAAGATTTAATGTAGCCGCCACCGTTGTCTCCTAACCTTCGTTCTTCTTTCACCGCCGTTGCCCCTGGGAGGATCGATCCCCGCTCCCAGGGGCGGCCAACTCCTCTCTGCGTCACCTGGCCCTCTCACTCCCGCTAGGCCGACGCCTGTCCTGAGCCTCCAATGCCAAGCCGCTGCTTCTACGACGTTCCCTGCCTTGGATGCACCGGCGCCGTGCCTGTCAAGATCGCCCCCACGGCGGATCCAGGCCGTCTTCGCTTGTAGGGGAGGCTTCATATGTCGCCAGCCATCTTCTCACCGCCCTGGTGTGGACGGCGCCACTGTGCTCCACTACGCCACCTCCGGCGGCTCATGCAATGCCGTCGGCCTCCATCTCGGCGACTTCCTCTTCAGCCCCGGCATCCGTCGCCTTTCCCGGGTCACCGCCACACTCGGATCTGGTGCAACTTTTCACAGCCGGTTGTGCTCTACGTCGTCGGATCACGTCGCCCTGCGCTGTCTCTCCTAGATCTGGCCGTCGGACTCTTTCCCGCGCTCGTGCTGTCTGGATTTGGTCTCCCCGATGGCTGCAACGGTGTCCAATTCGTCTTTGTCGCCAGCTCATCATCGATGCCGTCTCCCGGCCATCTCATCATGTCTTCATTGGCCGTTGCCTCTCCTGGTTCAGGCTGCCGTTGGCCTCAGCTGGCGCTGGAGAGAGGGAGAAACGAGAGGGACGTGGCTTCAGCGAATGGGGGTGGGCAGCAGTGGGTGGCACCCTTCAACGAATGGGGGTGGGTAGCAGTGGGTGACACCCCTATGCCAGCTACTTTCTAGTTGCTTTGCTATGGTTTCTAGTTGCTTTGCACCTTTTTGTTTTGAGTATTTTTCTTTCGAGTCTTCTGTTGCGTACATCCAAGTTCGTAGCCTCTATCTTTTAGTTCGTCTAAGTTGTGCAAGTCCACAAATTTATTGTCAGTCATAGAAACATATGCATTTCCTTTTTTGTTCATGACAACAGCCGTCGCTCCTCTGTGAGTCGCGTGCAGATCGTAGAAGTCGTTATGATACTGTTGTTTCTCTCCGAGCCGCCACCCTAAGCTTCTAAGGCCGTTGCGCTTTTTCTGCACTGCACTTCTGTTGCGTTGTGCATTTCGCCGCCGCTGTCTTGGATTGCGATCTGCGCCGCTATGCTTCTATCTATTCCTCTTTGACTCAACGTATTTTCCAAGAGCTACACGCTATGACGACATTATCAAGACTCGGACTTCGGATTTTTCTATTTTAGTGTCAAAGACCTTTAAAATGTAATGCTATTGCATACGCCTTACATTGGAGGGGGTGTTAAGGGTATTAGTGGTATTTTCTATTGTACTAGGGTTTAGTCTTGTGTCTTCTTTGTACCCTATATATATTGCGTATTGGGCCTCTCGAATACATACACAATATTCATAATAGATTTAATGTGATTTTGTTTATGGTTGAAGCACAGTGTAGTGGGGTTGGAGTATGCACATTTTTTTCTCCTCTAAGGGAGAATCATCTGAGTGCATGATCATGAGATGTTAACCTTCTGTGGAACTTCTCTAGGTGCACATTCTTGATTTCCTTGCACACATACTTATGTCAGTTTAGTTTGGTTGCTAGTCCACCTATTTCATGCTCCCACAAACCCAACACACTGCAAGTCTTCCAACCCAACAAATGTGTGAGACGTTCATCTATTTCTTTTTTTGAATTAGTAAGCATTGGTTGCCTGCATTTAAATTCTATTAAATCCTTTCAATTGCTTTTGGTGTGTGTTTGTGTATGTGCGTGCAGGAGGGAAGTAACGATTAATCTTAGACATGTTCCGGGCTTAAGCTATTTTAAGGTTGTTAACTGCCTATGAGTTTATTGGATTCACAATTAATCTTAGACATGTTCCGGGCTTAAGCTGATCCTCCACGTTTGTAGTGCCTATCAGATTCCATATTCGCATTATCTCCCATGTAGGAAAGCTAACTGCTAATTAGCATAATGTTGTTCAGGCTGCTAGATA
Source organism: Dendrocalamus sinicus (assembly GCA_036346575.1). NCBI lineage: Eukaryota > Viridiplantae > Streptophyta > Magnoliopsida > Poales > Poaceae > Dendrocalamus > Dendrocalamus sinicus. Next base: position 23,564,817 of record CM070647.1, read on the forward strand.
ATTTGTTTTTATGAAGGTAAATGGGTCGGTTTCTAGATGTCATGGCAATATGGTTATGCTGATCCATTTGGTTGGCTGGTAATTTTGTTATTCTTTGTATTGATCTTGTTATTCTTTGTATATTTAGTTTTCATATCTGGGTTGATCTGTATTGACTGGCAATTGTTTCTCTTCATGTATATACTGTGCTTATGAAAAGTTGATCCGAATGTTTGTGTCTGTTAATGGTGCAAATGTTTTTTTTAAGATCAATATATGCAACTGTAGAAGCATTTATTAATGCAAAGACAAACTTGTTTTCTTAGCGCAATATGTTTGATGCATCCAAATAACATAGAAATACTTATAATGTTTTATTGGTTATAGTCTCGAGGGTGTCATCATATTGAGGTGTCTGTTTGGCCATCCCTTTGATCCTAGTGGTACTTTGCAATCCTCTGGTGACAATTTGAATGAGATTACAGTTTTAATGAAGACATTTGAAGAGAAGATATGCGAGAGCTATGAGAATTTGTTGACTTCTGTTGGAAAGTCAATTTTACATCAGGTAAATCGTTATCTTCAAGATTTCACTTTACTGTCTTGTTTCTCATATTGACCTCAATTCACAGGTACAGAGTTCCATCACATTACTGTCTTCTATTCTCGAGAATTCTGGTCTATCTGCAGATGCAGTGCAGATGGTTCTTGAAGATGGCACTTACTTGCCATTTGGAGTGGTTCGCTCTATTGTTATGACAGCTCATCTCATGCCATCCCTAGCCTGTGTGTCTGTAAATCATGAATCTGCTCTCTTCTTTTCCAATGCTTGGAAGGTTATTGCTGATTCAGAAGAACCTGTTGAATGCCAAGAGGGTGAATTTGCAAAGAGGTTGGTGTGGGAGCTGCCTGATTCTTCTCTTGATAGACAACTAATGCCCGGCCAATCTGCTAGGAGGAAAGTGGCATTAGGAGAGAGCACAAGTAGACGTGTCAATCAAGCACCTGAACCTACCGGACAGTTTGCTCGAGGTTTAAATACAACTAATGCATCTACAGGTCATACACGTAGAGACACTTTCCGTCAGCGGAAGCCAAACACAAGTAGACCACCTTCAATGCATGTTGATGACTATGTTGCAAGAGAGAGAAACATAGATGGTGCAAGTAGTGCATCAAACATTGTAAATTCTACACCACGTGGAACGCTTAGTGGAAGACCTCCATCCATTCATGTAGATGAATTTATGGCAAGGCAGAGGGAGCGTCAAAATCCTGTGCCAGCCCCATCTGAGGATGCACCTCAAGTAAAAAGTCAGTCAAGTTTGGATGACAATGTCCGTGCTAAGCCTGAGAAACCACGACAACCGAGGGCTGACCTCGATGATGATCAAGAAATTGATATAGTCTTTGATGAGGAATCAGGATCAGATGATAAACTACCTTTTCCTCAACCGGATGATAGTCTGCAATCACCACCTGTCATTGTTGGTGAAAATTCTCCAGGTCCAGTCTTTGAGACAGAAAATCGGCAGAATGAAAGAAGTCCGTTTTCTCATAGGGGCACACCTGTCTCAAAGAATAATGAAAGTCTTGGTGCTGACATATCTTCCCGGACAGCAATTCTTCCAGAAGCTAATGTTCATTTGGAGCTGAAATTTTCGGTTTCTAGCCCAGAGAAGAATGTGTTCCATGATCATGGAGACGAATCTACATATATTTCCTCTCATAACAAGTGTTCTGCACAAGCAATTCTCCAACAATTACCTCCTAATATATATCAGAAGAAAAGTCCACAGAAGTTGTCTGAGCGTTCTCTGTCATCTGGATCTCATGGACATGAGCATAGACTTTCTAACAACCAGCCACCTCTGCCACCAATGCCACCACCAATTTCTTCCATGCCTATACAAAATCCTGATTCATTTCATAGGCAGTCATCATCTTACAGTGCGAGAGATGGGACACCACCTTTTCCTTCTAGTTATCCTATGCAATCTTTTGACGCTAATATGCCTAGTGCTTTTGTGGGATTTCAGGTAATGGAAGATAAGTCTTTTCAAGTTTTAGTTATGATGTTCCTGCTGCTATTTTGACTTGCTGTTTGTAATTTAAATTCTTTAATGTGAACTTCCATTTGCAGGCTCAAACTGAAAATGTCCTAGCGAGCACTGGTGGTTCATCATCAAATGCATTACCTAATGCAGATGGCAAATTCTTGTGGAACACATTTCCAGTAAATAGGCTCCCTGTGGAGCACTTTAGCTCTGGTACATCTGCTCGGCCGTTGCCACCCCTTCCTCCACCTTATTCAGCTCCAGCAACCCAACATGCTGCAACGAGCTCTGACTCTCCTGCATCACTGTATAACCATGGCAGTAGTGTTGTCCAGCCTTCTCCACCTGCATCTCTTATTAGCAATGCAACTTTAGGCATGAATTCTGCATCTGGCAGTGCAATTTCTTCCAATTCGTTACCATTATTTGCATCACAGTTTCTAATTGGCAGGCCTTCAACACCTACTTCATTTTTCGGCACACCTCTTCAACAAGTTCAACTCTCATCTGGCCTTCCACAGAATATTTCTAATCCTCAGCCTTCTGTTTCCTCAATACAACCTCGGCCACCTCCACCACCGCCACCTCAGCAGCCACATCCTTCTCAGACTCTCCAACTTGTTTCTCTTCAGTTGCCACACCAAGAGCAACATCTGTCATATCCACCAAGTACTATCCAGTCGCAGATGCCATTGCATTTTCCAAACCAACTTCCTGTTCCTCAAGTGCAATTTTACCAGAGTCAGCAGGAGAGTGTTGCGCAACCACTGAGGCAAGTGGGTGAACAATCACAACTTCAGAACCAGTCTCTACAAGCTGAAAGTTTATCTCAACAGCAGGGAGACTCAGGAAATTTAAACCAATTTTTTTCATCTCCAGAAGCTATTCAGGTTTAATTGGATTTTCACTGACGCTGCATACTAGAAACACTCAAATGCCAAGGGTGACTAATTCCATCCCGTTTTACTTCTTGTAGAGTCTACTAAGTGATCGTGATAAGCTTTGCCAACTTTTGGAGCAGAATCCAAAACTCATGCAGATGCTTCAGGTAAGATGGGTTATGTGTGTCATAAGTTTGATGTGCATTATCTTAGTAGCAATGCACGTTTAAGTTTCAATTTTAGGGGAACTGGATTTGTTATTGTCAAATTTAACTTCCTGTTATGAATGTCCGCTTTGCATTTGTCAAACAGGATCGTATTGGCCAGCTATAGCCGCAATAGGAGGCTTCGGGGTGAGGTGACTCGAAATGTTGGGTCTACCGCCATGCTGCTAAAGGAGTGTGACCGGGCACTGGTCTTCTCTTTTTGGCTGAGCTGTAGGAAAGATGAGATTAACAATTGTTATCTGTAGTTCTGTGTAACATGTGAATATTGTAACATGAGTGTTGGTCTCTAATCAATTTTCTAGACTCCATTGATAAGCTCATGGTAGGTAGGCGGGTGCTGAAAATCATTGCTCGTAATCGACTGCTGTAGTTGCTACATGCTAATGGCCGTATACTTGCTGACAAAAGCTTACACATGTATTTCACCCCCAGAAATCCACGTAAAAGGCACGGTAAAACGAAATTTCAACCCACGATAAATGCACTTCAAAGTAAATGTCTGCGTAGGCAGTGTACCAACTTGTTTTTGCAGGAAATACGTCGAAAAGGAGCGAAAACAGGATAAAATCTACTTGTTTGGAAAACGGGAACAAAAAACATAGGAATGAAAAAAAACATAGGAATAGAAAAGACATGTATATACAAAACAAAGGAATGAAACAGGAATTTTTTTTAAAATGGGTGTTTGGAACATAGGAATCCAAACAGCAAAGGAATTTTTGAGTGAGTAATAAAATATCATTCATTTAAACTAAGTGAGCGCTAATTGACTGGCTATGGGCCCATCAAATGATGGTCGTACGTGTGTTACCCCAACTGCTTCGTTTTCATCAGAAGAACATGGCATAACCCCACAAAAATCACACGTGCTGTCTTGTTCCTACGCGAGTACCAGAGCTCAGGCTGGATGTTTTGCTTCCAGTAAAAAGTACCAAAAGAGCTTCCTTTCATTAGATTTCCTTCGGCGATCCAAATAGTCCGAAAGCAATACATTTCAAAGGAAACCGAACCTCCAGAATTCCTGTAAAATTCTTTGACCCAAATGGGCCCTTGGAGAAACCCACGTGTGGGCCAGCCAATCCAAACTCCACATTGGCCGGCCCACCTCTCCATCAACCGGTCCAGCTGCAGATACGGATACGTACATGTCTTACGTTTTTCAGTTAAATATATTATTTGACTAAAAAGAAGTAATAAGCCTTATTAAATATTACCAGATGAACGCTGATTTAGTCGGGTCATTATTCATTATATTTAGATATGCAAAGCTATAATTTTATTCAATTATATGTAGGTTTATATTGAATCTGTATAAATCTAAAGTGAAGCTGTGTTTGTTCGTGAATCATGCTCTACTGTGCTCGGGCCATCTTTCCTCTGGGACCTGCCTCCATCGATGTCACCCTCCATTGGGCCTGTCGTGGTTACATACCAAACAAGGAGAGAGGTATGGTAGTGGAGAGTTAGGTGAGCAATGCTTAGAGTTTCCCCATGGCCTAGATGGTATATATATAGCTATATGGGGAGTGCTTTACAATTATGCCCTTATGCTCTAGTATCCCTCGCAAGGGCATTTATGTCATCATACATATCCCATTTTGGGCTTTACAACCTTCTAACAGGCCTGCTGGGTTTAGGTGGGGGCTACCCCTACAACAGGAGCCTCTCATGGTGAAGGGCTTTACGGGCCGAAGCCATATTGCCGAGCCACTTGGTCCCTTCCGTCCTTGCGGCCTGTGACCTTCAATGATCTTGGACAGGACCGTTGCTTGCTGGTGCGGCCTATCTTCGCATTGAGGATGTGGAACTGGACTTGTTGTCGAAGGTGTCTTGGAGACGTTTAGCCGTGGAGTCAAGGATGCCTGGCAGAGTCGACGGAGAGAGTCAAGAGTGGGGCGAAGCCGGGCTCCTTCAGCGGACGTATCGCCGACGCGCGAGGAGGCCCGCCTCCGCGCGTACCCAGGGGCTTTTGGACCCGCGCTTCTCGAAGCGTCGGGACACGTGTCGAAGCTTGATTGGAGCATTGTGTGCTGTCAGGGGCCGCCTCGGGGCAGGCGCACGCACGCACGCGTGATCAGGTGGCAGGTGTCGTACGCGTCTTCCCAAGGGCGCGGGACACGTGGCCTGTCAGGGTAGGGGCGCCGTGCGTGTATTTGACCGCGGCGCCTTGTCTTTCGCTGGCTGATCTTCCATCGGTTGAGCTTCCGCCGGTTTGGCTATTCCCAGCCAGTCGGGGAGGCGGGTATATAAGTGCCGCTATCGCAGCACCATCCTTCCACATCCCTAGCTATTCGCTTAGTTGCTCGTTGCTTGGGTGCATCGCGTTCCTGCATGTGATGATCTTCTTCTCATGAATAGGCCTACTTTGGTTCATCTGCGTTCTTTGATTGCGTCGATTAGCGCTAATATTAGAGAATGTTGATGAACTGAAGGAGGCCTATTTATGAGAACAAGTCAAAACTTGTTGTAGATCAACATTCGCACTCCCCGATTGTGGGGAGCGCAGGCGGTTGGACCCCCACTAGTCGTGGCTGTGAGGTTGTCGCGCAAACTTCAAAGTCACGGTGGCTTTCGGCATCGCTGCGCGGGTTCGATCAGAGCAAACTTCGGGGTCTTCGCGCGGACTAGAGGTCGAAGGGCCACATGGTATCCCGTGGCTCGAGGACGGTGTTTTGATGGCACTGTAGGTTAGACCGTTGTTTGCACATCTCCGCACTCTGCCCGCCAGGGGCGACTTATCAAGAGGAAGCCGAATCTGCACCTGACTTCACTTCATGGATATTATTTGTGAAATGCTAAGCGCATAAAGTAAAATATTTAGAATGTTAAGAGCAGGGTAAGAAACTGCCCCCAGAAGTATAGGCCGAAGTAGGCGCCAGGGTCGACCCGAGCAATCAAAGTCGAGATGGTCTCCGGGCTTGCCGCGCAGATTTGTGGCGGCGTAGCGAAGTGCCCCTTGATGGGGACGGAACCGAAGTCGGAGCCAGAGTCGCCCTGAGGAGGTGGAAACCCCGCCGAAGTTGCAGTCGAGGTTGATTGGTCCATGGCTTGCCACTGCTACATTGATGGCCCCGAGAATCGCGCCAACACGCAGCAGAGGATACGCCCCGTCGTGCGACCTACATTTATTCCCGAGGGAGCAGACGCGTGGCGGAATGCGATTGTCGCGTCGTGCGTTGTCAGGCCATCGCATGACCGCGGTCGTGCGTCCATTTCTGACAAGGCACGACGTGCGTGGGCGGCTGCGCCTCCTCGGCTTCGATTGTGGGGAGGCGAGCAGTTCGTCTCCCGCCAGTTACACTTACTGGCAGTGCAGGAGATGGGAGGGGCCTTAAATACCCCCTGTGGCGCCACATCTGCGCCCTCCTCCTTACGTCTTCTGGTCCCTTTTCCTGTGCCCTGCTCTCTTGCCTTCTTTGCCGCCGCGCTGCCCCCGTCGTCATCTAGCTCCCAGGGAACGATGGCGCACGGCGAAGAACGTGTTCAGCAAGCCGGCGGTAGCGCCTTCTCCCGGCGACCGTCGCCGCTCGAGGTGAAGTACACGCTCGAGGAGCGCGATTCGTCGCTGGTAGACAAATGGTGGGTGAAGACGGAGAAAAATGAAAGGTCCGTGCTCCCGTGTCTTGGGCCCAACACTCGCTATAGAGGAGATGATCCGCACCCTGCTGCGCGAGGGGAAGTTGTCGGACTGCCGGGAGGTGCGACTGCCAGCCAGCGACGAGACATAACTGCACCCCGAGAAGTCGGAGACGATCATCTTCGTCGCCTACTTTGAAGTCGGGCTCCGCATCTCGGCCGCCATGATTGTCGGCGACGTCTTGTGGACCTTCGGGCTTGAGCTGGCGCAGCTAACTCCGAACGCGATAGCCCGCCTTGCTGTGTAGAGCTGGGCCTTGCGTACGGAGGCATGCTGGCCCAGCGCTTTGCTGTTCGCGTTTCTCCACGACGCACGGTGTCAGGCAAAGAAGCGGAGAGACGGGACGTTTTCCAACTTCGGCAGTGTCAACTTCGTCCAACGGTCGCCGTGTGGGAAGATCTTCCCTGCCAACTCGACCCGGGCGAAGTGGGAGCCGAACTGGATGAAACGGTGGTTTTACCACCGTGTAGCGAGCGGTAGCGGCCTCGAGTGCTCAAGCCGGCCGGTGGCGTTTAACACCACGCCTGGTGCGCCGATCGATGCCAAGGACCGGCGGAGGGCGCGGAGGCTATTGGGGATCGTCGTCCGCTTCAACATGCGTGACCTCGCCGAGTAGTTCATCATGTATGGCGTGGCGCCGCTTGCCGATGGATGGCGCGTCACACCTGGGAGCCTTCGGCGTGACAATGTCCGCCCGTCCATATCCTTGCTACCGGGACCCGCCGACCCTTGTAAGTCTTGATGGAGCCTTGCTTTTCCCCTTCTGCCTATTGGACTGTTTGTTAAACTCCGCCCCCTTGCTGGCTATAGGGATTCTCCTGGAGGACGTGGTGATGAGGACATCTCTATTACACATTCTTCATCCACTCCAAGTGTGCATGACAAAGCTAGTGATAAGGCTCCAAAAGGTCCTATGACAAGAGCAAGAGCTAAGCTACTTGAACAACAGGTGCTTTTGTTTCTTAGAGAGTCTTCTATTATGTTAGATGAGAATAGCATATTACCTAATGCAAATATGTTATGTGTTCTCAGTTTTGAAGCAACAGAAGATCAAGTGGAGAAGGACCAAGTGGCCACGAGTCATGACAAGAAGAGTCCATGCGGGCAAGGAGCTAATCAACGGAAGGTCACGTGATCACATATCTCATGGCGTGCACAAGATGTGGACTGCGTGCCAAAGGGTTACCGAGTCCAACCCAATCTCGGTCTTGTAATAGGATAGGGGCTTAGCCCGAAAATAAAGGAAACAGATTGCTAAGTTTTAGGAATTGGAAAAGGACACCTTGACCGAATAAGGGATTGATTCGACCAAGACTTTCCTTGCGTGAGTTCGGGGAGGCACTATAAAACCCCCCTTGTATCCCCTTTGTTTTGCTCAGACCACGTTTGAGAAAAATCAATCTACTAAGTTTTCGAGTTTAGCATTGCTGCCAAAATTCCTTATAGAATTAGGAGTATCTTCTTCAATCAAGATCGTTCAGCCTTTCCACTGGGAATTGGGTGCACGATAGATCTTCGCTTGGTGGTCGGCGAAATCAACACGAGTGTGTTTTGGCGGATTAAAGAGTGTTCGTCCCTTGCACTGGCATTGGAGGATCATTACGATTCATCAAGACTCTCATGAATATCCATCCTACGTCGAGAAGATCGGGCGACCCTGTATCATCTTGGTATCAGAGCACGGTTTACTCAGTAGGATCTTATACCTTTAAATTTCAGTTTATTACTTGCTGTCCTATAGTCCATAAACCGAAAACACAAAAAAAAAATCCAAACCCTAGTTTCACATCTGCTATTTTCGTGAGTTTTATTAAGTTTTGATCCATTAGAAATTTTGTTTATGTGCTGATCTTTGTGTTCCTTCGCGTAACTTGATCTTGTGTCCCCATAAAAAAAAGTAGATTCAATTTACTCTTGAAGTTGAGTCCGTGTCTACAACTCCTCCCAGATCAATCCGAGTACAACCCAGAATCCAAGTCGGTTTTGGCTAGCTGTCCACTTCCGAATCCGTTTGGGAATTGTCATCCGAAACCTACTCTAGGGAGGTGTTAGTGTTCACGTTGGCTTCCTTGAACACCATACGGCCGAACACCACACATACGAGCTTTACTTATATCCTTTGAATACTTGAGACTAGTCATTGATATTGCATTGAGGGCTGCTCTTGAATACTCATAGCTGAACATTGCGCTTGTGCATCACTCATCCCGGCCGATCAAAAAAAATTCAAAGTTTAGAGAGAGAGAGACTCAGAACAGTGAGTTGAACATATTTGGGTCAGTGGCTCGGTAGCAAAAACAAAAAAAAACAAAAAAGAGGCGAGCAAAAAAAGAGAGAAAAAAAGGTGAGGAGGCTGATTTGGGTGAGTGGTTCTAGCTCCTATTTGGGTGAGTGATTTGAGCAATCTTGTGTCCTCTATTCTTGTTATTGCAATTGGCTAGCGTCTCTCCTAGTACTTAATGCAAACGAGCTATTGTTCCTATTTGTTCCCATCTAGCTCATTCCTTTATTGCATTGAGTCACATTGATCTTTGCGTGTGCGTTCATACACTTCACTTATATCTTTTGGATCAACACATAGGAAATAATTTCTAGCTTGGATTATTACTTAATTTTACAACATCGTGAAATTCAGATCGTGTAGGATAAAAACTTCCTAACCAAGCTCCACATAATATCCTCTGCCGTGCAATTGTGAGTCACTTTTAAATCTGTTTGATCATCACTTGTTATTGTAGTCACCACCAAGTGTAATTACCCATATATTTGTGGCTTTTGTGTCTTCCTTGTGCTACTAACCATGTCAAGTGGAGACGACAACATGGGAGAGGAGCATGGTGTGAGTTCCCCGGTGACTCGTTTTCAATTCCAAGCTTTGCGGGGAACTTTGTGCAATGAGTTCACCGCTACTACTTCTGCCTTGGAGGAGCAACTCAAGGCAGAGATCAACAACTCCACACAAGACATGCGCATTGAAATGAACCAACAAATGAATGTGCTACGTACCAACATCGTGAATGACGTGGTGCGCGCACTTCGACCACAACATGAGGAAGGCAGTGTTCATCGTGGGGGTGGCATACCTCCGCGAGATGAGGAAGCAGGCATTGCTCGAGGTGGCCAAGATGCACAACAACGGCGAGACCGCATGGTGGCAAACGCCATCCGCCCACCCCGCCTGGGAGAGGTGCAGGGGGCGGCTTCCATGGTCCGGGGAGGGGTCACGGAACTGGAGACCGTGGTGGGGGAGCACTTCACTTTGATGACGATGACTTTCTACACTACGATGACGGCTATCACCGCCGTAATCGTTACGACGAAGAATGACCACACGAGGAGAAATTTGGTAAGCTCAAATTTACAATGCCTTCATTTTCAGGTACACATGAACCCGAAGAATACCTTACTTGGGAGCTCAAGGTAGACAAGGTGTTCCGCTTGCACAACTATTCTGAAGAAAAGAAAATCCATATGGCGGGACTAGAATTCAATGATTATGCCTTGGTTTGGTGGGAACAAGTGCAAAACCAAAGGATGGAGAACAATGAGCCACCCATCACTACATGGGAAGAGATGAAGTACCATATGAGGGCAAGGTTTGTTCCTAAACATTACAAACGTGATCTTTTTGCTAAATTGCAGAATTTGAAGCAAGGGAGTTTCACGATTAAGGAGTACTACAAAGAGATGGAAATGGCTATAATAACGGCTAATGTTTATGAACAAGAAGAGCAAACTATGGCCCGTTTCCTTGCTGGTTTGCAACCTTCCATCAAGCGAATTGTCGAATTTCAACCCTACAATAACATGGTGGAGTTGGTACATCAAGCCACTAAGGCTGAGAGGCAAGTACAACAAGACATGAGGGTGTCAAAATCATCTTCCTACACTCTCCGTACAGCACCTACAGGAGGTAAAACCACATCTCGTTTCAATTCGTTTAAAACTAACCAATCTAGTGGAAGTTTTACTTCTAGTGCACGTGTTGCCCCGAGTGCCAAGAACGCCACTCCTTCCTTTCCCAAAAGAGGACCAGTTCCATCTTCATCATCTTCTGTTGGGTCTACGGCCAAGAGTAGCTCCATCCAATGCTTCAAGTGTCTTGGTCGCGGACATATGCAAAAGGATTGTTCAAATAGCAAGGAAATGTTAGTAACTGAGAATGGAGAATATGATTCTGCTGAAGAAGATGGAGAGCACCTTGCTGATTTTGAGGCGTTTGAGGACTGTCATGAGGAAGAAAGAGAAGAAGAAACACATAGGGATGGGTATTGTGACCCCGAGTCCGGTCCTATCCTTGTGTGCACCCCTTCGGTATTGAGCGTTCAAGCAAAACCCAACCATGAACAGCGCTGCAACCTTTTCCAAACAAGAGCTCAGGTAAGTAAAGATGGTAAGTGTTGCAAAGTTATTATTGATGGAGGTAGTTGTCATAACCTAGCTAGCAAAGAACTTTGCACTAAACTTGGATTGAAATACAAGAAACACCCACATCCATATCAAATCCAGTGGTTGAATAATAATGGTTCCATGAATGTTGGGTACACTGTTGATGTTAGCTTTCAAATTGGTTCTTATCTTGATGCTGTAGAATGTGATGTTGTGTTCATGGAAGTATGTCACTTGTCATTAGGTAGGCCATGGCAATATGATCGTTCTGTTATTCATGATGGTAGAACTAATCAGTACAAATTCATGTGGAACAATAAGGAAATAACGCTACAGCCATTAACTCCTTCTCAAATCATACATGATAACATGCAAAAAGTTGAGGTGAAAGTAGAGAGTGAGAAAGGGAAGGAGCAAAAGAATGTGATTCCACAAAAGGTGAGAGAGAGCCACAAGCTAAAATTGAGTGGAAAAAGAAAGGATGAGGGAGAGAAAAAGATGGTTATGATAGCCACCAAATCTGATCTGAGAGAAATGAGAGATGATTCCACTTTGGAGCATTTGGTATTGCTGTATAAAGATGTTTTGCTTTCTACTAATGACTTAACCTCTCTTCCTAGTGTGGTTTCTCAAGTGTTACAGGCTTATGAAGATGTCTTTCCGGAGGAGGTACCCGCTGGTTTACCACCCATTTGAGGCATCGAACATCAAATTGACTTGGTGCCGGGAGCTCCACTTCCCAACCGGCCGTCGTACCGCACAAACCCGGAGGAGACAAAAGAAATTCAGCAGCAAGTCCAAGCGCTCATGGAAAAGGGTACGTACGCGAAAGTCTTAGTCCTTATGCCGTTCCTGTCATTCTTGTTCCTAAGAAAGATGGTACATGGAGAATGTGCATAGACTGTAGAGCTATCAACAATATTACCATTCGATATCGTCATCCTATTCCTAGGTTAGATGATATGCTTGATGAATTGAGTGGCTCTACTATCTTTTCTAAGATTGATTTATGAGCGGATATCATCAAATTAGAATGAAACATGGTGATGAGTGGAAGACAGCTTTTAAAACAAAATTTGGATTGTATGAATGGTTAGTGATGCCTTTTGGTTTATCTAATGCTCCTAGTACATTCATGCGATTAATGAACCATGTTTTGAGACACTTCATTGAAAAATTTGTGGTAGTCTAAGTGCTAGAAGTGCTAAGAGCTGAAAAATTGTATGCTAATCTTGAGAAGTGTACCTTTTGCACAAACAAAGTGGTGTTCTTAGGCTATATTGTTTCAGCCCATGGAATTGAAGTTGATGAATCTAAAATTGAAGCTATTCGCAATTGGCCTACTCCTGTGAATGTTAGTCAAATTCGTTGCTTCCATGGCCTTGCTAATTTTTATAGGAGATTTGTGAAAGACTTTAGCACCATTGCTGCCCCATTAAATGAATTAACTAAAAAGGGAATCACTTTTGACTGGGGGGAAAAACAAGACAAAGCTTTTGCTGAATTGAAGAAGCGTTTGACTGAAGCACCATTGCTTGTTTTACCTGATTTCACTAAAACTTTTGAGATTGAATGTGATGCTAGTGGAATATGTATTGGTGGTGTTTTGATGCAAGATAGAAAACCTGTTGCGTATTTCAGTGAGAAACTTGATGGCGCACAATTGAATTATCCTGTTTATGACAAAGAATTGTATGCTTTTGTGCACGTATTAGAGACTTGGCAACATTATCTTTGGCCTAAAGAATTTGTCATTCATTCTGATCATGAAGCATTGAAATATTTGAAAGGACAAGCTAAATTGAACCGTAGACATGCTAAGTGGGTTGAATTCATTGAAACTTTTCCATATGTTGTTAAATACAAGAAAGGCAAGGAAAATGTGGTAGCTGATGCATTGTCTAGAAAACATGTGCTTTTTCACTCAATTGGAAGTAAAGGTTCCAGGGCTAGAGAGTTTGAAAGATTTGTATGCTTCTGATCATGATTTTTCAGCACCATATTCTAATTGCAAAGATGGGAAAGGGTGGGATAAGTTTCATGTTCACGATGGATTTCTCTTTCGCATGAACAAACTATGTGTTCCAGATTCTTCTGTGCGTTTGCTACTTTTGCAGGAGTCTCATGCAGGAGGATTGATGGGTCACTTTGGAAGAGAGAAGACATACTTGATGTTGGCTGATCACTTCTATTGGCCAAGGATGAGGCGCGACGTCGAGAGATTTGTTCAAAGATGCATCACATGCCATAAAGCAAAGTCAAAACTCAATCCACATGGTTTGTATACTCCACTTCCAGTTCCTAGTGTTCCTTGGGAAGATATTAGCATGGATTTTGTGTTGGGATTACCTAGGACAAAGAGGGGGAGTGATTCAGTCTTTGTTGTTGTGGATCGGTTTTCTAAAATGGCACATTTTATTCCCTGTCATAAGAGCGACGATGCGTTGCATGTAGCTGACTTGTTTTTCAGGGAGATTGTGAGGTTGCATGGAATGCCAAAAACTATTATTTCAGATCGTGACGTGAAGTTTATGAGCTACTTTTGGAAGACTTTGTGGGCCAAGCTTGGGACAAAGTTGTTGTTTTCAACGACTTGTCACCCACAAACAGATGGACAAGCGGAGGTGGTGAACCGTACACTCTCAATGCTGCTGCGGACAATGATCAAAAAGAATTTGAAAGAGTGGAAAGATTGCCTACCGCATGTTGAATTTGCATATAATCGGGCGGTGCATTCTACAACTCAATTGTGTCCATTAGATGAGATGGGGTCGCCCAATCTTCTCGATGTAGGATGGATACTCACGGGAGTCTTGATGAATCGTAATGATCCTCCAATGCCAGTGCAAGGGACGAACACTCTTTAATCCGCCAAAACACACTCGTGTTGATTTCGCTGACCACAAAGTGAAGATCTATCGTGCACCCAATTCCCAGCGGAAAGGCTGAACGATCTTGATTGAAGAAGATACTCCTAATTCCATAAGGAATTTTGGCAGCAATGCTAAACTCGAAAACTTTAGTAGATTGATTTTTCTCAAACGTGGTCTGAGCAAAACAAAGGGGATACAAGGGGGTTTTATAGTGCCTCCCCGAACTCACGCAAGGAAAGTCTTGGCCGAATCAATCCCTTATTCGGTCGCGGTGTCCTTTTCCAATTCCTAACACTTAGCAATCTGTTTCCTTTATTTTCGGGCTAAGCCCCTATCCTATTACAAGACCGATATTGGGTTGGACTCGGTCACCCTTTGGCACGTAGGCCACATCTTGTGCACGCCATGAGATATGTGATCACGTGGCCTTCCGTTGATTAGCTCCTTGCCCGCATGGACTCTTCTTGTCATGACTCGTGGCCACTTGGTCCTTCTCCACTTGATCTTCTGTTGCTTCAAAACTAAGAACACATAACATATTTGCATTAGGCAGTATGCTATTCTCATCTAACATAATAGAAGACTCTCTAAGAAACAAAAGCACCTGTTGTTCAAGTAGCTTAGCTCTTGCTCTTGTCATAGGACATTTTGGAGCCTCATCACTAGCTTTGTCATGCACACTTAGAGTGGATGAAGAATGTGTAATAGAGATGTCCTCATCACGTGGAGCGTGCGGTGGGTGTGTTCCTCGGACCGTATATGGCCAGGGAGCAAGACCTGCGCGTAGCTGCGACTGCGGAGGCGGAGCTGGGGTGGATAAACCGTGTGTGCGAGGCCCTGAGCATTGAAATGCCGGAGAGCGCCACTCTGGCCTCGAGCCAACCTCATCGTCGAGACAACAATGCCGAGGAGAAGGGACTGCCATCTCGTCGGGGGGCTCGGTCCTCCGCAGCCGCACCTGGTGCACCGGCTGCTGCTCCTGTCGGCTTTATCGTTGCCGACAGTGTGGCAGACGCCGACTCTGACTCGGTGAAGTATGCCAATTCGGAGCTGGAAGTAGGTGTGGAGGACGAGAGTGAGGGGTCCTCGGGCGGTGCCAGAGACCAAGTGGGCCGTGCGGACCATAGGGAGGGGGAAGCTTCTTCACCCGCGGTGATCGCTGAGGCAGAACCGTCGCCTGTGGAGGATGCTGGAGCGGAGTCCTCGGCTGTGGTGGTTGCTGGAGCGGAGCCCTCGCCTACGGCAGCTACTGAGGCGAGGTCCTCGCCTTGCTCCCCGAAGGCAAAGCGGCCGCACACACGATCACTACCTTGTCCGAAGAGGGGGTTCGCTGTGGCGATAAAGGTCAGGGGCCTGTTGGATAGCGACTCCAACACTGAGGCCCTTGGCCCAACATCCCCGCGGCTCCCTCCGAGGTTGCGGCGACCAAGGTGAGGAGTTGGCGGAACTAGCCTCCGACACGGAAGCCCCTCGTCCTGGAGGACTGGGGACCCTTGCGACTCCTGCTGAGGCTGAGAGGACACTCCGGTGGAGTCCACCAACTGATGCTAAAGCTAAACTCACCTTCTTTGGCATAACCCTGTGGTGCGTTCGTAGGGCTCTAACCGCTACGTCCCTTCGCAGCAGCATGCTTCCCCGAGTGCTGGCAACTTCCGGGGTGCGGGGACGTTCCTTTGGGAGGGACGCCCGACGCCCCCAAAACTGTCGTCGCGGATGCCGCGCGCCCAATCCTTGCGGATTTTGTCCCTTGACCGGAGCTGCTGGGAGCGTGGCGGGGGGTCGCGGATAATGCGGCCGCGAACCTGGATCGCCAAGCGCTGCTGACCTGCGGGTCGGAGCTCATTGGAGGTGCACTGGAGGTCTCAGAAATGAGGGTGAGTATCCGACCTTTAGCGACGCGTGGTCCTTTAGAAGTTTACTAACCTCTTTGTCATATCGACCGCCCTGGCCGAGCGCGTTGCGGCGGTGGCGCCGCGAGCGGGGCGTTAGAGGATCGGCAGGCGCCAAGAGGCCCCGTGCAGCCGAGGAGGTGCACTCCGCCAAGGACGATCGCATCCAGTGCTTGGAGGCGGAGTGTGAAGAGGCGATCTCATACGCCGAGGCGCTCGTGGCAGCGGCGCGGCTAGCGTCCACAGAAGCGGCATGGCGAGCAGCCGCGGAGGAGCAGGACGGCCTGCTCTGGCAAATCGCTACGCTGGAGCGGGAACGTACTTTGGGCGATGCCTCGGTGGTGGCTTGGGACGCCATGCTGGCACTGGAGGGCGCCCTCGAAGACCTTGTTGCCGAAGTGCTGCCTCGCTCGTTTGGGCCCGAAGAGCTGTCGCGGACGCTTCGTCGGATCGGGGATGCGTCCAACCTTGCTCGCAATGCTGCGCCATCCTTTGGCAACCACTGCTCCTATGTGACCTCGTGCTATGCGCGCTTCTCTGGCACCGGGACTGCCGGCATGTCGACGAGCTGGCTGACCCCCAACTGGAGATGCCGGCGGGGGCTGGGGTGATGTCTGGTGCTGTGTGCGCTGTTCGCCCCGCTGTCCGGGTTTTCGACGAGCGGATTTGGGAGTACATCGGGGAGGCCGCGGCAAAGGTGGAGTTACGGCGAACCATGTACGACAAGGGGAACCTCGACCGATGGCTGGATGAAGTCCCACGGCGCGACGATGGTGGTGCTGATGCCTCGGGGCGTGGCGTGAACCCACAGGTGTGACACCGAGGTTCTCGTATGTTGGTGTGCGTTGTAATGTACGCGCCCCCTCTTATGAATAAAGTGGAAATTGCCCCCCATGTTCTGGCTGGTGTATCCCTATGTTCCGAGCAGCTGCCTAATAGGGACCGGTTGCTAGTCTCTGACGCCATAACCCGGCGCCGTCTTCGGCACTGGTGGTGGACTGAGGACTCGCTGGACTTCTGGGCGAGTTGAACTTCGACGGGCGTGGCTCCGGCGCGAGGGGTCGTCAAGGTGGAGCCAGACGAGTAGCATTCCCAGATGCCCGGGGACGCTTATGCATTAGATCTTAGGGAGTGTTGATCGGCTGATGAGGACATCCTTTCCATGCATACAACTATGCCGACTCCACATCAAACTGAAACTATGATACAAGGACCAATGACTAGAGCGCGAGCACGTCAACTTAACCATCAGGTGAATGCATTCCTAAGTTTGCATACAAATATTTCAAAGAATGGAATACTACTTAATTCTTATGATGATTTAATTGTCCTTAGGAACCATGGGGAAGAACCACATGAGCTCAAGTATAGAAGTGGAACCGTCAAGCGCAAACCAAGTCCTGTTCACGAGTTTGACTCGGATTCGGCCTCGTTGACAGCGTCTACTTCAAACGGCCATAACTTTTGATCTAGAAGGTTTCTCGGGGCCCGTGAGTACTCGTTGGAAAGCTCTTGAAGTCTACTTTCAGATGGATCTGGCCTCACCTCCAAATTCCATCCGAGTTGGTCAGAAACCGCAAAAAAATTCATGTCGCTTTTCCAGTCCGAGTCAAAGTGGGCCTTGGGCCTTGTAATTCGAGTCCTATTCGGCTTCCTTGTGTTTTGGCCGACCCTCCACCTTCCGTGTCGCTTAAATAGGTAGCCGCACCCTCTTCTAGGGTCCGGGTTTTGATAGACTAAGTTAGCTTTTGCTACTTCGCCTTGTAGTCGCGCGTGTCGGCTAGACCGCTCGAATACTTGTCTTCGGAACCCCACCGTCTTTCTGTTTCAGATTGAATCCTACATCGTTTATTTGCAATTGAGTTGCTGTTCATCTTGTTCTTGCTTGTTCTTCAATTGCTTGCAGGAACAATTACCCTCGTGGTTTGGTTGATTGTGCGCCGACAAGGTCACGAACAACCTCTGGAGTTGGTGTATCGATCGCTAAGGCGCAACGTCCTTGGATGGTTGTAGTCGGGTCGTCAACGTCATCCCCTTCCCCAATCGAATCTACCACTCTCGTCGAAAGATCGGGACCGCTAGTGCTATCATAGGCAGACGCCTTTGTACACATTCGTATACGAACGCAGTAAAGACTGGCTGAAATACCTGTCCTTATCGCATTTTCTTGGGCGCACTCTTTTGTGATTCCTTCGGAAGATTTGGCCGATGCGCGAGTACTCCGTCCCCTACCCTTCGAAGTGGTGGTAGCGGAGCTGGTGCCTAGTCGAAGTAGACGCGTGAGCGCTCCGTCCCCTTCCCTTCGAAGTGGTGGCAGCGGAGCTAGCGCCTAGGCGAAGTAGACGCGCGAGCGCTCTGTCCCCTTCCCTTTGAAGTGGTGGCAGCGAGCTGGCGCCTAGTCGAAGTAGACGCGTGAGCGCTCCGTCTCCTACCCTAAGTGGTGGCAGTGGAGCTGGCGCCTAGTTGAACTAGACGCGCGAGCGCTTCGCCCCCTTCCCTTCGAAGTGGTGGCAGCGGAGCTGGTGCCTAGTCGAACTAGACGCGCGAGCGCTCTGTCTCCTACCCTTCGAAGTCTGATTCGTGGGCAGAAGCGGTTCCCAGTGCTGACGACTTCCATACTCTGTACCGTGGGGCGCGCGCGTGAGCAACATTCGCGCGTCTTGTTGCGCTCCATGGGATGCATGTGGGGGCCAGCCTCTGCTGCGTCCCATCTACACCCCGTGGAGAGCGCTGCAGGGGCAAGCCTCTGCTGCGTCCCCTCTACACCCCGTAGAGTGCGCTGCAGGGGCAAGCCTCTACTACATCTTATTTATACTCCGTAGAGTGCGTGGGAACATCAACCACGTCTTATTTATACTCTGGAGAGTACACGTAGGGGCAACGCCCACACGTCCGTGGGAACATCCGCGTCTTGTTTATACTCAGTAGAGTGCGCAGGGACAACATCCGCATCTTATTTATACTCCGTAGAGTGCGCGCGGAGGCAGACCTCGACGTTGCGTCTTATTTATACTCCGTAGAGTGCGTGGGAACATCAACCACGTCTTATTTATACTCCGGAGAGTACGCGTAGGGGCAACGCCCACACGTGCGCGAGAACATCTGCGTCTTGTTTATACTCAGTAGAGTGCGCAGGGACAACATCCGCGTCTCATTTATACTCCGTAGAGTGCGCACGGAGGCGGACCTCCACGCTGCGTCTTATTTATACTCCGTAGAGTGCGCTCAGGGGTGTCCCCCGCGTGTCTTATTTTATACTCACGAAGAGTGCGCGCGCGAACGCGTGTCTTTATTTATACTCAAGGAGAGTGCGCGCGCGAACGCGTGTCTTTGTTTATACTCACGAAGAGTGTGCGCGCGAATACGTGTCTTCGTTTATACTCACGGAGAGTGCGCACGCGAACGCGTGTCTTTGTTTATACTCACGGAGAGTGCGTGCGAAGGCGAGCCTCCGCACGTTTTTGCAAGAAATTAGTCTAGTTTCGCAAATAGTGAACTTTATTGAATTCCCGTTTGCGCGGGTGAGCGATTTACAAAAGACAGGGTACTAACCACTAATCGCTCGTGGACGGGAATAGCAGCGACCGTCGTTGTCTTGGCGGCAAGACAGGGCACAGTCTATTGCTGGAGTGATCCACGTGGGAGCCCGGCGGGGTGCTTCTTGGAGCCACCGAGTGCCCTTGCGTTGGCGCGCCTGGCCTAAGAGTCCCGTTGGACCTCATGGTGCAGGCCTCGGGTACCGAGCTCCATGCGCCGGGTCATATCTTGGTCGCCGTGGGTGATGATGATGCCCCACGGGCCCAGGAACTTCATGCATAGGAAGCCGTGGTGTGGAATTGCCCCGAAGGAATTGAGGTTAGTCGCCCCAATATGGCGTTGTAAGGGTACGGGATATCGACGATGTCAAAGGTGACGTCCTCGCTCCTCGCGTTGTCGTCCCAGCCAAAGGAGACCTGCAGGCATATCTGGCCCAACGCCCTCAGAGGCTGACCTCTGAAGCCCTACAGCGGGACTTCCGAGGGGCCCAAGCGACTTCGAGGGATCCTGATACAAGGATGGGGTCCTGATCTTCTTAGTGAGGAACCGTGGATAGTTGATGCGAAGTAGACGATGTCGCTAGTTGAACACTCGCGCCAATGCACGAACCCTAATTCCCAATGGAACGACGGCTTAACCTTGAATTGCAGAACGAACAATGGATCGCCTAGTTCTCTCTCAAAGTCCTCGCATGAACTCTGGTGTTGAAAGAAAAAGTAATAGCTATGTTTCAATCTTATGCATAAAATTGGTCTCCCCTAAAAGCTGGCAATACAAGGCTTATATAGCCCCTTGGGATGTCCATATGGTCCCCAAACCAAGTACAACTCAACCCTATATGGTTTTAGATATGAACTCTCACAAAAAGGAAACTATATTTTTCACCCGTCATATTGTTTCGGTCATAACTTTTTATTCGTGATGAATTTGAAGGTCAGACTAGATCCATTACGTAGCCCTTGAAACTATCTTTCCAACAAGTACAAGAACACCTAAATCAGGCTCCGTTTGTGAAAGTTATGGCCTTTTTAGTAACTGTTTGTGAGGCTGTCCCGAACCGAATCTGAATTGAATCCTGATTTGAATCCGAGTTTGAATTGGGTTGAGCACGTGGGAAGTCCGAATTTGGCTTGAAAATCTTATCCAAGCTTGTAGTTTAAGTCCTTGGGCTCCTCCCTTTTGCTCTCCTAAGTCTTCACATGAGTCATACCTGTTTGTTTAAACGCTTGCTCTTGCCCTCGTCATTGGGCCCTCTAGTTCTTGGATATTCTCATGCATGCTTGGAGTGGAAGATGTATATGTAATGGGGATGTCCTCATTAGCACTTGTGATACAGGGTCGCCCGATCTGGGGAGGACAGGACAAGCCTGAAGACCGAAGAAGAAGGATGGCACCGAAAAAAGCTTCTTCAGCGGCGGCGAAGGGGAAGAAGGCGGCCGGGCCGGAGCATCGTATGAGTACCAGGGCTTCGGCATCGGCAGCGGCGGGCGCGGGTAGCGGCGTGGGCGCGATGGCCGAAGACGTCGACGTCCGCGCGGCGACGACCAACCTCGCCACCGGCACCGCGACGACCAACCCCGCCACCGGCACCACGACGACCCGCCCCGTCACCGACGCTGCGAGGACGGAGCCCGCGGTCGAAGCCGTCGACGCGGGTGCGGCGACAACCGACCCCGCCGACGCAACGACAGCCGACCTCCGCCCCATCAGAATCTCCTTGCCGGCGGCGCGACCGGGCGGTTCGAGGTAGCCACGACGGAGCGACCGGCAGCTCGGGACCCGCGACGCGGTCGTCCCCGCGCCGATTCGCCGTCGGGAGCACCGCAACCCCGCCAGATCGGGCGATGGAAGGTGCCCTGCGGCGGCTCTCAACGCTGCGTTCGGCGGGAGCTAGGGGACCTCGCGAGCTGTCGAGATATGCATGAGGCTCGAGTCAGCAGCCGCGCCGCAATCGCGTTCAACCCACGCCAGAGGGCGAGACGATCGCGGCCCCCACGCCTAGCCGCGCGCGCTGCGGCGCGTGGA
Source organism: Dendrocalamus sinicus (assembly GCA_036346575.1). Lineage (NCBI taxonomy): Eukaryota > Viridiplantae > Streptophyta > Magnoliopsida > Poales > Poaceae > Dendrocalamus > Dendrocalamus sinicus. The sequence goes on from CM070647.1 coordinate 23,586,311, forward strand.
CCCGAGTCCCCGCTTTTGGCAGGGTTGCAGCAGGCGGCATGGCCTGAAGACTTCAAGTTTCCTAGCGCCATCGACTCGTACAAAGGCGACACGGACCCCCGTGAGTTCGTGCGGGTATACGAAACCGCGATCGAAGCCGCGGGCGGAGACGACATCACGAAGGCGAAGGGGCTCCCCCTCGCGCTGCAAGGAATGGCGCTCTCTTGGTTCTTTACAATAGAGCCGGGCTCCATTTACGCGTGGGAGCAGCTTCGCGTCCGCCTTCACAACAACTTCCAAGGAAACTACGTCGACCGAGTCGACGCGGACCAGCTCTTTGCCGTGAAGCAAAACCCTCGGAGAAGCTCCGGGACTACTTCAAACGCTCCGCCAAGATTCGATGCCAAGTGAAAGACATCAACGAAACCACCATCGCACGCAGCCATACAGGCCTTCGTCCGCCCGATGGCCGAGTACAATGCGCGAAAGCCAATCAAGATGGTGGCGGCTCTTCGACAAGATGGAAGAATATGCCGGGTGGAGGAAGACGACGCGCGAAGGCAAGGTAACGACCGACACCAACCGTGCCGAGCTCGGCAAAGCCAAGATCCGCCGGCGGTTCTTCGGCGGAAAACGTAGCGTGAGTCGCCCAGGGCGCGCCGCCGCAGGACGCCGCATAAGGAGTCGTCCGATCAGCCCAAGCGCCGCCAGCGAGGTCGAGGCGAAATCGACGCCCTCGACATCGGCGGTCCGACGAGGGTGCTCCAGCAGCCGAGGCGGTCGGGGCGCCGTGGCGGGGCGCGGCCGTGGCGAGGGCCGCGACGATAGGGTCGGGAGATTATGACGACCAGATCGTGGATCGTGGTGCGTAGTCCACGGCCGCGGCAATCATGATACCCGCACCGCACCTCCATCGCGCGCCCGCGACAGCGCCGCTAGGACAGAACCCGAGGCACGCCCGCCGCGGTGGCCCACGCCCACCCCATACGAGGCCCCTGTGCAGGTACAGCGCAAGGGATGCAGTGCAGCGCAAGGGATGCAACCTCGTGAGGCACCTTACGGATCCAAGCTCACGTCATGCAGCCTCGGGAGGGCCTCCTGTCGTTGCGAGCCCCGACACGACCTACCGCAAGGTCATTAACGTCATATCCGGAGGCTCTGCGCTGGAATTCGCCTCGGCACGACAGCAGAAGGCCTACGCGCGAAGACTGCATCACGTGGCGGCATACCCAGCGCAAGCACCGCCAGATTGGGCGCAGCGACGGTTACATTCACACCCGACGACGCCTGTGTTGTGGACTTCCTCATCGGAGACCTCGTCATCCGGTCACCATCGCGGGATGCGACGTGGGCGCGCTTTGGTGGACGGTGGTAGCTCCGCGAACGTATTGTTTGCGCCGCCTCGACGGATGGGGATCCTCGCCGCCTCGGGCTCCGGGAATCCCACCGCAGGCTTTGGGACAACCGCGGCGCTGGGCCAAATCGGCCTCAAGTCTCTTCGCCGAGATGACAATGTGCGGACCGAAGATGCCACCTTCGACGTGGTCGATCTTCCGTATCCCTACAATGCAATACTAGGCCGCCCAATCCTCAACTCCTTCGCGCGGTACCACATCACGGCTACCTATGCATGAAGATCCGGGTCCCGGACCATCATCACCGTCCGAGGCGACCAAGACATGGCCCGCGCATCGAGCCAGTACTAGGTGCCCGCGCCGCGGCCCCCGGTGTGCTCCTAGAGTCGGCGGGCCCCGAACATCTAGCGACTAGAGGCTTCGCCGCACTAAGGGCAAACGGTTAGTATATCTATCCTTTGTAGTTGCTCACCCGCGCAAACGGGGATGTAATGAAGATCGCCGTTTGCCGCTAATCTTTCTTTATCACGCGCAAGTACGCGGTGAAGGCGCGCGCAGACTTAGCCAACGCGCGCGTTCCCGTAGTATAAATCGAAGTCGCATGTTCGCGTGTGCACTCGCCGTAGCCAGGGGTACGGGGCTGAGTATAAACAAAGACGCACGTTCCCGTGTGCACTCGCCATAGCCAGGGGTACGAGGCTGAGTATAAACCAAAGACGCACGTTCGCGTGTGCACTCGCTGTAGCCAGGGGTACGGGGCTGAGTATAAATCGAAGTCGCATGTTCGCGTGTGCACTCGCCGTAGCCAAAAGGTGACGGGCCTGAGTATAAACAAAAGACGCACCGGGGGCGCCACGCGCACTACCCACGGACTTTAAATAAGACGTAGCATCGAGGTCCACCTCCGCACGCACAAGTCTCCGGACTATAAAGAAGACGTAGCGTCGAAGTCCGCTTCCGCACGCACCAGTCCACGGACTTTAAATAAGATGTAGCGTCGAGGTCTGCCTCTGCACGCACAAGTCTCCGGACTATAAAGAAGACGTAGCGTCGATGTCCGCCTCCGCACGCACAAGTCGCCAGACTATAAAGAAGACGTAGCGTCGAAGTCCGCTTCCGCACGCACCAGTCCACGGACTTTAAATAAGACGTAGCGTCGAGGTCCGCCTCCGCACGCACAAGTCTCCGGACTATAAAGAAGACGTAGCGTCGAGGTCCGCCTCCGCACGCACAAGTCTCCGGACTATAAAGAAGACGTAGCGTCGAGGTCCGCCTCCGCACGCATAAGTCGCCGGACTATAAAGAAGACGTGGCGCCAAGTCCGCTTCGCACGCACGCACCACGGACTTTAAATAAGACGTAGCGTCGAGGTCCGCCTCCGCACGCACAAGTCCACGGAGTATAAAGAAGACGTAGCGTCGAGGTCCGCCTCCGCACGCACAAGTCTCCGGACTATAAAGAAGACGTAGCGTCGAGGTCCGCCTCCGCACGCACAAGTCTCCGGACTATAAAGAAGACATAGCGTCGAAGTCCGCTTCGCACGCACTCACCCACGGACTTTAAATAAGATGTAGCGTCGAGGTCCGCCTCCGCACGCACAAGTCTTCGGACTATAAAGAAGACGTAGCGTCGAGGTCCGCCTCCGCACGCACAAGTCTCCTGACTATAAAGAAGACGTGAGTGTCGAAGTCCGCTCGCACGCACTCACCCACGGACTTTAAATAAGACGAAGCGCCGAGGTCGCCTCCGCACGCACAAGTCTCCTGACTATAAAGAAGACGAAGGCGCCGAAGTCCGCTCGCACGCACTCACCACGGACTTTAAATAAGACGAAGGCCGAGGTCCGCCTCCGCACGCACAAGTCTCCGGACTATAAAGAAGACGTAGCGTCGAGGTCCGCCTCCGCACGCACAAGTCTCCGGACTATAAATAAGACGTGGCGTCGGTTCGCTCGCACGCACCACCCACGGACTTTAAATAAGACGTAGCGTCGAGGTCCGCCTCCGCACGCGCGAGTCTTCGGACTATAAAGAAGATGTAGCGTCAAAGTCCGCTTCCGTACGCATCAGTCCACGGACTTTAAATAAGACATAGCGTCGAGGTACGCCTCCGCACGCGCGAGTCTCCGGACTATAAAAGCACAAAGAAACCGCGGAGGTTCGCCTCGGATACGCCGATCTGCGATCGTCCGCTCTAAGGAACCCTGGCGCAGCTACTTCGCCAGCGGTGGCATCAACACACAGCGCATATCCTAAAATGCCAGGAAGTCTGCATACCGGAAAAACCACATGTACAAAGGTCCGGCGACATCCCGGCCGCTCTAAGCCGCTACCCCGCGGGTTCGTCCTTAACACGCGCTAAAGTTGGGGCCTCGCTCGAAGACGGCCGGCTCGCCCAAAAGTCAAGCGACTCTTGACCCTTCGCCGCCGGCGCGCCGCGGGTTGATGTGTCGGCCGCGACGGCCGGTCCCAGCAAGGAAGCCGCCCGACATAGGTGAAAGTCGAATGCGACATGCAAGTGTGTACTTTATTCGCAAAGACAAGGAAAAGTACAGCACACGCCTACACCTAGGCACCACGGCGTCAGACCTGCGGGTTCTCGGCGCCTTCGGAGGGCCCAGCGCCACCATCGTCGCGTCGAGGGACCCCGTCCAGAAATTGGCCGAGGCTCCCCGTCCCGTGAGTGACTTCGGAGCTCGACCAGTGCAGCATCCGCCCGACGTGACCCCGATCCGGTCGAAGAAGGGCCCGAGGGCAAGGCGAGCGGAGCGGACGACGCCGGACATTACTCCGGCCCCGCCGGGCATCTCCAGCCGGGGATCATCCAGCGCGGTGACATGCGTACAACCACGGTGCTGCAGGAGCGCGCACACCAAGCATGCCGATGTGTACGCGCAGTGGGTGCCGAAGGACGTCGCCGCGTCGCGCATGACGTTGGCGGCATCCCGACCAAAGAGCGCCCGAGACAGCCTCCTCGGCCGGCGTGGCCGGCACTCAGCTACCAGCCCTTGAAGATGGCTCTCCAGCGCTTGCATGGCGTCCCACGCAACCACCGAGGCGTCGCCCAGCGTCCGGTTGCGCTCCGCTAGAGTCAAGGCAAGCTCGCCTTTTTCCTTCTCTAGCGCGGCGACCTGCTCCAGGAGCCCGTCCCGCTCCACCGCGAACTGTTGTTCAGTAGCTGCCGCGGCCGACTCGTGCGCCAACGCAACAAGTCCCTCGGCGTGCGCCCTCGCTTCGGCGCATTCCGCTTCTAGCTGGCGGATGCGGGCGTCCTGGGCAGAGCGAGCGCCAGAGGCTTCGCGCAGCTCCTCCTCGGCGGCCCGCAGCCTATCCTCGAGCGCTTTTTGGCCACGAGCATAGGCCGTTTGCAGGGCCTGCCCGCCAAAGACAAGTGTCTCAGAGAAGGGAAAAGACTTAGCAAACTCAGCTAAACTCAGGCGTGGTCGCATGAGTACTTACCCTCACCCCAGACACCTCGAAAGCGTCCTCGAGGCGCCCCGCACCGTAGGCCTGCAGCGCTTGCGAGTTGACGCTCGTGGCCGAGTCATTCACAATCCCGCGCCACACCCTCAGCGTCTCCGGAGGCGGCACGAAGTCCGTGGGGCCCACATGCTCGGAGGCCCCGTGTTCCGCCGAGTGCTCCTCCGAATGAGCAACATCAGAAACAGGATACGGTGAGCACCCCAAGGCATAAAAGCATACACCGGAGTAAGCTAAGCCGCCTACCTCCGTGCGAGAGGGAATGGTCCCGCCATGAGCGCAGGCCTCGCGCTTCGGGAGGACGACGGCTGTCCTCGCGCGCGGCGGCGTGGCGAGGGCGGCGCGCGATAGGCCGCAGGGCCCCGGTGCTGCGCTGAGTCCCACAGCTTCTAATGCCCGTGGCCACGACGAACCCCCGCGGTGTCTGTGGAGCTCGGCGCACACACGCCGCTTGGCGGGCAGCCAGCGGTGACACCGCCTCGCACTCGCGGTTGAGGAAGACCCACGCGCCGCGCCGGGGCGAAGGTTCCACGGCGGCGCTTGTCGCAGGGGCACCTCGGTTCCGTTCTTTGCTAGTAAAGGCAAAGACGGCTACGCGCGCGCCCAGAGGGCGCCCGGCACCACAGCGGTCGCGGTCGAGGGCTCCACCCCGGCATCGCCGGTCCACACGGGGTCCGCCTCGGCGACTTCGGTGGGCGGTGAAGCTTCCCCCTCCGCTGCCGCGCGCACCCGCCGCCGCTCGCGCCGAAGACACCTCGCCGCGCGGCGCGCGCCCCAAGTTCGAGTCGGCATACCTGGTCGAGTCCGACTCTGCGTCCGCCGCGCCCTCAGAAACACTAGCAGCAGGCGCCCCGCTGCGGCCCCTCTTCTGAGACGGGGCCTTCTTCTTCTTCGCTCCACCATCGCCGAGCGACACGGTCCGGCACGGCAAGGCCTGTGACTCGCGACACGCGGTTTATTCGCCCACCCCGCCTTGGCGATAGCAGACGCGCGCCGCTCATGCTCCACGGCGTGTACGGCCCCAGAATACGCGCGCGCTTGCTCCGCCTCCTCCAAGGAAATCCCTGAAGCAAAGGAGAATAGCATCAGTACACAACGCATTTCGCGTCAACAAAGGAGGGGCGCGATCGAGGCTTACGAGGACCGGGCGGCGCCGGTAGCGAGCAAACCCATGGCGAAACATTGTCGTCTCGACGCCTCTCGGCGGCAAGACGCCAGTCGTAGGCAAGCGGCGCCACACCGTACATCACGTACTCCTCGGCGAGGTCGCGCATGTTGAGGCGGATGGCCACGCCTACGAGCCACTTGACCCTCCGTTTGTCCTCATCATCGAGCGTTCGGCCGGGCGAGGGCTTGAACGCGATTGGTCGGCCTGTGCACTCAAGGCCGCTCCCGCTCTCCACACGGTGGTAGAACCACCGCTTCATCCAGGAAGACTCCCACTTCCCGCGAGTTGAGTTCGCAGGGAAGAGCTTCTTGCACGATGAGCGAAGAATAAAAGTGACGCTACCAAAGCTCGACAGCGTCCCGTCCTTCCGGCCCTTCGGCTGGCATCGTGCCTCGTGGAGATAGGCGAACATCGACGCGCTGGGCCAACAGGCCCCCGAGCGCAAGGCCCAGCTGTACACCGCAAGCCGGGCCACGGCGTTCGGAGTCAGTTGCGCCAGCTCCAGCCCGAAGGTCCGCAACACGTCGCCCACCATCGCCGCTGGGATCCGGAGCCCTGCGTCGAAAAAGGCAATGAAGACGACCGCCTCCGACCTCTCGGGATGCGGTTCTGTCTCGTCGTTGGCGGGCAATCGTACGTCCTGGCGCCCGGACAACTTCCCTGCGCGCAGGAGCCCTTGGAGCGTCTTCTCGGTCACGAGCGAAGGGCCTAGCTCGCCGGAAAACGTGCCTTCCTCCTCCGCCACCAGCCGCTCCTGGTCCGCCGCCTCCGGGTCGCGCTCGTGGAGCGCGTACTTCACCGTCAACGGTGAGGACCGCCGGCGAACGTCAGGGCCACCAACCGCCTGTCCGAGCTCGCTACTGGAGGCCATCGCTTCCCACAGAAAGACGGCAGCGGTGAAGATAGCGCGAAGGTGTAGAAGGCGGAGCAGACAGCAAAGAGGGCGTAAAGGTGTGGGGACGCTGCTACCGGGGGGCTATATCAAGCCACCTTGCCCATACCGCCGCTACCGAAGCGTCGCAACGGTCCGCGTGCCGGATGCAACCGCAGTGGTGTAAAGGCCCGCCCTGCACGATTCCCCGTAATTGAAGGCGAAGGGTCGCGAAGGTCTGGGTACGAGGCGTGACCGCAGTCGTACAAGCGCCCGTCCAGCACAACGCCCCACCCAACGGGGGAAGGTCATCACCACGGGCGCCAAGGACCGTCACAACACGGCGTTACCTAGCCGCTATTATAGGCGCACCAGTGGGCCAGGGGATCACAACAGCTCTGGCGCCGCGCCATTCACTGCCCGCCCCGTGTCCCCCTTGCCTAGGGAAGAGGCGAGCGGCTGCAAACACGCAACCGTCCACATCCCGCCGCCCACCCGTCATAGGCCGCCGCGTGCCCCGGGCGCGTCGGGGCCGCGACAAGACGAACCTAACCGTGGCGTACCGGGGCGGCGTGATTCCAGGAACCTTTACAGCGCAAGACCACATCACAAGACCCCAAGTCACCGCCCACGCGGCGGTGTTTGCGGGGCGCGTCTACTTCGACTAGGCGCCAGCTTCGCCACCACCCGTTCGAGGGGTAGGGGACGAAGCGCGCGCGTCTACTTCGACCAGGCGCCAGCTTCGCCGCCACCCATTCAAGGGGTAGGGGACGGAGCGCGCGCGTCTACTTCGCCTAGGCGCCAGCTTCGCCGCCACCCGTTCGAGGGGTAGGGACGGAGCACACGCGTCTTTCGGCCAGGCGCCCGCCGCGCCACCCGCTCGAGGGGTAGGGGACGAGCGCGCGTCTGCCGGCTGGCGCCGCCTTCCGCCGCCACCCGCTCGAGGGTAGGGACGGAGCGCGCGCTCTACTTCGCTAGGCGCCACCGCGCCACCTGCTCGAGGGGTAGGGGATGGAGCGCGCGCTCTACCGGCTAGGCGCCGCTTCGCGCCACCCGTTCGAGGGGTAGGGGACGGAGCGCGCGTCTACTGGCTAGGCGCCGCCCCGCGCCACCCGCTCGAGGGGTAGGGGCGGAGCGCGCGTGTCACTTCGGCTGGCGCCCGCCCGCCGCCACCCGCTCGGGGGTAGGGGACGGAGCGCGCGTCTACTTCACCTGGCGCCGCCGCCGCCACCCGCTCGAGGGGTAGGGACGGAGCGTGCGTGTCTTCGACCAGGCGCCGGCCGCGGCCACCCGCTCGACGGTAGGGGACGGAGCGCGCGCGTCTACTTCGACCAGGCGCCAGCTTCGCGCCACCCGCTCGAGGGGTGGGGACGGAGCGCGCGCGTCTACTTCGACGAGGCGCCAGCTTCGCGGCCACCCGTTCGAGGGGTAGGGGACGGAGCGCGCGCCTGCTGACGAGGCGCCGCCGCGCCTCCCGCTCGAGGGGTAGGGGACGGAGCGCAGCCGCGTCTACTCGACCAGCGCCAGCCGCCGCCACCCGCTCGAGGGGTAGGGGACGAGCGCGCGCTCTACCGACTAGGCGCCGCCGCGCCACCCGTTCGACGGGTAGGGGACGGAGCGCGCGCGTCTACTTCGACTAGGCGCCAGCTTCGCGGCCACCCGTTCGAGGGGTGGGGGACGGAGCGCGTGCGTCTACTTCGACTAGGCGCCAGCTGCGCGGCCACCCGTTCGAGGGGTAGGGGACGGAGCGCGCGCTGCCGACGAGGCGCCGGCCGCGCCTCCCGCTCGAGGGGTAGGGGACGGAGCGCGACGCTCATTTCGACCAGCGCCAGCCGCCGCCACCCGCTCGAGGGGTAGGGGACGGAGCGCGCGCGCTCTTTCGACCAGGCGCCGGCCGCGCCACCCGCTCGACGGGTAGGGGACGGAGCGCGCGCGCCACTTCGACCAGGCGCCACCGCGCCACCCGTTCGAGGGGTGGGGGACGGAGCGCGCGCGTCTACTTCGACCAGGCGCCAGCTGCGCGGCCACCCGTTCGAGGGGTGGGGGACGGAGCGCACGAGTCCACTTCGGCGGGGCGCAGCAAAGGCGGGGGTCTTGCCCTGCGAAATCTACCTCGTTTTCCTTAACAGGCCGCCTACAGTGCATCAACAGACAAGGTAATGCCGACGGGCTCCCTCAGGAACACCGACTGTAGGTAGGCCTATTAAGAAAAACAGGGTAGACCTTGCTTTGCCGCCACGGAGCGCAGCGAGATCGTGAAGCGCGGTGGCTGTCCATAACCGCGCGATCAAGCTCCCAGAAAAATAGACCTCCTTACGGCATCAACATTCCCCCGCCAGCGACACCCGGGAATGTTGATGCACCGAGGGGCCCATTTAGGGAACAGCTTCTATCACAATATACGCAGGAGCAACGCCTCACGGCGCCATATATATACCCTGGGCCAGGGGGAGCCAACCGCGAAGGCCAATCGGCGAAGTCCAACCGCCGGAAGTCCGCCGCCATATTAATGGTCACGACGCCAACGCCGCACCGCGCTAAGCACGCTGCACCACGTGGACGCCGGAAGTCCGAGCGCCACAAAGCAGCGCGCACGCTGCTTCGCCACAGCGCAGCTCCTAAGTTTGGAAAGTTCACAGCCGCGGGGACGGAGGGGCCAAAGGACTCGGCAACATGGCTTCGCCTTGTGAAGCCCTTTACCATGAGAGGCTCTCGTCGAGGGATGGCCCCACCTAAACCCAAAGAGCTGGTAGGAGATTATAAGGCCTGAATAGGCCATGTGTAATGACATAACTGCCCCTAAGGGATAACTGCATGTAAGGGTATAACAGTAAAAGCACTCCTCATGTGTATATATATATATATATATATATATATATATATATATATATATATATATATATATATATATATATATATATATATATATATATATATATATATATATATATATATATATATATATATATATATATATATATATATATATGAGAGTAAGCCATGGGGAGGGGCCATGACACTTATCTTCGTCACTCTCCACTACCATCTCTCTCTCTGTTTGGTCTGTAGCCACAACAACCTGTCATATTGTTTCATTTATAACTTTGTATCTGTGATGAATTTGAAGGTTGGACAAGATCCATTGTGTAGCCCTTGAAATTATCTTTCCAACGAGTACAAGAACACCTGAATCGGACTCCATTTGTGAAAGTTATGGCCTTTTTAGTAACTGCCTGTCAGGCTGTCCCGAACCGAATCCGAATTGAATTCTGAGTTGAATCCGAGTTTGTATTGGGTTGAGCACGTGGAAAGTCCGAATTTAGCTTGAAAATCTTATCCAAAACTTGTAGTTTAAGTCATTGGGCTCCTCCTTTTTGCTCTCCCACTGCATAGGCTTCTTTCCTCCTTGATCAGCTGCATGGGCTTCTCCATTGCTTTGGCCCCGGAATCATCACAATATTCAAGTCTAATAATAAACAAGAATTTGGCATAAGGTAGTATATCGTTCCCACGAATAGAAGGAAATTCATTAAGAAACAAATTCACCTGACAATATTTAATGCGGCTCAATACTTCTTTCCAGTGAAATAATGTATTTGACTTAAAAGTGCTAAGTATGTGCGTATCCGCATCATCCTCCCCTTCTTCAAGAAAAGTCGTCCTCGGCTTTTGATAGCCTGAAATTGTACTAAACAAAGAATACAATATGTATGTATGGTATATGTATTGGTCAGTTACACCCCTTCCGTCTTTCACATTATTATTATCTAGAGGCGTAGTAACAAAAAGAACAACACATATGCATGGTATATATATGAATCAATTACTGTGTCATTCTCATTCTCACTGTTTGCACAAACCAATTGATACTACAACAGCTATCAAATGCATACATTGTAATGTTTTCATTCACACCATTCTCCCTCCCATAAGAAAAAGTCGTCCTCGACTTTGTGAAGTACGTGGACAAGTCATTAATGGGCAAAACCAGATCAAACGGTTCAAATATGGAAAGGAAAATTTTAAGGGCCTTCCTTGCTTCAACTGCGCTACTCTGATTATTTGTATATGATTGTTCTACGAAAGAGGAACAAGTAGGCGCAAGAAATCTTTGTAAACAGCAAGCACTATTGTTAAACCTCATCTCATTTTGATCATCACGTGGTATAAAAGATTGTTTGTCTAAAATATGCAATTTCAACTCAACAAGCTTATCACATGTAATACATATTCGATAAACATAAAAGTTGTCATCTACACCATAATCTCCGATCAAATTGAACTTATATGTGCAGGCGTAGGAACTAACTAGTGATTTTAAACATGAAATTTCAGCAACATCCTCAGTGACACTAGATAGCTGTTTAGGATCATCAAACATGATATAATATAAAGAATCATCAGGAGATATTCTAGCAAGAACTTCCTTATGAGTAATTAATTCCACATTATGTAAATTGACCAAAGAAATTCCAGAACATGGAATTTTCGATTGAACACATGAGTTCTCACAATTACTTACCTTTTCACAAATAAATTCAGCACCAATATGGTTACCTTTATCATTCTCTTCATCATGATGTAACAACAGAGCAGCAAGTACTTCATCTTCGACTGTGGTTATCTTCTCATCTTTGACTTCCAATGGTACCGGTTGTGCAACATTCGACTCCTCATCTTTAATGTCAACCTGCATAATATGAGAAGCAACACTAGAAGTGGAGAGTAAGTCGTTAGTATAAAAAGTAATCTCATTTTTTCTATCATCTCTTTCTCTCTTTTCTTTTTGTGTATTTCTCTCACTCTCAATTTGGATACTCTCAACCTCACGTTTGGTGGAATCACACAACTCACTGTTTTTATCACTCTCACTCAATTTGGCTATGTGGCACTCATCCTTACATGGGTTTTGATACATCTCAAGTGGTGTTTGTAGCAATGGGGCAACACTACATGTCTTCTTGACCGAAGGGAAAGTTCCATGCTTGGTCATCTTCCCATGTATCACACTTGTTGAGGCATAAGAATTGAAGTATGGACTTGGATGAAACTGTGGTGTACGCATATCCATAAGTCTCTTTTACTCTACAAAATGTGCTCCCTGCTTCATATTTTGCAATTTATCAAATAGATCACGGTTGTAATGACGAGGAACAAAATGGGCTCTCATTTCTCGCTTCATCTCTTGCCATGATGCAATAGGGTCTTCTCCATTCTCAGCTCTTCGAGTAATGACTTGTTCCCACCAATCCAAAGCATAACCTTCAAACTCATGTGATGCCAACTGTATCTTTCTCTCATCCGTATAGTGATGCATACGGAATATTTTATCAACCTTCAATTCCCAAGTGAGATACTCCTCGGGATCAGTTCCACCTACAAACTTGGGCATGGAAAACTTGAGCTTGCCCAATCCATCATCTTCATTGCGTGGACGACGATAATGGTAATTGTAATGCAAAGCAAAATCACCATCCCATTCCATCGCATGTGCAGCACCACCACGGCCACCACGACCTCCACCTAGGCCTTGGCCACGCCCTCCATGACCTCCTCCTCGTCCTCCGAGCTGTGGTGGACGAACCACGTTGGCCGCCGCTCGGTGTTGTGGTGCAGGAGGTACATGTGCAGCAGCTTCTCCTCCTTGAACACTTGCATCATCGCCACCATTGCGAGCTTGAAGAGCCTAGTGAGGGCTCCAATGTCCTCCCGCAATTGGCGCACATTTTCATCAGCTTGTATCTCCATATTTTGCATCTTCCTTGCAATTTGATCAGCAAAAGCATCGTGCTTCTCATGGAATTGATCGAGAGCCCTTGGCGTAGCTCACGTTGAAAGTGTTCACGGAGTGCCCCAAATTGATATTGCTTGATGAATGCTTGATTTTCATTTGTCTCACCACTCTCATCATGGTGTTCTCCTCCACCTGACATGGTTAGCTATGCAAGAAACAAATAGCTATGTAGAATAATGCTTTATGGAAATCACTCAATCTCATTATTTTCTCTCCCAAGTAAAGTTCTTACCCTTCCGAAGTGAATTAAGGCCAATAAAAACTTACACCTGGTAGAAGTGACAACAACACAATGATGATCAAGCGAATTTAAGAGTGTTCACTACTTGCACAACAACGGTTATATGGTGGAGCTTGGTATGAAAGTGTATATCCTAGCAATCTGAAATTCTTGATGTTGTAAAGTTAAGTAATAATCCAAGCTAGAATACTTTGCCTAAGTGCTGATCCAAAAGATTTAAGTGAAGTATATGAACGCACACGCAAAGATCAACGTGACTCGATGCAAACAAAGGAATGAGCTAACTAGAGGCAATGTGAAATTAAAGATTAGATAGCTCGTTTTGCACCAAGTACTAGGAGAGACGCTAGCCAATTGCAATAATATGAATGTACGGGCACAAGATTGCTCAAAGATATTAAATACACAAGCTGAAATTATATAGTAGAATTAGATAACCCCAATTTGGCCAACAATCACTTTTTTTGTTGAGGCTCTTCTTCTTCTTTCTTTTTTTTTGTACTTGTGGTTGGCACTAATGTTTATCGTTTCTTTGCACAATCTCAGCACATATAGATTAATACCAAGAGCAGCCCTTAATGCAATTATCAAAGACTAGCCTCCAAGATGAACGGAAGTTTTTGGCACTGTAGCAGTACTGTTCACAGTACAGTAGCAGTACTGTTCACGCACTGTAGCAATCGGATTTTTTTTGGTTTAGGCGAAACAAAGGAAATAACACAATGATCAAGCGACGCAAAGGAACACGATGATCAGCACCTAAACAAAATTCTAATGGATGAGAACTTAACAAAACTCACGAAATAACAGATTAATTTAAAGGTTTGGATTTTTTTGTGGCAATTTTCGGTTTCAATGGACTATCGGAACATAAGTAAATCAATCTAAAAGTATGGGTAAATAATCCTACCGAGTAAACCGCGCTCTGATACCAAGATGATACGGGGTCGCCCGATCTTCTCGACGTCGGATCAAGATACTCACGTGGATTTGATGAATCGTAGTGATCTCCCGTTGCCAATGCAAGAGTTAGCACACTTTAATTCGCCCATCCACATGTGCTGAACTTCACGACCACCGATGAAGTTCCATCGTGCTCCCAATTCCCAACGGAAAGGTTGAATGATCTTGATTTCAGCAAACTCCCAATTCCCTCAAGTTGGGCCGGCCATCAAAAAGAACAAGAGTATTTTATTATCAAACGTGGTCTGTCCCTAAAGGCTGCCAATACAAGGCTTATATAGCCCCTTGGGACGTCCATATGGTCCCCAAACCAAGTACAACTCAACCCTATTTGGTTTTATATACGAACTCTCACAAAAAAGAAACTATATTTTCCCCTATTATATTGTTTCGGTCATAATTTTTTATCTGTGATGAATTTGAAGATGGGACTAGATCCATTGCATAGCCCTTGAAATTATCTTTCCAACGAGTACAAGAACACCTGAATCGGACTCCGTTTGTGAAAGTTATGGCCTTTTTAGTAACTGTCTGTCAGACTGTCCCGAACCGAATCCGAATTGAATTCTGAGTTGAATCCGAGTTTGAATTGGGTTGAGCACGTGGGAAGTCCGAATTTGGCTTGAAAATCTTATCCAAAACTTGTAGTTTAAGTCCATGGGCTCCTCCTTTTTGCTCTCCCACTGCATGGGCTTCTTTCCTCCTTGATCAGCTGCGTGGGCTTCTCCATTGCTTTGGCCCCGGAATCATCAAATATTCAAACCTAATAATAAACAAGAATTTGGCATAAGGTAGTAATGCCAAATTCATTAAGAAACAAATTCACCTGACAATATTTAATGCGGCTCAATACTTCTTTCCAGTGAAATAATGTATTTGACTTAAAAGTGCTAAGCATGTGCGTATCCGCATCATCCTCCCCTTCTTCAAGAAAAGCCGTCCTCGGCTTTTGATAGCCTGAAATTGTACTAAACAAAGAATACAATGTGTATGCATGGTGTATGTATTGGTCAGTTACACCCCTTCCGTCTTTCACATTATTATTACCTGGAGGTGTAGTAAGAAAAAGAACAACACATATGCGTGGTATATGTATGAATAAATTACTGTGTTATTCTCATTCTCACTGTTTGCACAAACCAATTGATACTACAACAGCTATCAAATGCATACATTGTAATGTTTTCATTCACACCAAAGAAAAAGTCATCCTCGACTTTGTGAAGTACGTGGACAAGTCATTAATGGGCAAAACGAGATCAAACGGTTCAAATATGGAAGAGAAAATTTTAAGGGCCTTCCTTGCTTCAACTGCGCTACTCTGATTATTTGTATATGATTGTTCATCGAAAGAGGAACAAGTAGGCGCAAGAAATCTTTGTAAACAACAAGCACTATTGTTAAATCTCATCTTATTGTGATCATCACGTGGTATACAAGATTGTTTGTCCAAAATATGCAATTTCAACTCAGCAAGCTTATCACATGTAATGCATATTCGATAAACATAAAAGTTGTCATCTACACCATAATCTCCGATCAAATTGAACTTATATGTGTAGGCATAGGAACTAACTAGTGATTTTATACATGAAATTTCAGCAACATCCTCAGTGACACTAGATAGCTGTTTAGGATCATCGAACATGATATAATATAAAGAATCATCAGGAGATATTCTAGCAAGAACTTCCTTATGAGTAATTAATTCCACATTATGTAAATTGACCAAAGAAATGTGATAAATCAGCGACATTGAACGTAGAGCTCACGCCATAGTCATCGCCGGAAAGCTCTATCTTGTGGGCATTATCGTTGATCTTCGCAAGCACCTTGAAAGGCCCATCACCGCGCAGTAGTAACTTAGACTTGCGACGTTCTGGAAAACGATCCTTGTGGTAGTGTACCCAAACGAAATCACCTGGTTGAAAAACCATCTTGTTCCTTTTCTTGTTCGCCTTCTTAGCATAGTACTTGACCTTGCGCTCTATCGCTTCTTTTGTCTTGAGATGCAATTTCTTCACATATGCAGCTCGCTTGGATGCCTCCATATGAGTATGGTGTTGACTAGGAAGCGGCAACAAATCAAGCGGCGTAAAGGGCTTGAAACCATAAACTACATCAAATGGACACATCTGCGTAGTGGAATGCACGGCCCGATTATAAGCGAATGATTAAACAAAAGGCATGATTCATTGGGAACAGGTAAAGAGATATACAAACCGTGTACTAATATGATTCATTAAGCGCATGAATGTACTAGGTGCATTAGTTAAACCAAAAGGCATGACTAACCACTTGTACAACCCAAATTTCGTTTTAAAGGCTGTTTTCCACTCATCCCCTTCTTGCATTCTAATTTGATGGTAACCACTGCGCAAATCTATCTTAGA
Source organism: Dendrocalamus sinicus (assembly GCA_036346575.1). Lineage (NCBI taxonomy): Eukaryota > Viridiplantae > Streptophyta > Magnoliopsida > Poales > Poaceae > Dendrocalamus > Dendrocalamus sinicus. Next base: position 23,602,554 of record CM070647.1, read on the forward strand.
GAAAATAACAACACCCCTCAATTCGTCTAGCATATCATCTAAGCGAGGTATAGGATGACGATATCGAATTATGATATTATTAATCACTCGACAATCTACGCACATACGCCATGAACCATCTTTCTTAGGAACTAAAATAACAGGAACAGCACAAGGGCTTAAGCTTTCATGGACATACCCTTTGGAGAGAAGCTCTTGTACTTGTTTCTGAATTTCCTTTGTCTCCTTGGGATTGGTGCGGTACGGTGGTCGGTTTGGCAGCGATGCTCCTGGAATCAAGTCGATCTTATGTTCTTACCCGCGTATTGCTGGTAGCCCCGCTGGTACCTCCTCTAGAAAGACGTCGCTGAAATCCTGCAAAACAGAAACAACACCACTAGGAAGAGAAGTTATGTCGTTAGTCGAAAGCAATGCGTCTTTGTATAGCAGCACGACGTGCACCAAATTAGGATCCTCGCTGAATTCTCTCATCTCTGATCCTCGCTGAATTCTCTCATCTCCCTCACGTTTCTTGTTACTACTCTGATGGTTCTCTCGCTCTTGTGCACTCTCAACGTGCATATCAATTTTCTGCATGGAGGAATTGACAATGTGTTGCAGTGTAAGCGGCTTCAAGATGACATCCATATTGTTCCATCGAAATGTGTAACGATTTGTATGCCCATCGTGAACAGTGGAACGGTCATATTGCCATGGCCGTCCCAAGAGCAAGTGAACACCGTCATAGGTACAACATCACGGTCCACGGTATCGGTGTACTTCCCAATAGAAAACGTCACACACATCATATAGTTCACCTTCACTTAATCTTTGTTGCTCAACCATTGCACATGATAAGGATGCGGATGTGGCAAATACGTCAAACCCAACTTATGACACATATCCTTGCTAGCCAGATTGTGACAACTCCCGCCATCAATGATCACCTTGCACACCTTACCCTTATCAAGCTTTGCCCATGTCTGAAACAAATTGCACCGTTGTTCGAGTGATGGTGATGGCATCACACTAAGCATCTTGGGCGTGCAAACAATGGAATACTGCTCAGTGTTAGGAAACTCAGGATTGCACTCACATTGTTCTATGTCATTAGTGTGCAAGACTGCCTGTGCATTAGGCGACTCATCATCACTAGCTGAAACATAACCACCATCCTCTGTGATAAGCATAGTTCTAACATTTGGGCAGTCCCTCTAAAAATGGCCAACGCCCTTGCACTTGTGGCAAATAATGTCACGTGAACGGCCTGTTGACCCCATAGACGAGGTGCATGATGCACACCTCCTCCGTGGGCACCCTATGGTGCACCTCCACCCTAGCCACCGTTGCCTCGGCCAGGCCCATGTGCCTGAGGGTGTGTCGCGGCTGCCATCCCGACGTTTGGCGGCACGGCCATGCGATGCGCCTGTCACTGACGTCGCTCCTCATCCAGACGAATAGCACGCTCCTCCTCGGTTTCATTGTGCAGAACGACCGGAGGGCCATGCACACTTGTATCATCAGCTGGTGCACCCCCACATAGATTGTGGTGTGCGAACATGGTACACAGCTCCAGAAAGTTTTTGTTGATGGTCGTACACAATTGTGTGACCTCCTCCCCGAGGGTGTTCAGTCCAGTCTGAACTTCCACGAGCTCATCGCGCACGCCATTGTCACCATCATGAAGTTGTTTTTATAGCATCTCGCGCAACCTAGTGTACTCGGTCCACGTAACCGGCGCCTCCGGATTAGGTGGATCCTCCTCGTGACCTGACATGGGAACAACTCATAAACAAGAAACGAGGTTATATCCGGGTTAGTAAAACAAAAGCTTTCTCTGTGCTAGCAACTCACTGTCCTGAAAACAAGACAAGCTTACCGTTCCAAAGTGAATCAAGGATGGCAAATCGACAATTGTGACAGTGAACGACCTCAACCCGGTAGTGTATGAGCGTAACCAAGAGCAATGGAGTACACCAACAGGTGTAGGTGGAGCTTGGACAGTTATGTGGATATCCTATGCAATCTGATATTCAAGGTATTGTAAAGCTATGTAATGATCCAAACTAGAGTATTTTGCCTATGTGCTGATCAATTGGTTTAAGCGAAGTGTATGAACGCACATGCAATGATAAATAGGACTTAATGCAAACAAATGAATGAGCTAGGGAGAATCAATCGGAAACAGAGATGAAACTAGCTCGTTTTGCACCAAGTACTAAGAGAGACGCTAGCCAATTGCAACTGAATATACGAGGGCACAAAATTGCTCTAAAAAAAGGAGTTTGGAACGGATCAAGAAACGCCTAATCGGAGGTCGTATGCAAAACTTACGTGTTTCTCTCTCTCTTTTTTTGTGCCGCGGCTCTTCCTAACTGCGGCTGCAAGCCTCACAAATCAGTAAGGTGTAATGTCAACAGCTAGTCTCAAGATAAAAGGATATAAGTGAAGACAAAGACACCAAATGTGGTTCGGCCTGCTATGATGTAGTGACCGAAACAGAAATTGGAACAATTGGACTCGGATTGTGTTTGAGCTAGAGGTCGATTCGGACTCTAGTCCCACCAAGGAGTTCGGATAAAGAAACACAAACCGACTCGGATTGTGCTTTCAAGATGGCGCACGGTAAAAGATGGAAGCTTTTTTTTTGTTTGCTAATTGAGGGAATCAACCAGCAATTTGTAGGGTTTATGTGAACACAACGATTAAGCAACACAAAAGGAAACACACGGATCAGCACTAAAACAAAACTCTAATGGACGAAGACTTAACAAAACGCACAAGAAATAAACAGATTAAACTACAGTTTTGGTATTGCAATTTTCGGTTTGATGAACGAAAGGACAGAAAAAGAATCTAACTACGGGTAAAAAAGTTCTCACCTAGTAAACCTAGAATCTGATACCACATGATACGGGGATGGGGTCCCGATCTTCTCAGTGAGGAACCGAGGATAGTTGATGCGAAGTAGACGATGTCGCTAGTTGAACACTCGCGCCAATGCACGAACCCTAATTCCCAATGGAACGACGGCTTAACCTTGAATTGCAGAACGAACAATGGATCGCCTAGTTCTCTCTCAAAGTTCTCACATGAACTTTGGTGTTGAAAGAAAAAGTAATAGCTATGTTTCAATCTTATGCATAAAATTGGTCTCCCCTAAAAGCTGGCAATACAAGGATTATATAGCCCCTTGGGACGTCCATATGGTCCCCAAACCAAGTACAACTCAACCCTATATGGTTTTAGATACGAACTCTCATAAAAAAGAAACTATATTTTCACCTATCATATTGTTTCGGTCATAACTTTTTATCCGTGATGAATTTGAAGGTTGCACCAGATCCATTGTGTAGCCCTTGAAATTATCTTTCCAACAAGTACAAGAACACCTGAATCGGACTCCGTTTGTGAAAGTTATGGCCTTTTTAGTAACTGCCTGTCAGGCTGTCCCGAACCGAATCCGAATTGAATCCTGAGTTGAATCCGAGTTTGAATTGAGTTGAGCACGTGGGAAGTCCGAATTTGGCTTGAAAATCTTATCCAAAACTTGTAGTTTAAGTTCTTAGGCTCCTCCCTTTTGCTCTCCCAAGTCTTCACATGAGTCATACCTGTTTGTTTAATCGCTTGGCTCTTGCCCTCGTCATTGGGCCCTCTAGTTCTTGGATATTCTCATTCATGCTTGGAGTGGAAGATGTATATGTAATGGGGATGTCCTCATCAGCAATTGTATTACTTGCAGCTTCACTTATGGCGTCCATCTCAGTATGTGCATGACCACCAATAGGAGAAGATGTATAAGTGTTAGGGATGCCCTCATGAGATCCCCATCTAGTCAAAGGCCGCTGAGAACAAAACGTTCGCGGAGCTTCCGCCATCGACTAGGACGCGCTTAATGTCGCATCCTGCGATGATGACCTGGATGACTAGGGGATCTTGGTGGGGGAACTCACGCCCTCGGCGTCAGCAGGCGTGAAGGTAATCTCATGCTGCGCCCAATCCGGTGGTGCCTGCGCCGGGTATACCGCCACGTGGTGTAGCCTTCGCGCGTAAGCCTTCTGCTGCCGCGCCGAGGTTGCCTCGACCATGTATCTCGCACCACTGGCCGTGGTGCTAGTCGTCATATTCCGCGTGGGTCCTATCATCGCGACCACGGCCACGGCCCCACCCCCGGCCCCGACGAGCTCTGCCGCCGTGGACGGCGGGGGCTGGTGGGGGCGTTATCTTCGGAGCCGCCCTTAATGTCAAAGACATAGCGGGCTCTCTGAGACTTCTGCTGGCCGCGCTTGGGCTTGTCGCCCGACGAGTCCTTGTGCTGGGCGTCCTTGCGCTTGGAGGCGTCCTTCGATGGCTCTTGTTTGCGCTTGCTCTTCGAGGAGCCTTCCTTCGGCGAGTCTCCGTTCTTCGTTGTGCCCTCCGCTTGATTGGTGTCGGAGTCTTCACCTTGGCACCGCCGCGCACCTTCTTTCGCTCTAGCGTACTCTTTCATCTTGTCAATGAGTTTCGCCACCGTCTTGATTGGCTTTCGCGCGTTGTATTCGGCTAGTAGCCCCGGGCGGACGCCATGTACTGCTTTGTTGATGATGGTTGTCACGTTGACATCCTTGAGCTAGCAGCGGACCTTCGCGAAGTGCTTGAAGTATTCCCGGAGCTTTTCCGAGGGTTTTTGCTTGACAGTGAAGAGTTGATCCGCGTTGATACGTTCAACGTAGTTCCCTTGGAAGTTGTTGTAGAGGCGGTCGCGTATTTGCTCCCATGCGTAGATGGAGTTTGGCTCTATGGTAAAAAACTAAAAGAGCACCACTCCCTGCAACGCAAGGGGGAGTCCCTTCGCTTTCGTGGTGTCGTCCCCGCTTGCGGTTTCAATGACGGTTTCGTACACGCACACAAACTCCCGTGGGTCCGTGTCGCCTTTGTACGGCTTTATGGCGCTAGGGAACTTGAAGTCCTCCGGCCATGCCGACTGCTGCAAGCCCGCAGAGAGTGGGGACTCTGGGTCCATGCGCCTCAGCAGGACACAGCTGGACGTGGGGGCATCGCGGCTATCCGCCCGTTTTGGCGTGGGCCCCGGCGCGACCACTGGCGAGGTCTGCTGACTCCGAGCCTCTTGCATATCCCGCACGGCTCCTCGGAGATCCGCCAACTTCCGCTGGAGCGTGCCGATGGTCGTCAGCAGGGTGCTTTCCACAGTTGGCGTAGCCGGGGCAATCGGCGCACCTGGTCGCACTGCTGGGATAGCGGCGACCACGGCCTGCACTCCCGGGTTGCCCGATGTGCCGGTGCGGTAGACTCCAGTGTCGGTGACGAGGCCAGTGTTGCCGCCGGAACAACCTGCCTCTCCCGCATCGGGTATAGGGACGGCGGCCCTGCCAACATGGGCGCCGGCGCTACCGCCCTCGACTACCCGGTCGGTGCTGCAGGTGTCGACCGTCGCGCCAGTGGCGGGGTCGTTTGTCGCACGTGTGGGGTCTCTTGTCATGCCAGCGATGGCGGGGTCGATCGTCATGCCATGAGCGTCGATGTTCATGGCTGCCGCACCCGCGTTGCCGTCCACGCCCGCGACTGCCGACGCCGAAGCCCTGGTGTTGACGCGGGCTCCGTTACACCCCCCTTCGGTGCCATCCTTTAGATCTTGATGCTTGCTCTTGTCATCCCACAGATGGCGCCACCTGTCGTGGTTACAGACCAAACGGGGAGAGAGGTATGGTAGTGGAGAGTTAGGTGAGCAATGCTTAGGGTTTCCCCCATGGCCTAGATGGTATATATATAGCTACATGGGGAGTGCTATACAATTATGCCCTTATGCTCTAGTATCCCTCGCAGGGGCATTTATGTCATCATACATATCCCATTTTGGGCTTTACATCCTTTTAACAGGCCTGTTGGGCTTAGGTGGGGGCCACCCCTACAACAGGGTCCGTTTGGTTCCAGCCAACTGACTCGCCTGCACGCCTTCTTGGAACACATGATGGAGCCGTTGTTCCCTGTGGCCGAGACGGCCACATGATGTCGAGTCCTTGTATGTGAAGAAGCAAGATGACGTCCAATGCTGTGACGCAAGGAGAGCAGCAATTGCTCTCTGTTGACTTCCCACGGCGCACTGTAGCACAAACACATACGGCAATAGTGTCCAATATCAAGATTGAATTAAAGGTGAATTCGTTTCTTCAGACTCAACATATTTTAAATGAGAATATGATGCTACCTAATGATGAAAATATATATTTTTACAGCACCACGTCACTTTTACACCAATTCAAGCAAGAGTTCAAGATGGACATGTTTTGGAATCCAATTCGGCCTCCAGATCAATTCGGATTCAGCCTGACAGGCCCAAATTCAACTGTGCATAACTTTCACATATGAAGTCCGTTTAAGGTCCACGAGTACTTGTTGGAAAGTGTTTCTCATCCTCTTTCCAATGGATCTAGTATCACCTCTAAATTCCATCTGTACGCATCGCAATCATCAAAAGAGTCTGTGTTGGGCACGTACTGGAATCGGATTTGGACTGCTGCAATGGTGCAAGTTTAAATGGACGTAACTTTCTCATACGGACTTCATTTGCGACGTTCTTGGACTTGATGAAAAGATTATCAAGTCTAATTTCTAAGGATTCAACCCCATCTTCAAATTCTATCCGAGCCGGCCGCAATCGTCAAAATAGTCTGTGTTGGACACGTACTGGAATCGGATTCGGACTGCTGCAATGGTGCAAGTTTAAACGGACATAACTTCCTCATACGGACTCCGTTTGGGACGTTCTTGTACTTCATGGAAAGCTTATGAAGTCTACTTTCCAATGGATCTAACCGTATCTTGAAATTCCATTTGAGCCGGCCGCAATCATCAAAAGAGTCCATGTTAGTTTCTGAATCCGAGTCAAAAAAGGTGCTGCGCCACCACCACTTGGGCCCATGTGCCTTGTAATCCTAGGGGGTCGTTCTCTCTATATAAGAGCCACCGTCTCCTCAGCTAGGACTTGGATTTCATTGAGTTAAGGTTTAGCCATTGTGCAAACTTTTGTTCTTCAGTTGTGTCGGACGACCACCTGTCAAGACATCTTCGGAATCCCATCTTTTGATCTTAATATCAATATTTGCAATTTCAGATTGCTTGTTATCTTGTTCTTGCGTGTTCTTCGGTTGCATGCAGGAATATACCTTCGTGGTATGGTCAACCGCGTTCTTGGCACGGTTGATAACACTTGGGGTTGGTTCAGCGATTGCTTAGGCGCAAGCGACGTCGTTCGGTTGTAGTCGGATCGCAAGGGTCATCTCCCCCAAATCGATAGTTATCATCCTATCGGAAGATCGGGACACCATGGCCTCATCACAAGGAGAGCAACAATTGCTCTCTGTTGACTTCCCACGGCGCACTGTAGGGAGTAGTGGGTTCCATGACCCAAAAGAATGGCGCATTCCCTGGACCGTGCGGTGACAGGGATGCTTGGTTGTGCCAGGTCTACATGCATGCGAGTCAATCCCCAAAGCATGTGACGTGGCCATGTCTCTTGTTTGGCTTTGGATAGAAATTCTAATCATTTTTGTTGAGAGTCCGATCCAAGTAGTAGCCAAAAGATAGAATAGAAAGTTTGTTTCGACCCTTAGGGCCGAACCAACGTGGATATGGCCTTGGGCCCATGATGAGTGCATGGAGAAGGTTATGAGCATCTTAAATACCGTGACCTCTCCCCCATGAAAAGATAGACCAGATATTTTTGATAATAGATTAAAACAACAGACACTTTGTTCTTCTATGATGGTTGAACCATCTTGGGGGAAATTGGGAGTATGTCGATAATCAAGATCGTTCAACCTTTCCGCTGGGAATTGGAAGCACGATAGGGCTTCACTTGGTGGTCCTGAAGTCTGGCGTGTGTGTTTTTGCGAATTAAAGAGTGTTCGTTCTTGTATTGGCAACGAAGGATTACTATGATTCAAGAGGCTACATGTGAGTATCTTGATCATATGTTAAGAAGATCAGACAACCCCGTATCATCTTGGTATCAGAGCACGGTTTCCTTGATAGGATTATTTATCCTAGTTTTTATATCAATTTTATTGTTGTTCTTTATACCTAGAGTCCATTAAACCAAAACTTTGTAACACAAAATTTTCAAATTCTAGTTTTTGCATCTGTTATTTTTGTGAGTTTTATTAAGTTTTGATCCGTTAGGATTTTTGTTTGGTGCTAATCGTCATGTTCCTTTGTATCACTTAATCGTTATGTGGTTCCTTTGTCTCATCTGGATTGTATTTATCTCAAAAAAATGTTGCTCAGCCAAAAGCTCACCGCGTGATCTGTACTGGTTGCCTTGCTAGTTGCATATGACTTCCATGTGCATGAGTTGAGTCCACGTTAATGATGGAGACGAGGTGCTCGATCTTTCAATGAGATTGATAACTATCGATTTTGGTAGAGGTGACTCTCACGATCCGACTACAACCGTACGACGATGCTTGCGCCTTGCAATCGTTGAACCAACTCCGAGATGTTATTGACCCCGCTGGAAGCGCGATCAACCTGAAAACGAAGTTCAATCCCTGCGAGAAATCGCAAAACTAGCAAGAATAAGATGTACCCAATCTGATATTGCAAATAAGATTGAAGTGTAGAAGGCATGCAAAACAAAGTTGGGATTCCGAAGCTGTCTTGATAGGTGGTCATTTGACACAACTGAAGAAGAGAAGTTGCACAATGGCTAAAACTAAACTCAACGAAACCCAAGTCCTAGCAAAGGGAGGCGGCGGCTCCTATATAGGGAGAACGACCAGGGGTGGTGCCCAAGTAGCACGCCCCTTGATGTGACCATGCCACAAACGCACATGACCATAGCACCCAATATCAAGATTGAATAAAAGGTGAATTCATTTCTATCTATTACTACCCATGTTATTTATGAGAATAGAATACTACCTCATGTCACTACTTTGTTCATTCTCAGTTTTGACAAATGGAATACTTTTGAACCGAGGTGGTGAACCGCACATTTTCAACACTACTACGTACCATGATAAAAAAGAACTTGAAAGAGTGGAAAGATTGTCTACCACATGTGGAGTTTGCATATAACAGGGCGGTACATTCTACAACTCAATTGTGTCCATTCGAGGTGGTGTATGGTTTCAAACCAATCACGCCACTTGATTTACTTCCACTCCCACTACAAGAACGCGCTAATATGGAGGCTTCTAAACGTGTTGATTTTGTGAAAAAGCTCCATGACACAACCAAAGTTGTAATTGAAAAGAAGGTACGTGCTTATGCTTCCAAAGCTAACAAGTCTAGAAAGAAAAAGCTTTTTGAACCAGGTGATTTAGTGTGGGTACACCTTCGTAAAGATCGCTTTATGGAGAAGCGTAGATCTAAGTTGATGCCCCGTGGTGATGGACCTTTTAAAGTTCTTGCCAAGATCAATGACAATGCATATAAGATTGAGCTTCCAGGAGATGACTATGGGGTAAGTTCTACATTTAATGTTGCTGATTTAGTGCTTCTTTGGACAAGATTGTACAGAGTCGAGGTCGACTCCTTTTCAAGAAGGGGAGGATGATGAGGACATCTCTACTACGCATTCACTTGCCACTCCAAGGGTGTATGATAAAGCTAGTGATGAGGTTCCAACAGGCCCTATGACTAGAGCAAGAGCTAAGCTACTACAACAACATGTGCTTTTATTTCTTAAAGAATTTCCTATTGCTTAAGATGAGAATGGTATACTACCTAATGCAAATACACTGTGCATTCTCAGATTTGAAGCAATGGAAGAACAAGAATGGAAGAACCAATGGACCAGCCCCATGGAGAAACGGAGCCATGCGACAACAAGGGAGGAGGCCCATGCGGTCACATGTCAAAAGGAGGGAAGCACCATGCAGCCAAGACTTGAGGAAGAGGCCCATGCACCAATTGAGGAGTTTGTGGGCCTGCGTGCCAATAGTGGGCTGAGATTGCATAATTTAACCATGTATTAGTTAGTGTTTAATTCTGAATTATTTTAGGATTCGTAAACCAGATTGAACTCGGCCTTAGGCCAAGTGCGTGCGTAGGTTAGGGTTGGCTTTAAATAGCAGCTGCCCCCTATTGTTCTTGAGACCATGTTTGAGAAAAATCAATCTACTAAACTTTTCGAGTTAGAATTGCTGCCGAAATTCCTTAGGGAATTAGGAGTGTCTTCTTCAATCAAGATCGTTCAACCTTTCCGCTGGGAATTGGGAGCACAATGGAACTTCATCGGTGGTCGTGAAGTTCAACACGTGAGATTGGGCGAATTATAGAGTACTAACTCTTGCATTGGCAACGGGAGATCACTACGGTTCGTCGAATCTTGTGAGCATCCGGATCCTACGTCGAGAAGATCGGGCGACCCCGTATCACATCACCCCTAGGGTTACAAGGCTCATGGGTCCAACTGAAGATGACAAATACAACACTTGAGATGTATCAAAATCTATGTGAGGATAAGAGCCACATAGCAAAATAGAGTGAGGGTGTTAAAAGAAGTGAGCTGTGTGATTCTACCATATGTGAGGTTGAGAGCATCCAGATTGAGTGTGAGAGATACACCAAAAGAAAAGAGCGAGGTTAATATTAAATAAGAGGAGTTGAACATTCAACAATCGGCACCATTAGAAACAAAAGATGAGAAGATAACCATGGGTGAAGATGAAGTATTTGCTGTCCCATTGTTTCAACATGAAGATATACTACCTATAGCACCTACATCAATTGAAGAGGATGATAAAATACAATTTCAAGCTATCAAAAGCCAAGGATGGCTTTTCTTGACGAAGGGTAGTGATGCGGGCAGATGGGTTGGCCCGATCTGATAAGGACATCCCCTCCATGGATACAACTCATCCACAACAAGTTTTGCAAGGACCACTTACTTGAGCACGTTCTCGTCAACTTAATTACCAGGTGAATTCATTCCTAGGTTCATATATTACTGAGAATAGACCGCTACCTAATGCAAGTGATTTAATTGTGCTTAGGAACCTGGGAAAGGACGAAGGAAACGGACATGGAGTCATGGACATGCATGGAAGGAATAATGGAGGTCACCACGTCACTTTGGGACCAAGTCAAGCACGAATTCGAGTTGGACTCGTTCTGGAATTAGATTCGGACTGCTGCGATGGAATTATATGCATTGATATTGCATTTGAGGGCTGCTCCTGACTACTTATAACTGAACATTGGGCTTGTGCATCAACCACCCCAGCCGGTCTAAAAAAAATTTCGAAAGTTTAGAGAGAGAGAGAGAGAGAGTTTGTGACCCACATACCTCAATAGACTCAGAACAGTGAGTTGAACATATTTGGGTCAGTGGCACGGTAGCCAAAAAAAAGAGTCGAGCAAAAAAAACCGAAAAATAAGTTGAGAGAAGGCTGATTTGGGTGAGTGGGTCTAGTTCGTAGTTTCAGTTTGAGTCACTAAAAATCTTGAGCAATCTTGTGCCCTCTTGATGGAGACGAGGTGCCCGATCTTTCGATGAGATTGATAACTATCGATTTTTGTGGATGTGACTCTCACGATCCGACTACAACCGTACGACGACCTTGCGCCTTATCAATCGCTGAACCAACTCCGAGGTGTTATTGACCTTGTTGGAAGCTCGAAAAAGGATGACGTTGCACATGGAGTTTAGGAGCTCGAAAAAGGATGCCGTCTGCACGGGGAACCTTAGAATCACTTGAAAAAGGTTCCTGTCAATTTTGAGCAAATTCTGAGAAACTTGAATTTTTCTCAGTTTGCGGGCCCGTTTTGAGGCCCTAAACGACGTTTTTTGGGGTTGAAGTTGCTACGTGTGTGCCTGGAGGCTTACGCGGATCTAAAATCTCTAGATTTCCTAGACTACTGATCAAGAAACACCTCAATCAAAGGTCGTATGCAAAAGTTAGACTTTTTTCTTTTTTTTCTTTTTCTATTTTTTTACACACACGACACGGTTGAATCTGAAATCGTGTCCTACTCCGAGACCAACTAGGGCAAAGCCTCCCTAGAAACCGAGTCGTCCTCCTTTTCTACCCTCGCCGTGGAAGTTCGGATCTAACTGCAACGGTGAGACTAAATCGTGAACAGAACTCGAAACTCTAGAGGAACTAGACAGTTTGACCAGCAAAGGACACGTCGATGCAACCGAAAGTTCAACAATGCAATGTATTGAAAAGAAAATTGCGAGCCAAAGACTGGTTTGGACAGGATGATCTACTGCTATTTTTTGTGGTTTTTTTTTGTACTCTAGGTAAAGAAAAACAATCTAATCTGTGGTAAACTGGAAGTTCTCACCGAGCAACCTTGGGCTCTGATACCACTTTGATGAGGCGATGGTGTTCCGATCTTCCGATAGGATGATAACTATCGATTTTGGTGGAGGTGACCCTTGCGATCCGACAACAACCGTACGACGTCGCTTGCGCCTTAGCAATCGCTGAACCAACCCCAAGATGTTATCAACCGTGCCAAGAACGCAGTTAACCTAACCACGAATGTCTATTCCTGCATGCAATCGAAGAACACGCAAGAACAAGATAACAAGCAATCTGAAATTGCAAATATATAAATTGAGATAAAAAAGGTGGGATTCCAAAGGTAGTCTTGACAGGTGGTCATCCGACACAACTGAAGAACAGAAGTTTGCATAATAGCTAAACCTAAACTCAACGAAATCCAAGTCCTAACTGAGGAGACGGTGGCTCTTTTATAGAGAGAACGACCAGGGGTGGCGGCCAAGGTGCACGCCCTAGGGTTACAAGGCCCATGGGCCCAAGTGGTGGTGGCGCATCACCCTTTTGACTCAAACTCAGAAACCAATGTGGACTCTTTTGATGATTGCAGACGACTCAAATGGAATTTGAAGATTAGACTAGATCCATTGGAAATTAGACTTGATAAGCTTTCCATGAAGTACAAGAACGTCCCAAACAGAGTCCGTATGAGGAAGTTATGTCCGTTTAAACTTGCACCATTGCAGCAGTTCGAATCCGATTCCAGTATGTGCCCAACACGGACTCCTTTGCAAATTGCGGCTGGCTCGGATAGAATTTGAAGATGGGGTTGAATCCTTTAGAAAGTATACTTGATAAGCTTTCCATCAAGTCCAAGAACGTCCCAAACGGAGTCCGTATGAGAAAGTTACATCCGTTTAAACTTGCACCATTGCAGCAGTCCGAATCCGATTCCAATACGTGTCCAATACGGACTCTTTTGATGATTACAGCGCGCACAGAAGGAATTTAGAGGTGATACCTAATCCATTGGAAAGAGGACAAGAAAAGCTTTCCAACAAGTACTCATGGATCTCAAACGGACTTTATATGTGAAAGTTATGCACATTTGAAGTTGGGCCTGTCAGGCTGAGTCCGAATTGATCTGGAGGCCGAATTGGATTCCAAAACGTGTCCATCTTGAACTCTTGCTTGAATTGGTGTAAAAGTGACGTGATGCTGTAAAAATATGTATTTTCATCATTAGGTAGCATTATATTCTCATTTAAAATATGTTGAGGCTGAAGAAACGAATTCACCTTTAGTTCAATCTTAATATTGGGCACTATTGTCGTATGTGTTTGCGGCGTGGTCACATCACACTTGATGGTGACTCTCACGATCCAACTACAACCGAGGTAGTCCGAGGTGTTATTGACCTTGCTGGAAGCACGATCAACCTGAATACGAAGTTCAATTCCTGCGAGCAATCGAAGAACTAGCTAGAATAAGATGTAGGCAATCTGATATTGCAAATATGAATAAAGCGTAGATGGTATTGCGAATAACAAAGTTAGGATTCCGAAGCTGTCTTGACAGGTGGTCGTCTGACACAACTGAAAATCAGAAGTTTGCACAATGGCTAAACCTAAACTCAACGAAATCTATGTCCTAGCAAGGGAGGCGGCGGCTCCTATATAGGGAGAACGACCAGGGGTGGCGTCCAAAGTGCACGCCCTAGGGTTACAAGGCCCATGGGCCCAAGTGGTGGTAGCGCAGCACCCTTTTGACTCAGACTCAGAAACCAACATGGATTGTTTTGATGATTGGGACTGACTCGGATAGAATTTGGAGATGAGGTTGGATTTTTTGGAAAGTAGACTTCATAATCTTTCCATGAAGTACAAGAACATCAAAAACGGAGTCCGTATGAGGAAGTTATGCCTGTTTGAACTTGGTACCATCGCAGCAGCTCGAATCTGATTCCAGAACGAGTCCAACTCGAATTCTTGCTTGACTTGGTCCCAAAGTGACGTGGTGACCTCCATTATTCCTTCCAGGCATGTCCATGACTCCATGTCCCTTTCCTTTGTCCTTCCCCAGGTTCCTAATCATAATTGAATCACTTGCATTAGGTAGCGGACTATTCTCAGTAATATATGAACCTAGGAATGAATTCACCTGGTAATTAAGTTGACGAGGAATGAATTCACCTGGTAATTAAGTTGACGAGCACGAGCTCGAGTAAGTGGTCCTTGTTGTGGATGAGTTGTATCCATGGAAGGAATGTCCTCATCACCTCTACTCTCCCTTATTGCAATTGGCTAGCGATGAAGCAAGTGTTCAAGGAGGAGAAGCTGCTGCACGTGTACCTCCTGCACCACAACACCGAGTGGCGGCCAACGTGGTGCGTCCACCACAGCTCGGAGGATGAGGAGGAGGCCATGGAGGGCGTGGCCAAGGTCTAGGTGGAGGCCGTGGTGGCTAAGGTGGTGCTGCACATGCGATGGAATGGGATGGTGATTTTGCTTTGCATTACAATGACCACTATCGTCGTCCACGCAATGAAGATGATGGATTAGGCAAGCTCAAGTTTTCCATGCCCAAGTTTGTAGGTGGGACTGATCCCGAGGAGTATCTCACTTGGGAATTGAAGGTTGACAAAATATTCCGTATGTAAGAGATGAAGCGAGAAATGAGAGACCGTTTTGTTCCTCGTCATTACAAGCGTGATCTATTTGATAAATTACAGAATATGAAACAGGGAGCACATTCTGTGGAGGAGTACTATGGCACGCTTCCTCTCAGGTTTGAACCATCAAGTCAAAAGAATTGTCAATTTTCAACCTTATAACAATCTTTATGAGTTAGTGCATCAAGCTACAAAGGCAGAACGACAATTGCAAGAGAATGCTAAGTTTACAAGATCAACGTCCTTTGCTGCCCGTACACTGTCCAGCAGAGGAAGATATGGTTCCAAATCACAAATAAGCCAAAGAACAACTCCAAGTGGTGGTTCAACCTTTCGCCCATCATCTAACAAGAAGGAAGAAGCCACTCCAAGTACAAGGAAGCCATTAAATCCAGCAGCTAGTGGTGCTTCTTCTGTGGGTTCTACAGCGAAGAGTAGCAGCATTCAAGTGCCTTGGTCGTGGTCATATGCAAAAGGATTGCCCAAATAACAAGGCGATGTTGATATTAGAGAATGGGGAATATGATTCTGCAAGTGAAGAAGAGAATGATCACCATGCTGATTTTGATGCACATGAGGACGAGCAAGACATAGAGTATTTTGACCCCGGTGTTGGTCCTATACTTGTGTGTGCGCCAACGGTGTTAAGTGTGCAACCAAAGCCTTCCCATGAACAGCGCTACAATCTATTCCACACAAGAGCTCAAGTTAGTAAGGATGACAAATTTTGCAAGGTAATCATTGATGGTGGGAGTTGTCATAATTTGGCTAGCAAGGAACTTTGCCATTAACTTGGGTTGAAGTACAAGAAACACCCACATCCTTATCAAATCCAGTGGTTGCATGAGAAAGGCTCGTTGAATGTGGGATACACCGTGAATGTTGAATTTGAAATTGGCACTTATCATGATACGGTGGAGTGTGATGTGGTGCCTATGGATGTATGTCACTTGCTGCTAGGAAGGCCATGGCAATATGATCATGCTGTGCTTCATGATGGAAGAACTAATCAATACAAGTTTTGGTGGAACAACAAACAAGTGGTGCTGCGACCGTTGACTCCTTCTCAGATTGTAAATGATAATGTACAAAAGATTGAAGTACAAGTTGAGAGTGAGAAAGGGAGAGAACAAAAGAGTGTGATTCCACAAAAAGTGAGTGAGAGCCACAAACCAAACCCGAGAGGTAAAAGCAAGAGTGAGGGAGAGAAAAACTTAGTCATGATAGCCACTAAATCTGATCTCGTTTCAATTCGTTTAGAACTAATCCATCCAGTGGAAGTTTTGCTCCTAGCGCACGTACTGCTCCGAGTGCCAAGAACACCACTTCTTCCTTTCCAAAGAGAGGACCAGCCCCATCTTCATCATCTTCTATTGGTTCTACGGCCAAGAGTAGCTCCATCCAATGCTTCAAGTGTCTTGGTCGCGGACATATGCAAAAGGATTGCCCAAATAGCAAGGTAATGTTGATAACTGACAATGGAGAATATGACTCTACTAATGAGGAAGATGCAGAGCACCTTGCTGATTTTGAGGCATTTGAGGATGGCCATGAGGAAGAAAGAGAAGAAGAAACACATAGGGATGGGTATTGTGACCCCAAGTCCGGTCCTATCCTTGTGTGCACCCCTTCGGTATTGAGCATTCAAGCAAAACCCAACCATGAACAGCGCTGCAACCTTTTCCAAATAAGAGCTCAGGTAAGTAAAGATGGTTAGTGTTGCAAAATTATTATTGATGGAGGTAGTTGTCGTAACCTAGCTAGCAAAGAACTTTGCACTAAACTTGGATTAAAATACAAGAAACACCCACATCCATATCAAATTCAGTGGTTGAATAATAATGGTTCCATGAATGTTGAGTACACTATTGATGTTAGCTTTCAGATTGGTTCTTATCGTGATACTGTAGAATGTGATGTTGTGTCCATGGAAGTATGTCACTTGTTATTAGGTAGGCCATGGTAATATGATCGTTCTGTTATTCATGATGGAAGAACTGATCAGTACAAATTCATGTGGAACAATAAGGAAATAACGCTACTGCCGTTAACTCCTTCTCAAATTATACATGATAACATGCAAAAAGTTGAGGTGAAAGTGAGAAAGGGAAGGAGCAAAAGAATGTGATTCCACAAAAGGTGAGAGAGAGCCACAAGCTAAAATTGAGTGGAAAAAGAAAGGATGAGGGAGAGACAAAGTTAGTCATGATAGCCACCAAATTTGATTTGAGAGCGATGAGAGATGATTCCACTTTGGAGCATTTGGTATTGCTGTATAAAGATGTCTTGCTTTCTACTAATGACTTAACCTCTTCCTAGTGTGGTTTCTCAAGTGTTACAAGCTTATGAGAGATGATCGTTCTGTTATTCATGATGGTAGAACTAATCAGTACAAATTCATGTGGAACAATAAGGAATAACGCTACAGCCATTAACTCCTCAAATCATACATGATAACATGCAAAAAGTTGAGGTGAAAGTAGAGAGTGAGAAAGGGAAGGAGCAAAAGAATGTGATTCCACAAAAGGTGAGAGAGAGCCACAAGCTAAAATTGAGTGGAAAAAGAAAGGATGAGGGAGAGAAAAAGATGGTTATGATAGCCACCAAATCTGATCTGAGAGAAATGAGAGATGATTCTGTTGTAGGGGTGGCCCCCACCTAAGCCCAGTAGGCCTGTTAGGTCCGAAATAGGACATGTGTAATGACATAAGAGCCCCCAAGGGGAATACTCATGTGTAAGGGTATAACTGTACAAACACTCCCCATATGAATATATATGTGGCATAGGCCACGGGAGGAGGGGGCGAAGCCATTCATTTACTCAACTCTCCACTACCACACACTCTCTCTCTGTTTGGTATGTAACCACAACAGTTGGCGCCGTCCGTGGGGAGGACAAGAGCAAGCCTCCAGACTTGAAGGAGGATGGCACCAAAGAAAGCTTCACCATCGGCGGCGAAGAAGAAGAAGGCGGAGGCGGCGAAGTCTCGCGTCAGCACGAGGGCTTCGGCTTTAGCAGCTGCAGGTATGAGCAGTGGTGTAGGTGCGACCGAGGGCCCCGCCATCGACGCGACGACCAACCCCGCCATCGACGCGATGACCAACCCCGCCATCGACGCGACGACCAACCCCGCCATCGACGCGACGACCAAACCCGCCGCCGACGCGACGACCAACCCCGTCACCGACGTGACGACCGATCCCACCAGCATCGCCCCGACGACCAACCCTGGTGACAACAACGCGGCGCGCAGGCCGTGGTCACCACCTCGCCGGCGGCACCGCCAAGCGCGCAGACGGCCCCAGCCACGCCCGCAGTAGAGACGGCCCTGCTGGCGGCCCTCAGTGTGTTTTAGCGGGAGCTAACGGAGCTCTGCGGAGCCGTCCGGGACATGCAAGAGGCCCGGAGCCAACACCCCCCTCCGGCAGTGGCATCCGAACCCGCCCCGGAAAGGGCGGATAGGCGCGACGCCCCCACGTCTAGCCGCGCCCCACTACGGCGCTTAGACCCGGAGTCCCCGCTTTCTGTGGGCCTACAGCAGACGCCATGGCCCGAAGATTTCAAGTTCCCGAGCGACATCGAGGCCTACAAAGGCAACTCTGACCCGCGAGAGTTCGTGCGCGTGTACGAGACCGCCATCGAAGCCGCTGGCGGAGACGACACCACGAAGGCAAAAGGGCTCCCCCTCGCGCTACAAGGGGTGGTGCTGTCCTGGTTTTTCACCATTGAACCACAGTCCATCTACGCGTGGGAACAGGTCCGTAACGGACTCTACAACAACTTCCAGGGAAACTACATCGAGCGTGTCGATGCGGACCAGCTCTTTGCAGTCAAGCAGAAACCGGAGGAGAGGCTCCGGGACTACTTCAAGCGCTTCGCGAAGGTGCGCTGCCAAGTCAAGGACGTCAATGAAACAACGGTCATCAACGCAGCGATACAAGGCCTCCGACCGGGGCCGATGGCTGAGTACAACGCGCGTAAGCCCATTAAGACGGTCGGGAAACTCTTCGACAAGATGGAAGAGTATGCCAGAGCGGAGGAGGACGCACGGAGGCGACACGGTGATGACTCCAACTCTAACAAGGCGGAAGGCTCGGTCAAGACCGAAGACTCGCCGAAACAGGGCCCTTCGAAAGGCAAGCGTAAGCAAGAGCAGCCGAAGGGCGCCTCCGAACGCAAGGACCCCCAACACAATGACCAGCCAGGCGACAAGCCCAAGCGCGATCAGCGCAAGTCCAGGAAATCTCGTTACGTTTTCGACATCGAGGGCGGCTCCGAAGACAACGCCCCAGGTCGCGGAGGCCGAGGACGCCGAGGACGAGGACGAGGACGTGGCCGAGGTCGAGACGACCGGACCCGCGAAGAGTACGGCGACCAGCACCACGGGCAATGGTGCGAAGTCCACGGCCGGGGCAACCATGACACGCGTGCTTATGCCACCATCGCAGCGCTACGGCAGAGCGTTGCCAGGGACAAAAACCCGGATACACGCGCGCTCGTTGTGGCTCACGTCCAACACCCCCAGGACCAAGGAGCACAGGCCCAGGAAGGCTTCCTGTGCATCTAGGCGCACGTACAGCAACCCCAGGAAGGCCTCCTACAGCTACAAGCCCCGGAGGGAGCCCAGCGCAGGATTATCAACGTCATCTCCGGAGGCTCCTCACTGGGGTTCGCTTCGGCAAGACAACGGAAGGCTTACGCGCGGAGGCTACACCACGTCGCGGCATACCCGGTGCAGGCGCCGCCAGAATGGGCGCAACATGAAGTCACATTCACGCCCGCCGACACCGAGGGCGTGGAGTTCCCCCACCAAGACCCTTTGGTCGTCTGGGTCCTCGTAGCCGGGTGCGACGTCCGGCGCGTCCTAGTCGACGGAGGAAGCTCCGCAAACATCCTATTCGCTGCGGCCTTCGACCAAATGGGGATCCCTCGGAGCCGTTTGGGCCCTTTAGGCGTCCCGCTGCAAGGGTTTGGAGGGCAGCCTTTGCGCGCCTTAGGCCAGATATGCCTCTAAGCCTCCTTCGGCCAAAACGACAACGTCAGGAGTGAGGACGCCATCTTCGACGTGGTCGACATCGTATACCCCTACAATGCCATAATAGGACGGCCGCTCCTAAACACCCTCGGGCAGTCCCGCATCACGGTTTCCTGTGCATGAAGCTTCCCGGGCCGCGGGCCATCATCACCATTCATGGCGACCAGGACATGGCCCGGCGCATAGAGCTTGACGCCAGGGGCCCATGCCACGCGGCTCGCCAAGGCACCTAAGCCGGGAGGGCGGATGCGGAGCCCTCGGGGACCCCCCGAGCGTCCCACGCTCCACGCGCGCAAGGTTGCCCAGGTCGCGGCGGCCCGTCAATGATCGCCCCACCCTCCTAGCGGTTAGTGCTCCCCCTTCTTTTGTAAGTGCTCACCCGCACAAACGGGAATTTAATAAAGTTCACCGTTTGCACAAATTTCTGTTGTTCGAAACAAAGACACGCGTTCGCGCGCGCACACTCCGTCAAAGATACGGGTATGAGTATAAACAAAGACACGCGTTCGCGCGCGCACTCTCCGTCAAAGATACAGGCATGAGTATAAACAAAGACACGCGTTTGCGCGCGCACTCTCCGTCAAAGATACGGGCATGAGTATAAACAAAGCCACGCGTTCGCGCGCGCACTCTCTGTCAAAGATACAGGCATGAGTATAAACAAAGACACGCGTTCACGCGCGCACTCTCCGTCAAAGATACGGGCATGAGTATAAACAAAGCCACGCGTTCGCGCGCGCACTATCCGTCAAAGATACGGGCATGAGTATAAACAAAGACACGCGTTCGCGCGCGCACTCTCTGCCAAAGATACGGGCAAGAGTATAAACAAAGACACGCGTTCGCGCGCGCACTCTCCGCCAAAGATACGGGCATGAGTATAAACAAAGCCACACGTTCGCGCGCGCACTCTCTGTCAAAGATACGGGCATGAGTATAAACAAAGACACGCGTTCGCGCGCGCACTCTCCGTCAAAGATACGGGCATGAGTATAAACAAAGACGAGCAGGGGGACGCCTCCGCACGCACTCTACAGAGTATAAATAAGACGTAGTGTCGAGGTCCGCCTCCGCACGCAATTTCACTGCCCGCAACACGCGGAGGCTCGCCTCCGCGCGCAGTCTACAGACTCTAAAATAAGACGTAGCATCGAGGTCCGCCTCCGCACGCACTCTGCGGAGTATAAATAAGAAGAGCGTCGAGGTCCGCCTCCGCACGCAATTTCACCGCCCGCAACGCACGGAGGCTCGCCTCCGCTCGCAGTCTACGGACTCTAAAATAAGACGTAACGTTGAGGTCCGCCTCCACACGCACTCTACGGAGTATAAATAAGACACGGATGCTGTCCCTACACACTCCACAGAGTATAAACAAGACGCGAACACCGTGCACGCACGGGCGTCGCCCCACTGCGTACTCTTCGGAGTATAAATAAGACACAGATGCTGTCCCTGTGCACTCTACGGAGTATAAACAAGGCGCGAACATCGCGCACGCACGGGCATTGCCCCAGTGCGTACTCTTCGGAGTATAAATAAGACGCGGATGTTGTCCCCGCGCACTATTTGGAGTATCAACAATGCGTGGGCAAAGTGCACCACGGGGGCCCGCTCCACGTACTTTAGAACACAGCTTACCCCAGTTAATTCTACGGCGGGCAAAGTGCACCACGGGGGCCCGCTCCCATGCGCCGCCTGCAGAGTACCAAGACATGTTAAGAGGTTGGGTCCCGCGCGGGTACACCCGTGAGCGGGAAACAGCAGAGGCTAGTCCCCATGCTGGCACACCCGCGGGCGAGAAGCACCAGAGGCTGGTTCCCGCGTGAGCACACCCGCGAGCAAGAAGCGCCAGAGGCTGTCTCCGCTGCCACCACCTCGAAGGGTAGGGGACGGAGCGCTCGCGCGTCTACCTCGACTAGGCACCAGCTCCGCTGCCACCGCCCCGAAGGATAGGGGACGGAGCACTCACGCGTCTACCACGACCAGGCGCCAGCTCCGCTGCCACCACCCCGAAGGGTAGGGGACGGAGCGCTCGCGTGTCTACCTCGACGAGGCGCCAGCTCCGCTGCCACCACCCCGAAGGGTAGGGGACGGAGCGCTAGCGTGTCTACCTCGACGAGGCGCCAGCTCCGCTGCCACCACCCCGAAGGGTAGGCGACGGAGCGCTCGCGCGTCTACCTCGACGAGGCGCCACCTCCGCTGCCATCACCCCGAAGGGTAGGGGACGGAGCGCTCCCGTGTCTACCTCGACCATGCGCCAGCTCCGCTGCCACCACCCCGAAGGGTAGGGGACAGAGCGCTCACGCGTCTACCTCGACCAGGCGCCAGCACCGCTGCCACCACCCCGAAGGGTAGGGGACGGAGCGCTCGCGTGTCTACCTCGACGAGGCGCCAGCTCCGCTGCCACCACCCCGAAGGGTAGGGGACGGAGCGCTCGTGCGTTTACCTCGACCAGGCGCCAGCTCCGCTGCCACCACCCCGAAGGGTAGGGGACGGAGCGCTCGCGCGTCTACCTTGACTAGGCGCCAGCTCCACGGCCACCACATCGAAGGGTAGGGGACGGAGCGCTCGCGCGTCTACCTCTACTAGGCGCCAGCTCCGCGGCCACCACTTTGAAGGGTAGGGGATGCAGCGCTCGCGCGTCTACCTCGACAAGGCGCCAGCTCCGCTGCCACCACCCCGAAGGGTAGGGGACGGAGCGCTCGCGCGTCTACCTCGACCTGGCGCCAGCTCCGCTGCCACCACCCCGAAGGGTAGGGTACGGAGCGCTCGCGCGTCTACCTTGACTAGGCGCCAGCTCCGCGGCCACCACATCGAAGGGTAGGGGACGGAGCGCTCGCGCGTCTACCTCTACTAGGTGCCAGCTCCGCGGCCACCACTTTGAAGGGTAGGGTACGCAGCGCTCGCGCGTCTACCTCGACTAGGCGCCAGCTCCGCTGCCACCTCCCCGAAGGGTAGGGGACGGAGCGCTCGCGCGTCTACCTCGACTAGGCGCCAGTTCCGCGGCCACCACTTCGAAGGGTAGGGGACGCAGCGCTCGCGCTTCTACCTCGACGAGGTGCCAGCTCCGCTGCCACCTCCCCGAAGGGTAGGGGACGGAGCGCTCGTGCGTCTACCTCGACCAGGCGCCGGCTCCGCTGCCACCACCTCGAAGGGTAGGGGACGCAGCGCTCGCGCGTCTACCTCGACTAGGCGCCAGCTCCGCTGCCACCACCTCGAAGGTTAAGGGACAGAGCGCTCGCGCGTAGCTCCGCTGCCACCACCGCGAAGGGTAGGGGCGGGCGCGCGGGCGTCTACCTCGACCAGCGCCAGCCCGCTCGCACCACCGCGAAGGTAGGGGACGGAGCGCTCGCGCGTCTACCTCGACCAGCGCCAGCTCGCTGCCACCACCCGGCGGGTAGGGGACGAGCGCTCGCGCGTCTACCTCGACCAGCGCCACTCGCTGCCACCACCCGGAAGGGTAGGGGACGGAGCGCCGCGCGTCTACCTCGACTAGTCGCCAGCCCGCGGCCACCACTTGCGGGTAGGGGACGGAGCGCCGCGCGTCTACCTCGACTAGGCGCCAGCTCCGCGGCCACCACTTCGAAGGGTAGGGAACGGAGCGCTCGCACGTCTACCTCGACTAGGCGCCAGCTCCGCTGCCACCTCCACGAAGGGTAGGGGACGGAGCGCTCGCGCGTCTACCTCGACTAGGCGCCAGCTCTGCTACCACCACCTCGAAGGGTAGGGGACGCAGCGCTCGCGCGTCTAACTCGACTAGGCACCAGTTCCGCTGCCACCACCGCGAAGGGTAGGGGACGGAGCGCTGGCGCGTCTACCTCGACTAGGTGCCAGCTCCGCTGCCACCACCCCGAAGGGTAGGGGACGTTCGCGCGTCTACCTCGACTAGATACCAGCCCCGCTGCCACCACCCCGAAGGGTAGGGGACGGAGCGCTCGCGCGTCTACGTCGACTGGGCGCCCGCTCCGCTGCCACCACCTCGAAGGGTAGGGGACGGAGCGCTCGAGCGTCTACCTCGAAAGGCGCCAGCTCCGCTGCCACCACTGATGAGGACATCCTTTCCATGTATACAACTGTGCCGACTCCACATTAAACTGAAACTATGATACAAGGACCAA
Organism: Dendrocalamus sinicus; assembly: GCA_036346575.1. Taxonomy (NCBI): domain Eukaryota; kingdom Viridiplantae; phylum Streptophyta; class Magnoliopsida; order Poales; family Poaceae; genus Dendrocalamus; species Dendrocalamus sinicus. The sequence continues at coordinate 23,626,591 of CM070647.1, forward strand.
TGACTAGAGCGCGAGCACGTCAACTTAACCATCAGGTGAATGCGTTCCTAAGTTTGCATACAAATGTTTCAAAGAATAATATACTACTTAATTCTTGTGATGATTTAATTGTCCTTAGGAACCATGGGGAAGAACCACATGAGCTCAAGTATAGAAGTGGAACCATCAAGCGCAAACCAAGTCCTGTTCACGAGTTTGACTCGGATTCGGCCTTGTTGATAGCGTCTACTTCAAACGGCCATAACTTTTGATCCAGAAGGTTTCTCGGGGCCCGTGAGTACTCGTTGGAAAGCTCTTCAAGTCTACTTTCAGATGGATCTGCCCTCACCTCCAAATTCCATCCGAGTCGGTCATAAACTGCAAAATAAATCACATCACTTTTCTAGTCCGAGTCAAAGTGGGCCTTGGGCCTTGTAATTCGAGTCCTATTCGGCTTCCTTGTGTTTTGGCCGACCCTCCACCTTCCGTGTCCCTTAAATAGGCAGCCACACCCTCTTCTAGGGTTTGGGTTTTGTTTAGACTAAGTTAGCTTTTACTACTTTGCCTTGTACTCGCGCGTGTCGCCTAGACTGCCCGAATACTTATCTTCGGAACCCCACCATTTTTTCTATTTTCGATTGAATCTTACATCGTTATTTGTAATTGAGTTGCTGTTCATCTTGTTCTTACTTGTTTTTTGATTGCTTGCAGGAACAAAAACCCTCGTGGTTAGGTTGATCGCGCGCCGACAAGGTCACGAACAATCTCTGGAGTTGGTGTATCGATCGCTAAGGCGCAACGTCCTTGGATGGTTGTAGTCGGGTCGTCAACGTCATCTCCTTCCCCAATCGAATCTACCACTCTCATCGAAAGATCGGGACCCCTAGAGCTATCAACCACCTCGTAGGGTAGGGGACGGAGCGCTCGCGCGTCTACCTCGACTAGGCGCCAGCTCCGCTGCCACCACCCCGAAGGGTAGGGGACGGAGGGCTCGCGCGTCTACTTCGACTGGGCACCCGCTCCGCTGCCACCACCTCGAAGGGTAGGGGACGGAGCGCTCGCGTGTCTACCTCGACTAGGCGCCAGCTCCGCTGCCACCACCTCGAAGGGTAGGGGACGGAGCGCTCGCGCGTCTACCTCGATTAGGCGCCAGCTCCCCTGCCACCACCTCGAAGGGTAGGGGCGGGCGCCGCGCGTCTACCGACGCCTACTGACCAGCCGCCCGGCTACGCCAGAGGAGATATCGGTCTGAGCGTGTATGGTTGTCGCAACTACGTGTATACCTCGATCACATTGCCCCCGCAGGGCGCAACCCATCGCGTACGGGCGCGCGTGCAAACCCTCCGAGCTTACCATGGGCCGATGTAGCTGGAGGGTGGCGACGTACTTCGCGAGATCTGGTCAAAACTGTTCTTGGTATTTGCTAAGGATGTTTACAAAGCGCCTGCACACCCCGGCGCATCGGTATCGTTACTCGGCAGGCTCATCCTTGACATGCCCCCGTACCGTCCGTACCGAGGTCCCACTCGAAGACGCCCGACTCGCCCAGAAATCCAACGCTTCCTCGGTTCTTTGCCAGCGTCGAAGACGCCGTTGGATTGCGAGGTCGGAGATCAGCAGCCGGCCCCGGTTAGGTAGCTGCTTGGGACAAGGGGGCAGGAATCAGAACAGCGGAAAACTCTGTATTTTCGCAAACACAAAACGAGGAAGACAACCCGGGCTTCGGTTACAACGCACCCCAACACGCGACAACCTCCTATCACACCTGTGGATCCACGGTGTCCTCCGGAGCCACGGTGCCATCATCGTCACATCGAGGGACCTTGTCCAGAAACCGGCCAAGGTTCCCCTCGCCGTAGAAGTTCTTCCGCAGCTCGACTAGGGCTGCGGCCTCGCCGTAATACTCCCATATCCGCTCATGGAAGAACTTCACGGTGCGGCGTACAGCTCGCACGGCGCCGGACATTACACCGCTCCCCGCGGGCATCTCCAGTTGGGGATCGGCTAACCCCGCAACATGCTCGCAACCGCGGTGTCGCAGGAGCGCGCACGTCACACACGACGCCACGTATGCGCAGTGGCTGCCGAAGATTGCCGCGGCGCCACGCGCAACACCGGCCGCCTCTCCAATCCACCGGAGTGACCGCGACAGGTCCTCGGGCCCGAAGGAGCGCGCCGGCACTTCGGTGACAAGCCCCTTGAGAGTGTCTTCCAGGGCCAGTATGGCGTCCCAGGAGGCTGCCGAAGCGTCGCCCAAGGCTTGATCCCGCTCTGCGAGAACTCGATCCCGCTTCGCGAGAGCGGCAGCAAGCTCGCTATTCCTCCCCTCCAGAGCGGCGATTTGTTGTACAAGGCCGTCCCGCTTTGCAGCAGCCTCTTGCCGCACCGCTTCCGTGGCTGAGGTTCGTGCCGCGATAACGAGCCCGTCGATGCACGCTTGCATTTCCGTGCACTCCGACTCCAGGAGGCGTATGCGAGCATCCTGTGCGGATCGCCCTTCCGCAGCTCCCTGCAACTCTTCCTCGGCGGCCCGCAGCCTGCTCCATATCGCTGCTCCCTCGCGGACGTAAGCACTTTGCAGGGCCTGGGCTAGCACGAGCGTCTGTGCAACGCAAGCGTTAGCAAATGCGAAGCGGCTGCAAAGGGGTCTAAAAGACAGACGCTTACCCGCACCCCTGACACCTCCAATGCATCTCCAAGGCGCCCCGACCCGTAGGTCTGCAACGCCTGCTGTCCGATGCTGGAGGCCACGTCCTCTGCAATCCCGCGCCATGCCCTCAGAGTATCCGGCGAAGGGACGAAGTCCGCCGGGCTTGGCCGCACGGCACCTGTGTCGCCAGCACCGGCACCCCCGCGCTCAAGGAACGGTTCCTCCTCCAGGATAAGTGTCTCTGGAAAAGGGAATTACACATGTCACGACGCGAAAAAGAAAAAAAAATCGAAGGAGTTCCATCATAACCTACCTTCGGTCGCGGGCGGCAGGATTCGCGGAGATGTCTCCCTAGCCGCGGGCGGAAACGCTTCCACGCCGGCCCCAACGGACGGCGCTGTCTCGGAAGGCCGGGGGACCACCGAGCTAGGACCTCGCGCCAACTGAACCTGCGCCACTGTCACTGTGGCCCGAGGGGCTGGGAGGGGGCGGGGCGGAGGGACCTCGCTGCTTGAAGCAGGGCCCCACAAGTTCCCAACACCGGTCGCCACAATGAACCCTCGCGAAGTCCGCGGAAGGGAGGACTGCAGGCGTGACCGCTTCGCTTGGGCGGAAGGTATCACCGCGGTACCCGCCACAGAAGGGGCCCCTCCGGCAGCATCATCCACTGAAGAGGTCTCCACAGCTACGACGGTAGAGGTCGGGGACTTCATTCCCATGACTTCTGCGGGTGATGTGACCACGCCACAAACACATACGACAATAGCACCCAATATCAAGATTGAACTAAAGGTGAATTCGTTTCTTCAGCCTTCATATGTTACCAAGAATAGACCGCTACCTAATGCAAGTGATTTAATTGTGCTTAGGAACTTGGGAAAGGATGAAGGAAAGGGACATGGAGTCCTGGACATGCATGGAAGGAATAAGGGAGGTCACCATGTCACTTTGGGACCAAGTCAAGCACGAATTCGAGTTGGACACGTTTTGGAATCAGACTCGGACTGCTGCGATGATACCAAGTTCAAACGGGTATAACTTCCTCATACGGACTCCGTTTGGGATGTTCTTGTACTTCATGGAAATCTTATGAAGTCAACTTTCCAACGGATCCAACATCATCTTCAAATTCTATACGAACCGGCCGCACTCGTCAAAAGAGTCCACGTTGGTCACGTACTGGAATCGGATTCGGACTGCTGCAATGGTGCAAGTTTAAACGGACATAACTTCCTCATACGGACTCCGTTTGGGACGTTCTTGTACTTTATGGAAAGCTCATCAAGTCTACTTTCCAATGGATCCAACCTCATCTTCAAATTCCATCCGAGCCGGCCGGAATCATCAAAACAATTCACGTGGGTTTCTGAGTCCGAGTCAAAAGGGTGCTGCGCCACCTCCACTTGGGCCCATGGGCCTTGTAACCCTAGGGTGTACCCTTTGGGACGCCTCCCCTGGTTGTTTTCACTATATAGGAGCCACCACCTCCGTTTCTAGGACTGAGGTTTTGTTTAGATCAGTTTAGCCCCTTGTGCAAACTCCACGTTCTCTTGTGTCGGCTAGACCAACAGATTCGTGTTACAGAACCTCAACTATCCTTGTAGTCGGATCGCAAGAGTCATCTCCACCGAAATCGATAGTTATCATCCTATCGGAATATCGGGACCCCATCGCCTCATCAGTTGGTATCAGTGCTTCAGTTGACCGGTAGGAATTCTTTGTATCCCTAGTTAGTAGATTGATTTTTATTTCCCATAGTCCAGAAAAATTGCCCCACAAAAAGAGTTAATTTCCGATGTCCAAACCCCGTTGTGCCTTTCAATATGTTAGTTTTGGTTTGCTAAATTGAATTTGTGTTCGTTTTAGCTTTGTCTAGTTGCTGGTCATATCCTTGATTCCATAAAAAATCCAAACAAAAAAATTCCCCTATCACAAACCCTAATTCCTATTTCGGCTGATTTTTCCTTTCTCTGCAGCCGCCACCAAAAACGTCATAACTTTTGATTCCGAGATTATTTTTTGAGTGAGACCACCGCCATTAGATTCAAAACTTTATTTTCCATCTATCTGTAAAATTTCACGTCATTCCAGCAAGGCAGTTAAGAGATATCTGCGGTGCAAGTTCACCTAAAAATCCAGATTGAATCTGCAACAGCCGGCACTTGTGAATTTTGTGCGAATTTTTTGGTCGGTTTCCAGAACTTGGCCCCAAAACAAAAGTTGTAGAAAACGCCATCAGGAAACGGAGAAAAAAAGAATCATTGAAACAAAGGCAACTGACAAAAAGTTACAGCCGAAATACCGACTTGCTGTCCAGTGGACAGAAATCTTCAGTTTCCAAGTTTTGGGTCAATCCTTGTGCCCTTCAATTCCAGATTGGATTCAATTGAATTATCTTGTATTTACCACTCCCATACATTGCCATACACTTATTTTAGCCTTCTTGCATCTTTGGTTGATCAGCAACATAGGCTAAGTGCTAGATACGAACTATAATTCAATTCTGTGCAATTTCTGAAATTAATTGATTGCTTTCCTTTGCTACAAAATACATAGCCTATCCAAGTTCCACTTTTCTACTAACCGAACAGGTCTCGCTGTACCTTGCAATCGCTTTACTCATCACTTGAGTCAGATTTATCACGAACCAGCCACCGGTTGCACCACCTGTTTGTTTTGGTAAGAACTTGTAAGAATTTGGTAAGAGCTTGAGAGATGCGTGACTTGATTTGTTTCCTAGTAGTTGATAGGAATATTTACTTGTGATTTGTTTCCTTGTTTTCTACTAACAATGACAGGCTTGAGAAAATTGGTAGATTATGATGTCATCGCGGGCAGATTTGAACTTGAAGGGAAACAATTACCGGTATATATCTTGTCACTCACCGCTGAGAGTACGTTGTCGGACTACTTCTTGTGGGTTACTATGATGGATAGCTACTTTGAAAGACAAGATCTTGATCCTTATGAGAAGATGAGCATGGCAAGGACGGCGCTGATTGGTGATGTTCAACATTGGTGGTCGAATCTCGAGTTCCACTATATATACACATGGGAGGAGATGAAAAAGAAATTGCGACATCGTTTTGTACCTCCAGCACTCACGGTCACAAGCGAGGTGGAATCTGAGGTAATTGAAAATGTTGATATTGTTTTGGTTTCTACTCCATCTACAGATACCACCGAGATACTTGAAGAGGTGAAGGATGATCTGTGCATCTTATGCCATTAGAGGAGAAGTTTGAGGTAAATATAGTATCTAATGAGGACGATAATGACAAAGGTACTGATTTGGTGCTACAACAAGACATAGATCAACCTTGTGAGTATATACCGCTGTAGTGCAATCTTTTGATATTCCTTGTGTTGACTTGAGCAGACCATGTGCTGATCTAAATTCTCACAATTTTGCACTTGTCGAATTAATTACACATAAGGAAGTATTTGGTAGAATATCCCTATTGATGCATTGTGCTATATCAAGCTTAATGAGGCCGTTAGTTTGGATTGTGCTATGGAGAAAGTTTCTGAACTTGCATGTTCGAAATTCTTGTTTAGTGCCTACACCCTTGGGTATAAGTTTAATTTGATTGGAGATTATGGTGTAGAAAATCAATTTTTTGTATATCGAATATGCATAACTTATGATCACATGGATGAATTGAAGCTTGCTGTATTGGACAACAATTCTTGTGTGTTGAATCTTGTTCAATATGAGAAGGAAGTAAAATTTAGTACTCATCCAATACCTATGTGTTCATCTATTTTTGAACCATCTAACATTGACAATCTGAATAATGAAATTGATGTATGGAAGAACTTGCAAATCTTTTCACCCTTACTAGATGAATTTGCTATTGCTCAATTGAAATCTGATTATATCAAAGAACTTTGCTTGATTCCAAAAGTTGTAGCTTTACCCATATGTGCCACCACTACAAGTATACAACTTCAAAGATTTTGATGTACCCGAAGGTCCAATTGTTGGCCCGATCTTTTGATGAGAACGATAAGTTCGGTAGGCGTCGCTCAACTCTCACGATCCTAGCTACGAACACGCAAGGCTCGAAGTCACGCAATCGCTGAACTGCTCGACAAGTCGTTATCAACCGTGCACAAATACCCGGATGACCTGACCACGAGGGTCGATTCCTGCATACACCGAAGAAGCACGCAAGAAAAAGATAAAGCAATCTGAAATTGCAAATAGGAATTGAAATATTGAATTGAGTTGGGATTCTGAAGCGGTATTATGGTTGGTCTAATCGACACAAGCCAATACACGAAGTTGCAACAAGGCTAACTTTTAACTAAACAAAATCCAAGAAAACTAGAGTGGGTGCGACCTCCTTAAATAGGGGATGAGGAGCCACACATCTAATAAAACCAGCGGGGTGGGACTAAAGTCATGGTTTACTGTTCACATGAACAGTAATACACCCTCCAGGTGGGCCGTCGGCAGATGGGCCAAGTTCAGTATGATTACAAGGCCCAGATTGGCCCAAACAAGTGATCTGACGTCTTCTTTTGATGATTGCGATCAGTCCAGAAGGAATTTGATGATGAGGCTGGATCCGTTGGAAAGAGAACGAAATAAGCTTTCAATCAAGTACTCGTGGACCTCCAACGGACTCTGTATGTGAAAGTTATGCCCATTTGAAATTGGTGCTGTCAGGCTGATTCCGAACTGATCTGACCAAAACGTATCCAGCTTGGCACATGTAGTAGCACCATGGTTTGTAGACATAATACCATGGTATGTAGACGTAGCACCATGGCATGTAGACGTAGCTCGATCCAATTGGGTAATATGGTCTTGCATCAGCCGAAAGTCCTATTGGAGAGGATGTTGTTGAAGTAGAGGATGCAGTGCCACAGGGCAAAGTAGTGGTTGCATCCTTAGGTTTGATGTCCTCATCATCCTCCCTTTCTTGAATTCGAGTCATCCTCGACTCAATCGTTGTCTCCACATCATCACTTTCCTGAAAAAGGTTAGTAGCAACAGGAAACAAAGAAACATGCATATCTTCTAAAGGACACAAAGATTCTTTGCAAACCATACTAGAGCATTTAGATTGATGTTGTTCCAAGTCAATGCAAGCAGATTTTCTAGCTAACATAACAGGTGCTTTCAATTTAAGTTCACTTGGAGCTATAATCTTACGATCATCCTTTGTGTTCTCCTTACTTGTTTTCGCAGATCTTTCTAATTCATCCTTTAATATAGCAGCAGGAGACATTGGAAGCAAAGTGATTTTCTTTTCTTTATAGGTAAAAGTATAATGATTAGATCTACCATGATGTTCAGTATATCTATCATATTGCCAAGGTCTACCTAATAATAATGAGCATGCTTGCATAGGTACGACATCACAATCAACATAATCATGATATGATCCAATAGAAAATATACGCGCACAAGTTGAGTTACCTTCAACTTACCACAAGAATTCAACCATTGAATGTAGTAAGGATGAGGGTGTTGAGTTGTAGTCAAGCCAAGCTTCTTGACCATGTCTGTGCTAGCAAGATTGTTGCAACTTCTGCCATCGATCATGACTTTACAGGATCGTTCCTTGATGACGAACTTTGATTGGAATAAGGTGTGACGTTGATTTTGTTCAGCAAGCTCCATTTGAGCACTTAGCACACGCTGGACAACTAAGCTTTGGTACGTGTCGGATGCCTCATGGCATATATGTTCTTCCTCGCCATCACCTACATTGTTAGTTGCAACCAAAACATGTTCTTCCTCAATGTCGCTAGCGTATGTACTCACCATTGTCCTTGATAAGTAAAGCTCGCTGACTGGGACAATCGCGCATCAAGTGCCCAAATCCTTTGCAACGGTGACATTGTACATCTCTAGATCGCCTGCAGAAGCAAATGAAAGAAACACGTGTTGTAGGGACTTGTACCTTTGCAGATTTGCTTGCAGCGAGACATGCGCAGAGTGGAAGGAGCAACAAGGGTGCACGGCTTGAGGAAGGTGCAACGTGTTGTTGTTGACTTGGCGGTCTACAAAAGAACCTCCAAAATTGCCCCTATAGCGAGATTGTCGACCCGCACTTCTCTTTCAGCTTTGCAAGCAAGATGGAACAAACGATTGATAGAATTGTATTCTTTATAATCAATTATGTCCTGAATTTGTCGGTTTAAACCTCCCAAAAATCTAGCCATCTTAGCATCTTCGGTTTCATCTAAACCACAACGCAATAAACCAGTTTGCAATGCTTGATAATAATCCTCTACAGAACTACTACCTTGTCTTAAGCGTTGTATTTTATTAAGCAAATCACGTGAATAATATGAAGGTACAAATTTATGTCTCATTGCTCTCTTCAAAGCATTCCATGTCCTAGGTATGTCCTAATGAGTACGACCATATTCACTCCACCAAATAGATGCGAAATCGAAAAACTCACTAGTAGCAGCCCTAACTTTCTTATCTTGAGGAATTCATGACAAGCAAATTTTTGTTCTACTGTAAGCTCCCATGTGAGATAAGCATCGGGATCATATTTTCCAGCAAAAGATGGCATCGTGAATTTAATTTTACCAACTGCATCATTATGGTCACGTACCTCACGTTGATGTCGTCCCATACCTTGACGATTGTGATGAAGCCGACGATGGTTGCGATCATTGATTCCATCTGTTTCCGTATCAGCAGTGTAGTTATTCATTTCTTCTTCTTCCACCTCATCGGCCCAAGAGCGAGAGCGAGCAACAGATGGATTAAGGCAAGGTTGTGCAACGCCAACAGCAGCGGGGGCGGCAGCAGGAGGGGGAGCTCTCTCTAGCTGCTCCACACATGTAGCAATCGCAGCAAGATCGTTATTGGTGCGATCTAGAACTCGCTCAATACGCTCCGAATGTTGACTCAACAAGCGTGAAAAGCGTTGCATGATGTCTTTCGTGCGGGCGTGAGAGGTGCATCTTCCTCAACATGGGGCTGCTATTCCCCCTTGTGATCCTGAACTGCCATTGTTAGTAGAAAACAAAGAACAGATCACAGATATATGTCCCTATGAACTACTAGGTTCTGGAGTTTCACAAGTCACTCACACTCAAGCTTATACCCAGTTCTTACAAGTTCTTACCAATGCAGCAAAGAAGTGGTACAACCGGTGGCTGGTTCGTGATACTCTCACTTGCGATCAGACCAACGATTGCGAGGGACGGCACCTGCTGAGTTAGTAGGAAGTGGAGCTTGGATAGGCTATGTATTTTGTAGCAAAGGAAAACAATCAATTAATTTCAGAAATTGCACATAATTGAATTATAGTTCGTATCTAGCACTTAGCCTATGTTGCTGATCAACCAAGGATAGAAGAAGGCTAAAATATGTGTATGGTAATGTATAGGAGTGGTAAATACAAGATAATTCAATTGAATGCAATCTAGAATTGAAGAGCACAAGGATTGACCCAAAACTTGAAAACTGGAGATTTCTGTTCACTGGATAGCACGTCGGTATTTTGGCCGTAACTTTTTGTCAGTTGACTTTTTTTCAATGATTGTTTTTTCTCTGTTTCCTGACGGCTTTTTCTACAACTTTTGTTTTGGGGCCAAGTTCTGGAAACCGACCGAAAAATTCGCACAAAATTCACAAGTGCCAACTGTTGCAGATTCAATCTGGAATTTTAGGTCAACTTGCACCGCAGATATCTCTTAACTTCCTTGCTGGAATGGCGTGAAATTTTACAGATAGATGGATAATGAAGTTTTGAATCTAATGGCGGTGTTCTCACTCAAAAATAATCTCGGAATCAAAAGTTATGGCGTTTTTGGTGGCGGCTGCAGAGGAAGGAAAAATCAGCCGAATTGGAATTAGGGTTTGGGGTGGGGAATTTTTTTTGTTTGGATTTTTAATGGAACAAAGATATGACCAGCAACTAGACAAAGCTAAAACGGACACAAATTCAATTTAGCAAACCAAAACTAACAGATTGAAAGGCACAATGGGATTTGGACAGCGGAAATTAACTCTTTTTGTTTAATTTTGGCTATTTGGACTGTAGGAAAGAAAATTTCTCACCGATGAACTATAGCTCTGATACCACCTGATGTACCCGAAGGTCCAATTGTTGCCCCGATCTTTCGATGAGAACGATAAGTTCGGTAGGCGTCGCTCAACTCTCACGATCCTGGCTACGAACACGCAAGGCTCGAAGTCACGCAATCGCTGAACTGCTCGACAAGTCGTTATCAACCGTGCACAAATACCCGGATGACCTGAGCACGAGGGTCGATTCCTGCATACACCGAAGAAGCACGCAAGAAAAAGATAAAGCAATCTGAAATTGCAAATAGGAATTGAAATATTGAATTGAGTTGGGATTCTGAAGCGGTATTATGGTTGGTCTAATCGACACAAGCCAATACACGAAGTTGCAACAAGGCTAACTTTTAACTAAACAAAATCCAAGAAAACTAGAGGGGGTGCGACCTCCTTAAATAGGGGGATGAGGAGCCACACATCTAATAAAACCAGCGGGGTGGGACTAAAGTCACGGTTTACTGTTCACGTGAACAGTAATACACCCTCCAGGTGGGCCGTCGGTAGATGGGCCAAGTTCAGTATGATTACAAGGCCCAGATTGGCCCAAACAAGTGATCTGACGTCTTCTTTTGATGATTGCGATCAGTCCAGAAGGAATTTGATGATGAGGCTGGATCCGTTGGAAAGAGAACGAAATAAGCTTTCAATCAAGTACTCGTGGACCTCCAACGGACTCTGTATGTGAAAGTTATGCCCATTTGAAATTGGTGCTGTCAGGCTGATTCCGAACTGATCTGACCAAAACGTATCCAGCTTGGCACATGTAGTAGCACCATGGTTTGTAGACATAATACCATGGTATGTAGACGTAGCACCATGGCATGTAGACGTAGCTCGATCCAATTGGGTAATATGGTCTTGCATCAGCCGAAAGTCCTATTGGAGAGGATGTTGTTGAAGTAGAGGATGCAGTGCCACAGGGCGAAGTAGTGGTTGCATCCTTAGGTTTGATGTCGTCATCAGATTTGAATTGCATAGATGCTTCACTTACATTTGCAAAACAAGTTGCAATAATTGCTGTGTGAGAAATTTTGATTTGCTCATTAACATATATGATTACTTTTGGGTTAATAATATAATGAGCTTTTATGATCACTGTTGTTTTATAACATTAATTGTGCAACAACAAAGAACTGTTAAAACGGATGACATATACATATACCATGCATACACCTTGGCTTCTCTGTTACCATACTTTCAGCTTATCAAAAGCCGAGGACGGCTTTACTTTCAAGAGGGGGAGAATGATAAGAACATGTACCCTATGGATATAATCATATTTGCTATACTTGTTGTTCGAATTACAAGAGCTCCTACGCACCACTTAAATTATCAGGTGAGTTCGTTTTAAATAGGTTTCACTTTGTTTGACAAAGAACTTATGATATTACATAATGAGAGTTTGCTGCGTTTGTTATTATGTACCGACATTTATGATAAAGATCATGCAATACGTGAGGCTACACATATGCTAAAACCGAGGACGGTTTTCTATCAAGAAGGGGAGGATGATGTGACCACGCCACAAATACATACGACAATAGCGCCCAATATCAAGATTGAACTAAAGGTGAATTCGTTTCTTCAGCCTTCATATGTTACTAAGAATAGACCGCTACCTAATGCAAGTGATTTAATTATGCTTAGGAACTTGGGAAAGGATGAAGGAAAGGGACATGGAGTCCTGGACATGCATGGAAGGAATAAGGGAGGTCACCACGTCACTTTGGGACCAAGTCAAGCACGAATTCGAGTTGGACACGTTTTGGAATCAGACTCGGACTGCTGCGATGGTACCAAGTTCAAACGGGCATAACTTCCTCATACGGACTCCGTTTGGGATGTCCTTGTACTTCATGGAAAGCTTATGAAGTCTAATTTCCAACGGATCCAACATCATCTTCAAATTCTATACGAGCCGGCCGCAATCGTCAAAAGAGTCCACATTGGTCACGTACTGGAATCGGATTCGGACTGCTGCAATGGTGCAAGTTTAAACGGACATAACTTCATCATACGGACTCCGTTTGGGACGTTCTTGTACTTCATGGAAAGCTTATCAAGTCTACTTTCCAATGGATCCAACCTCATCTTCAAATTCCATCCGAACCGGCCGAAATCATCAAAACAATTCACGTAGGTTTCTGAGTCCGAGTCAAAAGGGTGCTGCGCCACCTCCACTTGGGCCCATGGGCCTTGTAACCCTAGGGTGTACCCTTTGGGACGCCTCCCCTGGTTGTTTTCACTATATAGGAGCCGCCGCCTCCATTTCTAGGACTGAGGTTTTGTTTAGATCAGTTTAGCCCCTTGTGCAAACTCCACGTTCTCTTGTGTCGGCTAGACCAACAGATTCGTGTTACAGAACCTCAACTATCCTTGTGCGACTTTTGTATCTAGCAAGTTTCAGGTTGCTCACTATCCTTGTTCTTGCGTGTTCTTCGGTTGCATGCAGGAATAGACCTTCGTGGTCAGGTCAACCGTGTTCTTGGCACGGTTGATAACATCTTGGGGTTGGTTCAGCGATTGCTAAGGTGCAAGTGACGTCTCGTACGGTTGTAGTCGGATCGCAAGAGTCATCTCCACCGAAATCGATAGTTATCATCCTATCGGAAGATCGGGACCCCATCGCCTCATCAGCGGGGGTTACCCCACCTTCGCGGGAGACACCCTCGCCTCCACGGGCGACACCTCGGCCCCAGCCGCTGAGGTTAGCAAGGGCGGCGCTCGACACACTCCTGCGAAGGGTAGCCCCGCCAAAGCCACGCTCGGAGATGAGGACTCCGCACCGATGTCGCCTGCCGGCACCACCACCTTGGCAACGGTCGCGGACAACAGGCCTCCGCGGCACGCCCTCCGCTGCCGGCGCCCCCGCCCTCAATCTCCGCGCCCTCTAAATCTGAGTCGGCATACCTCGCCGAGCTCGACCCCGGGCTGGCCGCGCCGGCAGGAGCAGCGGCAGCCGCCGTACAGGCCGTGGTCGTGGTGCTCCGGGTCCTTTTGCGGGACAGCGCCTTCGTCTTCGCAGCACCATCATCCTCGTGCTCTGGGCCGGAGGGGGGCGATCCGGCACAGGAAGCCCTAAGGCCTCACACACGCGGTTTATCTGCCCCAACCTGGCCTCCGCAATCGCAGCTGCGCGTTGCCCGTGCTCTCTACCGGTGTATGGCCCGAGGAACACACGCGCGGCGTGCTCCGTGTCCTCAAGGCGAGTCCCTGCCCAGGACGGCATATTTGCGTAAACGCAATATATACAATTGCGGAGGAAGATATGGTGAAGACTTACGAAGGCCAATCGGCACGGGCAACGAGCAAACGGACGGGCGAACGTTGTCATCTCGACATTCGCCGACTGTGAAGCGCCAACTGTGGGCAAGTGGTGTTGCACCAAGCATCATATACTCTATCTTCCGATTTCCTTTCCAACGGATCAAGAATCGCCTCAATCGGAGGTCGTATGCGAAAGTTAGCTATTTCTCTCTCCTCTGTCTTTTTTTTTCTTCTTTTTTTTCTAATTTTTTTTATGCCGCGGCTCTTTCTAAATGCGGCTGCCTGTTCCTTCTTTTCTCTCTGTCTTTTTTTTCTTTCTTTTTTTTACACACACGACGCGGCTGAATCCGACTTTGTGTCCTACTCTGAGACCAACTAGGGCAAAGCCTCCCTAGAAACCGAGTTCGGATCTAACTGCAACGGTGATACCAAGACGTGAACAGAACTCGAAACTCTAAAGGAACTAGACACTAAGACCAGCAAAGGACACGACGATGCAACCGAAGACTCAACAAACAAAGACTATGCAGCAATAGATAAAGGCTCAAATTGTTTCGGATTTTGGGAATAGATCTACTATTTTTTTGGTTTTCTGGATCTGTAGGTAAAAATGCAAAGACTAGATAAGATCTCTCACCGATCAACCTTGAGCTCGATACCAACCGATAGGACTAGGGTGCCGATCTTTCGATGAGAGTGGTAGATTCGATTGGGGACGGAGATGACGTTGACGACCGACTACAACCATCCAAGGACGCTGCGCCTTAGCGATCGATACACCAACTCCAGAGATTGTTCGTGACCTTGTCGGCGCACGATCAACCTAACCACGAGGGTTCTTGTTCCTGCAAGCAATCGAAGAACAAGCAAGAACAAGATGAACATCAACTCAATTGCAAATAACGATGTAAGATTCAATCAAAAAACAGAAAACGGTGGGGTTCCGAAGACAAGTATTCGGGCGGTCTAGCCGACACGCGCGAGTACAAGGCAAAGCAGCAAAAGCTAACTTAGTCTAAACAAAACCCAAACCCTAGAAGAGGGTGCGGCTGCCTATTTAAGGGTCACGGAAGGTGGAGGGTCGGCCAAAACACAAGGAAGCCAAATAGGACTCAAATTACAAGGCCCAAGGCCCACTTTGACTCGGACTGGAAAAAGCAATGTGAATTGTTTTGCAGTTTCTGGTCGACTCGGATGGAATTTGGAGGTGAGGCCGGATCCATCTGAAAGTAGACTGTAAGAGCTTTCCAACGAGTACTCACGGGCCCCGAGAAACCTTCTAGATCAAAAGTTATGGCCATTTGAAGTAGGCGCTGTCAACAAGGCCGAATCCGAGTCAAACTCGTGAACAGGACTTGGTTTGCGCTTGACGGTTCCACTTCTATAATTGAGCTCATGTGGTTCTTCCCCATGGTTCCTAAGGACAATTAAATCATCACAAGAATTAAGTAGTATTCCATTCTTTGAAACATTTGTATGCAAACTTAGGAACGCATTCACCTGATGGTTAAGTTGACGTGCTCGCGCTCTAGTCATTGGTCCTTGTATCATAGTTTCAGTTTGATATGGAGTCGGCATGGTTGTATGCATGGAAAAGATGTCCTCATCATCCTCCCCTTCTTGCATTTGAGTCGTCCGCGACTCAAGCTCATCTTCTTCTCCCAAGTATGGCTTCAAATCTGCAATGTTAAAGGTGGGACTAACCCCAAAATCTGCAGGCAACTCAAGTTTATATGCATTGTCATTAATCTTTTCCAACACTTTGAAAGGACCATCAGCTCTAGGCATCAACTTAGACCTCCGCAATTCAGCAAATCTTTCTTTTCTCAAATGCAAGCAAACTAAATCACCCGGTTGAAAAGTTAAATGCCTCCTTCCTTTACTACCAGCAAGTTTATATTTAGCACTCATGCGTTCAATATTTTCTTTGGTTGTCTCATGCAATTTCAACATCAAGTCAGCACGCTGTTTAGCATCAAAATTTAACTTCTCCGAAGATGGAAGTGGTAGCAAATCAATAGGAGCACGAGGCACAAAGCCATAGACAATCTCAAAAGGGCACAACTTTGTAGTAGAATGCAGCGAACGATTATAAGCAAATTCAATATGAGGCAAGCATTCTTCCCACATTTTAATGTTCTTTTTCAAAACAGCCCTAAGCATGGTAGATAAAGTTCTATTCACAACTTCAGTTTGCCCATCAGTTTGGGGATGACACGTAGTCGAAAATAACAGCTTAGTCCCCAATTTAGCCCATAAAGTTCTCCAAAAATGGCTAAGGAATTTAGTGTCACGATCGGAAACTATTGTATTTGGCACACCATGCAAACGAACAACTTCACGAAAGAACAAATCAGTAATATTGGTAGCATCATCACTTTTATGACATGGTATGAAGTGTGCCATCTTAGAAAATCTATCCACAACAACAAATATGCTATCCCTCCCCTTCTTTGTCCTAGGCAGTCCTAAAACAAAGTCCATAGAAATATCTTCCCAAGGCACACTAGGAATAGGTAGAGGCATATACAAACCGTGAGGATTAAGTCGTGACTTAGCCTTTGACACGTTGTGCAGCGAGCAACAAAACGTTCCACATCACGCCTCATCTTTGGCCAAAAGAAATGACTAGCAAGTATGTCTTCCGTCTTCTTCGCTCCAAATGCCCCATCACCCCACCTCCATGCGCTTCTGTAACAACAACAAACGAACGGAGCTAGCTGGAATGCATAGTTTGTTAGCTCTAAACACAAATTCATCATTTAGAACAAATTTATTCCACGTTTTTCCCTCTTTGCAATACAGCAACACGTCTTTAAAATCATCATCATGAACATAATGCTCTTTAATTGTTTCCAATCCAAAAATTTTGAAGTCAAGTTGTGAGAGCATGGTATATCTCTAGACAATGCATCAAGCAATAACATTCTCCTTTCCCTTTTTGTGTTTTATGACATAAGGAAAAGACTCTATGAATTCAACCCACTTTGCATGCCTACGGTTCAATTTTGCTTGACTTCTAATATGCTTTAATGACTCATGATCAGAATGAATTGTACAAGGTCCTCGTGTAGTGTGCCAGGACAAAACGCCGCCTCAAAATATTCTTCACTTGTACCCAAGTATCCGGACGAGCTCCTACGCGACACAATTGGCTCCACCAAACAAGAGCATATCCGGTCAACTGTCGCCAACCGAATCTTCTTATCCTCAGTATAGTGATGGCTGTCAAAAATTTGTTCGACACGCATCTCCCAATCCAGGTGCTCCTCCGGTTCAGCTTTACCATTAAATGATGGGATAGAAATTTTTATCCGCCCAATTAAATCATCCACGGCAACACGCTGAGCAAACCCAACACCATCATGCATACCTCTACCGTGGGCAGCACCTCTACCACGCATGTCCCTACCGCGATCAGCATCGCGGTAGTCCGGAGCATGGCACGGTTGTGGAGCAAAGCCCGCTGCACCATCAAAGACCTCTTCGTGTTCGTCATCTTCATAAGGTGCACGCCGTTCGGGATATTGAGGTCCCCGTTCAGCATGCTGAAATTGTGGTGGCTGGTTGCGTAGCGCCTCCGTCAAAGCATCAATTCGCGCCCCAAATCATCAGCCTTGCATTCAAGCTTCCGGTGACAACTTAAGAAGTAGTCACGGGCAGCAAAGACGCCGCATATTGGGGCACCTCTCCGATTGGCTCGGCATGATTATGTCGCGCCTTGCCATCTTCAATCTTCATAGAACCCGCCATCAAGAAAAATTCAGCAACCTCGTACCGTGATCAACCACGCTCTGATACCAAGATGATACGGATCCACCTAGCGAGCTAGCTGAACCCCGTTTCTTTGGCCCTGATCTTTCACGATACGCCTTATTGGATGCCCTCTCCAAGATAAGCCTTCTCCCACGCACACCGTAGCACGTGAATGAAGGGTAGAGAAACCGAAGTTTCAGCGAGTAGAATCCAACACAACAATTGGATTCAACACACCAAGAGCAATTCCTCGATGGAAATCTCAAGAACACACCAACAATGGCCACCAAACCATGATGATTTTCTGGTCTCAAATTCTCAAATCGTAACCTGAGTTACAATGGGGCTAAGGCCATGGCCTTATATTGGTGCACAATGCACGGCCTTGACTAAAACTCACACACAACTTGGCCTAAGGCTGAAACAATCTCCAATACGAACTAAAAAGGAAATACCTAAACTGTTACCTCTGCATTCTCTCTTAATTTGCGGTCTGACTATGAGGATTGCGTGGCTGGAACCTTGTCCATTGTGTGGGGCTTCAAAATAGCTTTCCAACGAGTCCAAGAACGCCCAGATCGGACTCCGTTTGTGAAAGTTATGGACGTTTACATATCGGTCTTGCCAGCTGTCCCAATCCGAGTCCGAATCGGTTTCGAATCTTTATATGTTTTGTTTTCTTGTTCAAGGGGCTTCCAAATCCGTTTGCGACCTGAAAAGGAGTCCTTCTCAACCTTTAGAAGGCCATGGTATGGTCGGATTTTATCCTTACTTGCACTGCAATACTCGAACTATTTATGTTTGGCAAGTCTCGCGCGTCTCTCCGGACAGCTCGTGCAGCATCCAATGAAATTGCCATAACTTTGTGTAGGAAGCTCCAATCGAGTGCCGTTTGATTCGTTGGAAAATAGACTTCATTAGCTTTCCAAATATGTCCCTTGTGCACATTAGAAACCTCAGAATAGGTATTCAAAGCTTGCTAAACATTATGCACAGAACTGCAAGCACTAACCAAAGTTGTAGTGCTACTTGGTGCCACATCATCCTCCCCTCCTTGAAGCAAAGCCGTCCTCGGCTTTGGGGTATTCTTGGGAGCTTGCTTCTTCTTGGCTGTAATTTCTTCATCAACATGAATAGCACTCTCCTATTTTGGTTTCAACACATGCTTCTTTTCCCCATGTACAAAAGTGTACGTTTTGGACCGGCCCTCATGCGTAGCATTGCGAAAATATTGCCGTGGTCTTCCCAACAATAACCCACATGCATCCATTTGAACTACGTCGCAATCCACCTGGTCAACATAGTCACCAACAACAAACGGAACACGTACCTTGTGAGTTATCTCCTGTCTTCCGGAGTTGTGTAGCCACTCCACATGATGTGGTTGAGGATGCCTCCACGTGGACAACCCAAGAGCATACACCAAATCTTTGCTAATCACATTGGTATGACTTCCACCATCAACGATCAACTTGCATGCTTTATCTTTGATCTTGCACTCCGCTTGGAAAACACTCCACCGCTGTCCTTTGGTTTCAGTTTCTTTACTTTGCACCTTTCGGACCAAAAGATTAACACCATTCAATTCTGGATCACAATAGACAACATCCTCATTGGAATCGTCAGATTTTTCGCTTTCGGAATCACTACTAGAACTTGTTGAAATATAGCCATCTTTAGTGAAAAGCACTCTTCGTTGATTTGGGCAATCACGCATCATATGACCCCTTCCTTTGCACTTGAAACACTCAGTTTCTCTAGCACAAGCATTAGAAGGCAAACTAGAATCGGTTTTAGTTGCTTCTTTACATCAGTTGCTTGCCTCCTTTGAAAGAGCACCATTTGAACGGCTTGATGCCGCCACTTTGGAGTGTGAACCCACATCATCGCCGTGCTGTAATGAACGCCTCCATGACTTTGTTTGAGTGTTAGCATGTCCACCCTTGGCTTGTTTGCGCTTCAATTGTTGTTCAGCACGTTCAGCTTGATGCACCAAGTCTTGAAGTTGTAGTAATGGACCATCTCCGCCCTATCTTGCACATCCTCATTCAACCCATTAAAGAAACGTGCCATAGTAGCCTCATCATGCTGCTCTGTCCCTGTACAGATCATCAACATCTCCATCTCTTTATAATATTCATCAGCACTAGAATTACCTTGACGTAGTTGTTGTACCCGATTGTACAAGGTCCTCGTGTAGTGTGCCGGGACAAAACGCCGCCTCAAAATATTCTTCACTTGTACCCAAGTATCCGGACGAGCTCCTACGCGACACAATTGGCTCCACCAAACAAGAGCATATCCGGTGAACTCAACTGTCGCCAACCGAATCTTCTTATCCTCAGTATAGTGATGGCTGTCAAAAATTTGTTCGACACGCATCTCCCAATCCAGGTGCTCCTCCGGTTCAGCTTTACCATTAAATGATGGGATAGAAATTTTTATCCGCCCAATTAAATCATCCACGGCAACACGCTGAGCAAACCCAACACCATCATGCATACCTCTACCGTGGGCAGCACCTCTACCACGCATGTCCCTACTGCGATCAGCATCGCGGTAGTCCGGAGCATGGCACGGTTGTGGAGCAAAGCCCGCTGCACCATCAAAGACCTCTTCGTGTTCGTCGTCTTCATATGGTGCACGCCGTTCGGGATATTGAGGTCCCCGTTCAGCATGCTGAAATTGTGGTGGCTGGTTGCGTAGCGCCTCCGTCAAAGCATCAATTCGCACCCCCAAATCATCAGCCTTGCCTTCAAGCCTCCGGTGACAACTTAAGAAGTAGTCACGTGTCGCTTCAAGCCCGTGTCGCACCTCGGGCAGCAAAGACACCGCATATTGGGGCACCACCCCGATTGGCTCGGCATGATTATGTCGCGCCTTGCCATCTTCAATCTTCATAGATCCCGCCATCCAGAAAAATTCAGCAACCTCGTACCGTGATCAACCACGCTCTGATACCAAGATGATACGGATCCACCTAGCGAGCTAGCTGAACCTCGTTGCTTTTGCCCTAATCTTTCACGATACGCCTTATTGGATGCCCTCTCCAAGATAAGCCTTCTCCCACGCACACCGTAGCACGTGAATGAAGGGTAGAGAAACCGAAGTTTCAGCGAGTAGAATCCAACACAACAATTGGATTCAACACACCAAGAGCAATTCCTCGATGGAAATCTCAAGAACACACCAACAATGGCCACCAAACCATGATGATTTTCTGGTCTCAAATTCTCAAATCGTAACCTGAGTTACAATGGGGCTAAGGCCATGGCCTTATATTGGTGCACAATGCACGGCCTTGACTAAAACTCACGCACAACTTGGCCTAAGGCCGAAACAATCTCCAATACGAACTAAAAAGGAAATACCTAAACTGTTACCTCTGAATTCTCTCTTAATTTGCGATCTGACTATGAGGATTTCGTGGCTGGAACCTTGTCCATTGTGTGGGGCTTCGAAATAGCTTTCCAACGAGTCCAAGAACACCCAGATCGGAGTCCGTTTGTGAAAGTTATGGACGTTTTAGTATCGGTCTTGCCAGCTGTCCCAATCCGAGTCCGAATCGGTTTCAAATCTTTATATGTTTTGTTTTCTTGTTATAGGGGCTTCCAAATCCGTTTGGAACCTGAAAAGGAGTCCTTCTCAACCTTTAGAAGGCCATGGTGTGGTCGGATTTTACCCATACTTGCATTGCAGTACTCGAACTATTTATGTTTGGCAAGTGCCCCCCATTGGGCGACTGCACTGCAAATCGCCCAATGGGGAGGCGACTGGTTTCAGTCGCCCGAGAGTAGGGCGACACAGATTCTGTCGGTCCCCGGTTGGGCGATTAGCTCCAGTCGCCCCCCCATTGGGCGACTGGAGCCTATTTTTGTGAAAATTTTTCCCACGGGTATATTTCTGCAATTTCGAATAAAAAATAGATTATTTGTACAAAAATTTCGAGCAATCACTCTGCTTCACCACCAATCAGCTAAGGCAAATTCAAGTCAAATGCGCTCAATTTCTAAAGCTAAGTGTAACATATATGCATATAAAATTTTCAAGATCACTAGAAGCATATATTTTACTTTGGAGGGAAATATTATGGTTCAAAGGTAGGGCTAGAGAAATCATGGCATTTGGCCTTTTGATCCATCACGTATGCATACAAAACACAAACCCTCAAACCTAATTTTTTTCCTTACAAGTACCTATCAGTAGTGACGGTCAAACAGCACCCGAAATAATAATACCACTGCTAGCTAGTAAATGATATCACGATATTGCTGTTTTAAGTGAAGTGCATTGGAACTCTTTAGTTTTCCGGATCTATTCGAGTATACGTATATGCATGGGACTATCTATTTATTACTGAAGTTGTTGGATTTCAGTCAAATTTGCTTGGACCGTTGGATGCAGATCGGATGCTCTAGATCTCCACCCTCCCTCCCCTACATACAACACCCTCCCCTCCCTGTCCCTAACTGTGTCGCCACCACACAGAGCATACTCTGTTGCCTTACCAGACGTCCACTGCCTACTCTGTTGCCTCCTCCTGCACCGCACACCAGCTCAGCATGTTCTCCCTCCCCCGTTCCGCTGCCTACACACCGTTGTCGTCGCCTCCTGCTGGGACAATGGCAGTCGCCGGCCACCTCTGGACTCTGGTGCCATAACAGTTCAGAGTTTAATCTGAGGAGAATGAACTAAGGGCACTTGGTAGATGTTTGCATTTGACAGTAGGCAGTGGCGCTCGCCGGAGGGGGAACTGTACAAATCTTAGGGCACATTCAGCATTGAGAAAATCGATTGAAATATTGAGAATTTTTAGTTGAATGCCATATGGCATTTCCTTGTATATATGTTACCAATTGGCAGGGGTAGCGTTTCATGACAACAATCACAGTGAGCACACATGCGTGCACAGGCTAGTTAGCTCCTAGCTACGCCAAGTCATTTTGGAGAATGTACTAGCTGAGCCTATGTGAGTTCTCTTGAGCGTTTATATTCTTTACCTTAATTTTTTTTGATTCAAACTGTTCACAGAAGAGAGTATGAAGAGAAATATTTACATACAATTTTAGCTGAAGTAGATAAAATTGATATGGGTTTGTTTTTTTTGGCTGAGACTTATGGCTTCTGGCTGCGGCTTGTAACTTTTGATTTGTTCGTACGAGAGATTACAGAGTAACAGAAACCCACATACAGTTTTTGTCGATATAAATAAAGTCGGCACAGTATATATTATAATTAACTAGTGGACCTAGCTCATCTTGAAAAGACACTCCGTTTAAAAACTAATTACTATAAAAAATTAAAAATAGAAGTTAAAAACTAGAAAGACAGGACCATAATACCTACTTACAATCCATTTATTTCTCAACGCAGAGCGTAGGTCGATGATCCTTGGCGCTAGCTAGCTCTCTTTCGGACGTGAACGCTGGTGCATGCACGCGCGCGCCGTCATTTTGGACTTTGTAGTGGAGCTGCATGCATGTGCATGTGCACCAGCTCTCGAGGCACGACTTCCGATGGAATATTCGATGGTTGGAACTGTGGTTAGGTATGTGCTATAGCATTCATCTTTGTACCTTTGGAGCGAGCTCAGTGGTAAGATTCTCTGATACTCCCAGACAGCATTTCGTCGGAGTTCCTCATGCAAACGCTGCTGTTATGTCCCTCCTGATTCTCCCCACTTGCCACTAAACAATGTCAATACAAATCAGTGTATTTATACTGTGTTCAGCTCCATAGGCAAGTGACTTAATGTAACATTATTGTATATATGTGTAGAATTGGTGATTTAAGTTCGAAAAAAATTTGGCGAGGTTAATAATAGAGAAATGTCCATTTGTGAGACCATGTGATGGTCGTACATTTTGTTGATGATAATAATTGATATTTGGTTTTATTGGAATTTGCATTTGTGAAAGTTCTGATTGATGCGCTTCTGTATTGAGTTTTCAGAATGGTAAAACGACCATGTCTGGTTTCGACTACGGACGGTCATCCTATCGACATTATAATGGCTGGCCTGATCGGCCTTGTGATGAATGGTCCGAACGGCAGACTTCGACCACGACAGCCTTCGACTATGGCATTTCGATGATGGCAGACATTGACCATGTTCAGCTTCAACCACAACAAGTTGACCATGGTAAGTTGAGCTCTACAGATTTTGACCACAGCAATCCGACCATGGTATTTCGACCTCGTCATTCTTCCATCACGATATTTCAACCACGAAACATCAACTACGGTGGAACGACCATACCTGGTTGAAGATAGTAAGTTATAGTACTTTTCGATGGTCGTAACTACAGTACTTCTCTATGGTCATAGACGTTACTGGTCGGTATTTGATAGTCATGGACTTTATTGGTCGATACTCGATAGTCGTAGACTTTACTAGTCAGTACTCAATAGTCAACGACTTTGTGATCAGTACTCACAGACTTTGAGGTCTATTGTCGTTGTCTTAGGCTTTTCGATTGGTTGTCGTAGACCTCGCGATCGGTAGTCTTGGGCTTTTGCGATCGGTTGCTGTAGGCTTCATGGTCGATACTTGTAGATTTTATGGTCGGATCGAGTGCTTCAATTTTTGCTATCTTCGAGTACTTCGAGTACTCATGTTAGGCCAGCGGTATGACTGGCTACTGCATGGTGATCAGTAATCAGCGAACAAGTGCTCAGAGGAACTGATAGGACTAGGGGTCCCGATCTTTCGATGAGAGTGGTAGATTCGATTGGGGAAGGAGGTGACGTTGACGACCCGACTACAACCATCCAAGGACGTTGCGCCTTAGCGATCGATACACCAACTCCAGAGATTGTTCGTGACCTTGTCGGCGCACGATCAACCTAACCACGAGGGTTCTCGTTCTTGCAAGAAATCGAAGAACAAGCAAGAACAAGATGAACAGCAACTCAATTGCAAATAACGATGTAAGATTCAATCGAAAACAGAAAATGGTGGGGTTCCGAAGACAAGTATTCGGGCGGTCTAGCCGACACGCGCGAGTACAAGGCAAAGCAGCAAAAGCTAACTTAGTCTAAACAAAACCCAAACCCTAGAAGAGGGTGCGGCTGCCTATTTAAGGGTCACGGAAGGTGCAGGGTCGGCCAAAACACAAGGAAGCCGAAAAGGACTCGAATTACAATGCCCAAGGCCCACTTTGTCTCGGACTGGAAAAGCGACGTGAATTGTTTTGCAGTTTCTGGTCGACTCGGATGGAATTTGGAGGTGAGGCCAGATCCATCTGAAAGTAGACTTCAAGAGCTTTCCAACGAGTACTCACGGGCCCCGAGAAACCTTCCGGATCAAAAGTTACGGCCGTTTGAAGTAGATGCTGTCAACAAGGCCGAATCCAAGTCAAACTCGTGAACAGGACTTGGTTTGCGCTTGACGGTTCCACTTCTATACTTGAGCTCATGTGGTTCTTCCCCATGGTTCCTAAGGACAATTAAATCATCACAAGAATTAAGTAGTATTCCATTCTTTGAAACATTTGTATGCAAACTTAGGAACGCATTCACCTGATGGTTAAGTTGACGTGCTCGCGCTCTAGTCATTGGTCGTTGTATCATAGTTTCAGTTTGATATGGAGTCGGCATGGTTGTATGCATGGAAAGGATATCCTCATCATCCTCCCCTTCTTGCATTTGAGTCGTCCGCGACTCAAGCTCATCTTCTTCTCCCAAGTATGGCTTCAAATCTGCAATGTTAAAGGTGGGACTAACCCCAAAATCTGCAGGCAACTCAAGTTTATATGCATTGTCATTAATCTTTTCCAACACTTTGAAAGGACCATCAGCTCTAGGCATCAACTTAGACCTCCGCAATTCAGGAAATCTTTCTTTTCTCAAATGCAAGCAAACTAAATCACCCGGTTGAAAAGTTAAATGCCTCCTTCCTTTACTACCAGCAAGTTTATATTTAGCATTCATGCGTTCAATATTTTCTTTGGTTATCTCATGCAATTTCAACATCAAGTCAGCACGCTGTTTAGCATCAAAATTTAACTTCTCCGAAGATGGCAGTGGTAGCAAATCAATAGGAGCACGAGGCACAAAGCCATAGACAATCTCAAAAGGGCACAACTTTGTAGTAGAATGCAGCGAACGATTATAAGCAAATTCAATATGAGGTAACCATTCTTCCCACATTTTAATGTTCTTTTTCAAAACAGCCCTAAGCATGGTAGATAAAGTTCTATTCACAACTTCAGTTTGCCCATCAGTTTGGGGATGACACGTAGTCGAAAATAACAGCTTAGTCCCCAATTTAGCCCATAAAGTTCCCAAAAATGGCTAAGGAATTTAGTGTCACGATCGGAAACTACTGTATTTGGCACACCATGCAAACGAACAACTTCACGTAAGAACAAATCAGCAATATTGGTAGCATCATCACTTTTATGACATGGTATGAAGTGTGCCATCTTAGAAAATCTATCCACAACAACAAATATGCTATCCCTCCCCTTCTTTGTCCTAGGCAGTCCTAAAACAAAGTCCATAGAAATATCTTCCCAAGGCACACTAGGAACAGGTAGAGGCATATACAAACCGTGAGGATTAAGTCGGGATTTAGCCTTTTGACACGTAGTGCAGCGAGCAACAAAACGTTCCACATCACGTCTCATCTTTGGCCAAAAGAAATGACTAGCAAGTATGTCTTCCGTCTTCTTCGCTCCAAAATGCCCCATCAACCCACCTCCATGCGCTTCCTGTAACAACAACAAACGAACGGAGCTAGCTGGAATGCATAGTTTGTTAGCTCTAAACACGAATCCATCATTTAGAACAAATTTATTCCACGTTTTTCCCTCTTGGCAATTCAGCAACACGTCTTTAAAATCATCATCATGAACATAATGCTCCTTAATTGTTTCCAATCCAAAAATTTTGAAGTCAAGTTGTGAGAGCATGGTATATCTCCTAGACAATGCATCAGCAATAACATTCTCCTTTCCCTTTTTGTGTTTTATGACATAAGGAAAAGACTCTATGAATTCAACCCACTTTGCATGCCTACGGTTCAATTTTGCTTGACTTCTAATATGCTTTAATGACTCATGATCGAATGAATGACAAATTCTTTGGGCCATAAATAATGTTGCCATGTCTCTAAAGTTCGAACTAGAGCATATAATTCCTTATCATAAGTAGAATAGTTCAAACTAGGCCCACTCAATTTTTCACTAAAGTATGCCACAGTTTACCTTCTTGCAACAACACACCACCCAATCCAATTCCACTAGCATCACATTCTAGCTCAAAAGTCTTACTAAAATCTGGAAGTTGGAGTAATGGTGCATGTGTTAACTTATCTTTCAATGTGTTGAAGGCGTCTTCTGTGCATTCCCCAAGTAAACGGCACCCCTTTTTAGTGAGCTCATTCAATGGTGCAGCGATGGTGCTGAAATCCTTCACAAAGCGACGATAGAATCCAGCAAGTCCTAGAAAACTTCGCACTGCGTGACCGTTTTAGAGTCGGCCAACTCTGTATTGCCTCAACCTTGGCTTGATCAACTTCTATGCCCCCGTGGAGTAACAACATAGCCAAGAAAAGAGACTCAATCCGTGCAAAATGTGCACTTCTCAACGTTACCAAATAAACGTGCATTACGTAAAGCATCAAAAACAGCACGTAAATGGCAAAGGTGTTCCTCTAGTGATCTGCTATATATCAATATATCATCAAAATAGACCACTACAAATTTACCAATGAAAGCACGCAAAACCTCGTTCATTAATCTCATGAATGTGCTAGGTGCATTAGTTAAACCAAATGGCATCACTAACCATTCATACAAACCGAACTTAGTTTTAAATGCTGTTTTCCATTCATCTCCCAATGTCATGCGAATTTGGTGGTACCCACTACGCAAATCAACTTTAGAGAAGACAATAGAGCCACTTAATTCATCAAGCATATCATCTAACCTAGGAATAGGGTGACGATATCTAATGGTAATTTTATTGATCGCTCTACAGTCCACACACATACGCCATGATCCATCTTTCTTAGGCACTAAAATTACCGGAACAGCACAAGGGCTAAGAGACTCACGCACATAACCTTTATCAAGCAATTCTTGAACTTGACGCTGAATCTCCTTAGTTTCTTCGGATTGGTCCTGTGCACGCGCACGATTGGGCAAAGATGCCCGGAATCAAATCAATCTGGTGCTCCATCCTCGTGACCGTGGTAGCCACGTGGCACGTCCTTTGGAAAGACATCCATGTACTCCTGCAAAGATTAGTGACGCGGGAGGCACGAGAAGAAGGTACCTCCTCGAATGAAAATAAAGCTTGTTTGCAAAGTAAGGCATAGCAAATAGAAGTACTAGCATCCAGCTCATTCACATCAGACTTAGTAGCAAGAAAACATGCACCTTTCAATTTAATCTCATTTTTCATCTCATGAACAGATTTAGAGTTTTTCTTTTTATGTTGCTCAAGTTCACTTGCAACAATCTGGTTTTCATTCCTATTATGCTCCTGATTTTTCTCTCTACTAGCTCTAGCAATCTCATCTTTGAAAATAGCTTCAGGAGACATAGGATGTAACACAATTTTCTTGTCATGATGCACAAAAGAATATTGGTTTGTCTTACCATGATGCAGTGAATCTTTATCATATTGCCACGGTCTACCTAACAGCATAGAGCATGCTTGCATAGGGACAACATCGCATTCTACAACATCATGATAAGAACCAATAGCAAAATTTACTCTCACCATTCGTGTTACCTTCACCTTGCCGCTGTTATTGAACCATTGAATGTAGTAAGGGTGTGGGTGAGGTTTGGTGTTCAACGCAAGCTTCTCCACCATATCGGAGCTCACCAAGTTGTTGCAGCTCCTCCATCAATTATCACTCGGCATGAACGTTCCTTCACGACGCACTTTGTTTGGAAACGGATGTGCCGCTGATTTTGCTCCGCCTCTCCATTTGTGCACTCAACACACGCTGCACAATGAGACTCTCATAGCGCTCTGCATCTTCAACACCAATGTGCTCTTCTTCTTGCTCCTTCCCACTACCGCATGGTCACCGCAAGCATAGCATATGTATCCTCATCCAAATCACTAGCGAAGAATACTCACCATCATCTCTCACAATCGAACACGCTTGGTTGGGCACTCACTCCTCACATGGTCATACCCTTGCATTGATGACATTGGATATCCCTCGTTCGTCCCGTAGATGCAACGGACGAAGAGCTGTTTGCATGTGCTTGGGCTGCCCCTTTGTTGCCGGATGCCCGAGATGCCGAATTTGATGATGAAAACCGTGGCTTGCTGTTGGAGGAAGAAGGTGCAGGGGTTGGCTTGATGGTGCGGCGGATGCACGTTGAGACCAAATGTTTCCACGACCTGCGAAGCGTTAGTCCTAGTGCTCGCGCGTCGTCCTCAGACTTCTCTTTCAGCTTTACAAGCAAGATGAAATAAACGAGTGATAGAATTATATTCCTTGTAAGCTAAGATATCCTGAATTTCCCGATTCAAACCACCCATAAACCTAGCCATAGCGGCTTCCTCAGTTTTCTCTAAGTCACAATGCAACATGCATGTTTGCAATTCTTGAAAATATTCCTCTACGCTTTTACTACCTTGCCTCAATTGTTGCAACTTATGTAACAAATCACGTGCATAATATGAGGGAACAAATCTAGCTCGCATAATTCTTTTTAATGCATCCCAAGTTTGTGGTATGGTGAAAGAATTTTTCTTACAATATTCACTCCACCAAACAGACGCAAAATCAGTAAACTCACTAGTAGCAGCCCTAACCCTTTTGTTTTCGGGAATGCATGACAAGCAAATTTCGATCAACGACCAATTCCCAAGTGATATAAGCATCGGGGTTATATTTTCCATCAAAAAGTGGCATAGTGGACTTAATCTTACCAAGCGATTCATCATTCTCACGCACCTCGATCCGGCGTGGTTGGCGTTGACGGTGGCGTCGTCATCATCATCAATCTCGATGTCGGCCGCATATTCGTCTCCACCATTTTCGTCCACCTGCTGCCCAAGACACCAATGTTGGCACGAGTACGCTGAGTCGGTGCAGCGGAGATGCACGGCCCTCTCATCAAGACGTCTCAAAATCTCGGCAAGTGAGGTGTTGACGGTGCCAACGGAAGCCTCCAATGTTGCAAGCGTAGTGTTGGTGTCGATCTGCGCGCCTCCAATTGGCCAAGGCGTTCGTTGGTGACCCGTACATCCTCATCAAGTCCTTCGATGTGCAGCTTCATTTGGCGCTCAAAGTGTTGTATGATGCCCCTAGTCCGAGGGGAATGTGGCGCTGCCCGCAGTCCTCGGTTCTCGACATTGTTAGAAGAACACAAGAAACAAACCAAGAAGATAAAAATAATAAAACAGCAGGTTATGCCCTCACAACTACTGGGATGTGGTTAAATCAAGTCGCACACTCTCAACCTGTTCTGTCAAGCTCTTACAAGTTCTTACCACAGCGAGCAGGAGGTGATGGCAGCCGACAAGTCAAGACAATATCTCCTGGAAATTAGGTGTATCGCTGCCTTGGTCGCTAGTCCCTGTGAGGTGGTAGCCAAATCTGTGGAGCTATAGGTGGGCTGAGAGTGAACAAAGGATAACTAGAACCACATTAGTCAAAGCAAGTTGAATAATCGCTCAACGACGGTACCGTGCTGGCTCTAGGCTAGACCGTACTAGAGACGCGAGCCTAGAACACAAACGAAATCACACCGTGCAGAAATAAACTAGATGATGTTGCACACGGAGTTCGGGAGCTCGAAAAAGGATGTCGTCTTCACAGGGAACCTTAGAAACACGTGCAGAAGGGCTCTGTCAATTTTGAGCGAATTCTGAGAAACTTGATTTTTCCTCGGTTTGCGGGCCCGTTTTGAGGCCCTAAACGATGTTTTTTGGGGTCGAAGCTGCCGCGTGTGTGCCTGGTGGCTTACGCGGATATGAAATCTCCAGTTTTTCTATACTTCTTTTTTCACTCTATCTTCCGATTTCCTTTCCAACGGATCAAGAATCGCCTCAATCGAAGGTCGTATGCAAAAGTTAGCTGTTTCTCTCTCCTTTGTTTTTTTTTCTTCTTTTTTTTTATGTCACGGCTCTTCTAGATGCGGCTGCCTGTTCCTTCTTGTCTCTCTCTTCTTTTTTTCTCTCTCTCTTTTTTTTCACACACGATGCAGTTGAATCCGAATTCGTGCCCTACTCCGAGACCAATTAGGGCAAAGCCTCCGTAGCAACCGAGTCCTCCTCCTTTTCTACCCTCCTATGACAGTTCGGATCTAACTGCAACAGTGAGTCCAAAACATGAACAGAACTCGAAACTCTAAAGGAACTAGACACTAAGACCAGCAAAGGACACGACGATGCAACCGAAGACTCAACAAACAAAGACTATGCAGCAATAGCGTAAGGCTCAAATTGTTTTGGATTTTGGGGAATAGATCTGATCTGCTATTTTTTTTGGTTTCTGGACTGTAGGTAAAAATTTGTAAAGACTAGATAAGATCTCTCACCGATCAACCTTGAGCTCTGATACCAACTGATAGGACTAGGGGTCCCGATCTTTCGATGAGTGTGGTAGATTCGATTGGGGAAGGAGGTGACGTTGACGACCCGACTACAACCATCCAAGGATGTTGCGCCTTAGCGATCGATACACCAACTCCAGAGATTGTTCGTGACCTTATCGGCGCACGATCAACCTAACCACGAGAGTTCTCGTTCCTGCAAGCAATCGAAGAACAAGCAAGAACAAGATGAACAGCAACTCAATTGCAAATAACGATGTAAGATTCAATCGAAAACAGAAAACGGTGGGGTTCCGAAGACAAGTATTCGGACGGTCTAGCCGACACGCGCGAGTACAAGGCAAAGCAGCAAAAGCTAACTTAGTCTAAACAAAACCCAAACCCTAGAAGAGGGTGCGACTGCCTATTTAAGGGTCACGGAAGGTGGAGGGTCGGCCAAAACACAAGGAAGCCGAAAAGGACTCGAATTACAAGGCCCAAGGCCCACTTTGACTCGGACTGGAAAAGCGACGTGAATTGTTTTGCAGTTTCTGGTCGACTCGGATGGATTTTGGAGGTGAGGCCGGATCCATCTGAAAGTAGACTTCAAGAGCTTTCCAACAAGTACTCACGGGCCCCGAGAAACCTTCTGGATCAAAAGTTACGGCCATTTGAAGTAGACGCTGTCAACAAGGCCGAATCCGAGTCAAACTCGTGAACAGGACTTGGTTTGCGCTTGACGGTTCCACTTCTATACTTGAGCTCATGTGGTTCTTCCCCATGGTTCCTAAGGACAATTAAATCATCACAAGAATTAAGTAGTATTCCATTCTTTGAAACATTTGTATGCAAACTTAGGAACACATTCACCTGATGGTTAAGTTGACGTGCTCGCGCTCTAGTCATTGGTCCTTGTATCATAGTTTCAGTTTGATATGGAGTCGGCATGGTTGTATGCATGGAAAGGATGTCCTCATCAGGAACAGTACTTAAAGGATCCGGTACTCGAAAGATGGAAGTACTTAGTGATCAATGGTGCAACGAATGGTTGAAGATCGGTAGTCATGGACATAGCGATTTGGTGTCTTAGTCGTAACGATCGGTACTCGATAGTCAGTACTCAATGGTTCTATAGTTGGTAGCGGTGCTTATTATTCCCGAGTGTTTAGAGCGATAGGAATTCGCAAGTACTTGTGTTTGAGTACTCAATGAGTGAGCGACCTGTCTTGCATAGCGGTTGTAACCGATTGTAATGAGCGATCTGCAGTTGATGATTTTTGGAAAGTGATGGATATTGTGGTCGTGGACGACCTGTTTGGTGTTTATGGATGGTTAAAGGTATGGTTTGAGTGTGTGTGTGTGTGCTGATGACGGTCAAGTTATAAAGAACTTGTTCCAGGAAAACATTCTTTCATGGTTTGAGTGTGTGTGTGCTGGTTGGTGTGGAGATGGTCATGGTCAGTGACGAGGAGGACTGGAACTAGGATGGGGAAATCTGAGGTCCAGACAGTCGAGGATGTCACGCAAGGTGGTCGGGCTCACGCTGGAGCATGTAAAGATCAAAGGTGGTGATTCATGGAGAAGCTATAAGCGGTGCAGTCCAAGAGGCTTCGACACGAGCGGTGATGATGCGTGGAGAAGCAACAGGAGGTGCAGTCCCGAAGGTTTTGACACAGAAGGTGATGTGGATGATGAAGATACAGGAAGTGCTATCCTGGAGACTTTGTCATGTGTTGGGTTTGGAGTTGTAGATAGAGTCCATAACTGAGAAAATTGAGAGTTTGAATAAAACCCGTATTCGAAAGGGTTTTGGGCCTCTTGATTTGAGAAAGAGATAGGGTTGTGTGTTTGTGTTTGAGTTAGACATGGTTGAGACATTAGCCTATAAAAGCAGGGAGAGGCTAATGGTTAACGTGCGGCTTTTAAGAAAGTTTTAGTGCAGTTTTGAGAGGGCTTTCGTTGAGAAGGTTTTTAGGGGTGCTTATGAGGGCACTTTGTAAATCCACGAGATTTTAGCAAAAAAGGTAGTCTTTAATCAATCTGGATCTTGATTTGCTTGAAGTGTGCTGGTGATTGTTGGTGGTTTGGATCATATGACAATAAGTAAACCGATCGAGCGAAGCGTTGAACAGATCAGTTGATCAAGTGAGTGGTCGAAAGCATCATCGATCGTAAAGAGACTCCAAAAAGCGGTGACAATCATTCACCTCCCCTCTCTCTGATTGCAGTACTCAGATTGTTAGACCATGTGGATGGTCGTGAATTAAAAATGATGATTAATTGACATTTGATTTGTTTTAGAATTTGCGTTTGTGAAAGTTTTTGTCGATGGCGGTTAAAGGATTTTCCTCCAATTGGTTTCGAGGCTTTCGAGTGCTTTTGATGCTTTGAGTGGGGTTTCCATCGCTTTTGAGTGACTTCGGAAATTCGCAAGCCATTATGACCATGCCCAAGTTCGCCATGCAGACTTTGTTCACGACCGATATGACTACAACATGCTACGACCACGGCTAAATAGCTTTACGACCACGACTGTCATTTAACGACCACACATGGCTAAATTACGACCATGGCTGTCGTTTATGACCATGCATGACTGTACGATTATGACATGCTATGACCACTGCTGAACAGTTCTACGACCATGCCCAGCTTCGATCACATTTGTCGATGACCATGTTCGACTTCGACCATGTCTAGCTTCGACTACGTACGACTATGACCATGGTAAGTCGACCACCACAAAACGACCTTACTAGATTGATGATCGTAAGCTACAGTATATCTTTTCATGGTCATAAAACCTATTGGTGGGTAGTCGTAACTTTTATTGATCGGTAGTCATAAATCTTTCTAGTTAGTGGTCTTGGATTTTGTAAGCGATAGTTGTAGTCTTTGCAGTCGATACTTGTAGTTTGTACAGAATACTGACATACTCGTAGACTTCATGGTCTACTATTGTTGTATTCGGTTTTTTGGTTGGTTGTCGTAGACCATGCTGAAGGCTTTGCAATCAATTACCATAGGCTTCACAATTGGTACTTGTAGGCTTCTTTGTCGATACAAATATTTTATTTCTTGTGATCTTCGAGTACTTCAGGCCAATGGGTTGACTGGCGAGTGAATGGTGATCAAGGGGTAGTGGACTCAGTGGTTGGAAGGGCTGATACTCGATGGTCGGGGATCGGTGGTCGCTTGGTGTTGCGATCGGTTATCTGAGCTTTGTGGTATGTGCTCGGTACTTGGTAGTCGGAAGTACTGAGTACTCGATGGTTTTGTTCTCGGTTGCGATGAGGTGAGTGGTTGTGTACGACCAGGTTGGTGGCCATGGATGGCCTTTTTCTTGTCTCTGGATGTACAAGGGTGTGTTTTGAGTGTGTGTGCTGATGTCAGTCAAGCTGGGAAGTGTTGTACTGGGAAAACGTTTCTTTGGTCTTTGGATGTGCAGGTGGGCATGGAGCGATCATAGTTGGTGACGAGGAGGATCGCGACCAGGACAGGGGAAGTCTGAGGTCTGGATGATTAAGGATATCACGCGAGGTGGTCGGGCTCATGCTGGAGCACATAGAGATCAAAGGTGGTGATTTATGGATAAGCTACAAGATGATGAGGACATACTTTCCATGCATACAACCATGCCGACTCCATACCAAACTGAAACTATGATACAAGGACCAATGACTAGAGCGCGAGCACGTCAACTTAACCATCAGGTGAATGCGTTCCTAAGTTTGCATACAAATGTTTCAAAGAATGGAATACTACTTAATTCTTGTGATGATTTAATTGTCCTTAGGAACCATGGGGAAGAACCACATGAGCTCAAGTATAGAAGTGGAACCGTCAAGCGCAAACCAAGTCCTGTTCACGAGTTTGACTCGGATTCGGCCTTGTTGACAGCGCCTACTTTAAACGCCCGTAACTTTTGATCCAGAAGGTTTCTCAGGGCCCGTGAGTACTCGTTGGAAAGCTCTTGAAGTCTACTTTCAGATGGATCCAGCCTCACCTCCAAATTCCATCCGAGTCGACCAGAAACTGCAAAACAATTCACGTTGCTTTTCCAGTCCGAGTCAAAGTGGGCCTTGGGCCTTGTAATTTGAGTCCTATTTGGCTTCCTTGTGTTTTGGCCGACCCTCCACCTTCCGTGACCCTTAAATAGGCAGCCGCACCCTCTTCTAGGGTTTGGGTTTTGTTTAGACTAAGTTAGATTTTGCTGCTTTGCCTTGTACTCGCGCGTGTCGGCTAGACCGCCCGAATACTTGTCTTCGGAACCCCACCGTTTTCTGTTTTTCGATTGAATCTTACATCGTTATTTGCAATTGAGTTGCTGTTCATCTTGTTCTTGCTTGTTCTTCGATTGCTTGCAGGAACAAGAACCCTCGTGGTTAGGTTGATCGTGCGCCGACAAGGTCACGAACAATCTCTGTTGTTGGTGTATCGATCGCTAAGGCGCAACGTCCTTGGATGGTTGTAGTCGGGTCGTCAACGTCATCTCCGTCCCCAATCGAATCTACCACTCTCATCGAAAGATCGGGACCCCTAGTCCTATCAGTTGGTATCAGAGCTCAAGGTTGATCGGTGAGAGATCTTATCTAGTCTTTGCATTTTTACCTACAGTCCGAAAACCAAAAAAATAGTAGATCTATTCCCAAAATCCGAAACAATTTGAGCCTTTATCTATTGCTGCATAGTCTTTGTTTGTTGAGTCTTCGGTTGCATCGTCGTGTCCTTTGCTGGTCTTAGTGTCTAGTTCCTTTAGAGTTTCGAGTTCTGCTCACGTCTTGGTATCACCGTTGCGCTTAGATCCGAACTCGGTTTCTAGGGGCTTTGCCTAGTTGGTCTCGGAGTAGGACACAAAGTCGGATTCAGCCGCGTCGTGTGTGTAAAAAAAGAAAGAAAAAAAGAGAGAGAGAAAAGAAGGAACAGCAATCGCATTCGTAAAGAGCGCGGCATAAAAAAAGAAGAAAAAGAAGAAAAAAAAGAGAGAGAGAAACATTAACTTTTGCATACGACCTCCGATTGAGGCGATTTTTGATCCGTTGGAAAGGAAATCGGAAGATAGAGTGAAAAAAACAAGTCTGGAAAAACTGGAGATTTCAGATCCGCGTAAGCCACCAGGCACATACGCGGCGGCTTCGACCCCAAAACGTCGTTTAGGCCCTCAAACGGGCCCGCAAACCGAGGAAAATCAAGTTTCTCGAATTCGCTCAAAATTGGCGAGCCCTTCTACAAGTGATTCTAAGGTTCCCGCACGACGGCATCCTTTTGAGCTCCGAACTCCGTGTGCGGTGTCATCCGATTGTCTTCTGCGTGGTGTACTCGTTTGTGTTCTAGGCTCGCGTCTCTAGTACGGTCTAGCCTAGGCCAGCACGGTGCCGTCGTTGAGCGATTATTCAACTTGCTTTGACTAATGTGGTTCTAGCTATCCTTTGTTCACTCTCACCCACCTATAGCTCCACAGATTTGGCTACCACATCACGGGGACTAGCGGCCGAGGCGATATACACCCAATTTCCGGAGATATTGTCTTGACTTGTCGGCTGCCATCACCTCCTGCTCGCTGTCGTAAGAACTTGTAAGAGCTTGACAGAACAGGTTGAGAGTGTGCGACTTGATTTAACCACATCCCAAAGAGTTGTGAGGGCATAACCTTTGTTTTATTATTCTCTTCTTGGTTTGTTTCTTGTGTTCTTCTAACAATGTCGGAGAACCAGAGGACTGCGGCAACGCCACATTCCCCTCGGACTAGGGCATCATACAACACTTTGAGCGCCAACTGAAGCTGCACACCAAGGACTTGATGAGGATGTACGGGTCACCAACGAACGCCTTGGCCAATTGGAGGCGCGCAGATCGACACCAACACTACGCTTGCAACATTGGAGGCTTCGTTGGCACCGTCAACACCTCACTTGCCGAGATTTTGAGACGTCTTGATGAGAGGGCGTGCATCTCCGCTGCACCGACTCA
Source organism: Dendrocalamus sinicus (assembly GCA_036346575.1). Taxonomy (NCBI): domain Eukaryota; kingdom Viridiplantae; phylum Streptophyta; class Magnoliopsida; order Poales; family Poaceae; genus Dendrocalamus; species Dendrocalamus sinicus. The sequence goes on from CM070647.1 coordinate 23,663,789, forward strand.
GCGTACTCGTGCCAACATTGGTGTCTTGGGCAGCGGGGTGGGCGAAAATGGTGGAGACGAATATGCGGTGACACGAGATTGATGATGATGAGGACGCTCACCGTCATCGTCAACCACGCCGAAATGAGGTACGTGAGAATGATGAATCGCTTGGTAAGATTAAGTTCACTATGCCACCTTTTGATGGAAAATATAACCCAGATGCTTATATCACTTGGGAATTGGATGTTGATCAGAAATTTGCTTGTCATGCATTCCCTGAAAACAAAAGGGTTAGGGCTGCTACTAGTGAGTTTACTGACTTTGCGTCTGTTTGGTGGAGTGAATATTGTAAGAAAAATCCTTTCACCATACCACAAACTTGGGATGCATTAAAAAGAATCATGCGAGCTAGATTTGTTCCCTCATATTATTATGCACGTGATTTGTTACATAAGTTGCAACAATTGAGGCAAGGTAGTAAAACCGTAGAGGATTATTTTCAAGAATTGCAAACAGGCATGCTGCGTTGTGACTTAGAGGAAACTGAGGAAGCCGCTATGGCTACGTTTATGGGTGGTTTGAATCGGGAAATTCAGGACATCTTAGCTTACAAGGAATATAATTCTATCACTCGTTTATTTCATCTTGCTTGTAAAGCTGAAAGAGAAGTACAGGGACGACGCGCGAGCACTAGGACTAACGTTTCGCAGGTCGTGGAAACATTTGGTCTCCACGTGCATCTGCCGCACCATCAAGCCAACCCCTGCACCTTCTTCCTCCAACAGCAAGCCACGGTTCTCATCATCAAATTCGGCATCTCGGGCATCCGAAGCAACAAAGGGACAGCCCAAGCACATGCAAAGAGCTCTTCGTCCGTTGCATCTACGGGACGAACGAGGATATCCAATGTCATCAATGCAAGGGTATGGCCATGTGAGGAGTGAGTGCCCAACCAAGCGTGTTCGATTGTGAGAGATGATGGTGAGTATTCTTCGCTAGTGATTTGGATGAGGATACATATGCTATGCTTGCAGCTGACCATGCAGGTAGTGGGAAGGAGCAAGAAGAAGAGCACATTGGTGATGAAGATGCGGAGCGCTATGAGAGCCTCATTGTGCAGTGTGTGTTGAGTGCACAAATGGAGAGGGCGGAGCAAAATCAGCGGCACATCCTTTTCCAAACAAAGTGCGTCGTGAAGGAACACTCATGCCGAGTGATAATTGATGGAGGGAGCTGCAACAACTTGGTGAGCTCCGATATGGTGGAGAAGCTTGCGTTGAACACCAAACCTCACCCACAACCTTACTACATTAAATGGTTCAATAACAGCGGCAAGGTGAAGGTAACACGAATGGTGAGAGTAAATTTTGCTATTAGTTCTTATCATGATGTTGTAGAATGCGATGTTGTTCCTATGCAAGCATGCTCTATGCTGTTAGGTAGACCGTGTCAATATGATAAAGATTCACTGCATCATGGTAAGACAAACCAATATTCTTTTGTGCATCATGACAAGAAAATTGTGTTACATCCTATGTCTCCTGAAGCTATTTTCAAAGATGAGATTGCTAGAGCTAGTAGAGAGAAAAATCAGGAGCATAATAGGAGTGAAAATCAGATTGTTGCAAGCGAACTTGAGCAACATAAAAAGAAAAACTCTAAATCTGTTCATGAGATGAAAAATGAGATTAAATTGAAAGGTGCATGTTTTCTTGCTACTAAGTCTGATGTGAATGAGCTGGATGCTAGTACTTCTATTTGCTATGCCTTACTTTGCAAACAAGCTTTATTTTCATTCGAGGAGGTACCTTCTTCATGCCTCTTGCTGTCACTAATCTTTGCAGAGTACATGGATGTCTTTCCAAAGGACGTGCCACCAGGGGCTACCACCGGTCACGAGGATGGAGCACAGATTGATTTGATTCCGGGCATCTTTGCCCAATCGTGCGCCATACAGGACCAATCCGGAAGAAACTAAGGAGATTCAGCGTCAAGTTCAAGAATTGCTCGATAAAGGTTATGTGCGTGAGTCTCTTAGTCCTTGTGCTGTTCCGGTAATTTTAGTGCCTAAGAAAGATGGATCATGGCGTATGTCTGTGGACTGTAGAGCGATCAATAACATTACCATTAGATATCGTCACCCTATTCCTAGGTTAGATGATATGCTTGATAAATTAAGTGGCTCTATTGTTTTCTCTAAAGTTGATTTGCGTAGTGGGTACCACCAAATTCGCATGAAATTGGGAGATGAATGGAAAACAGCATTTAAAACTAAGTTCGGTTTGTATGATTGGTTAGCGATGCCATTTGGTTTAACTAATGCACCTAGCACATTCATGAGATTAATGAACGAGGTCTTGCGTGCTTTCATTGGTAAATTTGTAGTGGTCCATTTTGATGATATATTGATAATATATAGCAGATCACTAGAGGAACACCTTTGCCATTTACGTGCTGTTTTTGATGCTCTACGTAATGCACGTTTATTTGGTAACGTTGAGAAGTGCACATTTTGCACGGATCGAGTCTCCACAGGGCATTGAAGTTGATCAAGCCAAGGTTGAGGCAATACAGAGTTGGCCGACTCCTAAAACGGTCACGTAGGTGTGAAGTTTTCTAGGACTTGATGGATTCTATCGTCGTTTTGTGAAGGATTTCAGCACCATCGCTACACCATTGAATGAGCTCACTAAAAAGGGGGTGCCGTTTACTTGGGGGAATGCACAGGAAGACGCCTTCAACACATTGAAAGATAAGTTAACACATGCACCATTACTCCAACTTCCAGATTTTAGTAAGACTTTTGAGCTAGAATGTGATGCTAGTGGAATTGGATTGGGTGGTGTGCTGTTGCAAGAAGGTAAACCTGTGGCATACTTTAGTGAAAAATTGAGTGGGCCTAGTTTGAACTATTCTACTTATGATAAGGACTTTAGAGACATGGCAACATGGCAACATTAGAGACATGACAACATTATTTATGGCCCAAAGAATTTGTCATTCATTCTGATCATGAGTCATTAAAGCATATTAGAAGTCAAGCAAAATTGAACCGTAGGCATGCAAAGTGGGTTGAATTCATAGAGTCTTTTCCTTATGTCATAAAACACAAAAAGGGAAAGGAGAATGTTATTGCTGATGCATTGTCTAGGAGATATACCATGCCCTCACAACTTGACTTCAAAATTTTTGGATTGGAAACAATTAAGGAGCATTGTGTTCATGATGATGATTTTAAAGACGTGTTGCTGAATTGCAAAGAGGGAAAAACGTGGAATAAATTTTTTTTCTAAATGATGGATTTGTGTTTAGAGCTAACAAACTATGCATTCCAGCTAGCTCCGTTCGTTTGTTGTTGTTACAGGAAGCGCATGAAGGTGGGCTGATGGGGCATTTTGGAGCGAAGAAGACGGAAGACATACTTGCTAGTCATTTCTTTTGGCCAAAGATGAGACGTGATGTGGAACGTTTTGTTGCTCGCTGCACAACGTGTCAAAAGGCTAAGTCACGACTTAATCCTCACGGTTTGTATATGCCTCTACCTGTTCCTAGTGTGCCTTGGGAAGATATTTCTATGGACTTTGTTTTAGGACCGCCTAGGACAAAGTAGGGAGGATAGCATATTTGTTGTTGTGGATAGATTTTCTAAGATGGCACACTTCATACCATGTCATAAAAGTGATGATGCTAGCAATATTGCTGATTTGTTCTTTCGTGAAGTTGTTCGTTTGCATGGTGTGCCAAATACAATAGTTTCCGATCGTGACACTAAATTCCTTAGCCATTTTGGAGAACTTTATGGGCTAAATTGGGGACTAAGCTGTTATTTTCGACTACGTGTCATCCCCAAACTGATGGGCAAACTGAAGTTGTGAATAGAACTTTATCTACCATGCTTAGGGCTGTTTTGAAAAAGAACATTAAAATGTGGGAAGAATGCTTGCCTCATATTGAATTTGCTTATAATCGTTAGCTGCATTCTACTACAAAGTTGTGCCCTTTTGAGATTGTCTATGGCTTTGTGCCTCGTGCTCCTATTGATTTGCTACCACTTCCATCTTCGGAGAAGTTAAATTTTGATGCTAAACAGCGTGCTGACTTGATGTTGAAATTGCATGAGACAACCAAAGAAAATATTGAACGCATGAATGCTAAATATAAACTTGCTGGTAGTAAAGGAAGGAGGCATTTAACTTTTCAACCGGGTGATTTAGTTTGGTTGCATTTGAGAAAAGAAAGATTTCTGAATTGAGGAGGTCTAAGTTGATGCCTAGAGCTGATGGTCCTTTCAAAGTGTTGGAAAAGATTAATGACAATGCATATAAACTGGAGTTGCCTGCAGATTTTGGGGTTAGTCCCACCTTGAACATTGCAGATTTGAAGCCATACTTGGGAGAAGAAGATGAGCTTGAGTCGCGGACGACTCAAATGCAAGAAGGGGAGGATGATGAGGACATCCTTTCCATGCATACAACCATGCCGACTCCATATCAAACGGAAACTATGATACAAGGACCAATGACTAGAGCGCGAGCACGTCAACTTAACCATCAGGTGAATGCGTTCCTAAGTTTGCATACAAATGTTTCAAAGAATGGAATACTACTTAATTCTTGTGATGATTTAATTGTCCTTAGGAACCATGGGGAAGACCACATGAGCTCAAGTATAGAAGTGGAACCGTCAAGCGCAAACCAAGTCCTGTTCACGAGTTTGACTCGGATTCGGCCTTGTTGACAGCGCCTACTTCAAACGGCCGTGACTTTTGATCCAGAAGGTTTCTCGGGGCCCGTGAGTACTCGTTGGAAGGCTCTTGAAGTATACTTTCAGATGGATCCGGCCTCACCTCCAAATTCCATCCGAGTCGACCAGAAACTGCAAAACAATTCACGTTGCTTTTCCAGTCCGAGTCAAAGTGGGCCTTGGGCCTTGTAATTCGAGTCCTATTTGGCTTCCTTGTGTTTTGGCCGACCCTCCACCTTCCATGACCCTTAAATAGGCAGCCGCACCCTCTTCTAGGGTTTGGGTTTTGTTTAGACTAAGTTAGCTTTTGCTGCTTTGCCTTGTACTCGCGCGTGTCGGCTAGACCGCCCGAATACTTGTCTTCGGAACCCCACCGTTTTCTGTTTTTCGATTGAATCTTACATCGTTATTTGCAAATTGAGTTGCTGTTCATCTTGTTCTTGCTTGTTCTTCGATTGCTTGCAGGAACAAGAACCCTCGTGGTTAGGTTGATCGTGCGCTGACAAGGTCACGAACAATCTCTGGAGTTGGTGTATCGATCGCTAAGGCGCAACGTCCTTGGATGGTTGTAGTCGGGTCGTCAACGTCATCTCCTTCCCCAATCGAATCTACCACTCTCATCGAAAGATCGGGACCCCTAGTCCTATCAATGTGCGTATCCGCATCAGAGTGACTCTAGTGCTTTTGAGTGAAGGACTGTGGTTGGACCAATTGAGACAAGAGGAAAGAAGATAAGGAGTCATCCACAACTATTTCTAGGACCACCAGTTAGGAGTAGTAGTACCATACTAACTATACTATTAGTACCATAGTGGTAGTACTGGAGGTATAACCGCGGTAGTACCAATTTTCCTATGAAAGCAAGGATAAGACAGTGATGCAAATGATCCTTGTTCAGATCACTCGGCTAAAACCGTTATCAAGTTCTTACCAATTCGTACCAAGCCAACAGGGGTGACCTGCAACCAGCGGCGTCAACCAGCGGAGATTGGACGGAGCGATTTCCAGGGACTCGAAATCTGTTTGCTGTAGAAATCTGTGGAGCTATAGGAACGTTTCACTTTGTAGCAAGGATTAGCATGATCAATTCAGCAAATGCAAAGTTGAACAAGTGCTCAAAATACCAGTATAAGTTGCTGATCCAAACAAAGGGAGAAACGTGTCAACAGGGTTGTGCACAAAGAATAACGTGACTTGATGCAAGGGATAAATCTCGCACCAAGTACTAGGAGAGATGCTAGCCGACTACTCAAAGCCACTGGTTAGGGTACTGAAAAGTTCGCACGACGTGGAGCACCTGCCCAAAGAAAGGTAGTGCAATGCAAACAACCCCTAGCTTAAGTAGTATGCAACAGCTAGTCTCAAAAGATGAACGGTAATTTTTTTTGTATGAAAGATGAACTGAAAAATGTGGAAGTAACCCTTTGCTATCTCTCAAGAGTGTACTTGTACTGGTCACAAGAATTTTTGTTTGTGTTTTGGCGACTAGGGGTAAAAAGGTAATTAAAAGAAGCCTCTGCGCAGGGGTCAAGGGGTGACTTTCCTTCCTAATTTGTGGATTGGGAAACTTGCGATTGGGTTCCTACTGTGTGACTGTGGCATAGAAAAGGAAATCACAGCAACGATTTCTTTCCTTTTGTATGACCTGCTTTCCTTCTCTTTTGTTTTTTTGGAAGTGCGGCTTTTCCTTTCCTTTCTTTCTTTCTTTTTTTTTGCACCGTGCCTTTTTCTGGTGTCACGCTGGTTTCCTTCCTAATCAAACCGAGAGAACAGAGGTAGGTTCCTTCCTTTTTCTAGGGGATGGTTTGCCTTTCGGAGAAGGGAGAACCAGATCGCTGAGAACAGTCTAAGGAAGGTGAATGAACGTAAACATGGTCGGTGCGGGTGATGTGCGTGCCAAGGTGATCTGTGGTTGATGCGAGGCGAACCAGCAACTCGAATTGATAAATGCAGCACAAACTCAACAATGCAAACTACTGAAAAGAAAGATGCAAGGGCTAAAAAGGTATAGGACAGCAGGAACTAACCTAGATATATTTTTGTTTGGCTTTTATGTGGACATTAGGAATGAAAATGAACTGTAAAACTAGGGAAGATCTCACCGAGCAACCTGAAATCTGATACTACTTGATAGGACTGGAGTGCCCGATCTTTCAGTGAGAGGATAAATATCGATTGGTTGGTGGTGACTCTCGCGATCCGACTACGAACAAACAGGTCGTGGGCGCCTTAGCAATCGCAGAACCAACTCCAAATGGTTATTGACCGTGCTGGAACAGCGAGATCAACCTGAACACGAGGTTCAATTCTGGCAAGCAATCGAAGAACAAGCAAGAACAAGATGTAGGCAAACTGAAATCACTCGAATGTGGGGTTCACAATTGCTGTCTGGCAGGTGGTCGTTGGACACAACTGAAGATCAGTGTTTGCACAATGGCTAAACTTAAACAAAAGAAAACCCGAGTCACAAGGGAAGCTCGGCCAGGACTAAATAGGACATCTCCTCCTAACCTTTCCTAAACTGCCTAAACATTACATGGGTCCAGCCCCAAAGATAAGTGGCGCAGCACCTTTTATTTGGCTCTCATTCCTTGCCATCGTCTTGACCTTCATTCCTTAAAAGGATCACATAATTGAGTTCACGTGCACGGGCTTGAGTGATCGGTCCTTGAATTGTTTCTGGAGTTGTGGCAGTATGAGGAGATGTGGTTGGAACTGAAGGTGTGATGTCCTCATCACCTCCCATGTGCTTTCTTGTTTTAGATTTAGGCTTTTAAGAGTGGAGCACTTGGTATGCTCTTTGTCCTCCCATGGGGAGTGGCTGTGAAACTAATCATCTAAGCAATACATCAATCTTCAATCTACAGCTTGTGTATCTGTTGTTTGGTTGAGTTGGCTTGGGATCGGTTCAGTTTTCTCAGTTTTCTTCCTCTATTCTTTGGTTGTTCCTTTTCCCTTCTTGATCTGAGTGGTTGTTCTTGTTTGTTTTTGTGATGTTTTGACGTGCTGCATTGTGTGGAATCATAGTGAAAGCCATCTTGGCTATTCTTCTACCACGTGCACGGTCTGTTCATCTTTCCGATCTAGAAGTCTTGGTCTTGTGCGTGCTTGAGGAAATTGCAAGAAGCTCTCAACTTATTTACTAAGTTTACAATCCAAGTTTTGAGCAAATCTTTCCGATCTAGAAGTTTCATGGCCATTTGATCTTTCAGTCGAAAGATATGTGGATTTTAGATCTTACAGTCATGTGCTGCTCTGTCCTTCTGAATCAGTTTTATGACCACGGTCAAGTTCCAAACTGAAAATTTTTTGTTTTCGACCATGTTCAGTCCTTTGATCACTCCACACCGTGTTGCTTTCAACCATGTTCAGATCTTTCGATTCCTTTGCGTTCTTCTATTGAATCTGAACTGAAGCAGTCGCTAGTCGGTGCACTCTTTGTCTAGAATGTCAATCAGCTTTATGATCATGTTGGTTTCGACCACGGTTCAGATCCAGACTGCATCGCACCGGTTTCAATCACATTTACTCTTCCGACTGCTTCGCTTTTTCCTTCTACATGGGATTTCTGACCACCATGGATCCTCGTTTTCTCTTGTTAGTTTTTTGAGCTGAATCGATCTCGCTAGTCGCAGATCATTCATTGGGCTTCAACCTCGTTGGTTGTTCAACTACCTGTTGGCTTACGACCATGTTTGTTACGACCATGTTGATCATTTTGGTTGTAGTTTGGTTTCGACCATGTTGGTTGTTCGACAACTCCATTGAGCATTTTGGTTGTCGACTGGTTCCGACCATGTTGGTTGTTCGACCACTCTTTTGCTCATGACCACGTCGGTTATGACCATGTTGATCATTTTGGCTGCCGTCTGGTTTCGACCATGTTAGTTCTTCGACCACTCGTTGGTGTTTGACGACATTGTTTACGACCACATTGGTTCCGACTGCACTCATTTTCTATCACATTGGTTTTGGTCTCAGTGGTTATCAACTACAGTGATTTCTATTTTGTAGTCGATTTCCGACCACATTGAATCTTCGACCATGTTGTAGCTTTCGACCACGTAGTCAAGTTTACGACCATGTTGTCAGCTCTCGACACGTTGTTGAATTTATGACCATGTTGTCAGCTTTCTAACCACGTTGTACTTTTTTGCTGTATTCTCTCTGTCGCTGCAGTTTTCAAGTGGGTTTTCAAGTGAATACTTGGGGAGAATTTGAAGGCACAATTCACCCCCTCTGTTGCCTATCCGGTCCTACAAGTTGTATCAGAGCCCGGTTAGCTCTTTTCAATAGATCTTAACCGGTCTTAGGAGCCACGGCAGCAGACAAGTATTCCACCAAGCCTCCTATCTTTGATGGGGTCGACTACCCCTTTTGGAAAAGTAGGATGGAGTCTTACATTCAGGCTCAAGGCTATGCGATCTAGAAAAATGTTATGACTCGATTTGTTGTTCCTACTGATGAGCACATCACAGTGATAAATATGCCAGATGTGGACGCAAATGCTAAGGCACGGAACATCATCATTTAGAGTCTTAGTATAAATGAATTTGATTGAATCTCTCATCTCCATTGGCCTATGATATTTGGGTGACCCTCGATGCATGCTATGAGGGCACCACCCAAACCAAGACTATCTGACAAGACCAATACAAGCGAGAGTACAACAAATTCGAGATACTTGCTGGTGAGTCCTTAGATGAGTGCTTTGGCCGATTGCACAAGATTGTGAGCAACCTCCGAGCTGTTGGTCTTACATACCCAGACTCGCACAATGCTCGCCAAATGCTTTCTACTTTGGACCTCAGGGTTTGGGAGATGAAAGTGACCACCATCAAGGACACGACTCACTTTTCAACTTTGACTCTTTATGCATTGTACTCACACCTCAAGACTCATGAGATTGACATTGTCTCTCGCAAGTCGAAGTCACAGTCATTGGCCATGGTCACTGATCCCAGTTTTGCTTCTAGAGCATCTTCTGATGGTACTTCTGGTTTCTCTTTAGCTGCCTTGTGTGAGATGAGCAATGATCAATTTGAGTAGTTCCCAGAGAATGAGTTAGCCATCTCAGCTAGAAAATTCCCACAAGCATACAAGAGAGTTAGGGAGAGAAAGTGATACGGGGTCGCCCGATCTTCTCGATGTAGGATCTGGATACTCACGTGGATTTGATGAACCGTAGTGATCTCCCATTGCCAATGCAAGAGTTAGCACTCTATAATTCGCCCAACCACACGTGCTGAACTTCACGACCACCGATGAAGTTCTATTGCGCTCCCAATTCCCAACGGAAAGGTTGAACGATCTTGATTTCATCAAACTTCCAATTCCCTCAAGTTGGGTCGGCCATCAAAAAGAACAAGAGTATTCATTATCAAAAGTGGTCTCAATTAAAGGCTGCCAATACAAGGCTTATATAGCCCCTTGGGATGTCCATATGGTCCCCAAATCAAGTGCAACTCAACCCTATATGGTTTAGATACGAACTCTCCTAAAAAGGAAACTATATTTTCACCCGTCATATTGTTTTGGTCATAACTTTTTATCCGTGATGTATTTGAAGATGGACCAAATCCATTGCGTAGCCCTTGAAATCATCTTTCCAACGAGTACAAGAACACCTGAATCAGACTCCGTTTGTGAAAGTTATGGCCTTTTTAGTAACTGTTTGTCAGACTGTCCCGAACCAAATCCGAATTGAATTCTGAGTTGAATCCGAGTTTGAATTGGATTGAGCACGTGGGAAGTCTGAATTTGGCTTGCAAATCTTATCCAAAACTTGTAGTTAAGTACTTGGGCTCCTCCGTTTTTGCTCTCCCACTGCACGGTCTTCCTTCCTCCTTGATCAGTTGCATGGGCTTCTCCATTGCTTTGGCCCCGGAATCATCACAATATTCAAACGTAATAATAAACAAGAATTTGGCATAAGGTAGTATATCGTTCCCACGAATAGAAGGAAATTCATTAAGAAACAAATTCACCGGACAATATTTAATGCAGCTCAATACTTCTTTCCAGTGAAATAATGTATTTGACTTAAAAGTGCTAAGCATGTGCGTATCCGCATCAGAAAGAGGAGTGGACCAGTGATTTGCTTTGAGTGTGGTGGCCCCAGTCACATTCGAGCAAACTACCCCAAGCTAGAGAAGGGCAAGAATGACTAAATCAGTAAGAACCACAACAAGCAGCCCCAGCTCGTGATCAAGGCAAAGAGAAGAAGCACCGCAACCTTGGCAAGGCCAATAAGCTCTTCCACCGCATCTGCACCACCTTCGACAACTTTGACTTCAGTGATATGGAGGGCTAGAGCGACAACGATAGCGAGGATGATCTACACAATGACATCAAGGACAGTGACGACTTCATCGGCATGGCTAACGAGAATAGCATCAGCAATGACAATATCTACAGCAATTTCGACGAGGTATGCCCCTCCTACGACTAGCTCAACGATGCTTTTCTCAAGTTAGGGAGATTTTATGCTAGGTTTAGGACTAGGTGTGGTGAGTTAGAGAAGGAGGTAGAGAGCTTGTCATGGGAGCTTACGTCACTTAGATCTGCTTCCTCCCGTGATGATTGTGATGTATGTATTTCTTTGCTCGGAGATAAGAAGAAGCTAAGGACCTCTCATGTTAGTATGATTTCTCAGCTAGATTTACTTAAGGTGGAGAATGTTAGTATGTTAGCTGAGATATAGATGGCTAGTGTTGCTTCTGTTTCATCTGATTCTGTTGAGACTACATTTTGTACCTCATTTGAGGATAAGGACACTGCATTTATAGGTCTATATACCTTCTTGATCTGCCCGAAACATGTGAGAGTTGTAATAACTTGAAGATTAACTTAAAGATGGCGGATCATAAAATTGCTGAAATGCAAGCTGCTTTGCTTGAGCCGGTTGCTTGTTGTGCTAAACTAACTGCTGAACTTGAATCTGTTTCTGAGTAATTTCAAGACATGTGTGATAACAACAAGAAAATGGCTCAATATGCTTCTAAGGCACCTGTTAGCTCACCATGCAATAATTGTGAAAAACTAAAATCGGAATTGATTGCATTGGATAACAAATGTGTGAAGCTAACTTAGGATCTACTAGAGAAGCCACAATCTGCAAGCTCTTTTTGTGCTGAAGTAGGGGAGAAATCTAAGGAAATGGTAGACTTTTAGATAGAGTTACGAGAACCAGATGGCTAGGATTAGAACTGCCTCTTATGTGTCTTGCGAAGCTCACAAGGTTGAGGCGGCCATGCACAAGGAGAGATATGCTCATGCTATTCGATCTTACGCTTCTGGTTCTTCTTTCTATCCTTCTGGATCCTCATCCTCTCCTCCTCCCTGTTCTTCGTGTGCCTCTCTTTTTTGAGAGTGTGAGTACCTCACAAACACTCTTGAAAATTTTATTGGAGCCAAGAAAAAGATCAATCTTATTCTAAACAAGTCTAAGATTTGCATGTTTAATCAAGGTGCAGGATATGATTTCTTAGAGGATGTAAGAAAACATCTACCTGCTGTTGTTACACCTATAGTAGCAGCACGATCGAGGTTGCGCCCGAGCCCAAGAAAATTGAGTTTAACTGTACGGGCTTTAACTCTAGGTTATTTATGATAGTTAGAGTGTCCAGCCTGCTGCTCGACCTCTCAAAAGGTGAGACCTCATCATGCTGCTTCGACCTCTCAAAAGGTGAAGAACCATTGTACCTTCTGTCAGAAGAATGGATATGGGATTGAAAGGTGCTTTAGGCGCACCAAGATCGCGCGAAGAGACCGTGTTCGTACTCTTAGGCATATTCAGGGCCAGCCCCAGACTCGGAGTGCTCCTAAGACTAACACGAGGTCCAAGTTGTAGATAGCTCCTCTGAGGTGTTTAGGCAGTATCGAGGTGATGAGGACATCTCTATTACACATTCTTCATCCACTCCAAGTGTGCATGACAAAGCTAGTGATGAGGCTCCAAAAGGTCCTATGACAAGAGCAAGAGCTAAGCTACTTCAACAACAGGTGCTTTTGTTTCTTAGAGAGTCTTCTATTATGTTAGATGAGAATAGCATATTACCTAATGCAAATATGTTATGTGTTCTCAGTTTTGAAGCAACCGAAGATCAAGTGGAGAAGGACCAAGTGGCCACGAGTCATGACAAGAAGAGTCCATGCGGGCAAGGAGCTAATCAACGGAAGGCCACGTGATCACATATCTCATAGCGTGCACAAGATGTGGCCTGCGTGCCAAAGGGTGATCGAGTCCAACTCAATCTCAGTCTTGTAATAGGATGGGGCTTAGCCCGAAAATAAAGGAAACAGATTGCTAAGTTTTAGGAATTGGAATAGGACACCTTGACCGAATAAGAGATTGATTCGGCCAAGACTTTCCTTGCGTGAGTTCGGGGAGGCACTATATAATGGAGACGAGGTGCCCAATCTTTCGATGAGATTGATAACTATCGATTTCGGTGGAGATGACCCTCACGATCCGACTACAATCGTACGATGACGCTTGCGCCTTAGCAATCGCTGAACCAACTCTGAGATGTTATTGACCTCGCTGGAAGCGTGATCAAACTGAACACGAAGTTCAATCCCTGCGAGCAATCGAAGAACTAGCAAGAATAAGATGTAGGCAATATGATAATGCGGATATGAATGAAGCATAAATTGTATTGCGAATAACAAAGTTGGGATTCCGAAGATGTCTTGACAGGTGGTCGACCGACACAACTGAAGAACAAAAGTTTGCACAATGGCTAAACCTAAACTCAACGAAATCCAAGTCCTAGCAAGGGAGGCGGTGGCTCCTTTATAGGGAGAATGACCAGGGGGGCATCCAAGTGCACGCCCTAGGGTTACAAGGCCCATGGGCCCAAGTGGTGGTGGCGCAGCACCCTTTTTGACTCGGACTCAGAAACCAATGTGGACTATTTTAATGATTGCGGCCGGCTCAGATGGAATTTGAAGATGAGGTTGGATCTGTTGGAAAGTAGACTTCATAAGCTTTCCATGAAGTACAAGAACATCCCAAACGGAGTCCGTATGAGGAAGTTATGCCCGTTTGAACTTGGTACCATCGCAGCAGTCCGAGTCTGATTCCAAACGTGTCCAACTCGAATTCGTGCTTGACTTGGTCCCAAAGTGACGTGGTGACCTCCATTATTCCTTCCATGCATGTCCATTAGGTAGCGGTCTATTCTCAGTAACATATGAACCTAGGAATGAGTTCACCTGGTAATTAAGTTGACGAGCACGAGCTCGAGTAAGTGGTCCTTGCAACACTTGCTGTGGATGAGTTGTGTCCATGGAAGGGATGTCCTCATCACTATAAAACCCCCTTGTATCCCCTTTGTTTTGCTCAGACCACGTTTGAGAAAAATCAGTCTACTAAAGTTTTCGAGTTTAGCATTGCTGCCGAAGGAGTGTTTTCTTCAATCAAGATCGTTCAGCCTTTCCACTGGGAATTGGGTGCACGATAGATCTTCGCTTGGTGGTCGGCGAAATCAACACGAGTGTGTTTTGGCGGATTAAAGAGTGTTCGTCCCTTGCATTGGCATTGGAGGATCATTACGATTCATCAAGACTCCCGTAAGTATCCATCCTACGTCGAGAAGATCGGGCGACCCCGTATCACGAGGACTCTGTTTTCGTGCTCCTCCAGTTTTTCATCCTCGAGTTGCCTGGTTAGGCCTGCTCTTCAATAGCAGTCGGATCTAGCAGAGGCTTCAAGTCTGCACCCAGACCTTTTGATTCTATGAGAGACAGAGAGCATAGGTTAGCTAAAGGCCAGTCATTTGTGTCTGACTGCTTCTTCTACTCATCACGTGACTCAGTACTGGGTTCTTAAATATGTTCTTATTTACCCCAGTTGATGTGGATAACCCTAGTACTAACTCATTTTCTCCTTCGTTAAGTATAACGCGCAGCATACAAGTAACAATTTTTCCAAATATGCAAAATAAGTTGGCCGGAATAAGCTGACTTATGACTAAATTGCACTATATAGCTGATGGTGGCTTATTTTGTGTAACTAAATTTTAAAAAATCTAAAAATGAAAAAAAAAATAGGTTAACCCATCATGGACAATACAAATGAATAAGGGAAACAAGAACCGGTAAAAAGCTCAAGAAAAGCCAAAAAGCCAGGAAAAGACGAAATTTATGAATAGTAAAAATTAAGTTAGAAATCAAAAACTGAAGCAGAAATGAGCAAGACCTAAAAACTATAAATGCTTCAACTAGCGTTAATTCATTTTTCCTTGGTGAAATACTTATTAGTGCCGAGAGAAAAGTAGGGATGCCGGCATTGAAAGAGCAAAGGTTGGCACACATGGCTTGGGAGGCGTGCATAAACTCATGCATCCAGTGGCATGGAATTAAGGTGTGAATAGTCAGAACACTACATATTAGTCGGTTCAATAACGGTACTAATCTAAGTTTAATTTGTTAATTAGTTACTTAGCTTAGTCCTTTATCTCGGGTCTTTGAGTCATATGTAGGCATGTGTGTGTTTGACATGCATGCATGGTCAAGTCTGAGTCCATGTATACGTATGCATATACGCATATATGTGCATATGACCGTGGAATACGAGAGCAAATATTTCTGTTAGTTTGAATCGGAGTCTTAAGTCATAGTTTGGGTTGGAGTCCAAGTCAAGTTGGTCAGGTTGTACGTGTGTGGCTATATAAAAGTCAAAGCCTTTGGCCATGTGATGGGACGTTTTATGCATTAAGGAATATTCCAATTAAACTTCTTGTTTGCAGTGGTCATGACGGTTTGTGTGCTTGTGAAATCCATCTAGGGTTTTCATTGTAGCTTCATGGCTTTTGATCTTGCTATCAAGTCTTACATGCTGATCTTTGTGATCTTCTCTGCTTGGTTCATGGTCACCTTGTCTACAGGTTGAGATATGAACTAGGCGTTGAGAGGGTTGGGGCAAGGTGCAAAATTATTGATTGACCATCGCTATAGATCCATTGAGATATGAACTATTGCTATTTAGAGGATCAATCACAGGCATCTACTGCTACTGCCATCATAGATCAATCACTTGCTGCTATTGTTGGATCGTGAAGAGGTACCAAAAAAGTGATGGAGATGAGGTGCCCGATCTTTCGATGAGATTGATAACTATCGATTTTGGTGGAGGTGACTCTCACGATCCGACTACAACCGTACGATGACGCTTGCACCTTAGCAATCGCTGAACCAACTCCGAGGTGTTATTGACCTTGCTGGAAGCACAATCAACCTGAACACAAAGTTCAATTCCTGCGAGCAATCAACGAACTAGCAAGAATAAGATGTAGGAAATTTGATATTGCCAATATGAATAAAGCTAGATGGTATTGCGAATAACAAAGTTGGGATTCCGAAGTTGTCTTGACAGGTGGTCGTCCGACACAACTGAAGAACAGAAGTTTGCACAATGGCTAAACCTAAATTCAACGAAATCCACATCCTAGCAAGGGAGGTGGCGGCTACTATATAGGGAGAACGACCAGGGGTGGGGTCCAAGTGCACGCCCTAGGGTTACAAGGCCCATGGGCCCAAGTGGTGGTGGCACAACACCCTTTTTAACTCGGACTCAGAAACCAATGTGGACTCTTTTGTTAATTACGGCCGGCTCGGATGGAATTTGAAGATGAGGTTGGATCCGTTGGAAAGTAGACTTCATAAGCTTTCCATGAAGTACAAGAACGTCCCAAACGGAGTCCATATGAGGAAGTTATGCCCGTTTGAACTTGGTACCATCGCAGCAGTCCGAATCTGATTCCAGAACGTATCCAACTCGAATTTGTGCTTGACTTGGTCCCAAAGTGACATGGTGACCTCCATTATTCCTTTCATGCATGTCCATGACTCCATGTCTCTTTCCTTCATCCTTTCCCAGGTTCCTAAGCACAATTAAATCACATGCATTAGGTGGCGGTCTATTCTCAGTAATATATGAACTTGGGAATGAATTCACCTGGTAATGAAGTTGACGAGCACGAGCTCGAGTAAGTGGTCCTTGCAACACTTGCTGTGCATGAGTTGTATCCACGGAAGGAATGTCTTCATCATCCTCCCCTTCTTTCATTTGAGTTGTCCGCGACTCAAACTCGTCCTCTTCTCCCAAGTAGGGCTTCAAATCTGCAATATTAAAAGTAGGACTAACCCCTAAATCTGCAGGCAGGTCAAGCTTGTATGCATTATCATTAATCTTTTCTAACACCTTGAAAGGACCATCAGCTCTTGGCATCAATTTTGATTTTCTTAATTCAAGGAACCTATCTTTTCTTAAGTGCAACCAAACAAGAACCCCAGGTTCAAAAGATAAATGTGTTCCTCCCCTGACTACCAGCAAGTTTATATTTAGCATTCATGCGCTCTATATTTTCCTTAGTTGTCTCATGCATTTTTAAAATCAATTCAGCATGTTGTTTAGCATCAGGGTTCAATTTCTCCGAAGATGGAATAAGCATTAAATCAATAGGAGAATGAGGCACAAAACCATAAACAACTTCAAAAAGGCACATCTTTGTAGTAGAATGCAATGAACGATTGTAAGTAAACTCAATATGAGTCAAGCATTCTACCCACATTTTAAAATTCTTTTTCAACACAGCCCTAAGCATTGTAGACAAAGTTTTATTCACAACCTCAGTTTGTCCATCAGTTTGGGGATGACAAGTAGTAGAAAATAACAGCTTAGTCCCCAATTTAGCCCACAAAGTTTTCCAAAAATGGCTAAGGAATTTAGCATCACGATCTGAAACTATAGTATTAGGCACACCATGCAAGCGAATAACTTCACGAAAGAATAAATCAGCAATATTGGTAGCATCATCGCTCTTGTGACATGGTACAAAATGGGCCATCTTAGAAAATCTATCAACAACCACGAATATACTATCCCTCCCCTTCTTTGTTCTAGGCAATCCTAAAACAAAGTCCATCGAAATGTCTTCCCACGGAACGCTAGGAACAGGTAAGGGCATGTATAAACCATGAGGATTAAGTTGTGACTTAGCTCTTTGTCTTTGACATGTAGTGCAGCGAGCAACATTGCGCTCGACGTCCCGCCTCATCTTTGGCCAAAAGAAATGAGTAGCAAATATATTTTCCGTTTTCTTCACACCAAAATGTCCCATCAACCCGCCTCCATGTGCTTCCTGTAACAACAACAAACGAATGGACATAATGCACAACTTGTTGGCTCTAAACACAAACCCATCATTAATGACAAATTTATTCCACATTTTCCCTTATTTACAATTAAACAGTATTTTCGAAAAATCAGCATCATGCACATATTGCTCTTTAATAGTCTCTAATCCCAAAATTTTGAAGTCAAGTTGTGATAACATGGCATATCTCCTAAACAAAGCATCAGCAATAACATTCTCCTTTCCCTTCTTGTGTTTTATGACATAGGGAAAAGACTCAATAAATTCAACCCACTTTACATGTCTACGGTCTAGTTTTCCTTGACTTCGAATATGCTTTAAAGATTCATGATCAGAATGTATAACAAATTCTTTGGGCCATAAATAATGTTGCCAAGTTTCTAAAGTTCGAAAGAGTGCATATAACTCCTTATCATAAGTAGAATAGTTCAAACTAGGCTCACTCAATTTCTCACTGAAGTATGCTACAGGTTTGCCTTCTTGTAACAACACACCACCTAAACCAATTCCGCTTGCATCACATTCTAGTTCAAAAGTCTTATTGAAATCAGGGAGTTGGAGTAGAGGTGCATGTGTTAACTTATCTTTCAATGTGGTGAAAGCGTTCTCCTGTGCCGCGCCCCAAACTTTGCTTGATAAAGAACTTATGATGTTACACAATGAGAGTTCGTTGCGTTTGTTATCATGTACTAAGAAGATCAAGATCATGCAATATGTAGGGCTACACATACGTTAAAACCGAGGCAGTTTTCTATCAAGAAGGGGAGGATGATGTGATGGTGGCCAAGAGTGTAAAAACTACATTGATTTGTGCTTCACCCATGCAATCTGAAGTTACAAGGCCTAGTAGCTCTGAATTGCGTAAGGAGAAAGAAGCAATCGGTTATGGGAGAATGAAGAATATCCTAGTTCATGCATGCTTATGTTATTCCTCCTTTGCGTAATGCAAACAAGCCAACAATGCATGGAATTAGAGGTTTGGATGGTAAAGAAATAAAGCTAGTTTGGGTAAAGAGGAAGACAAGATCAATCAAGTTCTCGTGATTGCAGTTCTATCCACAATGTTCATGAAGATTGCAATGCCAATTTTGAGGTTTCTTGATACGGGGTTGCCCGATCTTCTCGACGTAGGATTGGATACTCACGTGCAGCCTCTCGAATCGTAGCGATCCTCCATTGCCAATGCAAGAACGAACGCTCTTTAATTCGCAAGATCACACGCGCCGGACTTCACGACCACCAAGCGAAAGCCCTATCACACTCCCAATTCCCAGCGGAAAGGTTGAACGATCTCAAATTGCAAGAACTCATAAATATTCTATTGAAGTTTTGATGGAAATCAAAAACTCAAACTCATGTACAAAGCACTCTCCATCTCAATTATCTAGTCGGGCACTATTTCCATCTCCGTCACGTAATCGTCTTCATTGTTTTCTTTTCTAGTCGCCCCCCGTTCTGTTGGATCACATGAGTATTTATACGGCGGCGGTAGTCACACACGCACATGGGCTATGGTCTAACCGAATTTCACTTTGGGCCTTATTAACCAGCTAAAAAAACACTTGACTAAATTGATGGGCTTCGATCCACAAAATAAACGCAGGTTTTCTCCTTCGGTTTTTGGCAAGGCTTGGTCCGAATGTTCACGGCAAGACTGATTCTTTCATGTCCTTCTCCCAGCGCCTTGCTTCCTAGTCTCTATCTTGTTTCTCGTGGATCCAAAATCTTCAATATATTTAAACCTGAGAATACATAAAGAGTTTGTATGAGGTAGAATACTATTCTCATCAATACAAGGAAATTCATTAAGAAACAAATTCACTTGATAATATTTAATGCGGCTCAATAATTCCTTCCAGTCAAATAATATTTTTAATTGAAAAGTGTAAGACATATGCGCATCCGCATCATCCTCTCCTTCTTCAAGAAAAGCCATCCTCGGCTTTTGATAGCCTGAAATTGTACTAAACAAAGAATACAACGTGTATGCATGGTATATATATTTATTGTCAACACTTCTCCTGTTTAGCACATCATGAACATCTGAAGGCGTAGTAAACAAAAAGAATAACACATATGCATTGTATATGTATGAATCAATTATTATGTCATTCCTAAACCAATTAGTACAACAGTAGCCATAAGATGCATATATTGCAATATTATCACTCACATCATTCTCCCTTCCATAAGAAAAAGTCATCCTCGACTTTGCTAAGTACATGGACAAGTCATTAATGGGCCAAACCAAATTAAGTTGTTCAAATATGGGGAAGAAAATTTTTAGTGTCTTCCATGCTTCAATTGCGCTACTCTGATTATTTGTGCATGATTGTATATTAAAGGATGAACAAGTAGGCTTAAGAAACCTTTTAAAACATGAAGCACTATTGTTGAAACTCTTCTCATTGTGATCATGATATGGCACAAAAGATTGTTTATCCAAAATATGCAATTTCAATTCAGTAAGCTTATCACAGGTAATGCATATTCGGTAAACATAAAACTTGCCATCTACACCATAATCTCCGATCAAATTGAACTTATAGGTGTAGGCATAGATACTAACTAGTGATTTTAAACATGATATTTCAGCAACATTTTCAATCACACTAGATAGCTCTCAAGGATCATCGAACATGATATAGTACAGAGAATCATCAGGAGATATTCTCATAAGAACTTCCTTATGAGTAATCAATTCCACATTATGTAAATTGAGCAAAGAAATTTCAGAACATGGAATTTTCATTCGCATATATAAGTTCTCACAATCACTCACTGTTTCACAATTAATTTTAGCACCAATATTGTTACCTTTATCGTCCTCTTCAGTTGATGTAGGTGCTATGGGTATTAAATCATCATGATGTAACAACGGGGCAGCAAGTACTCCATCTTCAACCGTGGTAATCTCCTCAACGGTTTTCTCCAGTGGTGCCGGTTGTGGAACATTCGACTCCTCTTCTTTAATGTCAACCTGCATAATGTGAGAAACAACACTAGAAGTAGAGAGTAAGTCGTTAGTATAAAAAGTAATCTCTCTTTTCCTATCATCTATTTCTCTCTTTTCTTTTTGTATATTTCTCTCACTCTCAATTTGGATGCTCTCAACCTCACATTTGGTGAAATCACACAACTCACTGCTTTTATTACTCTCACTCAATTTGGCTATGTGGCTCTCATTCTCACATGGGTTTCGATGCATCTCAAATGTTGTATGTGTCATTGGAGCAGCACAAAATGTCTCCTTGACCGAAGGGAAAGTCCCATGCTCGGTCATCTTTTCATGTGTCACACTAGTAGAGGCATACGAACTGAAGTATGGACATGGATGGATCCGTGATGCACACCTCTCCATAAGTCTTTTCTCCTCCTCAATAGCACAATTCACAAGATCATGTACACTACTAAAATATTTATATTGAAGTGCAGTGGCGATCTTAGAATTCAAGCCTCCTTTGAAGTATGCCATCTCTTTTAATTCACTAGTGTCACCTGCACGACGCAACGCATCTTGCAGCTGAAAATAATAATTTTGAACAGTATTACTCCCTTGTGTGATGCTCTCCAAATGATGGAGCAATCCCCGCTCATAATAGGATGGCACAAACTCATTTCTCATGGTCACCTTCAAACCTACCCAAGATTTAATGAATTGTTTTCCAGATAATTGTTGCCACCAACTATAAGCATAGTCTTCAAACTTCATAGTAGCTCGCATCACCTCTTGGTCTTTGGAAAGTTTCTGAAATCTAAACACTTTCTCCATTCGCCATTCCCACTCAAGATACTCCTCTGGATCATCACTACCATAGAAAGAAACAAAGCTATCTTCTTCTTGTTGGGGACGAAGTGCTTGCACAATATCATTCACGATGTTTTTGTGTAACACCTTCATTTGTTGATTGAGCTCAATACGGAAATCCTGCATATCCGCCTTAAGTTGTACATGCTTAGCAGTGGTGCCTGATTGGAGCTCTAGTTGCAGTGTATTTCTTAATGCCTGATGTCGAAAGCGAGTCACCAGGGCATTAAGATTAACTTCATGCTCCTCTCCATAGTTATCTTCTCCACCTGTCATGGTTAGATTGTGCAAAGAAAACACAAAACAATAACAAGATATATGGATGATTAGTATAAATCACTCGATCTCACTCTTTTCTCTCACAAGTAATGTTCTCACCTTTCCGAAGTGAATTAAAGCCAATAAAAACTTACACTTGGTAGAAGCTACAATACCAACGTGATGATCAAGCGAATTTAAGAGTGTTCACAATTGCACAACAACAGTTATTTAGTGGAGCTTGGTATGGAAGTGTATATCCTAGCAATATGAAATTCTTGATATTGTAAAGTTAAGTAATAATCCAAGCTTGAATATTTCGCCTAGGTACTGATCCAAAAGATTTAAATGAAGTATATGAACACACATGCAAAGATCGATGTGACTCAATGCAAACAAAGGAATGAGCTAAATAGAGATAATATGAAGTTGAGGATTAACTAGCTCGTTTTGCACCAAGTACTAAGAGAGACGCTAGCCAATTGCAAAAATATGAATATAAGGGCACAAGATTGCTCGATAAAATAAAATACACAATCTGAATTTATGGATTAAGAACTCACCCAAATTCGGCCAATATTTTTTCTTTCTTTTCTTTTCTTTCTTTCTTTTTTTTTTGCTCAAGCCGTGACTTTTTTATCAACTATTTTTTTTCAAAGGCCGAATCAGGTTTAATCATTCTTTTGATTTTGCACAGGTCACAAATATTCAGCAAGGTGTAAAATACTCAAGAGTAGCCCTATATGCAATATTCAACAGCTAGTCTCGAAGATGAAAAAAAAGATAGATATAAGTGAAGCTTGTGATGTACTCGGCTGATCAAAGTTTGACGCAAAAAGCAGTATGAACTAACCAGCAGAAACGAATTCAGAAAATGGCTCAGTTGGTTTTTTTTGAATGACTAATGGCTCAGTTGATTTTCGGATGAGACGACACTTAACCAAGATTTTGGCCAGCAGATAGATGACACGAGCACTTGTTTAGTTTGACTCACTACTGAATAGAAGTTGCACACTCGGCGGATTTCGGCCAGACTAGAAACTGATGAGGACATCATTTCCATGCATACAACCATGCCGACTCCATATCAAACTGAAACTATGATACAAGGACCAATGACTAGAGCGCGAGCACGTCAACTTAACCATCAGGTGAATGCGTTCCTTAGTTTGCATACAAATGTTTCAAAGAATGGAATACTACTTAATTCTTGTGATGATTTAATTGTCCTTAGGAACCATGGGGAAGAACCACATGAGCTCAAGTATAGAAGTGGAACCGTCAAGCGCAAACCAAGTCCTGTTCGCGAGTTTGACTCGGATTCGGCCTTGTTGACAGCGTCTACTTCAAACGGCCGTGACTTTTGATCCAGAAGGTTTCTCGGGGCCCGTGAGTACTCGTTGGAAAGCTCTTGAAGTCTACTTTCAGATGGATCTAGCCTCACCTCCAAATTCCATCCGAGTCGACCAGAAACTGCAAAACAATTCATGTCGCTTTTCCAGTCCGAGTCAAAGTGGGCCTTGGGCCTTGTAATTTGAGTCCTATTCGGCTTCCTTGTGTTTTGGCCGACCCTCCACCTTCCGTGACCCTTAAATAGGCAGCCGCACCCTCTTCTAGGGTTTGGGTTTTTGTTTAGACTAAGTTAGATTTTGCTGCTTTGCCTTGTACTCGCGCGTGTCGGCTAGACCGCCCGAATACTTGTCTTCGGAACCCCACCGTTTTCTGTTTTCGATTGAATCTTACATCGTTATTTGCAATTGAGTTGCTGTTCATCTTGTTCTTGCTTGTTCTTCGATTGCTTGCAGGAACGAGAACCCTCGTGGTTAGGTTGATCGTGCGCCGACAAGGTCACGAACAATCTCTGGAGTTGGTGTATCGATCGCTAAGGCGCAACGTCCTTGGATGGTTGTAGTCGGGTCGTCAACGTCATCTCCTTCCCCAATCGAATCTACCACTCTCATCGAAAGATCGGGACCCCTAGTCCTATCGGTTGGTATCGAGCTCAAGGTTGATCGGTGAGAGATCTTATCTAGTCTTTGCATTTTTACCTCTGATCCAGAAAACCAAAAAAATAGTAGATCTATTCCCCAAAATCCGAAACAATTTGAGCCTTTATCTATTGCTGCATAGTCTTTGTTTGTTGAGTCTTGGTTGCATCGTCGTATCCTTTGCTGGTCTTAGTGTCTAGTTCCTTTAGAGTTTGAGTTACATTCACGTCTTGGTATCACCGTTGCGGTTAGATCCGAACTCGGTTTCTAGAGAGGCTTTGCCCTAGTTGGTCTCGGAGGAGGACACAAATTCGGATTCAACCGCGTCGTGTGTGTAAAAAAGGAAAGAAAAGAGAGAAAAGAAGGAACATGCAGCGCATTTAGAAAGAGCGCGGCATAAAAAAGAGAGGAAAAAGCAGGAGGAGAAAGCATTAACTTTTGCATACGACCTCCGATTGAGGCGATTCTTGATCCGTTGGAAAGGAAATCGGAAGATAGAGTGAAAAAAGAAGTCTGGAAAAACTGGAGATTTCAGATCTCGTAAGCCACCAGGCACATCGCGGCAGCCGACCCCAAAAAGCGTCGTTTAGGCCCTCAAAGCGGGCCCATAAACCGAGGAAAAATCAAGTTTATCGAATTCGCTCAAAATTGGCGAGCCCTTCTACAAGTGATTCTAAGGTTCCCGCATAGACGGCATCCTTTTTCGAGCTCCGAACTCCGTGTGCGGTGTCATCGATTGTCTTTCTGCGTGGTGTACTCGTTTGTGTTCTAGGCTCGCGTCTCTAGTACGGTCTAGCCTAGGGCCAGCCGCGGTGCCGTCGTTGAGCGATTATTCAACTTGCTTTGACTAATGTGGTTCTAGTTATCCTTTGTTCACTCTCGGCCCACCTATAGCTCCACAGTTTGGCTACCACCTCACGGGGACTAGCGACCAAGGCAGCGATACACCCAATTTCCAGGAGATATTGTCTTGACTTGTCGGCTGCCATCACCTCCTGCTCGCTGTGGTAAAAACTTGTAAGAGCTTGACAGAACAGGTTGAGAGTGTGCGACTTGATTTAACCACATCCCGGTAGTTGTGAGGGCATAACCTGCAGTTTTATTATTTTTATCTTCTTGGTTTGTTTCTTGTGTTCTTCTAACAATGTCGGAGAACCGGAGGACTGCGGGCAGCGCCACATTCCCCTCGGACTAGGGCATCATACAACACTTTGGCGCCAAATGAAGCTGCACACTGAAGGACTTGATGAGGATGTACGGGTCACCAACGAACGCCTTGGCCAATTGGAGGCGCGCGGATCGACACCAACACTACGCTTGCAACATTGGAGGCTTCCGTTGGCACCGTCAACACCTCACTTGCTGAGATTTTGAGGCGTCTTGATGAGAGGGCGTGCATCTCCGCTGCACCGACTCAGCGTACTCGTGCCAACATTGGTGTCTTGGGCAGCGGGGTGGGCGAAAATGGTGGAGACGAATATGCGGTGACAACGAGATTGATGATGATGAGGACGCTCACCGTCAACGTCAACCACGTCGGGCTGAGGTGCGTGATAATGATGAATCGCTTGGTAAGATTAAGTTCACTATGCCACTTTTTGATGGAAAATATAACCACGATGCTTATATCACTTGGGAATTGGTGTTGATCGAAATTTGCTTGTCATGCATTCCTGAAAACAAAAGGGTTAGGGCTGCTACTAGTGAGTTTCTTGATTTTGCGTCTGTTTGGTGGAGTGAATATTGTAAGAAAAATCCTTTCACCATACCACAAACTTGGGATGCATTAAAAGAATCATGCGAGCTAGATTTGTTCCCTCATATTATGCACGTGATTTGTTACATAAGTTGCAACAATTGAGGCAAGGTAGTAAAAGCGTAGAGGAATATTTTCAAGAATTGCAAACAGGCATGCTTTGCGTTGTGACTTAGAGGAAACGAGGAAGCCGCTATGGCTAGGTTTATGGGTGACTTGAATCGGGATATTCAGGATATCTTAGCTTACAAGGAATATAATTCTATCACTCGTTTATTTCATCTTGCTTGTAAAGCTGAAAGAGAAGTCTGAGGGGCGACGCGCGAGCACTAGGACTAACGTTTCGCAGGTCGTGAAACATTTGGTCTCAACGTGCATCTGCCGCACCATCAAGCCAACCCCTGCACCTTCTTCCTCCAACAGCAAGCCACGGTTTTCATCATCAAATTCGGCATCTCGGGCATCCGAAGCAACAAAGGGCAGCCCAAGCACATGAAAAGAGCTCTTCGTCTGTGTTGCATCTACGGGACGAACGAGGATATCCAATGTCATCAATGCAAGGGTATGGCCATGTGAGGAGTGAGTGCCCAACCAAGCGTGTTCGATTGTGAGAGATGATGGTGAGTATTCTTCTGCTAGTGATTTGGATGAGGATACATATGCTATGCTTGCAGTGACCATGCGGTAGTGGGAAGGAGCAAGAAGAAGAGCACATTGGTGCTGAAGATGCAGAGCGCTATGAGAGCCTCATTGTGCAGCGTGTGTTGAGTGCACAAATGGAGAGGGCGGAGCAAAATCAGCGGCACATCCTTTTCCAAACAAAGTGCGTCGTGAAGGAATGTTCATGCTGAGTGATAATTGATGGAGGGAGCTGCAACAACTTGGTGAGCTCCGATATGGTGGAGAAGCTTGCGTTGAACACCAAACCTCACCCACACCCTTACTACATTCAATGGTTCAATAACAGCGGCAAGGTGAAGGTAACACGAATGGTGAGAGTAAATTTTGCTATTGGTTCTTATCATGATGTTGTAGAATGCGATGTTGTCCCTATGCAAGCATGCTCTATCTTTTTAGGTAGACCGTGGCAATATGATAAAGATTCACTGCATCATGGTAAGACAAACCAATATTCTTTTGTGCATCATGACAAGAAAATTGTGTTACATCCTATGTCTCCTGAAGCTATTTTCAAAGATGAGATTGCTAGAGCTAGTAGAGAGAAAAATCAGGAGCATAATAGGAGTGAAAATCAGATTGTTGCAAGAGAACTTGAGCAACATAAAAAGAAAAACTCTAAATCTGTTCATGAGATGAAAAATGAGATTAAATTGAAAGGTGCATGTTTTCTTGCTACTAAGTCTGATGTGAATGAGCTGGATGCTAGTACTTCTATTTGCTATGCCTTACTTTGCAAACAAGCTTTATTTTCATTCGAGGAGGTACCTTCTTCTGTGCCTCCTGCTGTCACTAATCTTTGCAGGAGTACATGGATGTCTTTCCAAAGGGCGTGCCACGGGCTACCACCAAGGTGAGGATCGAGCACCGATTGATTTGATTCCGGGCATCTTTGCCCAATCGTGCGCCATCTGAGACCAATCCGGAAGAAACTAAGGAGATTCAGCGTCAAGTTCAAGAATTGCTTGATAAAGGTTATGTGCGTGAGTCTCTTAGTCCTTGTGCTTATTCCGGTAATTTTAGTGCCTAAGAAAGATGGATCATGGCGTATGTCGTGGACTGAGAGCGATCAATAACATTACCATTAGATATCGTCACCCTATTCCTAGGTTAGATGATATGCTTGATGAATTAAGTGGCTCTATTGTTTTCTCTAAAGTTGATTTGCGTAGTGGGTACCACCAAATTCGCATGAAATTGGGAGATGAATGGAAAACAGCATTTAAAACTAAGTTCGGTTTGTATGAGTGGTTAGTGATGCCATTTGGTTTAACTAATGCACCTAGCACATTCATGAGATTAATGAACGAGGTCTTGCGTGCTTTCATTGGTAAATTTGTAGTGGTCTATTTTGATGATATATTGATATATAGCAGATCACTAGAGGAACACCTTTGCCATTTACGTGTTGTTTTTGATGCTTTACGTAATGCACGTTTATTTGGTAACGTTGAGAAGTGCACATTTTGCACGGATCGAGTCTCTTTTCTTGGCTATGTTGTTACTCCACAGGGCATTGAAGTTGATCAAGCCAAGGTTGAGGCAATACAGAGTTGGCCGACTCCTAAAACGGTCACGCAGGTGCGAAATTTTCTAGGACTTGCTGGATTCTATCATCGTTTTGTGAAGGATTTCAGCACCATCGCTGCACCATTGAATGAGCTCACTAAAAAGGGGGTGCCGTTTACTTGGGGGAATGCACAGGAAGACGCCTTCAACACATTGAAAGATAAGTTAACACATGCACCATTACTCCAACTTCCAGATTTTAGTAAGACTTTTGAGCTAGAATGTGATGCTAGTGGAATTGGATTGGGTGGTGTCTTTGTTGCAAGAAGGTAAACCTGTGGCATACTTTAGTGAAAAATTGAGTGGGCCTAGTTTGAACTATTCTACTTATGATAAGGAATTATATGCTCTAGTTCGAACTTTAGAGACATGGCAACATTATTTATGGCCCAAAGAATTTGTCATTCATTCGATCATGAGTCATTAAAGCATATTAGAAGTCAAGCAAAATTGAACCGTAGGCATGCAAAGTGGGTTGAATTCATAGAGTCTTTTCCTTATGTCATAAAACACAAAAGGGAAAGGAGAATGTTATTCTTGATGCATTGTCTAGGAGATATACCATGCTCTCACAACTTGACTTCAAAATTTTTGGATTGGAAACAATTAAGGAGCATTATGTTCATGATGATGATTTTAAAGACGTGTTGCTGAATTGCCAAGAGGGAAAAACGTGGAATAAATTTGTTCTAAATGATGGATTTGTGTTTAGAGCTAACAAACTATGCATTCCAGCTAGCTCCGTTCGTTTGTTGTTGTTACAGAGCGCATGGAGGTGGGTGATGGGGCATTTTGGAGCGAAGAAGACGGAAGACATACTTGGTAGTCATTTCTTTTGGCCAAAGATGAGGCGTGATGTGGAGCGTTTTGTTGCTCGCTGCACTACGTGTCAAAAGGCTAAGTCACGACTTAATCCTCACGGTTTGTATATGCCTCTACCTGTTCCTAGTGTGCCTTGGGAAGATATTTCTATGGACTTTGTTTTAGGACTGCCTAGGACAAAGAAGGGGAGGGATAGCATATTTGTTGTTGTGGATAGATTTTCTAAGATGGCACACTTCATACCATGTCATAAAAGTGATGATGCTACCAATATTGCTGATTTGTTCTTTCGTGAAGTTGTTCGATTGCATGGTGTGCCAAATACAATAGTTTCCGATCGTGACACTAAATTCCTTAGCCATTTTTGGAGAACTTTATGGGCTAAATTGGGGACTAAGCTGTTATTTTCGACTACATGTCATCCCCAAACGATGGGCAAACGAAGTTGTGAATAGAACTTTATCTACCATGCTTAGGGCTGTTTTGAAAAAGAACATTAAAATGTGGGAAGAATGCTTGCCTCATATTGAATTTGCTTATAATCGTTCGCTGCATCCTATTGATTTGCTACCACTTCCATCTTCGGAGAAGTTAAATTTTGATGCTAAGCAGTGTCTTGACTTGATGTTGAAATTGCATGAGACAACCAAAGAAAATATTGAACGCATGAATGGTAAATATAAACTTGCTGGTAGTAAAGGAAGGAGGCATTTAACTTTTCAACCGGGTGATTTAGTTTGGTTGCATTTGAGAAAAGAAAGATTTCCTGAATTGAGGAGGTCTAAGTTGATGCCTAGAGCTGATGGTCCATTCAAAGTGTTGGAACAGATTAATGACAATGCATATAAACTTGAGTTGCCTGCAGATAGATGACACGAGCACTTGTTTAGTTTGACTCACTACTGAATAGAAGTTGCACACTCGGCGGATTTCGGCCAGACTAGAAACTGATGAGGACATCCTTTCCATGCATACAACCATGCCGACTCCATATCAAACTGAAACTATGATACAAGGACCAATGACTAGAGCGCGAGCACGTCGACAAACCATCGGTGAATGCGTTCCTAAGTTTGCATACAAATGTTTCAAAGAATGGAATACTACTTAATTCTTGTGATGATTTAATTGTCCTTAGGAACCATGGGGAAGAACCACATGAGCTCAAGTATAGAAGTGGAACCGTCAAGCGCAAACCAAGTCCTGTTCACGAGTTTGACTCGGATTCGGCCTTGTTGACAGCGCCTACTTCAAACGGCCGTAACTTTTGATCCAGAAGGTTTTGTTTAGATCAGTTTAGCCCCTTGTGCAAACTCCATGTTCTCTTGTGTTGGCTAGACCAACAGATTCGTGTTACAGAACCTCAACTATCCTTGTGCGACTTTTATATCTAGCAAGTTTCAGGTTGCTCACTATCCTTGTTCTTGCATGTTCTTCGGTTGCATGCAGGAATAGACCTTCGTGGTCAGGTCAACCGTGTTCTTGGCACGGTTGATAATATCTTGGGGTTGGTTCAGCGATTGCTAAGGCGCAAGTGACGTCTCGTACGGTTGTAGTCGGATCGCAAGAGTCATCTCCACCGAAATCGATAGTTATCATCCTATCGGAAGATCGGGACCCCATCGCCTCATCACCAGGTTCCTAAGGACGATTAAATCATCACAAGAATTAAGTAGTATTCCATTATTTGAAATATTTGTATGCAAACTTAGGAACGCATTCACCTGATGGTTAAGTTGACGTGCTCGCGCTATAGTCATTGGTACTTGTATCATAGTTTCAGTTTGTTGAGCTTATTGTGGAGTCGACACAGTTGTATCTATGGAAAGGATGTCCTCAACATCTTCTTCCCCCCATGTATGGCTTTAAATCTGTAATGTTAAAGGTGGGACTAACCCCAAAATCTGCAGATAACTCAACCATATATATGCATTATCATTAATCTTTTCCAACACTTCGAAAGGACCATCAGCTCTAGGCATCAACTTAGACCACCTCAATTCAGGAAATCTATCTTTTCTCAAATGCAACCAAACTAAATCACCCGGTTGAAAAGTTAAATGCTTCCTTCCGTTACTACCAGCAAGTTTATATTTAGCATTCATGCGTTTAATATTTT
Source organism: Dendrocalamus sinicus (assembly GCA_036346575.1). NCBI lineage: Eukaryota > Viridiplantae > Streptophyta > Magnoliopsida > Poales > Poaceae > Dendrocalamus > Dendrocalamus sinicus. The sequence goes on from CM070647.1 coordinate 23,694,675, forward strand.
TTTGGTTGTCTCATGCATTTTCAACATCAAATCAGAACGTTGTTTAGCATCAAAATTTAACTTCTCCGAAGATGGAAGTGGTAGTAAACCAATAGGAGCAGAGGCACAAACCATAGACAATATCAAAAGGGCACAACTTTGTAGTAGAATGCAGCAAACGATTATAAGCAAATTCAATATGAGTCAAGCATCCTTCGCACATTTTGATGTTCTTTTTCAAAATAGCCCTAAGCATGGTAGATAAAGTTCTAACTAGAGCATAGAGGAATAAATAATGTTGCCATGTCTCGAAAGTTCGAACTAGAGCATATAATTCCTTATCATAAGTAGAATAGTTCAAACTAGGCCCACTCAATTTTCACTAAAGTATGCTACAGGTTTACCTTCTTGCAACAGCACACCACCCAATCCAATTCCACTAGCATCACATTCTAACTCAAAAGTCTTACTCAAATATGGAAGTTGGAGTAATGGTGCATGTGTTAACTTATCTTTCAATGCGTTGAAGGCGTCTTCCTGTGCATTTTCCCAAGTAAATGGCACCCCCTTTTTAGTGAGCGCATTCAATGGTGCAGCAATGGTGCTGAAACCCTTCACAAAACGACGATAGAATCCAGCAAGTCCTAGAAAACTTTGCACCTGCGTGACCATTTTAGGAGTCGGCCAACTCTGTATTGCCTCAACCTTGACTTGATCAAGTTAAATTCCCTGTGGAGTAACAACATTGCCAAGAAAAGAGACTCGATCCGTGCAAAATGTGCACTTCTCAAGGTTACCAAATAAACGTGCATTATGTAAAGTATCAAAAATAGCACGTAAATGGCAAAGGTGTTCCTCTAGTGATCTGCTATATATCAATGTATCATCAAAATAGACCACTACAAATTTACCAATGAAAGCACGCAAAATCTCGTTCATTAATCTCATGAATGTGCTAGGTGCATTAGTTAAACCAAACGGCATCACTAACCACTCATACAAACCGAACTTAGTTTTAAATGTTGTTTTCCATTCATCTCCCAACTTCATGCGAATTTGGTGGTACCCACTACGCAAATCAACTTTAGAGAAGACAATAGAGCCACTTAATTTGGTGGTACCCTCAACTCTTCGCAGTACGCCCAAAACACACCGGATAATTGTTCATCGCGAGATCACAAACGACGAACGCCAAGTCCCCAATTCCCAATGGAACAACGGCTTGACCTTGAATTGCAGAACGAACAATGGATCGCCTAGTTCTGCAAAACAATCCTTGCGGTAGTGTACCCAAACCAAATCACCTGGTTGAAAAACCATCTTCTTCCTTTTCTTGTTTGCCTTCTTAGCATAGTACTTGACCTTGCGCTCTATCGTTTCTTTTGTCTTGAGATGCAATTTTTTCACATATTCAACTCGCTTGGACGCCTCCATATGAGTATGGTGTTGACTAGGAAGTGGCAACAAATCGTGCGGCGTAAAGGGCTTGAAACCATAAACTACCTCAAATTGACACATCTGCGTAGTGGAATGCACGGCCCGATTATAAGCGAATTCCACGTGCGGCAAACAATCCTCCCACTCGCGCAGATTCTTCTTGATCATGGTCCGGAGTAGCATTGAAAGTGTGCGGTTCACCACCTCTGTTTGACCATCAGTTTGGGGATGACAAGTTGTGCTAAAATAACAACTTCATCCCCAGTTTACCCCAAAACGGCTTCCAGAAGTAGCTCATGAACTTCACGTCGCGATCCGACACAATAGTACGTGGCACGCGATGTGATACGGGCGGCCCTAATCTTCTCGACGCAGGATCACGATAACTAGTGTCTCTCAACCAATGTCTCTAGCTGTGCAACTCACAGCTCTTTGGAAATTCGCCAAGATACACCAAAGAGGATTCTCCAAGAGACCACGAGTGGAGAAATGCCGTGCTATCAATTCTCAATGGAAAAGCAAACACGACCTTGATTCAAGAACAATCGCTCAATTCCTCTCAAGTATTCCCCGCATGGATACTTTGGTGAAAAGAAACAAGCAATATGCTGTTCTAATTTCAATTTGAAAAATAAAGTGGTCCCCTTACAATGAAGCTACACCTGGCCTTATATTGGCACCACAAGGTGCAGCCATAGATAGAAACTAACTCGAGATAGAAAACAACTCGGATGCCATAGATAGAAACTAATTCGGATGGTTTTCCTTGTGTTGCTCTCGGTCTTGGCCACGTGCATGTTATCTCCCCCACCCGAGATCTCTCCTTGTCTTGCGCTTCACGTCAACCAGCATGCATGCACGTTTCTTTGGTTTTGCCAACAAGCTCTTCCTCATACCTAAGCAAGCATAACACACGAGAATCAGGTAGTAGTAAATTCCTTTCAAAATTATATTTGTTAAAGAACAAAGTCACCTGTTGTTGGAGCTTCTTTGCGCGCGCACGTGTAATTGGTCCTGTTGGTTCAATTGGAGGAGTTGGGACCAAGGTAGCCTCATCACGATGTAGCCTCACGATCTCCCTGAAAAACAAGTTAGCAATATGCGACGCATTGTCGCTCTTGTGGCACGGAATAAAGTGTGCCATCTTCGAAAAATGATCCACAATGACAAAAACAGAATCACTCCCCCTCTTAGTTCTAGGCAGTCCTAAAACAAAATCCATACTAATATCCTCCCATGGGGCATTGGGAACAGGTAAAAGGGGTATACAAACCGTGTGGATGCAACTTCGATTTCGCTTTATGGCAAGTAATGCATCGCTGCACATACCTCTCCACATCTCGCCTCATCTTAGGCCAATAAAAGTGATCGCTCAGCATAGACAACGTCTTCTCACGTCCAAAATTTCCCATCAATCCACCTGCATGTGAGTCCTGCAGTAATAGCAAACGCACGGAGGATTCTGGAACACATAATTTGTTAGTGCAAAACAAAAACCCATCATGGATGTGAAATTTATCCCAGCCTTTTCCCACTTTGCAACGTGCATAAGGGACAGAAAAATCATGGTCATGAGCATATAAATCACGCACACTCGCTAAACCAGGAACGTGCACTCCTAATTGAGTTAAAAGCACACTTTTCCTAGAAAGAGCATCAGCTACCACAATGTAAGGAAATGACTCAATGAATTCGACCCATTTGGCATGTCTACGGTTCAAGTTTGCTTGGCCCTTTAAATACTTCAAAGCCTCATGAGCAGAATGAATAATAAACACTTTAGGCCATAAATAGTGTTGCCAAGTTTCTAATGCACGCACTAACGCATAAAGCTCTTTGTCATAGACCGGATAATTCAATTGAGTACCATTCAGTTTCTCACTAAAATAAGCTACCGGTCTACACTCTTGCATTAAAACACCGCCAATACCCAATCCACTAGCATCACACTCAATTTCAAAATTTTTAGTGAAATCAGGTAAAACAAGCCAGTGCTTCAGTCAAGCGTCTCTTAAGTTCAGCAAAAGCATTTTCTTGCGCTACCCCCCACACAAATTCAACACCTTTTTAGTAAGTTCATTCAAAGGGGCAGCGACGGTGCTAAAATCCTTCACGAAACGCTGATAAAAACCAGTGAGACCATAAAAGCTCCTAATCTGACTTACGTTCATAGGAGTTGGCCAATTTTTAATCGCTTCAATTTTAGACTCATCTACTTAAACTCTCTATGCAGAAACAACATAGCCCAAAAAGATGACACGATCTTTGCAAAAAGTGCACTTCTCTAATTTACCAAATAACCTATTCTCACGCAAAACGTGTAGAACTTGTCTAAGATGGTCTATGTGTTTAGATTCAGTGCGACTGTAAATCATAATATCATCAAAGTACGCAACCACAAATTTACCAATAAAATTCCTTAAAACATTATTCATTAAGCGCATGAATGTACTAGGTGCATTAGTTAAACCAAAAGGCATGACTAACCACCCGTACAACCCAAATTTTGTTTTAAAGGCTGTTTTCCGCTCATTCCCTTCATGCATTCTAATTGATGGTAACCACGCGCAAATCTATCTTAGAGAAAATAACAGCACCACTCAATTCGTCTACATATCATCTAAACGAGGTATAGGATGACGATATCGAATTGTGATATTATTAATCACTCGACAATCTGCGCACATACGCCATGAACCATCTTTCTTAGGAACTAAAATAACAGGAACAGCACAAGGGCTTAAGCTTTCACGGACATACCCTTTGGAGAAGCTCTTGTATTTGTTTCTGAATTTCCTTTATTTCCTCGGGATTGGTGCTGTACGGTGGTCGGTTCTGCAGCAACGCTCCTGGAATCAAGTCGATCTTATGTTCTATCCCGCGTATTGGTGGTAGCCCCGCTGGTACCTCCTCTGGAAAGACGTCGCTGAAATCCTGCAAAACAGAAACAACACCACTAGGAAGAGAAGTTATGTCGTTAGTCGAAAGCAATGCGTCTTCGTACAGCAGCACGACGTGCACCAAATTAGGATCCTCGCTGAATTCTCTCATCTCTGATTTGGTGGCTAACATCACTAAATTATTCTCTCCCTCACGTTTCTTGTTACTACTCAGATGGTTCTCTCACTCTTGTGCACTCTCAACGTGCATATCAATTTTCTGCATGGAGGAATTGACAATCTGTTGCGGTGTAAGCGGCTTCAAGATGACATCCATATTGTTCCATCGAAATGTGTAACGATTTGTCGCCCATCGTGAACAGCGGAGCGGTCATATTGCCATGGCCGTCCCAAGAGCAAGTGACACACCGTCATAGGCACAACATCGCGATCCACGATGTCGGTGTACTTCCCGATGAAAACGTCACACGCACCATATAGTTCACCTTCACTTCCTCTTTGTCGCTCAACCATTGCACATGATAAGGACGCGGATGTGGCAAATACTTCAAACCCGACTTATGACACATATCCTTGCTAGCCAAATTGTGACAACTCCTGCCATCAATGATCACGTTGCACACCTTACCATTATCAAGCTTTGCCCATGTTTGAAACAAATTGCACCGTTGTTCGAGTGAAGGTGATGGCATCACACTAAGCACCTTGGGCATGCAAACAATGGAATACTGCTTAGTGTTAGGAAACTCAGGATCGCACTCACATGGTTTTGTGTCATCATTGTGCAAGACTGCCTGTGCATTAGGCGACTCATCATCACTAGCTGAAACATAACCGCCATCCTCTGTGATAAGCATAGTTCTGACATTTGAGCAGTCCCTCTGAAAATGGCCAACGCCCTTGCATTTGTGGCAAATAATGTCACGTGAACGGCCTGTTGACCCCATTGACGAGGTCGCACTAGCAGCGAGCGCCATAGGGTGACGCACCGGTGAAGGTGTACTCTCCAGCTTCTTACTTGCGGAACTGCACATCGCCGAATTGCTTGCAGCCGAAGTGCTCTTGTTTGGTTGGCTGTTGTTATATGGCTGTCCCGGACTGGCTGAAGAATGTGACCGGGCAGCGAACCGTGTGTCTTCAATCACTTGTCTCTCAGCTTCGCGTTTGGCAGCATGATTCTTGCCAGCTAGAAATCTTGCCATGGTCTGTTCTTCATTCTCTCGGACATTTGCATGTATCATGATAGTCTCCATTTCTTTATGATATTCATCAATTGATTTCATACCTTGTCGCAGCCCTGTCAACTTCTCAAATAGTGAGCGCTTGTAGTGGCGAGGTACAAAGCGTGCCCGCAAATGCTACTTCATCTGCTCCCAGGTGATAATCGGCAACTCATGGCGCTCCATGTGCTTACGGATGAACTGCTCCCACCAATGTGTGACATAATCATCCAATCCATTGGGCGTAAGCAATAGCTTCTTCTCATTGGAATAGTTGTTCATCCGAAATAACTTATCAACTTTCAGCTCCCAAGTGAGGTATTGTTCCACATCTATACCACCTGAAAATATAGGAAGATTAAATTTGGGCTTAGGGACAAGATCCTCAGCGTTGTCGTGGCGAGGACCTGCACGTTGTTGCGGTGGTAGCGCTTTCGGTCATCGTAGTCGTCGATAGGGAAATCGTCATCCCGACGCTCGACCGCGTCAGCCCAGCTACGAGGTGCATGATGCACACCTGCTCCGTGGGCACCCTGTGGTGCACCTCCACCCTGGCCTCCGTTGCCTCGGCCAGACCCATGTGCTTGAGGGCGTGCTGCGGCTACTATCCTGACATTTGGCGGCATCCAGACAAATAGCACGCTCCTCCTCGGTCTCATTGTGCAGAACGACCGGAGGGCCGTGCACACTTGTATCATCAGCTGGTGCACCCCCACGTAGATTGTGGTGTGCGAACATGGCACGCAGCTCCAGAAAGTTATTGTTGATGGCCGTACACAATTGTGTGACCTCCTCCCCAAGGATGTTCAGTCCACGAGCTCATCGCGCACGCCATTGTCACCATCATGAAGTTGTTTTTGTAGCATCGCGCTCAACCGAGTGTACTCAGTCCACGTAACCGGCATCTCCGGATTTGGTGGATCCTCCTCGTGACCTGACATGGGAACGACTCACAAACAAGAAACGAGGTTATATTCGGGTTAGTAAAACAAAGCTCTCTTTATGCTTGCAACTCACTGTCATGAAAACAAGACAAGCTTACCGTTCCAAAGTGAATCAAGGACGGCAAATCGACAATTGTGACAGCGAATGACCTCAACCCGGTAATGTATGCGCGTAACCAAGAGCCAGGGAGTACACCAACGGATGTCGGTGGAGCTTGGACAGTTATGTGGATATCCTATGCAATCTGATATTCAAGGTATTGTAAAGCTAAGTAATGATCCAAGCTAGAATATTTTGCCTATGTGCTGAATATACGAGGGCACAAAATTGCTCTAGAAAAAGGAGTTTGCAAAAGTTACATTTTTCTCTCTCTTATTTTTTTTATGCCGCGGCTCTTCCTAACTGCGGCTGCATGCCTCACAAATTAGCAAGGTGTAATCAATTTTAATGAGCAGCCCTAATTGCAATGTCAACAGCTAGTCTCAAGATAAAAGGATATAAGTGAAGCACAAAGACACCAAATGTGGCTCGGCCTGCTATGATGTAGTGACCGAAACAGAAGTTGGAACAATTGGACTCGGGTTGTGTTTGAGCTAGAGGTCGATTCGGACTCTAGTCCCACCAAGGAGTTCGGATAAAGAAACACAAACCGACTCAGATTGTGCTCTCAAGATGGCTCACGGTAAAAGATGGAAGCTTTCTTTTTTTTGGTTGCTAATTGAGGGAATCAACCAGCAATTTTGTAGGGTTTATGTGAACACAACGATTAAGCAACACAAAAGGAAACACACGGATTAGTACTAAAACAAAAACTCTAATGGACGAAACTTAACAAAACGCACAAGAAATAAACAGATTAAACTACGGTTTTGGTATTACAATTTTCGGTTTAATGGACGAAAGGACAGAAAGTGAATCTAACTATGGGTAAAGAAGTTCTCACCGAGTAAACCTAGAATCTGATACCACATGATACGGGGAGGGGTCCCGATCTTCTCAGTGAGGAACCGTGGATAGTTAATGTGAAGTAGACGATGTCGCTAGTTGAACACTCGCGCCATTGCACAAACCCTCAACTCTTCGGAATACGCCCAAAACACATCGGATAATTGTTCGTCGCAAGACCACAGACAATGAACGCCAAGTCCCCAATACCCAATGGAACAACGGCTTGACCTTGAATTGTAGAACGAACAATGGATCACCTAGTTCTTTCTCAAAGTCCTCGCATGAACTCTGGTGTTGATAGAACAAGCAATAGCTATGTTTCAATCTTATGCATAAAATTGGTCTCCCCCTAAAGGCTGCCAAATACAAGGCTTATATAGCCCCTTGGGACGTCCATATAGTCCCCAAACTAAGTACAACTCAACTCTATATGGTTTTGGATACGAACTCTCACAAAAAGGAAACAATATTTTTCACCCGTCATATTGTTTTGGTCATAACTTTTTATCCGTGATGAATTTGAAGGTGGAAGCAGATCCATTGCGTAGCCCTTGAAATTATCTTTCCAACGAGTACGAGAACACTTGAATCGGACTCCGTTTGTGAACCAAATCCGAATTGAATTCTAAGTTGAATACGAGTTTGAATTGGGTTGAGCACGTGGGAAGTCCGAATTTGGCTTGAATATCTTATCCAAAACTTGTAGTTTAAGTCCTTGGGCTCCTCCCTTTTGCTCTCCCAAGTCTTCACATGAATCATACCTAAGAATACATAAAATACTAGCATGAGGTAGTATTCCAAGTTCATCATCAATTAAAGGAAACTTTTTAAGAAACAAAAACACCTGTTTGTTTAAACAAAAGCCCCGTGGTGATGGTCCTTTTAAAGTACTTGGCAATATCAATGACAACGCATACAAGATAGAGCTTCCAGGAGACGATTATGGGGTGAGTACTACTTTTAATGTTGCTGATTTATCACCATTCTTTGGACAAGATGGCACAGTGTCGTGGACGACTCCTTTTCAAGAGGGGGAGGATGATGAGGACACCTCTATTACACATTCTTCATCCACTCCAAGTCTGCATGACAAAGCTAGTGATGAGGCTCCAAAAGGTCCTATGACAAGAGCAAGAGCTAAGCTACTTCAACAACAGGTGCTTTTATTTCTTAGAGAGTCTTCTATTATGTTAGATGAGAATAGCATACTACCTAATGCAAATATGTTATGTGTTCTCAGATTTGAAGCAACAGAAGATCAAGTGGACAAGGACCAAGTGGCCATGAGTCATGAGAAGAAGAGTCCATGCGGGCAAGGTGATGGAGACGAGGTGCCCGATCTTTCGATGAGATTGATAACTATCGATTTCGGTGGAGATGACCCTCACGATCCGACTACAACCGTACGACGTCGCTTGCGCCTTAGCAATCGCTGAACCAACTCCGAGATGTTATTGACCTCGCTGGAAGCGTGATCAACCTGAACACGAAGTTCAATCCCTGCGAGCAATCGAAGAACTAGCAAGAATAAGACGTAGGCAATCTGATATTGCGGATATGAATGAAGCATAAATTGTATTGCGAATAACAAAGTTGGGATTCCGAAGATGTCTTGACAGGTGGTCGACCGACACAACTGAAGACCATACGGCCGAACACCATACATACGAGCTTCACTTATATCCTTTGAATACTTGAGACTAGTCATTGATATTTTATTGAGGGCTGCTCTTGAATACTTCTAGTTGAACATTGGGCTTGTGCATCACTCACCCCGGCCAATCAAAAAAATTCAAAGTTTAGATAGAGAGAGAACAGTGAGAACAGTGAGTTGAACATATTTGGGTTAGTGGCTCGGTAGCAAAAGAAAAAAAAGAGGCGAGCAGAAAAAAAGAGAGCGAAAAAAAGGGTGAGGAGGCTGATTTGGATGAGTGGTTCTAGTTCATAATTTCAGTTTGAGTAACTAAAATTCTTGAGCAATCTTGTGCCCTTATTTCCATATTATTGCAATTGGCTAGCGTCTCTCCTAGTACTTGATGCAACGAGCTAATTTTCCTGTTTGTTTCCATCTAGCTCATTCCTTTGTTGCATTGAGTCACATTGATCTTTGCGTGTGCGTTCATACACTTCACTTATATCTATTGGATCAGCACATAGGCAATATTTTTTAGCTTTCATTATTACTTAATTTTACAACATCATGAAATTCAGATCGTGTAGGATAAATACTTCCTAACCAAGCTCCACAAAATATCCTTTGCCGTGCAATTGTGAGTCACTTTTAAATCCGCTTGATCATCACTTGTTATTGTAGCCACCACCAAATGTAAGTTTCTTTTGGCCTCAATTTACTTCGGAAAGGTAAGAACTTTACTTGTTTGAGGAAAAGTGAGATTGAGTGACTCCACATATCACCCATATATTTGTGGCTTTTGTGTCTTCTTTGTGCTACTAACCATGTCAGGTGGAGACGACAACATGGGAGAGGAGCATGGTGTGAATTCCCCGGTGACTCGTTTTCAATTCCAAGCTTTGAGGGGAACTTTGCGCAATGAGTTCGCCGTTACTACTTCTGCCTTGGAGGAGCAACTCAAGGCAGAGATCAACAACTCCACACAAGACATGCGCGTTGAGATGAACCAACAAATGAATGTGCTACGTACCAACATCGTGAACGACGTGGTGCGCGCACTTCGACCAAACATGAGGAAGGCAGTGTTCATCGTGGGGGTGGCCTACCTCCACGAGATGAGGAAGCAGGCGTTGCTCGATGTGGCCAAGATGCACAACAACGGCGAGACCGTGTGGTGGCAAACGCCATCCGTCCACCCCTGCCTGGGAGAGGTGCAGGGGCGGCTTCCATGGTCCGGGGAGGGGCCATGGACATGGAGGCCGTGGTGAGGGAGCACTTCACTTTGACGACGATGACTTTCTGCACTACGATGACGGCTAGCACCGCCATAATCGGTACGGCGAAGAACGACCACACGAGGAGAAATTTGGTAAGCTCAAATTTACAATGCTATCATTTTCAGGTACACATGAACCCGAAGAATACCTCACTTGGGAGTTCAAGGTAGACAAGGTGTTCCGCTTGCACAACTATTCTGAAGAAAAGAAAATCCATATGGCGGGACTAGAATTCAATGATTATGCTTTGGTTTCGTGGGAACAAGTGCAAAACCAAAGGATGGAGAACAATGATCCACCCATCACAACATGGGAAGAGATGAAGTACCTTATGAGGGCAAGGTTTGTTCCTAAACATTACAAACGTGACCTTTTTGATAAGTTGCAGAATTTGAAGCAAGGGAGTTTCACGATTGACGAGTACTACAAAGATATGGAAATGGCTATGATAAGCGCTAATGTTTATGAACAAGAAGAGCAAACTATGGCCCGTTTCCTTGCTGGTTTGCATTCTTTCATCAAGCGAATTGTCGAATTTCAACCCTACAACAACATGGTGGAGTTGGTACATCAAGCCACTAAGGCTGAGAGACAAGTACAACAGGACATAAGGGTTTCAAAATCATCTTCCTACACTTCCCGTATAGCACCTACAGGAGGTAAAACCACATCTCGTTTCAATTCATTTAAAACTAACCCATCTAGTAGAAGTTTTAATCCTAGTGCACATGCTGCCCCGAGTACCAAGAATGTCATTCCTTCCATCCCAAAGAAAGGACCAGCCCCTTCTTCATCATCTTCGGTTGGTTCTACGGCCAAGAGTAGCTCCATCCAATGCTTCAAGTGTCTTGGTCGCGGACATATGCAAAAGGATTGCCCAAATAGCAAGGTAATGTTGGTAACTGAGAATGGAGAATATGGTTCTGCTGAAGAAGATGGAGAGCACCTTGCTGATTTTGAGGCGTTTGAGGATGGCCATGAGGAAGAAAGAGAAGAAGAAACACATAGGGATGGGTATTGTGACCCCGAGTCTGGCCCTATCCTTGTGTGCACCCCTTCGGTATTGAGCGTTCAAGCAAAACCCAACCATGAACAGCGCTGCAACCTTTTCCAAACAAGAGCTCAGGTAAGTAAAGATGGTAAGTGTTGAAATGTTATTATTGATGGGGGTAGTTGTCATAACCTAGCTAGCAAAGAACTTTGCACTAAACTTGGATTGAAATACAAGAAACACCCACATCCATATCAAATTCAGTGGTTGAATAATAATGGTTCCATGAATGTTGGGTACACTGTTGATGTTAGCTTTCAAATTGGTTCTTATCATGATACTGTAGAATGTGATGTTGTGTCCATGGAAATATGTCACTTGTTATTAGGTAGACCATGGCAATATGATCGTTCTGTGATTCATGATGGAAGAACTAATCAATACAAGTTCATGTGGAATAATAGAGAAACATTGTTATGACCATTAACTCCTTCTCAAATTATACATGAAAACATGCAAAAGATTGAGGTGAAAGTGGAAAGTGAGAAAGGGAAGGAGCAAAAGAATGTGATTCCACAAAAGGTGAGAGAGAGCCACAAGCTAAAATTGAGTGGAAAAAGAAAGGATGAGGGAGAGAAAAAGTCGGTTATGATAGCCACCAAATATGATATGAGAGAAATGAGAGATGATTCCACTTTGGAGCATTTGGTATTGTTGTATAAAGATGTTTTGCATTCTACTAATGACTTAACCTCTCTTCCTAGTGTGGTTTCTCAAGTGTTACAGGCTTATGAAGATGTCTTTCCGGAGGAGGTACCCGCTGGTTTACCACCCATTTGAGGCATCGAACATCAAATTGACTTGGTGCCGGGAGCTCCACTTCCCAACCGGCCGCCGTACCGCACAAACCCGGAGGAGACAAAAGAAATTCAGCGGCAAGTCCAAGCGCTCATGGAAAAAGGGTACGTACGCGAAAGTCTTAGTCCTTGTGCCGTTCCTGTCATTCTTGTTCCTAAGAAAGATGGTACATGGAGAATGTGCGTAGACTGTAGAGCTATCAATAATATTACCATTTGATATCGTCATCCTATTCCTAGGTTAGATGATATGCTTGATGAATTAAGTGGCTCTACTATCTTTTCTAAGATTGATTTGCGTAGCGGATATCGTCAAATTAGAATGAAACATGGTGATGAGTGGAAGACAGCTTTTAAAACAAAATTTAGATTGTATGAATGGTTAGTGATGCCTTTTGGTTTATCTAATGACCCCAGTACATTCATGCGATTAACGAACCATGTTTTGAGACACTTCATTGGAAAATTTGTGGTAGTTTATTTTGATGACATTCTGATATATATAGCCGCTCATTGGAAGAACATGTTGAACACATTAGACAAGTGCTAGAAGTGCTAAGAACTGAAAAAATTGTATGCTAATCTTGAGAAGTGTACGTTTTGCACAAACAAAGTGGTGTTCTTAGGCTATGTTGTTTCAGCTAATGGAATTGAAGTTGATGAATCTAAAATTGAAGCTATTCGCAATTGGCCTACTCCGATGAATGTTAGTCAAATTCATAGCTTCCATGGCCTTGCTAGTTTTTATCGACGATTTGTGAAAGATTTTAGCACCATTGCTGCCTCATTAAATGAATTAACAAAAAAAGGAGTCACTTTTGAGTGGGGAGAAAAACAAGATAATGATTTTGCTGAATTGAAGAAATGTTTGACTGAAGCACCATTGCTTGTTTTACCTGATTTCACTAAAACTTTTGAGATTGAATGTGATGCTAGTGGAATAGGTATTGGTGGTGTTTTGATGCAAAAAGAAAACCTGTTGCATATTTTAGTGAGAAACTTCATGGTGCACAATTGAATTATCCTGTTTATGACAAAGAATTGCATGCTCTTGTTCGTGCATTAGAGACTTGGCAACATTATCTTTGGCCTAAAGAATTTGTCATTCATTCTAATCATGAAGCTTTGAAATATTTGAAAGGACAACCTAACCTGAACCGTAGACATGCTAAGTGGGTTGAATTCATTGAGACTTTTCCATACGTTGTTAAATACAAGAAAGGCAAGGAAAATGTGGTAGCTGATGCATTGTCTAGAAAACATGTGCTTTTCACTCAATTGGAAGTCAAGGTGATACGGGGTCGCCCAATCTTCTCGACGTAGGATCAAGATACTCACGTGGAATTGATGAATCGTAGTGATCCCCCGTTGCCAATGCAAGAGTTAGCACTCTATAATTCGCCCAATCACACGTGTTGAACTTCACGACCACGGATGAAGTTCTATCGCGCCCCAATTCCCAGCGGAAAGGTTGAGCGATCTTGATTTTTGACTAACTCCCAATTCCTTCAATGTTGTTCGCCAATAGAAAGAACAAGAGTATTTTAATATCAAAAGTGGTTCCCTTTACAATGGGGGTCTACCCCTCAATATATAGCCTCAGCCCAAGGCTATTCAACAATAAACTTCCCATGTGGTACTATTCACGCGCACTGTAGCACGGTACTATTCATGGGCCGTACGGTTACTGTTCATGGGCCTTGTACTGTTCACGGTACTGTTCATGGGCTGAATTCTGTAGCTCATTTCCTTGATCTCCATCCATCGCTGACTCTTCAAACCTGAGTACAAGTAAAATATTGTTTTTAGGTAGTATGAAATTCTCATTAAAATTAATGACATATTCATTAAGGAGCGAGTTCACCCGAGATTGTAGTTTCTTGGCTCGTGCTCTTGTTATTGGTCCTGTTATTGAAGTCTCATTACTAGTTTTGGTATTACTAGTGATGTCCTCATCATCCTCCTCTTCTTGAAAAGGAGTCGACCTCGACTCTGTACAATCTTGTCCAAAGAAGGGTGATAGATCAGCAACATTAAATGTAGAACTTACCCCATAGTCATCATCGGGAAGCTCAATCTTGTATGCATTGTCATTGATCTTGGTAAGAACTTTAAATGGTCCATCACCACGGGGCATCAACTTAGATCTACGCTTCTCCGGAAAGCGATCTTTGCGAAGGTGTACCCACACTAAATCACCTGGTTCAAAAAGCATTTTCTTTCTAGACTTGTTAGCTTTAGAAGCATAAGCACGTACCTTCTTTTCAATTACCTCTTTGGTTGTGGCATGGAGCTTTTTACAAAATCAGCACGTTTAGAAGCCTCCATATTAGCGCGTTCTTGTAGTGGGAGTGGAAGCAAATCAAGTGGCGTGATTGGTTTGAAACCATACACCACCTCGAATGGACACAATTCAGTTGTAGAATGTACCGCTGTTATATGCAAACTCCACATGCGGTAGACAATCTTCCCACTCTTTCAAGTTCTTCTTTATCATTGTGCGTAGCAATGTTGAAAGTGTGCGGTTCACCACCTCTGTTTGCCCATCTGTTTGTGGGTGACAAGTCGTTGAAAACAACAACTTTGTCCCAAGCTTGGCCCACAAAGTCTTCCAAAAGTAGCTCATGAACTTAACGTCACGATCTGAAACAATGATTCTTGGCATTCCATGTAATCTCACAATCTCCTGAAAAACAAGTCAGCTACATGCGACGCATCGTCGCTCTTATGACAGGAATAAAATGTGCCATTTTAGAGAACCGATCCACAACAACAAAGACCGAATCCCTCCCCTCTTGGTCCTAGGCAGTCCTAACACAAAATCCATGCTAATATCTTCCCAAGGAGCACTAGGAACAGGAAGTGGAGTATACAAACCATGTGGATTGAGTTTTGACTTCGCCTTATGGCATGTGATGCATCTTTGTACAAACCTCTCGACGTCTCGCCGCATCTTTGGCCAATAGAAGTGATCAGCCAACATCATGTAAGTCTTCTCTCTCCCAAAATGCCCCATCAATCCTCCCGCATGAGATTCCTGCAACAATAACAAACGCACCGAGGACTCCGGAACACACACTTATTCATGCGAAGAGAAAACCATCATTAATATGAAACTTATCCCACCCTTTCCCATCTTTGCAATTAGAATATGGTGCTGCAAATTCATGATCGGAAGCATATAAATTTTTCAAACTTTCCAACCCCGGTACCTTTACCTCCAACTGAGTTAAAAGCACATGTTTTCTGGACAATGCATCAGCTACCACATTCTCTTTGCCTTTCTTATATTTGACAATGTATGGAAAGGTCTCAATGAATTCTACCCACTTAGCATGTCTACGATTCAATTTTGCTTGGCCCTTTAAGTATTTCAAAGATTCATGATCGAATGTATTATGAATTCCTTAGGCCAAAGATAATGTTGCCAAGTTTCCAACACACGCACAAGAGCATATAATTCTTTATCATAAACAGTATAATTCAATTGTGCACCATGAAGTTTCTCACTTTGAAATATGCAATGAGTTTTCTTTCTTGCATTAAAACACCACCAATACCTATTCCACTAGCATCACATTCAATCTCAAAAGTTTTTGTGAAATCAGTAAAGCAAGCAATGGTGCTTCAGTCAAACACTTCTTTAATTCAGCAAAAGCTTTGTCTTGTTTTTCTCCCCACTCAAAACCATCCCCTTTTAGTCAATTCATTTAATGGGGCAGCAATGGTGCTAAAGTCTTTCACAAATCGTCGATAAAAGCTAGCAAGCCCATGAAAGCTACGAATTTGACTAACATTCACAGAATTGGCCAATTTCTAATAGCTTCAATTTTAGATTCATCCACTTCAATGCCATGAGCTGAAACAACATAGCCTAGAAACACAACCTTACTAGTGCAAAAGTACACTTCTCAAGATTGGCATACAAGCATTCTTTCCTAAGCACTTCTAGCACTTGTTTGATGTGTTCAACATGATCATCAAACAGCGGCTATATATCGAATATCATCAAAGTAAACTACCACAAATTTTCCAATGAAATGTCTCAAAACATGGTTCATTAAGCGCATGAATGTACTAGGAGCATTGGACAATCCAAAAGGCATCACTAACCATTCATACAAGCCAAATTTCGTTTTAAAAGCGTTTTCCATTCATCACCATGTTTCATTCTTATTTGATGGTAGCCACTTCGCAAGTCAATCTTAGAAAAGATAGTAGAACCACTTAACTCATCAAGCATATCATCTAACCTAGGAATAGGATGACGATAGCGGACGATTATGTTGTTAATAGCTCTACGATCTATGCACATTCTCCATGTACCATCTTTCTTAGGAACAAGAATAACAGAACGGCACAAGGACTAAGACTCTCGCGTATGTACCCTTTGTCCAAAAGTGGTTGCACTTGGCGCTGAATCTCCTTTGTTTCTTCGGATTTGTACGATGCACGGCCGGTTGGGAAGAGGGCTCCGGGACTAAGTCAATTTGATGCTCAATACCTCGAATAGGTGGTAGACCAGCGGGCACCTCCTCCGAAACACGTCGTCAAAAGCCTGCAAAACTTGAGAAACAGCACTAGGAAGAGATGTTAAATCGTTAGTAGAAAGAAATGCATCCTTGTACAGCAATACAAGGTGCATCAAGGCAGATCATCTTTCATCTCTCTTAGATCAGATTTTGTGGCTATCATGACTAAGTTCTTCTCTCCTCACTCTTGCTTTTACCTCTCAGCTTTGGTTTGTGGCTCTCGCTCACCTTTTGTGGAATCACACTCTTTTGTTCTCTCCTTTCTCACTCTCAACTTGCACTTCAATTTTTGTACATTATCATTTACAATTTGAGAAGGAGTCAACGGTCATGAGCACCACTTGTTTGTTGTTCCACCAAAACTTATATTGATTAGTTCTTCCATCATGAAGCACAAAGACGATCATATTGCCATGGCCTTCCTAGCAGCAAGTGACATACATCCATAGGCACAACATCACACTCCACCGTATCACGATAGGTGCCAATTTCAAATTCAACATCCACGGTGTATCCCACATTCAACGAGCCTTTCTCATGCAACCACTGGATCTGATATGGATGTGGATGTTTCTTGTACTTCAAACAAAGTTTATTGCAAAGCTCCTTGCTAGCCAAATTATGACAACTCCCACCATCAATGATTACCTTGCAGAATTTGCCATCCTTGCTAACTTGAGCTCTTGTATGGAATAAATTGCAGCGCTGTTCATGGGAAGGTTTTGGTTGCATACTCAACACTGTCGGTGCACACACAAGTATAGGACCAACACCGGGATCACAATACTCTATGGCTTGCTCCTCCTCATGTGCATCATCATATGTCCCCAAATCAGCATGGTGATCATTCTCTTCTTCACTTGCAGAATCATATTCCCCATTCTCTAATATCAACATCGTCTTGTTATTTGGGCAATCCTTTTGCATATGACCACGACCAAGGCATTTGAAGCATTGTATGCCGCTACTCTTCGCTGTAGAACCCACAGACGAGGAACTATTAGCTGCTGGATTTGATGGCTTCCTTGCACTTACAGTGGCTTCTTCCTTCTTGCTAGATGATGGGCAAAAGCTTGAACCACCACTTGGAGATGTCTTTGGCTTATTTGTGATTTGGAACCATACCTTCCTCCGCTGGACGGTGTACGGGCAGCAAAGGACGTTGATCTTGCAAACTTAGCATCCTCTTGCAATTGTCGTTCTGCCTTTGTAGCTTGATGCACTAACTCATAAAGATTGTTATAAGGCTGAAAATTGACAATTCTTTTGACTTGATGGTTCAAACCTGAGAGGAAGCGTGCCATGGTTTGCTCTTCTTGTTCTTGAACCTTGGCTCGAATCATGGCTAGCTCCATCTCCTTGTAGTACTCCTCCACAGAATGTGCTCCCTGTTTCATATTCTGCAATTTATCAAATAGATCACGCTTGTAATGACGAGGAACAAAGCGAGCTCTCATTTCCCTTCATCTCTTGCCATGTTGCAACAGGTTTTCTTCATTCTCAGCTCTTTGAGTAATGACTTGTTCCCACCAATCCAAAGCATAACCTTCAAACTCAAGTGATGCCAATCAGTATCTTTCTCTCATCCGTATAGTGATGCATACGGAATATTTTGTCAACCTTCAATTCCCAAGTGAGATACTCCTCGGGATCAGTCCCACCTGCAAACTTGGGCATGGAAAACTTGAGCTTGCCCAATCCATCATCTTCGTTGCGTGGACGACGATAATGGTCATTGTAATGCAAAGCAAAATCACCATTCTCTTCCATTGCATGAGCAGCACCACCACGCCCACCACGGCCTCCACCTAGACCCTGGCCACGCCCTCCATGGGCTCCTCCTCGTCCTCCTAGCTGTGGTGGACGCACCACATTGGCCGCCACTTGGCGTTGCGGTGCAGGAGGTACATGTGCAGCAGCTTCTCCTCCTTGAACACTCGCTTCATGGCCACCATTGCGAGCTTGTATGAGCCTAGTGAGGGCTCCAATGTCCTCACGCAATTGGCGCACATTTTCATCAGCTTGTATCTCCATTTTTGCATATCCTTTGCAATTTGATCAGCAAAAGCATCACGTTTCTCATGGAGTTGATCGAGCCCTTGGCGTAGCTCACGTTGAAAGTGTTCACGGAGTGCTCCAAATTGATATTGCTTGACGAATGCTTGAGTTTCATTTGTCTCACCACTCTCATCATGGTGTTCTCCTCCACCTGACATGGTTAGCTATGCAAGAAACCAATAGCTATGTGGAATAATGCTTTATGGAAATCACTCAATCTCACTGTTTTCTCTCCCAAGTAAAGTTCTTACCCTTCCAAGTGAATTAAAGCCAATAAAAACTTATACCGGTAGAAGTGACAACAGACAGATGATGATCAAGCGAATTTAAGAGTGTTCACTACTTGCACAACAACGGTTATATGGTGGAGCTTGGCATGGGAGTGTTTATCCTAGCAATCTGAAATTCTTGATGTTGTAAAGTTAAGTAATAATCCAAGCTAGAATACTTTGCCTAAGTGCTGATCCAAAAGATTTAAGTGTAGTATATGAACGCACACGCAAAGATTAATGTGACTCGATGCAAACAAAGGAATGAGCTAACTAGAGGCAATCTGAAATTAAATATTAGATAGCTCGTTTTGCACCAAGTACTAGGAGAGACGCTAGCCAATTGTAATGATATGAATGTAAGGGCACGAGATTGCTCAAGAGATTAAATTACACAATCTGAATTTATGGATTAAGAACTCACCCAAATTCGGCCAATGCTTTTTTTTTCTTTCTTTCTTTCTTTCCTCCACTGTTTTTTTTCTCAACTTCCTTTTTTTTCAAAGGCCAAACTAGGTTGAATTGTTCTTTTGGTTTTGCACAGGTCACAAATATTCAGCAAGGTGTAAAGTACTCAAGAGCAGCCCTAGATGCAATATTCAACAGCTAGTCTCAATTGATGAAAAGAATATCAGCAAGATTTTTTTTTTGGATTTTTGGATTGGACACAAAGATTAGGCTACGCAAATAAACACGAACGATCAGCACCTAAACAAAAATTCTAATGGATCAAAACCTAACAAAACTCACAAAATTAACAGATGCAAAAAAACTAGGGTTTGGTTAAGTTTTGTTGCAATTTTCAGTTTAATGGACTATAGGACAAAAAATAAATCAATTTAAAAGTAAGGGTAAATAATCCTACCGAGTAAACCGCGCTCTGATACCAAGATGATACGGGGTCGCCCAATCTTCTCGACGTAGGATCAAGATACTCACGTGGAATTGATGAATCGTAGTGATCCCCCGTTGCCAATGCAAGAGTTAGCACTCTATAATTCGCCCAATCACACGTGTTGAACTTCACGACCACCAGATGAAGTTCTATCGCGCTCCCAATTCCCAGCGGAAAGGTTGAACGATCTTGATTTTTGACTAACTCCCAATTCCTTCAATGTTGTTCGGCCAACAGAAAGAACAAGAGTATTTTAATATCAAAAGTGGTTCCCTTTACAATGGGGGTCTACCCCTCAATATATAGCCTCAGCCCAAGGCTATTCAACAATAAACTTCCCATGTGGTACTATTCATGCGCACTGTAGCACGGTACTATTCATGGGCCGTACGGTTACTGTTCACGGGCCTTGTACTGTTCACGGTACTGTTCATGGGCTGAATTCTGTAGCTCATTTCCTTGATCTCCATCCATCGCTGACTCTTCAAACCTGAGTACAAGTAAAATATTGTTTTTAGGTAGTATGAAATTCTCATTAAAATTAATGACATATTCATTAAGGAGCAGGTTCACCTGAGATTGTAGTTTCTTGGCTCGTGCTCTTGTTATTGGTCCTGTTATTGAAGTCTCATTACTAGTTTTGGTATTACTAGTGATGTCCTCATCACAAGGTTCCAGGGCTAGAGAGTTTGAAAGATTTGTATGCTTCTGATCATGACTTTTCAGCACCATATTCTAATTGCAAAAATGGGAAAGGGTGGGATAAGTTTCATGTTCATGATAGATTTCTCTTTCGCATGAACAAACTATGTGTTCCAGATTCTTCTGTGCGTTTGCTACTTTTGCAGGAGTCTCATGCAGGGGGATTGATGGGTCACTTTGGAAGAGAGAAGACATACTTGATGTTGGCTGATCACTTCTATTGGCCAAGGATGAGGACGTCGGGAGATTTGTTCAAAGATGCATCACATGCCATAAAGCAAAGTCAAAACTCAATCCACATGGTTTGTACACTCCACTTCTAGTTCCTAATGTTTCTTGGGAAGATATTAGCATGGATTTTGTGTTGGGATTACCTAGGACCAAGAGGGGGAGGGATTTAGTCTTTGTTGTTGTGGATCGGTTTTCTAAAATGGCACATTTTATTCCCTGTCATAAGAGCGACGATGCGTCGTATGTAGCTGACTTGTTTTTCAGGGAGATTGTGAGGTTGCATGGAATGCCAAAAACTATTGTTTCCGATCATGACGTCAAGTTCATGAGCTACTTTTGGAAAACTTTGTGGGCCAAGCTTGGGACAAAGTTGTTGTTTTCAACGACTTGTGACCCACAAACAGATGGACAGACAGAGGTGGTGAACTGTACACTCTCAATGCTGCTGCGGACAATGATTAAAAAGAATTTGAAAGAGTGGGAAGATTGCCTACCGCATGTTGAATTTGCATATAATCGGGCGGTGCATTCTACAACGTGTATGGTTTCAAACCAATCACGCCACTTGACTTGATGCCACTTCCATTACAAGAACGTACAAATATGGAGGCTTCTACGCGTGCAGATTTTGTGAAAAAGCTCCATGAAAAGACTAAAGAGGTAATTGAAAAGAAGGTACGTGCTTATGCTTCTAAAGCTAACAAGACTAGAAAGAAAATGCTATTTGAACCAGGTGACTTAGTATGGGTGCATCTTCGCAAAGAACGCTTTTTGGAGAAGCGTAAATCAAAATTGATGCCCCGTGGTGATGGTCCTTTTAAAGTACTTGGCAAGATCAATGACAACGCATACAAGATAGAGCTTCCAGGAGACGATTATGGGGTGAGTACTACTTTTAATGTTGCTGATTTATCACCATTCTTTGAACAAGATGGCACAGAGTCGAGGATGACTCCTTTTCAAGAGGGGGAGGATGATGAGGACACCTCTATTACACATTCTTCATCCACTCCAAGTCTTAATGACAAAGCTAGTGATGAGGCTCCAAAAGGTCCTACGATAAGAGCAAGAGCTAAGCTACTTCAACAACATGTGCTTTTGTTTGTTAGAGAGTCTTCTATTATGTTAGATGAGAATAGCATACTACCTAATGCAAATATGTTATGTGTTCTCAGATTTGAAGCAACAGAAGATCAAGTGGAGAAGGACCAAGTGGCCACGAGTCACGAGAAGAAAAGTCCATGCGGGCAAGGGGCTAATCAACGGAAGGCCACGTGATCATATATCTCATGGCGTGCACAAGATGTGGCCTGCATGCCAAAGGGTGACCGAGTCAAACTCAATAGGTCTTGTAATAGGATAGGGGCTTAGCCCGAAAATAAAGGAAACATATTGCTAAGTTTTAGGAATTGGAATAGGACACATTGACCGAATAAGGGATTGATTCGGCCAAGACTTTCCTTGCGTGAGTTCAGGGAAGCACTATAAAACCCCCTTGTATCCCCTTTGTTTTGCTCAGACCACGTGTGAGAAAAATCAATCTACTAAAGCTTTCGAGTTTTGCATTTAGGAGTGTCTTCTTCAATCAAGATCGTTCAGCCTTTCCGTTGGGAATTGGATGCACGATAGATCTTCGCTTGGTGGTCGGCGAAATCAACACGAGCGTGTTTTGGCGGATTAAAAAGTGTTCGTCCCTTACATTGGCATCGGAGGATCATTACGATTCATCAAGACTCCCATGAGTATCCATCCTACATCGAGAAGATCGGGCGACCCCGTATCATCTTGGTATCAGAGCGCGGTTTACTCGGTAGGATCTTATCCCTGTAAATTTCAGTTTATTACTTTCTGTCCTATATTCCATAAACCAAAAACACCTGTCAAGACAACTTAGAGTTTAGGTTTAGCCATTGTGCAAGCTTCTGTTCTTCAATTGTGTCAGACAACCACCTGTCAAGACAGCCTCGGAATTCCAACTTTGTTATTCGCAATACCATCTACGCTTTATTCATATTCGCAATATCAGATTGCCTACATCTTATTCTTGCTAGTTCTTCGATTGCTTGCAGAAATTGAACTTCTTGTTCAGGTTGATCATGCTTCCAGCAAGGTCAATAACACCTCAGAGTTGGTTCAGCGATTGCTAAGGCGCAAGCGTCGTCGTACAGTTGTAGTCGGATCGTGAGAGTCACCTCCACCAAAATCGATAGTTATCAATCTCATCGAAAGATCGGGCACCTCGTCTGCATCAAGTGGTATCAGAGCCCAAGTTTGCTCGGTGAGAATTTCCAGTTTACCATAGATTAGATTGTTTTTCCTTACCTAGAGTACACAAAACCAAAAAAAATTAGCAGTAGATCATCCTATCCAAACCAGTCTTAGCCTCGCAATTTTCCTTTTTAGTACATTGCATTGTTGAACTTTCGGTTGCATCGTCGTGTGCTTTGCTGGTCTTAGTGTCTAGTTCCTCTAGAGTTTTGAGTTCTATTCACGTTTTGGTCTTACCGTTGCGGTTGGATTCGAACTGCAACGCGAGGGAAGAAAAGGAGGAGGACTCGGTTTCTAGGGAGGCTTTGCCCTAGTTGGACTCAGAGTAGGACACGATTTTAGATCCAACCGCGTCGTGTGTGTGAAAAAAAAGAAAAAAAAAAGAGAGAGAGAAAAGTCTAACTTTTGCATACGACCTCCGATTGAGGCGTTTCTTGATCCGTTGGAAAGGAAATGAGAAGATAGAGTGAAAAAAACGTCATTTAGGGCCTCAAAACAGGCCCGCAAACCGAGAAAAATGCAAGTTTCTCAGAATTTGCTCAAAATTGACAGGAACCTTTTACAAGTGATTCTAAGGTTCCCCGTGTAGATGGCATCCTTTTTGGAGCTCCTGAACTCCGTGTTCAACGTCATCTAGTTTCTTTTTGCGTGGTGTATTCGTTTGTGTTGTAGGCTCGCGTCTCTATTACAGTCTAGCCTAGGACCAGCACCAACCGGCGTTGAACAATTTTTCAGCTTGCATTTTCTGAATTGATTATTGCTACTCCTTGCTACCAAACTTGAGCCTTCCCAGCTACACCTTTTCTACACCGTACAGGCTGAGCTTCACCTGGCAATCGCTCCATCCAATCTTCGCAGATATATTATCATCGCTGGTTGCCGATCGCCCCTGTGTGCTTGGTAAGAATTGGTAAGAATTCGATAGAAGGTTTGATTGTGAGCGACTTTTGAACCACCATACCCTAGTACTTGTTAGGGACATATTCTTGTGTTTTTGCTAACAATGGCAGGTTCTAGAGAGTTTACAGATTAGGATGCATCTCGTACTCATCGTACGAAGGGAATCATACAACATTTCTGGCGTGAAATGAATCTTCGTACGAAGGGCCTTGATATGAGGACATCCCTTCCATGGATACAACTCATCCACAGCATGTGTTGCAAGGACCACTTACTCGAGCTCGTGCTCGTCAACTTAATTACCAGGTGAACTCATTCCTAGATATGTTATCGAGAATAGACCGCTACCTAATGCAAGTGATTTAATTGTGCTTAGGAACTTGGGAAAGGATGAAGGAAAGGGACATGGAGTCATGGACATGCATGGAAGGAATAATGGAGGTCACCATGTCATTGGGACCAAGCCAAGCACAAATTCGAGTTAGACATGTTCTGGAATCAGATTTGGACTGCTGCGATGGTACCAAGTTCAAACGGGCATAACTTCCTCATACGGACTCCATTTGAGACGTTCTTGTACTTCATGGAAAACTTATGAAGTCTACTTTCCAACAGATCCAACCTCATCTTCAAATTCCATCTGAGCCGGCCGCAATGATCACAAGAGTCCACGTTGGTTTCTGAGTCCGAGTCAAAAAGGGTGCTGCACCACCACCACTTGGGCCTTGTAACCCTAGGGTGTGCACTTGGACGCCACCCCTGGTCGTTCTCCCTATATAGGAGCCGCCGCCTCCGTTGCAAACTTCTGTTCTTCAGTTGTGTAGGACGACCACCTGTCAAGACAGCTTTTCAGGATCCCAACTTTGTGTTTCATCTATGCTTCAATATTATTCGCAATACAAGATTGCCTACATCTTATTATTGCTAGTTCTTCGATTGCTCGCAGGGATTGAACTTCATGTTCAGGTTGGTCGCGCTTCCAGCTAGATCAATAACATCTCGGAGTTGGTTCAGCGATTGGTAAGGCGCAAGCGTCGTCGTACGGTTGTAGTCGGATCGTGACGGTCATCTCCACCGAAATCGATAGTTATCAATCTCATCGAAAGATCGGGCATCTCGTCTCCATCACTTGAGGAGGATGTTAGGGTCACCAATAAGCGACTTGCTCAACTCGAGGGCGCCCAGATTGAGACAAACAACGCTCGCTGCGATGCAGAGAGCACAAGGTGTCACTAACACTTCTTTGGCAGATATTATGGCGCGCCTTGAGGAGATTGCCTAACCTTCATCTGCTGTTCCCCTGCTGTGACGGTAGAGGGACGAGATGAATTGGACTATGTGGGTGATACCGAGGCCGAGGGCAGGGCAAACCACAACAACGATCGAGCTCATCGACATTTGCTTTTTAACCGACAAGATATGCAAAGAGAACCCCCACGACGTGAGGTACGTGACCACGATGATGCTTTTGCTAAGGTTAAATTCACTATGCCCTCTTTCAATGGTAAATATGATGCACAACACGATCAAAATCACTCCTTCCTAGTCCTTGAATTATCAAGTTCCTTGCCATGCTATTTGCCTCCACTTGTGCTATATTTGCTGCTGTCACAGCATCGTTCTCGGGCACTTGATAAGGCTTGTAGACCTTCTCCCATAGTGCAAAGCCTTGAGCTTGAATAGCCTCCATCTTCGCTTTCCAATACTGAAAATCAACACCATCAAAAACACAAGGTTTTGTGGAATACCTATCCGTCGACATGTTTTCTAATCACCGGTTAAGATAAATTAGAAAAATAAACCTGCTCTGATACCACTTGTAGGATCGATTCACACTAGGATAGGCAATCAGAGGGGGGGTGAATGATTGCGGAAGCTAAAAATAAATTTTAATACTTCCCTTTTAACACAAAACCTATTTAAGCCTTATTTAAAGTTATGGACAGAACACTGTATCCTTACTAAAACTGATCTCGATAAAAATCCGTAACTCCGATTAACCTCAAACTTTGTCAGAACAAACTAGAGAAAGTTATTGAACTAACCTAACTGGAATTACGTCAATCGGAGCTCTAGAACTTGAGATATAAAATAAACAAGATTGCTGATGCAGATAGTGACGAGAATAAATTAAGCCTTAATTATGCAACTAAGCAAACCCATAAGGAATTAATCAACCAAACTTTCCAGATCACAAACTTGATGCCCTAACTATATTTTTTCAATACATGCTTGAATCACAAACTTAAAAACTAAATGCTAAAAAAACATAAACCTAATTAGCCTCACCTAATCCCTAGCACTAATTATGTTTTCCTCTCTCCTCAATGCACAGTACGGCTGCATGCAAAAGCATCTCACGCTATAGCCAACTAGCAGCATGACTTGATGTTTTCTTTTACCAACAGCCAAGCATGCAAGTACTTAAAAAAGAATCAGTATATGTATGTATGCATGGCATGGCTTAATGACTCACGGATGGATGGTAATTCAAAATCAGTATATGTATGTATGCATGGCGTGACTTTGGTGACTCGAAGATGGATGCAAACCAAGATGCATGCAAACTAATCTTTACGTGTATTTAGTCAATACATGCATGCAGATGGAAACATGAAGATTGAGAGGAAATTTTCTAGTCACCTGTGCGCTGTAGCTTTCTTCTTTTTTTAATCAACGCAACTCGGCTGCTGCTCGCATCTCCCAGGCAACACAATGTGGCCGCCGCTCGCAAACTTCTTTGTTGTTCCACAAAAACGACATGGCCGCCTCGCGCCTTTTTCTTGATACGACGCCGCAGTCCTCGTCTTTTTCGATCGATAAAAAGATTTCCGCAGGAACGTCTTGGCCGCCGGCTCAAAACTTCGATCAACCAAGGATTTAGGCCAGAACATCTCGGACGCTGCTCTCAATTGCACCCAGCTCCGATCTATTTTCTTTTAGAGATTAATCTAGATTTTATTTCTGAATCATGGTAGCTACAAAGTGCCCTCCTAGCACGAAATTAATCTCTCAAAAGCCACAAATCGATCACAATTTCTGTCCCCTTTTATGCAAGCCTTCTACGAATCCTATTTAATCTCAACTTAGAATCCTAATCCAACTATGAATTCTATTCAATCTCTACTTAGAATCCTAATCCAACTCATCCAACTAGACCTGAGCCTTTTACCTCAACTAGGCTTTTTGGTCCACTAATTTTCAAGGGACCCGAAACCCTTCCTAACACGGGTTTTTCACACTCCTGATTTTTCTAACGCGTCACATGTCGAAGCCTCCAGAACTGCACCTCCCGTAGCTTCTCCACGTATCATCTCTATGCGCATTGTTCTCTAGCCTGAACATCCCGCATGACATCCTTGACCGGTAGGACCTCAGTTCCTCCCTGATCTTAGTCCCGAAACATCAGTTCCACCCGAACCTAGTTTCAGTCCCGTCATCGACCATGTTCCACCTCAAGCAATACCTGCACATGAATAAACACACAACTGCGTACGAGCACAAGTCCACGACGAGCGTATCATAACCAATGTCATGCAACATATTATCATGCGAGCGTAGCACAAGTCCACAATACCTCACACGAGCGTATCATGCAACATATTATCATATCACCATGCTATCACAAGCATATAAAGAAGCAACCACACCATAAGTAATACCATAACCAATGTTGTCAATTATTCGTCATCTAAAATAACCTAGACTTGGCCACATAGTCTAACACAAGTATTTGAGCATTATAGTGCAACGCGTACTAAGTGCTCAAGTGTCTCGTGCGAGCAGAATCAGCGCCATAATTTGTTCCAAATCAAGGGCGTTGTCAAGGAACGCTCGATTCGCATAATTGTTGATGGTGGGAGTTGCAACAATTTGGCGAGTATGGATATGGTGGAGAAGCTTGCTTTGTCGACTAAACCTCATCCCCACCCATATCATATTCAATGGTTCAACAACAATGGTAAGTTGAAGATAATACGGATGGTGAGAGTACATTTTTCTGTGGGTTCATACCATGATTATGTTGATTGCGACGTTGTTCCTATGCAAGCTTGTTCATTGTTATTAGGAAGACCTTGGCAATACGATACTGATTGTGTACATCATGGTAAGAATAATCAATACTCTCTTATGTTCAAGGGAAAGAAAATTGTGCTGCATCCTGTGACTCCTGAACATATTGTTTAAGATGACCTTGCTAGAGCTAGAAGAGAGAAAAGTTAGGAGAATACTGAGAGCGAAAATCAAATTGTAGCAAAAGAGCTTGAGTAACATAAAAAGAAAGAACCTAAATATGTTCATTACAAGAATAAAGAAATTAAATTGAAAGGTGCTTGTTTTCTTGCTACCAAATCTGATATGACTGAACTGAATACTAGTAATACTGTTTGCTATGCATTAGTTTGCAAAGAAGCTTTGTTTTCATTTGAGGATATACCTTCTTCTTTGCCACATGCTGTCAGTAATCTTTTGCAGGAGTTTGAGGATGTGTTTCCTGCTGAGATACCCCCAGGGCTGCCACCAATTTGGGGTATTAAACATCAAATTGATTTGATCCCAGGAGCTTCCCTACCCGAACCGTGCGCTATACCGAACCAACCCGGAGGAGACAAAGAAGATTGAGCGTCAAGGGCGAGACTTGCTTGACAAAGGGTACGTACGTTAGAGCCTTAGTCTATGTGTTGTTCCTGTACTTTTGGTTCCAAAGAAAGATGGATCATGGCGTATGCGTGTTGATTGTAGAGTATTACCATTAGAAACCGTCATCCTATTTCTAGGTTAGACGACATGCTTGATGAATTAAGTGGCTCTACAATGTTTTCTAAAGTTGACTTGCGTAGTGGATACCACCAAATTAGAATGAAACTTGGAGATGAATGGAAGACAGCATTTAAAACTAAGTTCGGGTTATATGAGTGGCTAGTGATGGCTTTTGGTTTAACTAATGCCCCTAGCACTTTCATGAGCTTAATGAACAATGTTTTACGTGCTTTCATGAGGTCAAGACAGCCTTCGGAATCCCACCTTTTGAATTCAATATCAATATTTGCAATTTCAGATTGCTTGTTACCTTGTTCTTGCGTGTTCTTCGATTGCATGCAGGAATAGACCTTCGTGGTTAGGTCAACCGCGTTCTTAGCACGGTTGATAACATCTTGGGGTTGGTTCAGCGATTGCTAAGGCGCAAGCGACGTCGTACGGTTGTAGTCGGATCGCAAGAGTCACCTCCACCAAAATCGATAGTTATCCTCCTATCGGAAGATCGGGACCCCATCGCCTCATCAGTTGGTATCAGAGCTTCAGTTGACCGGTAGAAATTTCTTGTATCCCTAGTTAGTAGATTGGTTTTTATTTCCTATAGTCCAAAAAAATTGCCCCACAAAAAAGAGTTAATTTCCGCTGTCCAAACCCGTTGTGCCTTTCAATCTCTTAGTTTTGGTTTACTAAAGTGAATTTGTGTCCGTCTTAGCATTGTCTAGTTGCTGGTCATATCTTTGTTCCATTAAAAATCCAAACCAAAAAAATCCCCCACCCCGAACCCTAAATCCAATTCGGCTGATTTTTCCTTCCTCTGCAGCCGCCACCAAAAACGCCATAACTTTTGATTCCGAGATTATTTTTGAGTGAGACCACCGCCATTAGATTCAAAACTTCATTTTTCATCTATATGTAAAATTTGACGTCATAACAGCAAGGCAGTTAAGAGATATCTGCGGTGGAAGTTGACCTAAAATTCCAGATTGAATCTGCAACAGTCGGCACTTGTGAATTTTGTGCGAATTTTTCGGTCGGTTTCCAGAACTTATCCCTAAAACAAAAGTTGTAGAAAACGCCGTCAGAAAACGGATAAAAAAGAATCATTGAAAAAAAAGCAACTGACAAAAAGTTATGGCCGAAATACCTACGTGCTATCCAGTGGACAGAAATCTTCAGTTTTCAAGTTTTGGATCAATCCTTATGTTCTTCAATTCTAAATTGCATTTGATTGAATTATCTTGTACTAATCCAATGTCTATGTGTTCATCTCTTTTTGCTCCATCTAATATGGACAATCTAAATAAATATGTTGAATTATGGAAGAACTTACAAATCTTTTCACCCTTGCTAGATAAATTTGCTATTGCTCAATTGAGATATGATTATATAGATGAACTTTGCTTGATTCCAAAAGTTGTAGCTTTGCCCATTGTGCCACCACTGCAAGTATACAACTTCAAAGATTTAAATTGCATAATTGCTTCACTTACATTTGCAAAACAAGTTGCAATAATTACTGTGTGAGAAATTTTGATTTGTTCATTAACATATATGATTACTTTTGGGTCAATAATACAATGAGCTTTTATGATTGCTACTGTGTTATAACATTAATTGTGCAACAACGAAGAACTGTTAAAACGGATGACATATACATATACCATGCATACACCTTGGCTTCTTTGTTACCATACTTTCAGTTTATCAAAAGCCGAGGATGGCTTTGATTTCAAGAAGGCGAGGATGATGAGGATATGACCCCTATGGATACAACCATATTTGCTATGCTTGTTGTCCCAATTACAAGAGCTCCTACGCATCGCTTAAATTATCAGGTGAGCTCGTTTCAAAGAGATTTTACTTTGTGTCATAAAGACCTTATGATATTACATAATGAGAGTTTGTTGCGTTTGTTATCATGTACCGAGATTTATGATCAAGATCATGCAATACGTGAGGCTACACATATTTTAAAACCGAGGACAGTTTTCTGTCAACAAGGGGAGGATGATGTGACCACGCCATAAACACATACGACAATAGCGCCTAATATCAAGATTTAACTAAAGGTGAATTCGTTTGTTCAGCTTCAACATATTTTAAATGAGAATATGATGCTACCTAATAATGAAAATATATATTTTGGCAGCACCACGTCATTGTTACACCAATTCAAGCAAGAGTTCAAGTCGTACACGTTTCGGAATTCAATTCGGCCTCCAGATCAATTCGGATTCAGCCTGACAGACCCAACTTCAAATGTGCATAACTTTCACATACGAAGTCTGTTTGAGGTCCATGAGTACTTGTTGGAAAGCTTATCAAGTCTACTTTCTAAAGGATTCAACCCCATCTTCAAATTCTATCCGAGCCGGCCACAATCATCAAAAGAGTCCGTATTGGACATGTACTGGAATCGGATTCGGACTGCTGCAATGGTGCAAGTTTAAACGGACATAACTTCCTCATACGGACTCCGTTTGGGACGTTCTTGTACTTCATGGAAAGCTTATGAAGTCTAATTTCCAATGGATCCAACCTCATCTTCAAATTTGATAGGACTGGAGTGCCCAATCTTTCGGTGAGAGGATAAATATCGATTGGTTGGTGGTGACTCTCGCGATCCGACTACGAACGAACAAGTCGTGGGCGCCTTAGCAATCGCAGGACCAACTCCAAATGGTTATTGACCGTGCTGGAACAGCGAGATCAACCTGAACACGAGGTTCAATTCCTGCAAGCAATCGAAGAACAAGCAAGAACAAGATGTAGGCAAACTGAAATCACTCAAATGTGGGGTTTCACAATTGCTGTTTGGCAGGTGGTCGTTGGACACAACTGAAGATCAGTGTTTGCACAATGGCTAAACTGATGGGGACGGGGTCCCGATCTTCCAACAGGTTCTGGATATGTTCGATTTGGTGGAGGCGCGACACAAATCGATCCGGCTTCCGAACGACACGTTCCGAACCCCACAATCGCAGCACCACGTCTCCTCAGGTTATCAACCGTGCGCAACCGGTTGACCTCGCCAAGAAGGCTAATCCTTGCCTGCGAATCGAAGAACACAAGCAAGAACAAGGAAGAACACAACTGAATTGCAGATGTATTGATTTAGCACTCGAAAGTTGGGGTCTCACAAACCGATGAACGGCAATACTGTTCAAAGACAGAATAAATCTAAGCAAAACCCAACCCTAATGGTGGGGGTGGCGGCTGGATATAAAGGGGTGAGCGGCGTGCAAAACCCCTGGACACGCCCCTAATGGGCTCCAACACGATACAAAGCCGAACGGCCCAAAAGACGGTGGCGCAGCACCCTGACAGATCCTGAACGTCCACTTGTTTCGACGATTCCCGTTGACTCAGAAAGGAATTTTGACATCGGACCAGATCCATTGGAAAGGTCTTCTTCTTAGCTTTCCATACATATGTAGAACGTCCAAAACGGAGTCCGGATGCGATCTGGGCGTCCATTTTAGTGCGGCCTGGTTCTGGACTCCGAATTGGATTTGAAGTCGGCTTGAGTTGGGCCTCCAACTTGATTCGACCGCCCTTGCTGGACTTGTGCGCCCCGTAGCCCTTCTCCAAGTACTTCCAGGTCCTCTCCATGGTTCCTAATCATAATTAAATCATTAGGTAGCAATCTATTCTCAAATGAACAAAAAGAAGTACTTAGGAACGAGCTCACCTGTAAATTCAATTGTCGGGCACGAGCTCTAGTGATTGGTCCTTGAATGTCAAGTGGAGGAGTGTTGTGTGTATCCAAAGAAGTGATGTCCTCATCATCCTCCCCCTCTTGAAGCGGAGTTGTCCTCAACTCAGCCTCATCGTCATCTCCCAAGTATGGCTTCAAATCTGAAATGTTAAAGGTGGGACTAACCCCAAACTTGGGAGGCAACTCAAGTTTATATGCATTATCATTTATCTTCTCAACTATCTTAAAAGGACCAGCAGCTCTAGGCATCAATTTTGATTTTCTTAACTCAGGAAATCTATCCTTTCTTAAGTGCAACCAAACAAAATCACCCGGTTCAAGTTTAACTTCCTTTCTACCTTTACTACCAGTAATCCTATATTTTTCATTCATCTTTTCAATGTTTGCCTTAGTAGTCTCATGCATTTTGACAATGAAATCAGCACGCTCCTTAGCTGTAATACCCTGATCATCGACTCGGCGTAAGTTTTAAAATAATCGCGGAGTCGCCAGTTTTTCGGTAAATCGCAGGAAGGAAAAAAGTAAAAATTGTAGAACAGTATAAAATGAATAAAATAAATTAAATTAAAACCTCTGAGTGGGCTGCCTAGGGAGTGGGCCGACCGCCTTGGGCCGGAGGCCCAAGGGGTGGCCGCACCTCCCCTCCCCCTCCCCAAAAAAAACCCTAGCCCTTTTTCTCCCCCTCTCCCATCCCTTTGCAGCCGCCACCCCCCTTCCTCCACCCCCTGGGCGCAGCCCTCTTTCCCCCTCCATCACCCCCCACAAGTGCTGCTGCCATTGGAGCCAAGGAGAGGAAGGAGAAGAAGAAGAAGAGGAGGAGGAAAAAAAGGGGTGATCCATCATCTAGGTAATTTTTCCTCATCCCAAACCCTCTGTTCTATGGAATAATTAGGGTTCTTGGCACGGATTTTGAAGGTAGTTAATAGATTAATTGCCCGATTAGAGATTAGCTGATGTCTGCCTGTAGATTGATTCGCGCAGCGTGTCTGTTCGTGAGGTTTTGACCTAGTAAACGAATTTTCCTGCAGACCTTCCCAAAAGGAAAGTTGTAGAGGACTTCCAGACGCATCTTCTGTATTTGTTTCGGAATTTTATGCCTTGTTATCTGGGAGTTACAGGGTCGGGAATACTGCTGTTCGTCAGGTGAGCAGATTGGTACAGACCGACGGTAATCTGGGAATTAGAGGTCGTAAATGATTTTTATGACCATGGCCGTAATTGAGAAAGTTGTAGATAATTTAGAGATCTAGCATCTGTATAAAATTCAGAATTTTTAGACTCTTTTACTGATGTTGGGACGCATTTGTTTATTGCTGTCCAATCTGCCAGAACAGAGTTCTTCCTCTGTTTTGGGCATTAAATTACACCTAGCTGTGATCAAAATAAAAATAGGTGTTCTACATGAAAAATGTAGGATTTTAAGTGATGAATCCAGAGAGATATCGTTTGCTGTAAATGGATCAATATTTTTTAAAGTTACGAAAATGTTAAGCAGCGCTGCTGCAGAGGGTAATTTGCTGAATTGTTGAGCGGAGAGGAGTTTGTGCGGGTTCGGGGTTCTAGCGACGTTTTTAATTATTAATGTGATGTTTGTATGCTGTAGCTGTGTGCTGAGAGTTGCCTTTTGGACAGGTGGTCTTGTCCTGAGCGCTCTTGATTTTACTTAACCGTCGGTTTGAGGCAAGTAAGCGTGGCGGTGGTTGCTACCGTTTAACTTGTTATTCCTTCTACTTGCAGTTTACATTATTATCGTAATTTTTTACATTATGCCATGATTGCATGATAATTTAATTGTGGAGATGGTAGCAAGTACTTATCCATTGATATGTTGATAATCTGCTAGTAGCCATGTGGAAATCTTGCTTAATGTTATAATGTGGAACATGAAACTAACATGTGGTGGATGTGGATATGTCGTGAGCATGTTGATGCTCCTTTGAGGATGGATTAATGTGATTTGTGATTATCATATCATATCATGTCATATGCATATGTGGATGTCGCCGCACATAGCCGCGATCGCATCGTCGTGCAAAGACATCGTATATTGCCGTAATATGATGCACCTCTTATCCGCGGAAGCATCGTATATTGCCGTAATCGATGCACCTCAAATCCTGCCCTGGAAAGAGTGATGTGGAGCATAGCATTCATATGCATTGCATTGTGGAAAGATTCATTTGCATACATATGCAATATGTTGTGGTGAAGTTATTTTGTGGAATATTCAGCTCATAGTTGTAATGTGGATTATACAACTTCATAGTTGTAATGTGGAATTGGCTCATGTGAGCTATTTGTGGTATGAGGATTATGGTTGTGGACGTGGAATGGGGTTCATCCCACGTGTGCAGTAAGGGTTGTGATTGTGGCATGAGATTCTTTTCTCTTGTATTAATTGTTGATAACAATTGTGGATGTGAGAAATAATAAAGTGTTGAAGTAAAACATACATATGTTTTATTGCTTTTGCTAGTGGTAGTGGTTGAGAATTTAAAGTAGTCAAACAAGATTTATTTGTTAATGCTTTAACGTCATTGATGGTGATTTGAGGTTGAGGATAATAACATTGTAATTGTGGAAGAATGTTGATGATTAACCTATTGTGGTTTGTGGAAGATTAAATGTTTCATTTGCATTTAATTGTGGAAGAATGTTGATGATTATCCTATTGTGGTTTGTGGAAGATTAAATGTTTCATTTGCATTTAATTGTGGCTAAAATGACTGCATTCATATGCCATTTAAATCTGAAATTGAAGAGGTATGATTCATGAAAATTTGTGGTGGTTTAATAATTGTGGACATGAATTATGGTTGTAGTTGTATGGAATTATAAATGATGATGTATAATTGTTTGTAGTTTGAATAGCCTGTCAAACAGTTTGCTTGCTGAGATTTTTATCTCACCCTTGTTTCCCCCTCCCTACAGGTGGACTTTGAGCATGCATGGGAAGGGTAGAACGGCACCACACTGATGCACGTGAATCATATTTTTATGCTGTAATAAAGTTAAAAGGATTCTAGACCTTGCATAGCTTTGTTTACATTATCTTAATAATGTTAAATTTGTGAACTATGTTTTAGATTAAAATGTTGGAGGATATTTTAAATAGTGAATTGCTATCACTATCCTGTTATTCCTTAGTTTTTTATGCTTCCGCTTATACTATCTTGTTTAGTAATTGTTGTCAGTTTATTTTATCTTGTAAATTGGCTCGTTGTAGAGCAGTTTTAGTAGCATCCCAGGGTAATGTGGGTCCTGGGGTGTTACATTAGCATCATTATGAACTCTCTCACTAGTAGGCAAAGGTAAAATATCAATAGGGGCACGGGGATTAAATCCATACACTACCTGAAAAGGACTTACCTTAGTGGTGGAGTGTTCTGCTCGATTATATGCGAACTCAACATGTGGCAAACACTCTTCCCACAGCTTCAAATTATTCTTTAAAATAGCTCTCAACATGGTAGACAATGTGCGGTTCACCACCTCGGTTTGGCCATCAGTTTGTGGGTGACATGTTGTAGAGAACAACAACTTTGTACCCAACTTGTTCCATAGAGTACGCCAAAAGTGACTCAAGAACTTAGCATCACGATCTGAAACAATAGTAGAAGGCATACCATGCAAACGAACTATCTCTTTGAAAAAGAGGTCAGCAATATGAACGGCATCATCGGTTTTATGACATGGTATAAAGTGAGCCATCTTAGAAAAGCGATCCACAACAACAAAAATGATATCCCTCCCCCTCTTAGTCCTAGGCAATCCTAAAACAAAGTCCATAGAAATATCTGCCCACGGAATAGAAGGAACAGGAAGAGGCATATATAAACCATGTGGATTCAAGCGAGACTTAGCTTTTTGACATGTAGTGCAGCGAGCAACAAATCGCTCAACATCTCGCCTCATCTTTGGCCAAAAGAAGTGTGTGGCCAGAACGTCCTCTGTCTTCTTAGCACCAAAATGTCCCATCAAACCGCCTCCATGCGCCTCCTGCAACAACAAAAGACGAACGGATCCAACTGGAATGCATAGGCAGTTAGCTCTAAACAAGTACCCATCATTGATCACGAATTTATTCCATGCTTGTCCCTCTTTGCAATGCAACAACACATCCTTAAAATCAGCATCAAAAGCATATTGTCCTTTAATAGTTTCAAGACCAAAAATACGACAATCAAGTTGAGACAACATGGTATAGCGTCGAGACAAAGCATCAGCAACCACATTATCCTTCCCTTTCTTGTGTTTAATGACATAAGGAAAAGATTCAATAAATTCAACCCATTTAGCATGTCTACGATTCAAATTGGTTTGACTACGAATATGTTTAAGTGATTCATGATCGGAATGAATGACAAATTCTTTAGACCATAAATAGTGTTGCCACGTCTCTAAAGAACGAACAAGAGCATACAATTCTTTATCATACGTGGAATAATTAAGAGCAGGACCATTCAATTTTTCACTAAAGTAGGCAACATGTTTGCCTTCTTGCATCAAAACACCACCAATACCAATTCCGCTAGCATCACATTCCAGTTCAAAAGTCTTACCAAAATCCGGAAGTTGGAGCAATGGTGCGTGTGTAAGCTTGTCCTTCAAAAGATTAAAGGACTCCTCTTGTGATGGCCCCCAATGGAACACGACGCCCTTCTTGGTCAACTCAATCAACAGTGTCGCAATGGTGCTGAATTCTTTGACAAAGCGGCGATAAAATCCTGCAAGGCCAAGAAAACTCCGCACTTGGGAGACCGTCGTGGGCGTGGGCCAACTCCATATCGCCTCCACCTTGGCTCTATCAACCTCAATTCCCTATGGAGTCACAACATAGCCAAGAAAAGAGACTCGATCCGTGCAAAAGGTGCACTTGTCAAGGTTACCAAACAAACGTGCATCTTTTAAAGCATTAAAAATAGCACATAAGTGAGTCAAATGTTCATCCATGGACTTGCTATAAATCAAGATATCATCAAAGTAAACAACCACAAATTTGCCAATGAAAGGACGTAAAACCTCGTGCATTAATCTCATGAAAAGTGCTAGGTGCATTAGTTAAACCAAAAGGCATGACTAACCACTCATACAAGCCGAACTTAGTTTTAAAAGCAGTTTTCCATTCATCGCCAAGTTTCATTCTTATTTGGTGGTATCCACTACGCAAGTCAATCTTTGTGAAAATTATAGCACCACACAACTCATCAAGCATGTCGTCTAGCCTAGGAATAGGATGACGATACCTTATAGTAATGTTGTTAATGGCTCTACAATCTACACACATACGCCAAGAACCATCTTTTTTGGGAACCAAAAGAACAGAACAACACAATGACTAAGGCTCTCACGCACGTACCCACGGTCCAAAAGGTCTTGGACTTGTCGCTGAATCTCCTTAGTCTCTTCGGATTGGTCCCATGACGCCGACGATTTGGCAAACTCGCTCCAGGATCAAGTCAATCTGGTGTTCAATCCCTCGAATGGGTGGAAGTCCCGGAGGTATCTCATCGGGAAAACATCTCTAAACTCCTGCAAAGGTTAGTGACAGAGCAGCAAAGTGCAAGGCATATTATCAAGGGAAAATAAAGCATCTTTGCACACAAAACCATAGCATGTATCATTAGCATCATCAATTTCAGCAAGGTCTGATTTTGTGGCAAGCATAACAGAAATTTTCAAATGGATTACTTGCTGTTTTTCAGATTTATCATGTTCCTTTGCATCATTAGCAGCAGCAACTCTCTCCCTATCGGCCTCTATAATCTCAAATGGGGTCAAAGGCAGAAAGTAACTTTCTTTCCCTTATGCATAAAAGTGTATTTGTTACTACTACCATGGTGTAAAGCATCATTATCAAATTCCCAAGGTCGACCCAATAAAAGAGAGCATGCTTGCATGGGAACCACATCACAATCAACATGATCAGCATAACCACAAATGGAAAAATGGACTCGGCATGTTTGCGTTACCTTAGCTTTTCCAGAATCATTTAACCACTGAATATGGTATGGATGTGGATGTGGTCGCGTGGTCAAGCCAAGCTTCTTGACCAAATCAGAACTCACCAAGTTGTTGCAGCTTCCTCCATCAATGATAACACGTGCACGCCGGTTCTTGATTGCGAAGAAAGTCTGAAACAAATTATGGCGTTGAAGCTTGTCGGTTTGTTCTACTTGTGTGCTGAGGACTCGCTGCACAATGATGCTCCGTAGCGTCGCTGTGGACGCCCCACCAAGGACCAGGTCGTCATCACCACCGCCATTGTCATCCGAGGCAGCAGCAACATCTTCATCCTCCTCGACATCTGAAGTGCTGATGTAGCCTCCATCTTCTGTGGCGATGTATGCCCGTTGGCTAGGGCAATTCTTCTGCACATGACCAAGCCCATGGCAGCGATGGCACCAATGTCGGAGGAGCGACCCGTTGAAGCCACGGAAGAAGAACTATCATTGGCTGGAACTCGCAAAGAATTTTTGAAGGTGGCTTCGTGGCGCTGCTGCAATCTTGTTCACAGTGGTGGAGGAGAACGAAAATTCAACGAAGACTTGGGCAGTCCGCCGATGTAGTCGTTCGCGGTGTGTAGAAGGGACGTTCAGTGCGTGCCTTCGCGATTCCTTGTGTCCTCGCAATTCTTTTCTGCAAGCATAGCAAGCTGGAACAACTAGTTGACAGTAGTAAATTCTTTATAATCAACAATGTCCTAAATTTCACGCCATAACCCCCATAGAAACGACAAATCTTATCCTCCGTGTCCTCAACAACCCCACAACGCATCATACCCTTTTGAAGCTCAAAGATAATAGTCCCGAATGTAACGATCATCTTGTTCTAAGCGCTGCAATTTTTCTCAAATCAAGTTTATATGTGGGAGGAACAAAACGATTACACATATCTTCTTTTAACCGCTCCCATGTATCAAAGTTGTAGCGCATGTTACTTAGTTCATTCCACCGGATAATAGCAAAGTCCTTAAACTCACTAGTAGCTTGTCTAACTCTATGTTGTTCAGGAACCAAGTGAGAATTAAATTTCTACTCTACCGTCATCTCTCAATCAAGATATATATCAGCATCATAAAGACCAGCAAAAGATGGAATGGTAAACTTGACTTTAGCAAAAGGGTCGTTGTTACCATGACGGTTCTGGTGATTACCTTCCATACCATGTCGGTTCTGGTTATTACCTTCCATACCACGTCGGTTCTGGTTATTACCTCCCATACCTTGTCGGTTTTGCTGAAGACGCCGACGTAGTCGTGCATCTTGTGTCGCCCGCTGATCAATGTTGTCATCTGCATCATACACTGTGTCATCATCATGACGATGGCCATCATTGACAGGTGGCAGGCGTGCCTCCAATTTGTCCATCCGACCAGTGAGGTCAGCCAACCGCCGCTCCACCCGCTCAATGCCTTCCATGGTGTTCAACTTGGTAATGGCGGCAACGATGGTGTCCATTCTCGCGCTGAGTGAAGCATTTTGTTTGTCGAGCGCAGCTTGTAGCTGGCCACGACTAACACACTCATTGAAATCGACCGGTGACCCGTTTCCTTCGTCTCCTGCCATGGTTAGTGGAAACACAGGGAAAACAAAAGGATTATCCCTATCAACTACAAATGAAGGGCAGTGGAGTCTCACAAAGGAAGTGGCTTACCAAGCTCTTGCAAGTGTTCTTACCAAAGCAGCAGGTGGTACAACCGATGGCTGGTTCGTGAAACCATGTCAAGCGTGGGTACGATTGCAAGGGTCAAAACTGTGCTATCCAAAAGTAGATATATGGAGCTTGGAAGGCCAAATATATTAGTGGAACACAAATCAATAACAGAGAATAATGCTGAATAAATGTCAAAAGCACTGGTCCTAGTTGCTGGCCTAAATGTGTCCTATATCAGTGTTAGGATATGATAAACAAGGAATCACGGCCAGAAAGTAAGCGAAGACAACAACAAAGATGGCCAGGGAATGAGGGACTTAATTCAGCATAAGCACAAAACAAATGAAGCTCTGTCACCTAAAACTGTGCTCTGTCCGGTTTTTCTCTTTTTTTTCCTTTTTTTTTGGCCACGGATAGCACTTCTCTCTCTTCTCTACTAAGCCAAAATTTTTCTTTTTTGTGTCTTTTTTATTTTATTTTTTTCACAGAGCAGAGCACAGAAATAGGAACCACACAAAGTTTCAACTCAATCTGATGTAAGGTGTGGCCTACAGAAAATGATGAATATGCTGGAAATTCGGTGATTCAATTTCAGAGCTCGAGTACTGCACTTTCCAGGCCGAATTTGGGGAAAATAAAATCGCCGAATCCAACAAAGTTGGGAAGTATCGGATGCAAAATTTAATTTCACCCAATTTCAAAAAAAAATCGCCTGATTTCGAGTCCGTATGCGAAAGTTATGGCCGTTTGAAGAAGGGGCTCCGAGTTATGGTTTCTGTGGAGGCCGAAACGAAATCAGGTGGAGGAAATTGGTGGAAATTGGTGGCGGAAGCTCGGGAAAATGTGGGGGATGGTGCTGTGTGATCACGAGATGCGAAGGAAGACTCAAACAGAGGGTGGGATATGGGTGGGAAAACAAAAACAGAGGGTGGAATACCCGATGGATGACGGCTAGGGTTTGTATGGGACGAAGCGGAAGCAAGACAACCCGAAATAAAACACAATCTAAACCAGCAACACAACTCGACTAAGGACACAAACTCAACGCTACGGACTCTGGAATCAAATTGTGCAAAGGCTAAACGAGATCTAGGACAGGAAACAACCTATGACTACAATTTTTTTGTAGAGCTTTTTCATGGACTCTAGGATGAAACCGAAACAACAAAGGAGGGCAACGCGAACTGAAGGAACACCAAGCTCGATTACCACTTGATGGGGACGGGTCCCGATCTTCCAACAGTTTCGGATATGTTCGATTTGGTGGAGGCGCGACACAAATCGATCCGACTTCCGAACGACACATTCCGAACCCCGCAATCGCAGCACCACGTCTCCTCAGGTTATCAACCGTGCGCAGCCGGTTGACCTCGCCAAGAAGGCTAATCCTTGCCTGCGAATCGAAGAACACAATCGAGAACAAGGAAGAACACAACTGAATTGCAGATGTATTGATTTAGCCGCCTCCCCTCTCCCCCTTGGCCACCACCCCCTCTTTTCCCACCCCCTGGCCGCAGCCCCCTCCCAGGTTGTGCCTCCAACACCCCTCCACAGCTGCTGTCCATTGGAGCAAAGGAGGAAGAGAAGGAAGAAGAAGAAAGGGAAGAGAAGGAAGAAGAAGAAAGGGAAGAGAAGGAAGAAGAAGAGGAGGAGAAGAAGAGGAGGAAAGAAGAGGGGTGATCCCAAGAGATTTTTGGAACCTTCTATTGTGGTTGGGACGCGTTAGAATATTGCTGTCCAGATTGCCAGAACAGAGAACTTTCTCTGTTTTGTGCATTAAGTTACATCTAGCCATGATCAAAATAAAAATATGTGATCTACATGGAAAATGAAGGCATTTAAGTGAGGAATCCAGATATATATCATTTGATGTAATTGGCTTAGTATTGTTAAAGATACGAAAATATTGAGCAGCGCTGCTAAGTGGGTAGATTGAAGAATCGTTAAGCGTAGAGGTTCATGTGTGGGTTCGGGGTTCTAGCGATGTCTTTACTTCTTAAGACGCATTTTCCTTGCTGTTGTTTTGTGCTGAGAGATACCTTTTGGACAGGTGGTTTTGATCCTAAACGCACGTGATTTGCTTTGCTTCAACGGTAGAGGCAAGTAAACGTAGCGGATATGCTACTGTTTAACTCGTTAATTATTCTACATTCACATTAATTAATTCTCTTAAATTGGGGTGCTATGTCATTGTTACATGCTTCCTTAATGTGGTCCAGATGGTAGTATTTTTAAGAATTCAATTGTTTATGACCTTGATGGTTTAATTGTGGATATGCGGAAGTACAGCATCGTATATTGCCGTAATACGATGCACACTCTTACCTTGTTGGGTAAGGGTGCTGTGGAGCATACGCATTCATATGCATTGCATTGTGGAAAGATCATTTGCATACCTATGCAATGTATTGTGGTGATGTTATTTTGCAGGCAAATACAACTTCATAGTTGTAATGTGGAATGCACAACTTCATAGTTGTAATGTGGAATGCACAACTTCATAGTTGTAATGTGGAATGCACAACTTCATAGTTGTAATGTGGAATATACAACTTCATAGTTGTAATGTGGTGATGAGGACATCACTAGCAAACACACTACATCATCTACTTCAAGTGTTGAACCCATTGGACCAATGACAAGAGCTAGAGCAAAACAAATGCAACAAGTGGTGAATCTTTTCCTTAGTGATTACTCTTGTACTCATAAGAATTTGTTGCTACCTAGTGTTTCTATTTTATGTGTTCTTAGATTTGAGGAAAAGTTAACGAATGGAAAAGAAGCTTTAAAGACACAGGAAGCCTAGCCACAAAAGATCGCATGGCCACAGAAGATCAACATGAAGTGATGTAAGCACATATGTCATCATTGCCACAAAAGATCGTATAGCCACAGAAGATCAACATGAAGTGATGTAAGCACATATGTCATCATTGCCACAAAAGATCGTATAGCCACGTAAGATCGTCTTGAACGAGATGTAGCGCATATGTCATCATAGCCATAGAACATCATATAGCCACGTAAGATCGTACAACATGACGCCGCGCTACCTCATATCTACTTAGCCCCAAGTCATCTCACCCTATAAATAGGGGCACCCCATGTATGGAAGGGGAGTTTCATGGTTGAGTTTTTAGTAGAACACTTGTTCCTTTTGTGTGTGAGCCATTTCCACCACTAATTGGGATTGGGTGTTATTTCGAGTTGCCACTCCGTTGTTCTTGTGATTCCTTGGGATTGCTTGAACGTGTCCGCTCCACGATAGCGAGTAGACGACGGCCGTAGCGTGTGGTTGAGTAATTTGAGTGCCGCAGTTGTCGTATAGAGACAAGTGGTTGGCCGCATCAATTGCTAGGTTGCACGGGCTAGTTATCCATAATCCTACGTCGTGAAGATCAGGCCACCCATCTCCCCGCATCAGCTGGTATCAGAGCTCAAGGTTGACACGGTAGGATTTTACCCTTAGCTACTATATTTGTTGTTTTCTTTCCTATCCAGAAAAAAGCCACCCATCTCCCCGCATCAACAATGCTTGATGAGTAGTCTATACCAAGGAAGTTTTGGGCTGAGACGATAGCCACCGCGTGCCATGTTTCAAACAGAGTTTTTCTGAGGGCACACTTGCATCGCACTTCTTATGAGTTGAGATATGGGCGAAAGCCCAACGTCTCACATTTTCGTGTGTTTGGTTGCAAGTGTTTTATTCTGAAGTCTGGGAACCTAGATAAGTTCAAGTCACAATCTTGTGATGGTATCTTTCTAGGTTACTCGACTTCTTCGCGGGCATATAGGGTCTGGAACTGCGAGTCTAGTAAAATGGTAGACACCTGTCAGGTGACCTTCGATGAGGCCATTCTGGGGACTAGGCCTGATATCTCAGGTTCTGTAAAGCAGTCCGAGACCATCTTTGTAATACCCTGAACGTTGTTTCGGCGTCAGCTTTAAATTAATCGCGGAGTCACCGGTTTTTCGGTAAATCGCGGGAAGGGAAAAATAAAAATTGTGGAATAGTGT
The DNA here is from genome assembly GCA_036346575.1 of Dendrocalamus sinicus. Lineage (NCBI taxonomy): Eukaryota > Viridiplantae > Streptophyta > Magnoliopsida > Poales > Poaceae > Dendrocalamus > Dendrocalamus sinicus. The sequence continues at coordinate 23,738,866 of CM070647.1, forward strand.
AAAATGAATAAAATAAATAAATAAAAACCTCTAAGTGGGCTGCCTGGAGAGTGGGCCAACCACCTTGTGCCTTCCGGCCCAAGGGGTGGCCGCACCCTCCCCTTCCCCCTAAAAACCCTAGCCGCCTCCCCTCTCCCCCCTTGGCCACCACCCCCTCTTTTCCCACCCCCTGGCCGCACCCCCCCTCCCAGGTTGCGCCTCCAACACCCCTCCACAGCTGCTGTCCATTGGAGCAAAGGAGGAAGAGAAGGAAGAAGAAGAAAGGGAAGAGAAGGAAGAAGAAGAAAGGGAAGAGAAGGAAGAAGAAGAGGAGGAAAGAAGAGGGGTGATCCCAAGAGATTTTTGGATCCTTCTATTGTGGTTGGGACGCGTTAGAATATTGCTGTCCAGATTGCCAGAACAGAGAACTTTCTCTGTTTTGTGCATTAAGTTACATCTAGCCATGATCAAAATAAAAATATGTGATCTACATGGAAAATGAAGGCATTTAAGTGAGGAATCCAGATATATATCATTTGATGTAATTGGCTTAGTATTGTTAAAGATACGAAAATATTGAGCAGCGCTGCTAAGTGGGTAGATTGAAGAATCGTTAAGCGTAGATGTTGATGTGTGGGTTCGGGGTTCTAGCGATGTCTTTACTTCTTAAGACGCATTTTCCTTGCTGTTGTTTTGTGCTGAGAGATACCTTTTGGACAGGTGGTTTTGATCCTAAACGCACGTGATTTGCTTTGCTTCAACGGTAGAGGCAAGTAAACGTAGCGGATATGCTACTGTTTAACTCGTTAATTATTCTACATTCACATTAATTAATTCTCTTAAATTGAGGTGCTATGTCATTGTTACATGCTTCCTTAATGTGGTCCAGATGGTAGTATTTTTAAGAATTCAATTGTTTATGACCTTGATGGTTTAATTGTGGATATGCGGAAGTACAGCATCGTATATTGCCGTAATACGATGCACACTCTTACCTGATGCGGATCCACTAGCAAGCTAGCTGAACCCTGTTGCTTTGGCCCTGATCTTTCACGATACGCCTTGTTGGATGCCCTCTCCAAGATAAGCCTTCTCCCACGCACACCGCAGCACATGAACAAAGGGTAGAGAAACCGAAGTTTCAGCGAGTTGAATCCAACACCACAATTAGATTCAACACACCAAGAGCAATTCCTCGATGGAAATCTCAAGAACACGCCGACAATGGCCACCAAACCATTGTGATTTTCTGGTTTCTATTTCTCCAATCAAAGTCTAAGTTACAATGGGGCTAAGGCCCTGGCCTTATATTGGTGCACACTGCACGGCCTTGATTACAACTCACGCACTACTTGGCCTAAGGCCGAAACAAACTCCAATACGAACTAAAAAGGAAATACCTAAACTGCTACCTCTGGATTCTCTCTTAATTTGCGATCTGACTATGAGGATTTCGTGGCTGGCACCTTGTCCATTATGTGGGGCTTCAAAATAGCTTTCCAACGAGTCCAAGAACGCCCAAATCGGACTCCGTTTGTGAAAGTTATGGACGTTTTAGTATCGGTCTTGCCAGCTGTCCCAATCCGAGTCCGAATCGGTTTCAAATCTTTATATGTTTTGTTTTCTGGTTCAATGGGCTTCCAAATCCGTTTGGAACCTGAAAAGGAATCCTTCTCAATCTTTAGAAAGTCATGGTGTGGTCGGATTTTACCCTTACTTGCATTGCAATACTCGAACTCTTTATGTTTTGCAAGTCTCGCGTGTCTCTCCGGACAGCTCGTGCAGCATCCAATGAAATTGTCATAACTTTGTGTAGGAAGCTCCAAATCAAGTGCCGTTTGATTCGTTGGAAAATAGACTTCATTAGCTTTCCAAATATGTCTTTTGTGCACGTTAGAAACCTCAGAATTGGTATTCAAAGCTTCTTGAACATTGTGCACAGAACTGCAAGCACTAACCAAAGTTGTAGTGCTACTTGGTGCCACATCACTTACCTTGTTGGGTAAGGGTGCTGTGGAGCATACGCATTCATATGCATTGCATTGTGGAAAGATCATTTGCATACCTATGCAATGTATTGTGGTGATGTTATTTTGCAGGCAAATACAACTTCATAGTTGTAACGTGGAATGCACAACTTCATAGTTGTAATGTGGAATGCACAACTTCATAGTTGTAATGTGGTGATGTCCTTGTAATGTGGAATATACAACTTCATAGTTGTAATGTGGTGATGAGGACATCACTAGCAAACACACTACATCTACTTCAAGTGTTGAACCCATTGGACCAATGACAAGAGCTAGAGCAAAACAAATGCAACAAGAGGTGAATCTTTTCCTTAGTGATTACTCTTGTACTCATAAGAATTTGTTGCTACCTAGTGTTTCTATTTTATGTGTTCTTAGATTTGAGGAAAAGTTAACAAATGGAAAAGAAGCTTTAAAGACACAGGAAGCCTAGCCACAAAAGATCGCATGGCCACAGAAGATCAACATGAAGTGATGTAAGCACATATGTCATCATTGCCACAAAAGGTCGTATAGCAACAGAAGATCAACATGAAGTGATGTAAGCACATATGTCATCATTGCCACAAAAGATCGTATAGCCACAGAAGATCAACATGAAGTGATGTAAGCACATATGTCATCATTGCCACAAAAGATCGTATAGCCACAGAAGATCGTCTTGAACGAGATGTAAGCGCATATGTCATCATAGCCATAGAACATCATATAGCCACAGAAGATCGTACAACATGACGTCAGCGCTTACCTCATATCTACTTAGCCCCCAAGTCATCTCACCCTATAAATAGGGGGGCACCCCCATGTATGGAAGGGGGAGTTTCATGGTTGAGTTTTTAGTAGAACACTTGTTCCTTTTGTGTGTGAGCCATTTCCACCACTAATTGGGATTGGGTGTTATTTCTGAGTTGCCACTCCGTTGTTCTTGTGATTCCTTGGGATTGCTTGAACGTGTCTGCTCCACGATAGCGAGTAGACGACGGCCGTAGCGTGTGGTTGAGTAATTTGAGTGCTGCAGTTGTTTGATAGAGACAGTGGTTGGCGCATCAATTGCTAGGTTGCACGGGCTAGTTATCCATAATCCTCGTCGTGAAGATCGGGCCACCCATCTCCCGCATCACCGGTATCGAGCTCAAGGTTGACACGGTGAGGATTTTACCCTTAGCTACTATATTTGTTGTTTTCTTTCCTATCCAGAAAAAAGCCACCCATCTCCCCGCATCAACAATGCTTGATGAGTAGTCTATACCAAGGAAGTTTTGGGCTGAGACGATAGCCACCGCGTGCCATGTTTCAAACAGAGTTTTTCTGAGGGCACACTTGCATCGCACTTCTTATGAGTTGAGATATGGGCGAAAGCCCAACGTCTCACATTTTCGTGTGTTTGGTTGCAAGTGTTTTATTCTGAAGTCTGGGAACCTAGATAAGTTCAAGTCACAATCTTGTGATGGTATCTTTCTAGGTTACTCGACTTCTTCGCGGGCATATAGGGTCTGGAACTGCGAGTCTAGTAAAATGGTAGACACCTGTCAGGTGACCTTCGATGAGGCCATTCTGGGGACTAGGCCTGATATCTCAGGTTCTGTAAAAGCAGTCCGAGACCATCTTTGTAATACCCTGAACGTTGTTTCGGCGTCAGCTTTAAATTAATCGCGGAGTCACCGGTTTTCTGTAAATCGCGGAAGGGAAAATAAAAATGTGGAATAGTGTAAAATGAATAAAATAAATAAATAAAAACCTCTAAGTGGGCTGCCTGGAGAGTGGGCCGACCACCTTGTGCCTTCCGGCCCAAGGGGTGGCCGCACCCCTCCCCTTCCCCTAAAAACCCTAGCCGCTCCCCTCTCCCCTTGGCCACCACCCCTCTTTTCCCACCCCGGCCGCACCCCCTCCCAGTTGCGCCTCCAACACCCCTCCACAGCTGCTGTCCATTGGAGCAAAGGAGGAAGAGAAGGAAGAAGAAGAAAGGGAAGAGAAGGAAGAAGAAGAAAGGGAAGAGAAGGAAGAAGAAGAAAGGGAAGAGAAGGAAGAAGAAGAGGAGGAAAGAAGAGGGGTGATCCCAAGAGATTTTTGGATCCTTCTATTGTGGTTGGGACGCGTTAAGAATATTGCTGTCCAGATTGCCAGAACAGAGAACTTTCTCTGTTTTGTGCATTAAGTTACATCTAGCCATGATCATAATAAAAATATGTGATCTACATGGAAAATGAAGGCATTTAAGTGAGGAATCCAGATATATATCATTTGATGTAATTGGCTTAGTATTGTTAAAGATACGAAAATATTGAGCAGCGCTGCTAAGTGGGTAGATTGAAGAATCGTTAAGCGTAGAGGTTGATGTGTGGGTTCGGGGTTCTAGCGATGTCTTTACTTCTTAAGACGCATTTTCCTTGCTGTTGTTTTGTGCTGAGAGATACCTTTTGGACAGGTGGTTTTGCTCCTAAACGCACGTGATTTGCTTTGCTTCAACGGTAGAGGCAAGTAAACGTAGCGGATATGCTACTGTTTAACTCGTTAATTATTCTACATTCACATTAATTAATTCTCTTAAATTGAGGTGCTATGTCATTGTTACATGCTTCCTTAATGTGGTCCAGATGGTAGTATTTTTAAGAATTCAATTGTTTATGACCTTGATGGTTTAATTGTGGATATGCGGAAGTACAGCATCGTATATTGCCGTAATACGATGCACACTCTTACCTTGTTGGGTAAGGGTGCTGTGGAGCATACGCATTCATATGCATTGCATTGTGGAAAGATCATTTGCATACCTATGCAATGTATTGTGGTGATGTTATTTTGCAGGCATATACAACTTCATAGTTGTAATGTGGAATATACAACTTCATAGTTGTAATGTGGAATGCACAACTTCATAGTTGTAATGTGGAATGCACAACTTCATAGTTGTAATGTGGAATGCACAACTTCATAGTTGTAATGTGGTGATGTCCTTGTAATGTGGAATATACAACTTCATAGTTGTAATGTGGTGATGAGGACATCACTAGCAAACACACTACATCATCTACTTCAAGTGTTGAACCCATTGGACCAATGACAAGAGCTAGAGCAAAACAAATGCAACAAGTGGTGAATCTTTTCCTTAGTGATTACTCTTGTACTCATAAGAATTTGTTGCTACCTAGTGTTTCTATTTTATGTGTTCTTAGATTTGAGGAAAAGTTAACGAATGGAAAAGAAGCTTTAAAGACACAGGAAGCCTAGCCACAAAAGATCGCATGGCCACAGAAGATCAACATGAAGTGATGTAAGCACATATGTCATCATTGCCACAAAAGATCGTATAGCCACAGAAGATCAACATGAAGTGATGTAAGCACATATGTCATCATTGCCACAAAAGATCGTATAGCCACAGAAGATCAACATGAGGTGATGTAAGCACATATGTCATCATTGCCACAAAAGATCGTATAGCCACAGAAGATCGTCTTGAACGAGATGTAAGCGCATATGTCATCATAGCCATAGAACATCATATAGCCACGTAAGATCGTACAACATGACGCGCGCTACCTCATATCTACTTAGCCCCAAGTCATCTCACCCTATAAATAGGGGCACCCCATGTATGGAAGGGGAGTTTCATGGTTGAGTTTTTAGTAGAACACTTGTTCCTTTTGTGTGTGAGCCATTTCCACCACTAATTGGGATTGGGTGTTATTTCGAGTTGCCACCCGTTGTTCTTGTGATTCCTTGGGATTGCTTGAACGTGTACGCTCCACGATAGCAAGTAGACGACGGCCGTAGCGTGTGGTTGAGTAATTTGAGTGCCGCAGTTGTCTGTATAGAGACAAAGTGGTTGGCCACATCAATTGCTAGGTTGCACGGCTAGTTATCCATAATCCTCGTCGTGAAGATCGCCACCCCATCTCCCCGCATCACCGGTATCGAGCTCAAGGTTGACACGGTAGGATTTTACCCTTAGCTACTATATTTGTTGTTTTCTTTCCTATCTAGAAAAAAGCCACCCAAAAATATTGTTCTTTACCGTAGTTTCAATTGAAAATTTTGGTGAGTTCTGCTAGGTTTTGATCCATTAGAACCTTGCTTACTTGCTGATCCAAAATCTTTGTTTGCGTTGCTTTCTTTGAGCCAATCTGTTCGATAAAAAAAATTGTTGTTGAGTTGCGCATAAATCTGAAATTGTGCTACTTGGTCATCAGAGATTCACTTATATTCCTTTGAGAAGCCCCATCTATCCTTTGTGGAAACTTTGGTCCTATTCAAAACTAGCTTTTGAGTATTGCTAGGGCTTTGCACACTTTGTATCAGTCTTGAATTTTGAAACTGAATTATTGGATATCTTGTGAGATCTTGATATATTTGCTGACCTTGGTGTTAAAGAAAAGCAAAGAGGAAATAGTACAAAACAAAAGAATAAAAGAGAAGTAAGAAAGAAAAGAAAGCAGTACCGTGGTCAGTATTTTATCAAGCATAAAATTCCATTTAAAGTTCAGTACAGTTTGTGTGCAAATCTATAGCCGGTTTACCTCAATTGCAATCAAGCTAGCGTCTTTCCATAACTTGTGCAACACGAGCTGTTTTGTTCTTCACTTATTCCTGGTGTCACAGCTCATTCCTTGGTTGCATTAAGTTCCATTATCATTGTGCGTGAGTTGCCTATAATCTTCACTTTATATCTTGAGGTTGGCAACTAAGCTTTGGCTTTCTAGTTTGGATTATTACTTACCATTACAATATCTAGAATTTCAATTGCATAGGATTACTCTAACTCTCCAAGCTCCACATATAGCCATTGTCTAATTATAGCACTTGGGCCTGAATTACTCAACTCATCACCTACACCCGTCTACTGCTACCAGAGTACAGGCATTTCACCAATCCATCAAGCATTCATAAGAACTTTGGTAAGCAAGGAGTGAGGGAGTGAATTACCCATAAATAATACCTATTTCTGCTGTATTTGCTTTCACTAACCATGTCAGGAACGGGAGGACAACCAGTGATGTCACGCATACGGATCTAGAAAAGCTCACAAATGATTTCAATGAACAATTGAATGAAAACATAAGCATACTCCGAAGAGAAATCATTTGGGAGGTAGGTTCAGAATTGCGAAAGCAATTGGCCGACCTTCATCATGGCACACAAAGTGATCCTAGTGTGCATGGTGGTGAGGAAATTGACGAGACCGATGAGGAGGCCGCTGCACGGTTAGCACGGGAGGCTCAATCTCAAAGAAACCGTGCTGCTGCAGCTGCAGTAAGACCACCACAACCCGGTCACGGAGGAGACGGCCTTGGAAGAGGTCGTGGGCGAGCAGAAGGCACACCACAAGGAGGCAGCTATGTTGCTCCCTTTCACCTACACCGTGATGACGCCTATCGTCGAGGGCGCCATGATGATGACCACCCTCGAGAGGAGAAATTGAAAACTCAAGTTCACCATTCCCAAATTTGAAGGTAATTCTAATCCTGATGAATATTTAACATGGGAATTGAAGGTTTAGAAGATATTTAGGGTACACAACTATTCGGAGGAGAAGAAGCTCGCGATGGCCGCCTTGGAGTTTGATGGCTATGCTCTCATTTGGTGGGAGCAAGTGCAAAATCAACGAGAAGAACATGGCGAACAACCAATTGTAACATGGGCCGCGATGAAGAGAGAAATGAGAGCAAGGTTTGTACCTAGTCATTATAAACGTGAATTATTCGATAAATTGCAAAGTTTAAGACAGGTACAAGCAATCGTGGAGGAATACTACAAAGAGATGGAGAAAGCCATGATTCGCACGTGTTCATGAAGATGAAGAGCAAACCATAGCACGCTTTTGTTTGGCCTAAACAAAAACATCAAGCGTATTGTGGTTTACCAACCATATAGGAACATGGTGGAGTTGGTGCATCAAGCACAAAAGGCGAGAAACAACTACCGGAGGATGCCAAGGCCACAAAACCACCATCTTTCAACTTGCGAACCCCATCAAATGCTCCTAAAGCTCGATTTAGCTTGGGAAGAGGTACATCTTCATCTAGTGATTCCTTTACTACCAATGCGCCTTCCTCCTCCAATGCCAAAACAGCCCCTTCATCAAGTGCGAAAAAGCCCATAGCATCATCAACATCTTCAGTCGGCTCCACATCCAAAAGCAGCGCCATCCAATGCTTCAAATGCTTGGGTCGTGGACACATCTCTAGGGAATGTCCAAACAACCGAGCCATGATTGTCACAGAAGATGGTGGATACGACTCTGCTAGTGAAGAAGAAGTTCAAGAGATTAGTGAAGATCCAACAAAAAATGGAGATGCCCTTCAAGATGAGGAAGAATATGACGGATGCCCATATGAAACTGGAACCGCACTTGTTGTCACTAAAGTTCTTAGTGTGCAAGTCAAGGAAGATGAGCATCCACAGAGATTCAACCTTTTTCAAACATAAGCCAAGGTAAACGACAAGGTAATCAAATTAATCATTGATGGAGGTAGTTGTCATAATCTTGCTAGCATGGAATTGTGTGACAAGCTAGGTTTGAAATTGCTAAAACATCCTCATCCATATCATGTCCAATGGTTTAGTGATTGTGGAAATGTCAAGGTACAGCATATGGTTAATGTTACATTCAAAATTCATGATTACATTGATACTGTTTCTTGTGATGTTGTACCTATGACTGTACGCCATTTACTTTTAGGGCGACCTTGGCAATATGATCGTAATGTTATGCATGACGGACGCACTAATACCTACACATTTAAAATTGAAGGTCGAACTAAGAAATTATTTCCCATGACACCTAATCAAAATACTAGCTCAGAACATGCAAAAGAAGGTGGAAGTTAAGGTAGAAAGTGAAAAACTAAAATTGAAAGGGAAAAATGAAGAAAAGAAGTTAGTCATGTTCACAAACAAAATTGATAAAAAAGAAATGGGACAAAATCTTGAGTTGATGCATATTGTTCTCATTTACAAGGATACTTTGATTTCAACTAAAGACATAACATCCCTTCCTAGTGCCATTTCCAAAGTTTTGCAGCATTTAAAGACGTGTTTCTGAAGAAATCCTGCAGGATTGCCTCCCATAAGAGGTATTGAGCACCAAATTGATCTCATTCCCGATGCATCATTACCCAACCGCCCACCTTATCGTACCAATCCGAAGAAACAAAGGAGATTCAACGCCAAGTACAAGGACTTCTTGAGAAAGGGTATGTACGTGAAAGGCTTAGTCCTTGTGTTGTTCTGTCATTTTAGTTCCTAAAAAGATGGATCATGGAGAATGTGTGTTGATTGTCGTGCCATTAATAATATAATCATAGATATCGTCATCCCATCCTCGGCTTGATGATATGTTAGATGAACTTAGTGGCTCTACTATATTCTCTAAAATTGATTTGAAAAGTGGATATCATCAAATAAGAGTAAAACTTGGAGATGAATGGAAAACTGCATTTAAAACAAAATTTGGCTTGTATGAATGGTTGGTTATGCCATTTGGTTTGACTAATGCCCCAAGTACATTTATGAGATTAATGAATCATGTCTTGAGAGCATTTATTGGAAAATTTGTTGTTGTATATTTTGATGACATCCTCATATATAGCAAATCCATGGAAGAACATGTTGAACATCTACGGCAAGTCTTAGAAGTGCTAAGAAAGGAACAACTTTATTATGCTAATATTGAGAAGTGCACTTTTTGTACCAACAAGGTTATATTTCTAGGTTTTGTAATTTCCAGTCAAGGAGTTGAGGTAGATGAATCAAAAATTGAAGCAATTAAAAATTGGCCCACTCCTCTAAATGCTAGCCAAGTTAGGAGTTTTCATGGATTAGCTGGATTCTATCGTCGCTTTGTCAAGGACTTTAGCACCATTGCTGCCCCACTTAATGAGTTAACTAAGAAAGGTGCTCCTTTTCAATGGGGTGAATCACAAGAAAAATCATTTGAAAAATTAAAGAAAGGTTTGACTGAAGCGCCATTACTTGCATTACCTGACTTTACTAAAACTTTTGAAATTGAATGTGATGCTAGTGGAGTTGGTATTGGTGGTGTATTAATGCAAGAAGGAAAACCAATTGCATATTTTAGCGAGAAATTAGGACATGCACAATTGAACTATCCTGTTTATGACAGAATTATATGCTTTGGTACATGTACTTGAAACATGGCAACATTATCTTTGGCCCAAGGAATTTGTTATACATTCTGATCATGAAGCATTAAAATACTTGAAAGGGCAATCAAAATTGAATCGTAGGCATGTTAGATGGGTAGCGTTCGTAGAAACCTTTCCATATGTAATTAAACATAAGAAAGGAAAAGACAACGTTGTTGCTGATGCTTTGTCATGCAAACATGCAATGTTAACTCAATTAGAAGTAAATGTCCCTGGGTTAGAAAGTTTAAAAGAAATGTATGCCAAAGATAGAGAATTTTCAGAACCATACTCGCATTGTAATGATGGAAAAGGATGGGATAAATACCATGTGCATGATGGATTCTTATTTTATACTAACAAACTCGTGTTCGAGTCGTCTGTCCGCTTGTTGTTGTTGCAGGAGTCTCATGCAGGAGGATTAATGGGACACTTTGGTAGGGAGAAGACATATACCCTACTCACGACCATTTTTATGGCCCAAAATGAGAAGAGACGTCGCACGATTCGTGCAACGATGCATCACATGCCACAAAGCTAAGTCCAAATTAAACCCTCATGGATTCGGTATTTGTGGTAGTTGATAGATTTTCAAAGATGGCACATTTTATAGCATGTCATAAAAGCGATGATGCTTCCCACGTAGCTGATTTGTTTTTCAGGGAAATCGTGAGGCTTCATGGAGTGCCAAGGACAGTTGTTTCTGACCGTGATGTCAAGTTCATGAGTTATTTTTGGAAAACATTGTGGGCCAAACTTGGAACAAAATTGTTATTCTCTACAACTTGTCACCCACAAACCGATGGCCAGGCAGAGGTGGTGAACCGCACCTTATCCACCTTACTACGGACAATGATAAAGAAGAATATCAAAGAGTGGGAAGAGTGTTTACTGCATGTGGAGTTTGCATATAATAGGGCGGTACATTCTACTACACAACTCAGTCCATTTGAAGTGGTGTATGGATTCAAACCCATCACACCACTTGATTTGCTGCCTTTACCACATCAAGAACATGCTAATATGAAAGCATCCAAGCGTGCTGAATATGTCAAGAAAATCCATGCCAAAACCAAGGAAGAAATAGAGAAGAAAGCACAATACTACGCAGCAAAGGCCAATAAACTCAAGAAAAATGTTGTTTGAACTCGTGACTTAGTTTGGTTACATCTTCGCATGGAGCGGTTTCTGAAAAACGAATCCAAACCGCTCCCTAGAGGAGATGGCCCATTTAGGCTTCTTGAAAAGATCAACGACAATGCCTACAAAATTGAACTCCCGTGAGATGACTATGGGGTAAGCACTACTTTTAATGTTTCGACTTATCTCCTTTCTTTGGTTTCAAGAAGCGAGTCAAGGATGACTCTTTCTCAAGAGGGGGAGGATGATGAGGACATCACTAGCAAACACACTACATCATCTACTTCAAGTGTTGAACCCATTGGACCAATGACAAGAGCTAGAGCAAAACAAATGCAACAAGAGGTGAATCTTTTTCTTAGTGATTACTCTTGTACTCATAAGAATTTGTTGCTACCTAGTGTTTCTATTTTATGTGTTCTTAGATTTGAGGAAAAGGTAACGAATGGAAAAGAAGCTTTAAAGACACAGGAAGCCTAGCCACAAAAGATCGCATGGCCACAGAAGATCAACATGAAGTGATGTAAGCACATATGTCATCATTGCCACAAAAGATCGTATAGCCACAGAAGATCAACATGAAGTGATGTAAGCACATATGTCATCATTGCCACAAAAGATCGTATAGCCACAGAAGATCAACATGAAGTGATGTAAGCACATATGTCATCATTGCCACAAAAGATCGTATAGCCACAGAAGATCATCTTGAACGAGATGTAAGCGCATATGTCATCATAGCCATAGAACATCATATAGCCACGTAAGATCGTACAACATGACGCCGCCACTTACCTCATATCTACTTAGCCCCAAGTCATCTCACCCTATAAATAGGGGCACCCCATGTATGGAAGGGGAGTTTCATGGTTGAGTTTTTAGTAGAACACTTGTTCCTTTTGTGTGTGAGCCATTTCCACCACTAATTGGGATTGGGTGTTATTTCTGAGTTGCCACTCCGTTGTTCTTGTGATTCCTTGGGATTGCTTGAACGTGTCTGCTCCACGATAGCGAGTAGACGACGGCCGTAGCGTGTGGTTGAGTAATTTGAGTGCTGCAGGTTGCTGTATAGAGACAGTGGTTGGCCGCATCAATTGCTAGGTTGTACGGGCTTGTTATCCATGATCCTACGTCGTGAAGATCGGGCCACCCCATCTCCCCGTATCATGTGGAGTGTACAACTTCATAGTTGTAATGTAGAATTGGCTCATGTGAGCTACTTGTGGCATGAGGAATGTGGATGTGGTCATGGAATGGGGTTCGTTCCTTGTGGTTTGGTGGGGGTTGTGATTGTGACATGAGATTCTTTTCTCTTGTAGTAATTGTTGATAGCAGTTGTTGATGAGGACATCCTTTCCATGCATACAGCCATGCCGACTCCACATCAAACTGAAACTATGATATAAGGACCAATGACTAGAGCGCGAGCACGTCAACTTAACCATCAGGTGAATGCGTTCCTAAGCTTGCATACAAATGTTTCAAAGAATGGAATACTACTTGTTGTGGTTACTGACCAAACAGAGAGAGAGATGGTAGTGGAGAGGTGGGAGTGTTCTGTCTCACCCTCCCCCTCATCCTGATATATATATTCACATGGAGTATGCTTTTACAGCTATGCCCTTACATCCATACATCCCCATTAGGGGCACTTATGTCATTACACATGTTACTCTGGCTCTTATAACCTCCTAACAGCTCACAAGGTTAGGTGGGGCCACCCCTACAACAGAGCCTCTCATGGTGAAGGGCTTCACAGGCCGGGCCATGTCGCCAAGTCCTTTGGCCCTCCGTCCGTCGCGCCCGTGAATTTCTCCAAGCTTGTGGTTGGGGAGCCCGAGGTCCGGGATGGAAGGTGCCTAGTTGAAGTAGACGCGCGCGCGCTCCGTCCTCTACCCTTCGAACGGTGGCGCGAGGTCGGGCGCCTAGCTGAAGTAGACGCGCGCGCCGTCCCCTACCCTTCGAACGGTGGCGCGAGGTGGCGCCTAGTTCGACGAGACGCACGCGCGCCCGCCCCATACCTCGAACGGGTGGCGCGGAAGCTAGCGCCTAAGTCGGCTTCAGCGCGCGCGCTCGTCCCCTACCCTTCGAACGGGTGGCGCGAGGCTAGCGCCAGTTCGGCAGACGCGCGCGCTCCATCCCCTACCCTTCGAACGGGTGGCGCGAGGCCGGCGCCAGTTCGGCGCAGACGCGCGCTCGCCCCTACCTTCGAACGGTGGCGCGAGGCCGGCGCCAGCTGAAGCCTAGCGCGCGCGCGCCCCTACCCTTCGAACGGGTGGCGCGAGGCCGGCGCCAGTTCGGCAGACGCGCGCGCGCTCCGCCCCCTACCCTCGAACGGTGGCGCGGGAAGCCGGCGCTTGTCGGCCTTCAGGCGCGCGCGCTCCGCCCCTACCCTTCGAACGGGTAGCGCGAGGCCGGGCGCCAGCTGAAGTAGATGCGCGCGCTCCGTCCCCTACCTTCGAACGGGTGGCGCGAAGCCGGCGCTGTCGTCGCCTCAGGCGCGCGCGCACCGTCCCCTACCCTTCGAACGGGTGGCGCGAGGCCGGCGCCTAGCTGAAGTAGACGCGCGCGCCCGCCCCTACCCTTCGAACGGGTGGCAGCGGAAGCCGGCGCCTAAGTCGGCCTAGCGCGCGCTCCCTCCCCTACCCTTCGAACGGTGGCGCGAGGCCGGCGCCTGTCGGCGAGATGCGCGCGCCCGCCCCTGCACTAAGATTGGAGCTTGGCGCCGATATTGTTGCGCTTTGGAGCCGTTGTGACCTTGCACCGTAGTGCGCTTTTAATGGCGGCAAGAATCACGCCGATGCTTGGCCTAGCAGAGGTCAAGCCGCCGCGCGTGCGATCCCGCCATCCCGCGAGTGGGACACGCGCGACTCACGATCGTGCGCGTGGGATGTGAGCGGTTGCGTGATCGCGCCGTCGCTCTCTTCCCGGGGAAGTTGGACGCGTGTTGAAGGCGTGGAGGCGTTGTGCCCTGTTTGGTTACCTACGGCACGCCCTCTAAGCCCCGGTGGTTCTTCTTTCCAAATCGTGGGCACCGAATCGCCGCAAGTTTGATCTGCTCGCGCTTCGAGCCACCGAGAGGCGGCGGCCTTTATAAGGTGCCGTGTTGAGGTGGAGGCACCCTTTCTTGTTTCTTTTTCCCTGGTCGCGAAGAGCGATGGCTAGCCATGACGACGCCACCCACCATCCCCGCAGCGGTTCCTTGCCTGGCCAGGGCGAGGTGTCCCATTCTTCCAGGGAGTACGAGCCGGTGCCGCGGGGAGCTCGCGCGCCAACAAGTGGTGGACGCCATGGAGCACTCGGGAGGCTCGCTGTTCCGTGTGTTGGGGAGAAGCCGCGCGACCGAAGGGACGCTGCAGTGACTCGTGGAGGAGGGGAAGATCGCGGATCGCGATGGGGCTCGCCTACCCCGAAACCCCGGGCAATGGAGGCGATTATTTTTGTCGCGTTCTTCGACGTCGGCCTTCGAATGCCCTCCTCGTTGTTTGTGGGCAAAGTCCAGCGGGCCTACAAGTTGGAGCTAGCCCAACTGACGCCCCACGCAATACTCCGCCTAGCTTTCTTCACGTGGGCGATGCGGAAAGAGGGGCGGCGTCCCAGCGCGAGCTTATTCGCCACACTGCATGACACACACTGTCGTCCCAGAAAAGTTGACGGGGCGGTGTCCAACTTCGGCGGTGTGGATTTCGTGCTCCGGGCGTCGTGCGCGTGTTGTTCCCTGCGCCAGCCTCGCCGAGGCAATGGGAGTCCGGCTGGACTCGGCAGTGGTTCTACTACACCGTGACCGATAAGAGCGGAATGCAATGCCGAGGTGGGCCGATCTCGTTTAACAGTACGCCGAGTCTGAAGGCGGAGATTGACGACACGCAAAAGCTACAGAGCCTTGTCGGTGTCGCCCGTCGAATGAGCCTGTGCGACCTAGCCGAGGAGTTCACAATGTATGGGGTGGCGCCACTCTCCTCCCGGGGGAAGTATGTGGACAGGACGGCCCCCGCGAGGACGGGTTCAGCCATCCGTATCTCGCCGCTCGCCTTCCGCTCCTTGTAAGTCGCCCAAAGACGCTTTACGCGCGCCATTGTGTCTGCTTGGTCTCCGCCGACCGACGTGATCTTCTCGCGCAGCGGTTCGGCTAGAAGACGCGGCACGCGGCTGCGGCGCCTCGCCCGTGACACGCTTAAGGAGCACCAGACTCGCGAGGCCGCAGCCAAGGCGGCTAAGCAAGGCGGTAAACCGCACATGTGAGGCTCGGGCATTACGCGCCCGCGCGCGCGTGCCGGGAGCTTCCGCCGGGACTCGGGCGCCAGACGGTGATAGCCCTGCGGGGTGTTATCTTCACGACGCCGCCCGCCCCGGCCGCCGATGCGACCAAAGAGCCCTCGGCGCTAGCACACCGAGGCGGGTGTGCGACTGCGGTGGGTTCGCCACACCGCCGGGAGGAGCGCGCCTCGAATCCCCCGGCAACCTCTGCCGTCGCGAACGAACCCGTGCTCGCAGCCATCGTTGAGCTGGAACTCGCCAACCTGGGGGGAGCCCCGTTCCCGGTGAGAAAACCACGGTTGATGGTGTGTTATCAACCGCAGCGGCCAGCGAGGACGCGCCCCCTACGGAGGAAACCGTGGGGGCGACGGGAACCGTAGCTGGTGTTGTCGTGGAAGAATCGCTTGTGCCGCCGCAGGCGAAACGCCCTCGGACGCAGTCCCCGCCGCCAGCGAGGGGTCGATACGCCTTTGCGGGGCCTTGTCGCGGGATTATGGCGTCTGGCGCGGCCGAGAAGACCTCCTCGCCGACCACCGAGGTGCCCGCCTCCCACTTGGCAGTCGAACCGGCGCCACTTCCGACCGCGACGAGAGGCGCAGGAGGTAGGCGTGAGTCCCTCTCTTCACATGACTTCGCGAGATTCTCTTCGACCGCCGCCATTCTCACAACATCAGCAGAGAAGTCTCCCGGGCGTGGCGAAGGATCGAGCAATGGAGGTGTGCGCGAAGTCCAAAGCCTTGTGCAGGTGCCCCGCAGTGTCCTGTCGCTGACGTGGCGTGGCCTTGGTAAATCCCGGCGCGTTGGGGCGGGCTCGCCGCCGGACTTCCTCCTCGCTCGAGACACTTCGCCCTCACCGCAGCCGCAGAGCGTGCCGACAATGGCCTTGACCGAGAGATGTTGTCGCCATGCGAGGGGAACTCCTAGCGCCGCGCCGCAGCCTCCGAGATGAGGGTAAATATGTGCGCTTCAGCTTGTAAGGTATTGCTGGGCGCCTGCTGACGTGTTGTTTTTGCCAGACGCTTGCCCTCAGCCGGTCCTTTGACGAGGCCCGTGTTCGGGAGCGGAGGGCTCTGGAAGCCAGCCTTCGTGAAGCACACAATGCTCTTGCAGCGATGGATGAAGAGCTTCGCGCGCTGGAGGGCGCCATGGCGGCCGCACAACCAGAGGCCACGGAAGCCAAATGCGCCGCGGCTGAGGAGCACGCCGCCTTCCTACAGCAGATCGCCGTCCTAGAAGGGGAGAAAGCCCAGCTAGCGGAGTCTGCTGCAAGGAATAGCCGCGTCTTGGAAAATACGTCCATGTCGGCGTGGTGGGCCATGGAGTCTCTGAACCAGGCCCTCCGAGATCTGTGCGTCAGAGTGCCAGACACTACGCACGGGCCGGAGGCCCCGCCGAGACGCCGGGTTGATTGAAGAGGGGCGGCGTTGCTCTTCGCGCGCCGTAACCTTTGGCGAGCATCGCGCTATCTTGGTGCGTGCTTCACCTCGCCCTTCTTCACACTCGTGGGTGTAGACATACCCATGAGTGGCGAATCCTCAATCGATCCTCCCGCCGACCGCAGGTTATGTCGACGCCATTCGCTCCATCGGGCCTAGCTCGCGTAACTACCATCAACGATCCGGGCCGCCGGGAAGATGCAGCGAGGGTCACCGCGCGCAGACGCTGCATGGGGAGGGGACCTCTCCACCGCTCGGCGAGTCCTTCAACGTCACGGCGACGACGGCACGGGTTCGTCCGCACCGCGCCAAGGCTGAGCGGTTGGTCGGGTAGGGCGGGGGGATGATGTACTGGTTCTTATGCTTGTAACCCTGTAACCCCTTTGCTTTTACAATGAAACCAAGTAGTACTTTATTCCTGGTGTTACCTGCCGCCGAACGCGAAGGGAAGACCTCCGCATCTTGTTTATACTTCGGAGGGTGCGTGGGATTGACATCCACGTCTTAGTGCGCGCGAGGGCGTCCCCCCCACTGCGTCTTATTTAGAGTCCGTGGACTGGCGCGTGCGGAGGTGAACCTCAACGCTACGACATTCTTTATAGTCCGGAGACTCGCGCGTGCGGAGGTGGACCTCGACGCTACGTCTAATTTAGAGTCCGTGGACTGGCGCGTGCGGAGGCGAACCTCGACGCTACGACTTCCTTTATAGTCCGGAGACTTGCGCGTGCGGAGGTGGACCTCGACGCTACATCTTATTTAGAGTCCGTGGACTGGCGCGTGCGGAGGCGAACCTCAACGCTACGACTTCCTTTATAGTCCGGAGACTCGCGCGTGCGAGGCGACTCGACGCTACGCCCTATTTAGAGTCCAGGATCGGCGCGCGCGAGGCGAACCTCGACGCTATGACTTCCTTTATAGTCCGGAGACTCGCGCGTGCGAGGCGACTCGACGCCACGCCTTATTTAGAGTCCGTGGATCGCCGCGGCGAGGCGAACCTCGACGCTTCGACTTCCTTTATAGTCCGAGACTCGCACGCGCGAGGCGACCTCGACGCCACGCCTTATTTAGAGTCCGTGGATCGGCGCGCGCGAGGCGTAACCTCGACGCTACGACTTCATTTAGAGTCCGTAGACTGGTGCGCGCGAGGGCGTCCCCCCGTTGCGTCTTATTTAGAGTCCGCAGACTGGCGCGTGCGGAGGCGAACCTCGACGCTACGACTTGCTTTATAGTCCGTAGACTCGCGCGTGCGGAGGCGGACCTCGACGCTACGTCTTATTTAGAGTCCGCAGACTGGCGCGTGCGGAGGCGGACCTCGACGCTACGACTTGCTTTATAGTCCGTAGACTCGCGCGTGCGGAGGCGGACCTCGACGCTACGTCTTATTTAGAGTCCGCAGATCGGGCGCGCGCGAGGCGCACTCGACGCTACGACTTGCTTTATAGTCCGTAGACTCGCGCGTGCGGAGGCGGACCTCGACGCTACGTCTTATTTAGAGTCCGCAGACTGGCGTGTGCGGAGGTGGACCTCGACGCTACGACTTGCTTTATAGTCCGTAGACTCGCGCGTGCGGAGGCGGACCTCGACGATATGTCTTATTGAGAGTCCATGGACTTTATTCTGCACAGGACGGACAGATAATGCTCTTCAGGACAGCAATCTTTATTGAACTCCCGTTTGCGCGGGCGAGCATTGTATAACAAAGGGCTGGTAGCTCTATGCTTGTCGTCCTACTTCTAGGCGTAGTATCGCCGCAACCTGTCCGCATTCCATGTGTGTCGGAGGGCTTGTCCTTCGAGCGTGGCGAGGCGGTACGCCCCCTTCAGCAATGCCTCCATCACGATGTACGGGCCTTCCCACTTGGACTCCAGCTTGCTAGCGGTCTCCGCCTGGAGCGCCACTCGGAGAACGAGATCCCCAGGCTTGAATCCCCGTGGGCATATAGAGCGGTCTCGAGTACGCATTGTCTGCCACGCATACTTCTTGACATGGTGGGCTGCATTTGCCCGCAGCCCGTCGAGGAGGTCCAAGGACACCCGACACTCCTCGTCGGGTGCTTGGACGAGGACCCTCCGCGAGCCAGCCTTGATTTCTCGGCGCATCGCCGCCACCGAAAAGGAGCTTGAACGGCGTGAACCCGCCGGACGCTGCTATCACAGCGGCGACCAAAGAACGCCGTGAAGCTCGCTGGCCACTTGCCCTTCGCAACCCGACCAGCGCTTTTTGATGGCAGCGAGATGGCGCCATTCGCCTGCTCGACCGCACTGCTGGATCGGGATGCCCTACCGAGGCGAATCGGGGTGATGCCCATGCTGTCACAATATTCTTTGAAGAGGGTGGCATCGAATCGCAGCCATTGTCAACCGTGAGCTCCCGGGGCACGCCAAAGTGACATATGATGTTTTGCCAGAGGAAGCGCTGTATGGCCGCAGAGGTTACTTTAGCCAGGGCGACCGCTTCCGGCCATCTGGAGAAATACTCCAGCACGACTACCACGAACCGGAGGTCCCCTGGAGCTCGGGCAAGTGGTCCTACTATGTCGACGCCCCAGCGTGCGCTGGCCACACCGAGGAATGGGGTTGAGGCTCGCCGGGGCTCGCGGATGATGCACGCCATCCATCGGCACCCTTGGCACCGACGGACGAGGTCCTGGCGCGCGGTGATGGCGCTGGCCGAGAAGCCTTGCTCAACGCCTTGCCGACTAATGACCTCGGTGCGTGGGACCCGCGACGCGCTCGCGTGGATCTCCGCAAGGAGCTCCTTTCCTCCGCGAGAGGCGCGCAGAGCGGTGCGCAAACCCCTCTCTTGTAGAGTATCCCTTCGAACACCTGGAAGGACCTTGCGCGGTGCTGCAAACGTCGCAGCTCGGCGGGGTCCTCCGGCTCGGCGATGCCTTGCAAGAAAATGAGGATGGGCTCTCGCCAATCACCTGGGCGGTCAATGTGGTGGACAAGTGCCGCATCCCGGTTGTCCTGCGCAATGGCCGCCTGCACTAATATCTCGTAAAACGCCCCATCGTGGGGCGCGCTTGGCCGCCGCTTTAGCGAGGGCGCCGGCCGCTCGTTCTCCGCGCGGGATGGCCTTGACGGTGACGCCCAAAAGTGCCTTTCCTCGCCTCACAGCCGCGAGGTACTTGGCCAACTCGTGGTCCTTGGCTTGATATGACTTGTCCACATGACCAGCCACCAAGCGCGAAGTCGGTGCGGACTAGCACCGCCTTGCGCCGATCGCCTTGAGCTTCGCCAGCCAAAGAGCGCGCCTCGACTCACCGTGTTGTTGGTGGCGGGAAGGCAAGGCGCGCGAGTATAGCAAACGCTGTCCTTCGGGCGTGACGATCACCGCACCTACGCCCTCGCCCGCGACGCCGTAAGCTCCATCAATGGTGAGCGTCCAGACGGGGTCATCGTGCATCTGGACGGGTTGGGCCGGCGGGGTCCATTGGGCGAGAAAATCCGCAAGGACTTGGGATTTGATTGCCGTTCGTGAAGAGTATGTCAAGGAGAAGGGAGCGAGCTCGGCAGCCCATTTGCCGATGCGCCCTGTGGACTCCTTGTTGTGCAACATCTCTGCCAAAGGGAATGAGGAAGGCACTGTGATCGGGTGGGCCAGAAAATAATGCCGAAGTTTCCTGGAGGCCATGACCAGCGCGTAGGCGAGCTTCTCAAGCTCCGTATCTTGTCTTGGCGCCTTGGAGGGCTTCGAGACAAAGTACACAGCCGCGCATGGCGCCTTCCTCTAAGATGAGGACGCACCGACCGCGGTGGCCGATGCGCGGATAGAGCAGAGGGGAGCCTCAGTGCCGGGCGACCAGAGTGGGAGGCTTGCCAGTGCTCCTTGAGCTCGTTGAAGGCCTTCGCGCAATCGCCATCCCAACAAAATCCATCGCACCCGCGAGTGTCTTGAAAATGGCAGCCCCGCCCGCCGCTCGATAGGAAGCGGCTTAGTGTCGCCATGCGCCCGCCACCTCTGGACCTCCTCGTTGTCTTGGGCGGCTCCATACCCGTGATGGCGCCTACTTTGTCGGGTTCGCTCGATGCCCCGTCCGACACGAGGAAACCTGTGAGTTTGCCCTCCCGCACTCAAGACACATTTGTTGGGGTTGAGCTTGATGCCCGCTCCGAGGTTGTCGAAGGTCTCTGAGGTCCCGGCCGTGCGAGCAAGCTGCCGGGTTTTGACCACCACGCCATCGACGTAAGCCTCGACGCTCTCCCGAGCCGGGCGGCGGGGCAATAGCGACGAGGTGGGTAAAGGTAGCGCCTGCGTTCTTCAAGCCAAAGGGCATTCTGACGAAGCAGAACGTCCCAAGTGGTGTGATGAAACTGGTCTTCTCCTCGTAGTCTTCGGCCATGTATACCTGGTGGTAGCCGGAATAGGCATCCAGGAAACTCATTAGTTCGCACCCAGCGGTAGTCCCGGAGCTTCTCTGAGGGTCTTTGCTTCACAGCGAAGAGTTGGTCCGCATCGACTCGCTCGACATAGTTTCCTTGGAAGTTGTTGTGAAGGCGGTTGCGGAGCTGCTCCCACACGTAGATGGAGCCCGGCTCTATGGTAAAGAACCAAGATAGCGCCACTCCTTGCAGTGCGAGGGGGAGTCCCTTCGCCTTCGTGGTGTCGTCTCCGCCCGCGGCCTCGATCGCGGTTTCGTACACGCGCACAAACTCGCGGGGGTCCGTGTCGCCTTTGTACGGTTCGATGACGCTAGGAAACCTGAAGTCTTCGGGCCATGCCGCCTGCTGCAGCCCCGCCGAAAGCGGGGACTCCGGATCTACGCACCGCCGCGGCACACGGCTAGACGTGGGGGCTTCGCGAGGGTCGAGCGCGGTTACTGATGCGGCCTGCTAGCTCCGAGCCTCTTGCATATCTCGGACAGCTCTGCGAAGGTCCCCTAGTTCCCGTTGGAACGCGTCGAGGGCTGCTAGTAGGGCGCTTTCCACCGCAGTGCCGCCGGGCCGCCGAACACCCAATGGACGGGTCGGTGTAGGGACCATCGCCTCAAGATCTCCGATCCGCCGGATGCTTCATTGCGGCTACCCCGCCGCTCGACTGCGCCGCCGGCGAGGGTGGCGGGGCGCCGCTGCGCGCGCCGACGGGTTGATGTCATTGTAGCGGCGCGTGGGGTTTGCCGTTGTCGCGCGAGCGCCGACGCCGCGACCATCGCGCTTACGCCGCCGCGCCTTCTTCGGCGCCGATGCCGGCCCTCGTATTCACGCGCCGCTCCGACCCAGCCGCCTTCTTTCCCTCGCCGCTGATAAAGCTTTTTCGGTGCCATCCTTCTTGGTCTTCGTGCTTGTCCTTGTCCTCCCCACAGACGGCGCCAATCGCTGTGGTTATGACCAAACAGAGAGAGATGGTAGTGGAGAGGTGGGAGTGTTCTGCCTCACCCTCCCCTCATCCCGATATATATATTCACATGGAGTATGCTTTACGCTATGCCCTTACATCCGTACATCCCCATTAGGGGCACTTATGTCATTACACATGTTACTCTGGCTCTTATAACCTCCTAACAGGCCTGCTGGGCTTAGGTGGGGGCCACCCCTACAACACTACTTAATTCTTGTGATAATTTAATTGTCCTTAGGAACCATGGGGAAGAACCACATGAGCTCAAGTATAGAAGTGGAACCGTCAAGCGCAAACCAAGTCCTGTTCACGAGTTTGACTCGGATTTGGCTTGTTGACAGCGTTTACTTCAAACGGCCATAACGTTTGATCCAGAAGGTTTCTCGGGACCCATGAGTACTCGTTGGAAAGCTCTTGAAGTCTACTTTCAGATGGATCTGCTCTCACCTCCAAATTCCATCCGAGTCAGTCAAAAATTGCAAAACAAGTCACATCACTTTTCCAGTCCGAGTTAAAGTGGGCCTTGGGCCTTGTAATTCGAGTCCTATTCGGCTTCCTTGTGTTTTGGCCGACCCTCCACCTTTCGTGTCCCTTAAATAGGCAGCCGCACCCTCTTCTAGGGTTTGGGTTTTTATAGACTAAGTTAGCTTTTGCTACTTTGCCTTGTACTCGCGCGTGTCGGCTAGACCGCCCGGATACTTGTCTTCGGAACCCCACCGTTCTTCTATTTTCGATTGAATCCTATATCGTTTATTTGCAATTGAGTTGCTGTTCATCTTGTTCTTGCATGTTCTTCGATTGCTTGTAGGAACAAGTACCCTCGTGGTTAGGTTGATCGTGCGCCGACAAAGTCACGAACAATCTCTGGAGTTGGTGTATCGATCGCTAAGGCGCAATGTCCTTGGATGGTTGTAGTCAGGTCGTCAATGTCATCTCCTTCCCAATCGAATCTACCATTTTCATCGAAAGATCGGGACCACTAGTGCTATCAGTTGTGGATGTGAGAAACAATAAAGTAGTGAAGTAAAACACATATGCTTTATTGTCTTTGGTAGTGATAGCGGTTGAGGTTTTAAAGTAGTCAAACAATATTTATTTGCTATGGTTTTACCGTTGTTGGTGGTGATTTGAGGTTGAGGATATAAACGTGGTCATTGTGGAAATTAAATTTTGATGATTAAACTGTTGTAGTTTAATTAGCCTGTTAAACAGTTTGCTTGCTGAGATTTTATCTCACTCTTGTTCCCCCCCCCTTACAGGTGATCATTGAGGATGCATGGGAAGGGTAGAGTGGCACCACCTTAATGCACTTGAATCATAGATTTATGCTGTAATAAAACAAAGGGATTCTAGACCTTTGCCTAGCTTTGTTTACACTAACTTAAAAATGTTAGATTTGTGAACTATGTTTTAGGTTAAAATGTTGGAGGTTGTTTTAAATATTGAATTGTTGTCACTATCCTGTTTCCCTTAGTTGATTATGGTTCCGCTTATCTTATCTTGTTATAGGAATTGTTGCCAGATTATTTTATCTTGTAATTTGGTTAGTTGTGGAGTGGTTTTAGTAGCATCCGAGGTAATGTGGGTCCTGGGGTGTTACAGTTGGTATCAGAGCGGGCGTTAGGTCCGTGGTAATTAAATTAATAAATTGACACACTGGTGCACAGTAGGATGGGATGGGTCAAGCATTGCATTTATGCTTTTGACATGTTGTATTGATGATTTACGTTATGTGATGATCTTGTATGATTATGATTTGCTCCTATGACTGTTATGAGTGAGGATAGTCAATGATAAGATGTAGAGGTTGTAGTTGCTGTCTTGGCATTGCCAGATTATACCACTATTCGCAGTATGGGGATAGTGATGTAGTTACCTTGGGTAACTTAGTTGCAGATGTTGTGAATGAGTTTTTTTTAGAAAAGTTGTTATCCTCCTTGAGTTGATGTTGGCCAATTCTAGGCCTATTGTGGTTAATGAATATGTCTTGAGATAGCAGTTCATTGCAGTTGAGGTTATGCAATTGGTCTCTACTTGTTCTTTGAAGAAATTATTATTTATTTTTGGACTATTGAGACACTTTTGCTACTTGTGCACATTGTTGATTTGCAAGGATAGTCCCTTCGTGCGAGTTTTGTCTTGTTGTGAATCATGACTCATTGGTTCGCTTGTGACGTGACCACACCACAAACACATACGCCAATAGCGTCCAATATCTAGATTGAATTAAAGGTGAATTCGTTTCTTCAGACTCAACATATTTTAAATGAGAATATGATGCTACCCTAATGATGAAAATATATATTTTTACAGCACCACGTCACTTTTACACCAATTCAAGCAAGAGTCCAAGATGGACACGTTTTGGAATCCAACTCGGCCTCCAGATCAATTCGGATTCAGCCTGATAGGCCCAAATTTAAATGTGCATAACTTTCACATATGAAGTCCGTTTGAGGTCCACGAGTACTTGATGGAAGGATTCAACCCCATCTTCAAATTCTATCCGAGCTGGCCGCAATCGTCAAAAGAGTCCGTGTTGGACACGTACTGGAATCGGATTCAGACTGCTGCAATGGTGCAAGGTTAAACGGACATAACTTCCTCATACGGACTCCATTTGGGACGTTCTTGTACTTCATGGAAATCTTATGAAGTCTACTTTTCAATGGATCCAACCTCATCTTCAAAGTCCGTCTGAGCCAGCCGCAATCATCAAAAGAGTCAACCTTGGTTTCTGAGTCCGAGTCAAAAAAGGTGCTGCGCCACCACCACTTGGGCCCATGTGCCTTGTAACCGTAGGGGGTCGTTCTCTCTATATAAGAGCCGCTGTCTCCTCAGCTAGGAGTAGGATTTCGTTGAGTTTAGGTTTAGCTATTATGCAAACTTCTGTTCTTCAGTTGTGTCGGACGACCACCTGTCAAGACAGCCTTCGGAATCCCACCTTTGAACTCAATATCAATATTTCCAATTTCAGATTGCTTGTTATCTTGTTCTTGCGTGTTCTTCGATTGCATGCAGGAGTAGACCTTCGTGGTCAGGTCAACCGCGTTCTTGGCACGGTTGATAACAACTTGGAGTGTGGTTCAGCGATTGCTAAGGCGCAAGCGACGTCGTTTGGTTGTAGTCGGATCGCAAGGGTCACCTCCACCAAAATTGATAGTTATCATCCTATCGGAAGATCGGGACCCCATCGCCTCATCAGCTTGGTATTTTTATCAATGAAAGTTTTGTGTTGCAAACTCATTAATATGTTAAAGCCTTGGATCTACATATTTCTTTTAGATTATTTCGAGTGTTGAAGTTTAATTCCTCTCCTTTCTGAAAAAGAGTGTTAAAACCCTTTGTGGTGTTTTGTTATGCTTAAGTAGAAGGTGGTAATCATATAAACTAATTCATAAAGTATGAATTATCAAGCTGAGATGTTAGTGTGGTGCATAATTAATTTCAACTAGCCTCCTCGGAAGTGTAGTTGATTAATTTGATATCGCCTTGTAATAGTTTCTGGAAGAACTATGATTAAGAATTTGTCTATATATGATTGGAACTCATGGAGTTATTGAGGAGTGTGCAAAAAGAATTGGAATGATTATTATGATTGCTTAAATTTCTATCCTGTTGGATAAATTGAATTATTTCTGTCTTTAGTAATTAATCTGACCATTTGGAATGATTAAGTAAGAAGGAGTTGGAATATTGCCTTGCTAATATTAACCTTTAATCTGTCCTTTATTTAGATACTTTATGAGCATGAACAATTGCTAGATTCATCTATCTTTCACCATGCTAAATTGTTGAAATATGTATAAAGAAATAGAGGAAGGTTGATGTATTGACTTGTGAAACCTTGTCTTATAGAGCTTATAATATTGAAGTTAGAAGATATTTCATTCTAATTGCTGAACATAAGGAGAAATGTTGAATCTATGCTCATAACTGTTTTCGAGATTGTCAT
The DNA here is from genome assembly GCA_036346575.1 of Dendrocalamus sinicus. Lineage (NCBI taxonomy): Eukaryota > Viridiplantae > Streptophyta > Magnoliopsida > Poales > Poaceae > Dendrocalamus > Dendrocalamus sinicus. The sequence continues at coordinate 23,765,147 of CM070647.1, forward strand.
GTTCTAGTACTAGCTTGTTAAAAGAGTTTTGTTTCAATATTGTGGCTTGTGCACTAGGCTTTCCCTAGATTAAGTAGTTGCAATCTTATTTATATAATAGAAACATGATGAAGTGATTTCTTGTGTTTCTTTTGGAAAAGTTTATGAAGGGATATGAGGATATGATGATGCTTGTTAAGAAGGTATTATTCTGATGTTAGTATGATGGTCAGTATGTGGTTGTGATGATAATGTTGAATGTTCTATAAATAAAAGAATTTGATAACTTCCATGATACTATTTAAATCAAAAGCTTTGATATTTGCGTACGTGATCTTTTGGATCTCATGACTTATGTGGCAGCTGAAATTGTTTTGAGCAAAGTGACGCGTTGAGAGCTTTTATTAGTTCTTAAGGGATTAATGTGTTGTGGTCTTCAAAGCTCTTTTGTTGGAATTGTCAAGGTAATACCGTAATCAAAGAAAGTTGTCCTCTTTGTTAAAAGAAAGAGTGCGGTAAAAGTATTGGAGGTTGAAGTCAAGTTGTGCAACTCTTTGAGGTGTGCTTGACTTCTTATTTTCGCCGCATAAGAGTTTCTGAGCTTAAATGGCAATACTGTATTCTTATTGGTTGAGATTTAATATTTTCTTCTTGAGGGGCATGTGCCTTCAACTGTGATCTTATCTTTTGTTGTCCAAGATCATTGCCTTTTCTCTTGGTCTTGTGTCTATTGCAGATGGTAACATCTTCCTTTGTGCAGGAATTTACTTCTTTTGTTTGCCTCTTCTAAGAAAGGGGTAATCAATTTGGGTTGCAATTGAGAAAAATGTAGGGAATTAAGTAATCTAACTGCTGTATAAAAATCAGAATTTTTGGATCCTTGTATTGTGGTTGGGACGCATTAGAATATTGCTGTCCAGATTGCCAGAACAGAGAACTTTCTCTGTTTTGTGCATTAAGTTACATATAGCCATGATCAAAATAAAAATATGTGATCTACATGGAAAATGAAGGCATTTAAGTGAGGAATCCAGATATATATCATTTGCTATATTGTCTTAGTATTGTTAAAGATACGAAAATATTAAGCAGCGCTGCTGCAGTGGGTAGATTGAAGAATCGTTAAGCGTAGAGGTTGCTGTGTGGGTTCGGGGTTCTAGCGACGTCTTTACATCTTAAGACGTGTTTTCCTTGCTGTTGTTTTGTGCTGAGAGATACCTTTTGGACAGGTGGTTTTGCTCCTAAACGCACGTGATTTGCTTCACTTCAATGGTAGAGGCAAGTAAACGTAGCGGATGTGCTAATGTTTAACTCGTTAATTATTCTACATTCACATTAATTAATTCTCTTAAATTGAGGTGTATGTCATTGTTACTTTGATGTGGCCACGCCACAAACACACACGACAATAGCGCCCAATATCAAGATTGAACTAAAGGTGAATTCGTTTCTTCAGCTTAAACATATTTTAAATGAGAATATGATGCTACCTAATGATGAATATATATATTTTGACAGCACCACGTTATTTTTACGTCAATTCAAGCAAGATTTCAAGTTGGGCACGTTTTGGAATCCAATTCGGCCTCCAGATCAATTCGGATTCAGCCTGGTAAGCCCAACTTCAAATGTGCATAACTTTCACATACGAAGTCCGTTTGAGGTCCATGAGTACTTGTTGGAAATCTTTCCTTATCCTCTTTCCAATGGATCTGGTATCACCTCTAAATTCCTTCTGTACGCACCGGAATCATCAAAAGAGTTCGTGTTGGACACGTACTGGAATCGGATTCGGACTGCTGCAATGGTGCAAGTTTAAACGAGCATAACTTCTTCATACGGACTCCGTTTGGGACGTTCTTGTACTTCCTGGAAAGCTTATCAAGTCTACTTTCCAATGGATCCAACCTCATCTTCAAATTCCATCCGAGCCGGCCGGAATCATCAAAACAATCCACATAGGTTTCTGAGTCCGAGTCAAAAGGGTGCTGCGCCACCTCCACTTGGGCCCATGGGCCTTGTAACCCTAGGGTGTACCCTTTGGGACGCCTCCCCTGGTTGTTTTCACTATATAGGAGCCGCCGCCTCTGTTTCTAGGACTTAGGTTTTGTTTAGATCAGTTTAGCCCCTTGTGCAAACTCCACGTTCTCTTGTGTCGGCTAGACCAACAGATTCGTGGTACAGAACCTCAACTATCCTTGTGCGACTTTTATATCTAGCAAGTTTCAGGTTGCTCACTATCCTTGTTCTTGCGTGTTCTTCGGTTGCATGCAGGAATAGACCTTCGTGGTCATGTCAACCGTGTTCTTGGCACGGTTGATAACATCTTGGGGTTGGTTCAGCGATTGCTAAGGCGCAAGTGACGTCTCGTACGGTTGTAGTCGGATCGCAAGTGTCATCTCCACCGAAATCGATAGTTATCATCCTATCGGAAGATCGGGACCCCATCGCTTCATCAGTTGGTATCAGAGCTTCAGTTGACCGGTAGGAATTCTTTGTATCCCTAGTTAGTAGATTGATTTTTATTTCCCATAGTCCAGAAAAATTGCCCCACAAAAAGAGTTAATTTCAGCTGTCCAAACCCCGTTGTGCCTTTCAATCTGTTAGTTTTGATTTGCTAAATTGAATTTGTGTCCGTTTTAGCTTTGTCTAGTTGCTGGTCATATCCTTGATTCCATAAAAAATCCAAAAAAAAAATTCCCCTATCACAAACCCTAATTCCAATTTCGGCTGATTTTTCCTTTCTCTGCAGCCGCCACCAAAAATGTCATAACTTTTGATTCCGAGATTATTTTTGAGTGAGACCACCGCCATTAGATTTAAAACTTCATTGTCCATCTATCTGTAAAATTTCACGTCATTCCAGAAAGACAGTTAAGATATATCTGCGGTGCAAGTTCACCTAAAAATCCAGATTGAATCTGCAACAGCCGGCACTTGTGAATTTTGTGCGAATTGTTTGGTCGGTTTCCAGAACTTGGCCCCAAAAGTTGTAGAAAAAGCCGTCAGGAAACGGAGAAAAAAAGAATCATTGAAACAAAGGCAACTGACAAAAAGTTACGGCCGAAATACCGACTTGCTGTCCAGTGGACAGAAATCTTCAGTTTCCAAGTTTTGGGTCAATCCTTGTGCCCTTCAATTCCAGATTGCATTCAATTGAATTATCTTGTATTTACCACTCCCATACATTGCCATATACTTATTTTAGCCTTCTTCCATCTTTGGTTGATCAGCAACATAGGCTAAGTGCTAGATACGAACTATAATTCAATTCTGTGCAATTTCTGAAATTAATTGATTGCTTTCCTTTGCTACAAAATACATAGCCTATCCAAGCTCCACTTTTCTACTAACCGAACAAGTCTCGCTGTACCTTGCAATCGCTTTACTCATCACTTGAGTCAGATTTATCACGAACCAGCCACCGGTTGCACCACCTGTTTGCTTTGGTAAGAACTCGTAAGAATTTGGTAAGAGCTTGAGAGATGCGTGACTTGATTTGAGCCTCCATATCCTAGTAGTTGATAGGAACATTTACTTGTGATTTGTTTCCTTGTTTTCTACTAACAATGACAGGCTTGAGAAAATTGGTAGATTATGATGTCATCGCGGGCAGATTTGAACTTGAAGGGAAACAATTACCGGTATATATCTTGCCACTCACCGCTGAGAGTACGTCGTCGGACTACTTCTTGTGGGTTACTATGATGGATAGCTACTTTGAAAGACAAGATCTTGATCCTTATGAGAAGATGAGCATGGCAAGGACGGCGCTGATTGGTGATGTTCAACATTGGTGGTCAAATCTCGAGTTCCATTATATATACACATGGGAGGAGATGAAAAAGAAATTGCGACATCGTTTTGTACCTCCAGCACCCAAGGTCACAAGCGAGGTGCAACCTGAGGTAACTGAAAATGTTGATATTGTTTTGGTTCGTACTCCATCTACAGATACCACCGAGATACTTGAAGAGGTGAAGGACGATCTAGTGCATCCTATGCCATTAGAGGAGAAGTTTGAGGTACCTACAGTATCTGATGAGGACGATAAAAGCAAAGGTACTGATTTGGTGCTACAACAAGACATAGGGCAACCTTGTGAGTATATACCTGCTGTAGTGCAATCTTTTGATATTCCTTGTGTTGACTTGGACGAACCATGTGCTGATCTAAATTCTCATAATTTTGCACATATCGAATTAATTACACATAAGGAAGTATTTGATAGAATATCCCCTGCTGATGCATTATGCTATATCATGCTTAATGAGGCCGTTAGTTTGGATTGTGCTATGGAGGAAGTTTCTAAACTTGCATGTTCGAAATTCTTGTTTAGTGCCTACACCCCTGGATATAAGTTTAATTTGATTGGAGATTATGGTGTAGCAAATCAATTTCTTGTATATCGAATATGCATAACTTGTGATCACATGGATGAATTGAAGCTTGTTGTTTTCAACAACAACTCTTGTATGCTCAATCTTGTTCATTATGAAAGAAAAATAAAATTTAGTGATCATTCAATGCCTATGTGTTCTTCACTTGTTGAACCATCTAACATTGACAATCTGAATAATGAAATTGATGTATGGAAAAACTTGCAAATCTTTTCACCCATAATAGATGAATTTGCTATTGCTCAATTAATATCTGATTATGTGAAAGAACTTTGTTTGATTCCAAAAGTTGTAGCTTTACCCATATGTGCCACCACTACAAGTAAACAACTTCAAAGATTTGAATTGCATAGATGCTTCACTTACATTTGCAAAACAAGTTGCAATAATTGCTGTGTGAGAAATTTTGATTTGCTCATTAACATATATGATTACTTTTGGGTTAATAATATAATGAGCTTTTATGATCACTGCTGTTTTATAACATTAATTGTGCAACAACGAAGAACTGTTAGAACGGATGACATATACATATACCATGCATACACCTTGGCTTCTTTGTTACCATACTTTCAGCTTATCAAAAGCCGAGGACGGCTTTATTTTCAAGAAGGGGAGAATGATAAGAACATGTACCCTATGGATATAATCATATTTGCTATACTTGTTGTTCAAATTACAAGAGCTCCTACGCACCACTTAAATTATCAGGTGAGTTCGTTTCAAACAGGTTTCACTTTGTTTGACAAAGAACTTATGATATTACATAATGAGAGTCTGTTGCGTTTGTTATCATGTACCGAGATTTATGATCAAGATCATACAATACGTGAGGCTACACAAATATTAAAACCGAGGACGGTTTTTTGTCAAGAAGGGGAGGATGATGTGACCACGCCACACACACGACAATAGCGCCCAATATCAAGATTGAACTAAAGGTGAATTCGTTTCTTCAGCTTAAACATATTTTAAATGAGAATATGATGCTACCTAATGATGAATATATATATATATATATATATATATATATATATATATATATATATATATATATATATATATTGACAGCACCACGTTATTTTTACATCAATTCAAGCAAGATTTCAAGTTGGGCACGTTTTGGAATCCAATTCGGCCTCCAGATCAATTCGGATTCAGCCTGATAAGCCCAACTTCAAATGTGCATAACTTTCACATACGAAGTCAGTTTGAGGTCCATGAGTACTTGTTGGAAAGCTTTCCTTATCCTCTTTCCAATGGATCTGGTATCACCTCTAAATTCCTTCTGTACGCACCGCAATCATCAAAAGAGTTCGTGTTGGACACGTACTGGAATCGGATTCGGACTGCTGCAATGGTGCAAGTTTAAACGGGCATAACTTCTTCATACGGACTCCGTTTGGGACGTTCTTGTACTTCATGGAAAGCTTATCAAGTCTACTTTCCAATGGATCCAACCTCATCTTCAAATTCCATTCGAGCCGGCCGGAATCATCAAAACAATCCACGTAGGTTTCTGAGTCCGAGTCGAAAGGGTGCTGCGCCACCTCCACTTGGGCCCATGGGCCTTGTAACCCTAGGGTGTACCCTTTGGGACACCTCCCCTGGTTGTTTTCACTATATAGGAGCCGTCGCCTCCATTTCTAGGACTTAGGTTTTGTTTAGATCAGTTTAGCCCCTTGTGCAAACTCCACGTTCTCTTGTGTTGGCTAGACCAACAGATTCGTGTTACAGAACCTCAACTATCCTTGTGCGACTTTTATATCTAGCAAGTTTCAGGTTGCTCACTATCCTTGTTCTTGCGTGTTCTTCGGTTGCATGCAGGAATAGACCTTCGTGGTCAGGTCAACCGTGTTCTTGGCACGGTTGATAACATCTTGGGGTTGGTTCAGCGATTGCTAAGGCGCAAGTGACGTCTCGTACGGTTGTAGTCGGATCGCAAGAGTCATCTCCACCGAAATCGATAGTTATCATCCTATCGGAAGATCGGGACCCCATCGCCTCATCATACTTGCTTCCTTAATGTGGTCTAGATGGTAGTATTTTTAAGAATTCAATTGTTTATGATCTTGGTGGTTTAATTGTGGATATGCGGAATTGATCTTAATGAATCAATATAGTTGTGGGGTAGAGAACTTTACGAGTATATTGTGGTCTAAGTGGTAGTATTTTTACTGAATACATGTGGTTGTGATGGTAGCAATTATTGATCAATTGATATGTTTGGATAAATTGCTCGTAATCATGTGGAAATTTGTTTAGTATGCTAATGCAGAATATGAAAACAAATATGTGGTGGATATGTGGTTGTGGATATATTGTGTGCATGTTGATGCTCCTTTGTGGTTGAAATTCACGTGGTTTATGATAATCATATCATTCATATCATATCATGACATTTGCATATGTGGATGTCGCCGCACTTAGCCGCGACCGTTGATGAGGTTATGGGGTCCCGATCTTTCGATAGGATGATAACTTCGATTTTGGTGGAGTTGACCCTTACGATCTGACTACAACCGAATGACATCGCTTGCGCCTTAGCAATCGCTGAACCACACTCCAAGTTGTTATCAATCGTGCCAAGAACGCGGTTGATATGACCACGAAGGTCTATTCCTGCATGCAACAGAAGAATACGCAAGAACAAGATAACAAGCAATCTGAAAATTGCAAATATATAAATTCAGATCAAAAGGTGGGATTCCGAAGGCTGTCTTGACAGGTGGTCGTCCGACACAACTGAAGAATAGAAGTTTGCATAATGGCTAAACCTAAACTCAACGAAATCCAAATCCTAGCAATGGAGGCGGCGGCTCCTATATAGGGAGAACGACCCCCTAGGGTTACAAGGCCCAAGGGCCCAAGTGGTGGTGGCCCAACACATTTTTTTACTCGGACTCAGAAACCAGTGTGGACTCTTTTGAAAATTGTGGCCGTCTCAGATGGAATTTGTAGACGAGATTAGATCCATTGGAAAGCAGACTTCATAAGCTTTCCATGAAGTACAAGAACGTCCCAAACGGAGTCCGCATAAGGAAGTTATGTCCATTTAAACTTGCACCATTGCAGTTGTCCGAATCCGATTCCAGTACGTGCCCAACACAGACTCTATGGACGATTGCGACTGGCTCAAATCGAATTTGAAGATGGGGTTGAATCCTTTAGAAATTAGAGTTTATAAGCTTTCCATCAAGTCTAAGAACGTCCCAAATGGTGTCCGTATGAGAAAGTTACGTCTGTTTAAACTTGCACCATTGCAGCAGTCTGGATCCGATTCCAGTACGTGCCCAACACGGACTCTTTTGATGATTGCGATACACTCATATGGAATTTAGAGGTGATACTAGATCCATTGGAAAGAGGATGAGAAAATCTTTCGAACAAGTACTCGTGGACCTCAAACGGACATCATATGTGAAAGTTATGCATGTTTGAAGTTGGGCCTGTCAAGCTGAATCTGAATTGATCTGGAGGCTGAATTGGATTCCAAAACGTGTTCATCTTGAACTCTTGCTTGAATTGGTGTAAAAGTGACGTGATGCTATAAAAATATATATTTTCATCATTAGGTAGCATCATATTCTCATTTAAAATATGTTGAGGCTGAAGAAACGAATTCACCTTTAGTTCAATCTTGATATTGGGCGCTATTGTCGTATGTGTTTGTGGCGTGGTCACATCATCCTCCCCTACTTGACAAAAAACCGTCCTCGGTTTTAACATATGTGTAGCCTCACATAGTGCATGATCTTGATCATAAATGTCGGTACATGATGATAGCACTAGGGGTCCCGATCTTTCGATGAGAGTGGTAGATTCGATTGGGGAAAGAGATGACGTTGACGACCCGACTACAACCATCCAGGGACGTTGCGCCTTAGCGATCGATACACCAACTCTAGAGATTGTTCGTGACCTTGTCGGCGCACGATCAACCTAACCACGAGGGTTCTTCTTCCTGCAAGCAATCGAAGAACAAGCAAGAACAAGATGAACAGCAACTCAATTGCAAATAACGATGTAAGATTCAATCCAAAACAGAGAAACGGTGGGGTTCCGAAGACAAGTATTCGGGCGGTCTAGCCGACACGCGCGAGTACAAGGCAAAGCAGCAAAAGCTAACTTAGTCTAAACAAAACCCCAAACCCTAGAAGAGGGTGCGGCTGCCTATTTAAGGGTCACGGAAGGTGGAGGGTCGGCCAAAACACAAGGAAGCCGAATAGGACTCGAATTACAAGGCCCAAGGCCCACTTTGACTCGGACTGGAAAAGCAACGTGAATTGTTTTGCAGTTTCTGGTCGACTCGGATGGAATTTGTAGGTGAGGCCGGATCCATCTGAAAGTAGACTTCAAGAGCTTTCCAACAAGTACTCATGGGCCCCGAGAAACCTTCTGGATCAAAAGTTACGGCCGTTTGAAGTAGGCGCTGTCAACAAGGCCGAATCCGAGTCAAACTCGTGAACAGGACTTGGTTTGCGCTGACGGTTCCACTTCTATACTTGAGCTCATGTGGTTCTTCCCATGGTTCCTAAGGACAATTAAATCATCACAAGAATTAAGTAGTATTCCATTCTTTGAAACATTTGTATGCAAACTTAGGAACGCATTCACCTGATGGTTACGACGTGCTCGCGCTCTAGTCATTGGTCCTTGTATCATAGTTTCAGTTTGATATGGAGTCGGCATGGTTGTATGCATGGAAAGGATGTCCTCATCATCCTCCCTTCTTGCATTTGAGTCGTCCGCGACTCAAGCTCATCTTCTTCTCCCAAGTATGGCTTCAAATCTGCAATGTTAAAGGTGGACTAACCCCAAAATCTGCAGGCAACTCAAGTTTATATGCATTGTCATTAATCTTTTCCAACACTTTGAAAGGACCATCAGCTCTAGGCATCAACTTAGACCTCCTCAATTCAGGAAATCTTTCTTTCTCAAATGCAACCAAACTAAATCACCCGGTTGAAAAGTTAAATGCCTCCTTCCTTTACTACCAGCAAGTTTATATTTAGCATTCATGCGTCAATATTTTCTTTGGTTGTCTCATGCAATTTCAACATCAAGTCAGCACGCTGTTTAGCATCAAAATTTAACTTCTCCAAGATGGAAGTGGTAGCAAATCAATAGGAGCACGAGGCACAAAGCCATAGACAATCTCAAAAGGGCACAACTTTGTAGTAGAATGCAGCGAACGATTATAAGCAAATTCAATATGAGGCAAGCATTCTTCCCACACTTTAATGTTCTTTTTCAAAACAGCCCTAAGCATGGTAGATAAAGTTCTATTCACAACTTCAGTTTGCCCATCAGTTTGGGGATGACACGTAGTCGAAAATAACAGCTTAGTCCCCAATTTAGCCCATAAAGTTCTCCAAAAATGGCTAAGGAATTTAGTGTCACGATCGGAAACTATTGTATTTGGCACACCATGCAAACGAACAACTTCACGAAAGAATAAATCAGCAATATTGGAAGCATCATCACTTTTATGACATGGTATGAAGTGTGCCATCTTAGAAAATCTATCCACAACAACAAATATGCTATCCCTCCCTTCTTTGTCCTAGGCAGTCCTAAAACAAAGTCCATAGAAATATCTTCCCAAGGCACACTAGGAACAGGTAGAGGCATATACAAACCGTGAGGATTAAGTCGTGACTTAGCCTTTGACACGTAGTGCAGCGAGCAACAAAACGCTCCACATCACGCCTCATCTTTGGCCAAAAGAAATGACTACCAAGTATGTCTTCCGTCTTCTTCGCTCCAAATGCCCCATCACCCCACCTCCATGCGCTCTCAGTAACAACAACAAACGAACGGAGCTAGCTGGAATGCATAGTTTGTTAGCTCTAAACACAAATCCATCATTTAGAACAAATTTATTCCACGTTTTTCCTCTTGGCAATTCAGCAACACGTCTTTAAAATCATCATCATGAACATAATGCTCCTTAATTGTTTCCAATCCAAAAATTTTGAAGTCAAGTTGTGAGAGCATGGTATATCTCCTAGACAATGCATCAAGAATAACATTCTCCTTTCCCTTTTGTGTTTTATGACATAAGGAAAAGACTCTATGAATTCAACCCACTTTGCATGCCTACGGTTCAATTTTGCTTGACTTCTAATATGCTTTAATGACTCATGATCGAATGAATGACAAATTCTTTGGGCCATAAATAATGTTGCCATGTCTCTAAAGTTCGAACTAGAGCATATAATTCCTTATCATAAGTAGAATAGTTCAAACTAGGCCCACTCAATTTTTCACTAAAGTATGCCACAGGTTTACCTTCTTGCAACAAAGACACCACCCAATCCAATTCCACTAGCATCACATTCTAGCTCAAAAGTCTTACTAAAATCTGGAAGTTGGAGTAATGGTGCATGTGTTAACTTATCTTTCAATGTGTTGAAGGCGTCTTCCTGTGCATTTCCCCAAGCAAACGGCACCCCCTTTTTAGTGAGCTCATTCAATGGTGCAGCGATGGTGCTGAAATCCTTCACAAAACGACGATAGAATCCAGCAAGTCCTAGAAAACTTCGCACCTGCGTGACCGTTTTAGGAGTCGGCCAACTCTGTATTGCCTCAACCTTGGCTTGATCAACTTCTATGCCCTGTGGAGTAACAACATAGCCAAGAAAAGAGACTCGATCCGTGCAAAATGTGCACTTCTCAACGTTACCAAATAAACGTGCATTACGTAAAGCATCAAAAACAGCACGTAAATGGCAAAGGTGTTCCTCTAGTGATCTGCTATATATCAATATATCATCAAAATAGACCACTACAAATTTACCAATGAAAGCACGCAAAACCTCGCTCATTAATCTCATGAATGTGCTAGGTGCATTAGTTAAACCAAATGGCATTACTAACCACTCATACAAACCGAACTTAGTTTTAAATGCTGTTTTCCATTCATCTCCCAATTTCATGCGAATTTGGTGGTACCCACTACGCAAATCAACTTTAGAGAAGACAATAGAGCCACTTAATTCATCAAGCATATCATCTAACCTAGGAATAGGGTGACGATATCTAATGGTAATGTTATTGATCGCTCTACACCCACACACATACGCCATGATCCATCTTTCTTAGGCACTAAAATTACCGGAACAGCACAAGGGCTAAGAGACTCACGCACATAACCTTTATCAAGCAATTCTTGAACTTGACGCTGAATCTCCTTAGTTTCTTCCGGATTGGTCCTGTATGGCGCACGATTGGGCAAAGATGCCCGGAATCAAATCAATCTGTGCTCAATCCTCGTGACCGGTGGTAGCCCCGTGGCATGTCCTTTGGAAAGACATCCATGTACTCCGCAAAAGATTAGTGACAAAGCAGGAGGCACGTAAGAAGGTACCTCCTCAAATGAAAATAAAGCTTGTTTGCAAAGTAAGGCATAGCAAATAGAAGTACTAGCATCCAGCTCATTCACATCGACTTAGTAGCAAGAAAACATGCACCTTTCAATTTAATCACGCTTTATTCTCATGAACAGATTTAGAGTTTTTCTTTTATGTTGCTCAAGTTCACTTGCAACAATCTGATTTTCACTCCTATTATGCTCCTGATTTTTCTCTCTACTAGCTCTAGCAATCTCATCTTTGAAAATAGCTTCAGGAGACATAGGATGTAACACAATTTTCTTGTCATGATGCACAAAAGAATATTGGTTTGTCTTACCATGATGCAGTGAATCTTTATCATATTGCCACGGTCTACCTAACAAAGATAGAGCATGCTTGCATAGGGACAACATCGCATTCTACAACATCGTGATAAGAACCAATAGCAAAATTTACTCTCACCATTCGTGTTACCTTCACCTTGCCGCTGTTATTGAACCATTGAATGTAGTAAGGGTGTGGGTGAGGTTTGGTGTTCAACGCAAGCTTCTCCACCATATCGGAGCTCACCAAGTTGTTGCAGCTCCTCCATCAATTATCACTCGGCATGAACGTTCCTTCACGACGCACTTTGTTTGGAAAAGGATGTGCCGCTGATTTTGCTCCGCCTCTCCATTTGTGCACTCAACACACGCTGCACAATGAGACTCTCATAGCGCTCTGCATCTTCAGCACCAATGTGCTCTTCTTCTTGCTCCTTCCCACTACCGCATGGTCACCGCAAGCATAGCATATGTATCCTCATCCAAATCACTAGCGTAAGAATACCCACCATCATCTCTCACAATCGTAACACGCTTGGTTGGGCACTCACTCTCACATGGCCATACCCTTGCATTGATGACATTGATATCCCTTGTTCGTCCCGTAGATGCAACGGACGAAGAGCTCTTTGCATGTGCTTGGGTTGCCCCTTTGTTGCTTCGGATGCCCGAGATGCCGAATTTGATGATGACAACCGTGGCTTGCTGTTGGAGGAAGAAGGTGCAGGGGTTGGCTTGATGGTGCGGCAGATGCACGTTGAGACCAAATGTTTCACGACCTGCGAAACGTTAGTCCTAGTGCTCGCGTCGTCCCTCGTACTTCTCTTTCAGCTTTACAAGCAAGATGAAATAAACGAGTGATAGAATTATATTCCTTGTAAGCTAAGATATCCTGAATTTCCGATTCAAACCACCCATAAACCTAGCCATAGCGGCTTCCTCGCTTTCCTCTAAGTCACAACGCAGCATGCCTGCTTGCAATTCTTGAAAATATTCCTCACGCTTTTACTACCTTGCCTCAATTGTTGCAACTTATGTAACAAATCACGTGCATAATATGAGGGAACAAATCTAGCTCGCATGATTCTTTTAATGCATCCCAAGTTTGTGGTATGGTGAAAGGATTTTTCTTAGAATATTCACTCCACCAAACAGACGCAAAATCAAGAAACTCACTAGTAGCAGCCCTAACCCTTTTGTTTTCAGGGAATGCATGACAAGCAAATTTCGATCAACACCAATTCCCAAGTGATATAAGCATCGTGGTTATATTTTCCATCAAAAAGTGGCATAGTGAACTTAATCTTACCAAGCGATTCATCATTGTCACGCACCTCAGCCCGGCGTGGTTGACGCTGACGGTGAGCGTCCTCATCATCATCAATCTCGTGTCACCGCATAATGGTCTCCACCATTTTCGCCCACCCCGCCGCCCAAGACACCAATGTTGGCACGAGTACGCTGAGTCGGTGCAGCGGAGATGCACGCCCTCTCATCAAGACGCCTCAAAATCTCAGCAAGTGAGGTGTTGATGGTGCCAACGAAGCCTCCAATGTTGCAAGCGTAGTGTTGGTGTCGATCTGCGCGCCTCCAATTGGCCAAGGCGTTCGTTGGTGACCCGTACATCCTCATCAAGTCCTTCAGTGCAGCTTCATTTGGCGCCAAAGTGTTGTATGATGCCCCTAGTCCGAGGGGAATGTTGCGCTGCCCGCAGTCCTCCGGTTCTCCCGACATTGTTAGAAGAACACAAGAAACAAACCAAGAAGATAAAAATAATAAAACTGCAGGTTATACCTCGCAACTACCGGGATGTGGTTAAATCAAGTCGCACACTCTCAACCTGTTCTGTCAAGCTCTTACAAGTTCTTACCACAGCGAGCGGAGGTGATGGCAGCCGACAAGTCAAGACAATATCTCCGAAATTGGGTGTATCGCTGCCTTGGTCGCTAGTCCTGTGAGGTGGTAGCCAAATCTGTGGAGCTATAGGTGGGCCGAGAGTGAACAAAGGATAACTAGAACCACATTAGTCAAAGCAAGTTGAATGATCGCTCAACGACGGCACCGTGCTGGTCCTAGGCTAGACCGCACTAGAGACGCGAGCCTAGAACACAAACGAAGACACACCGTGCGAAAGAAACTAGATGGCGTTGCACACGGAGTTCGAGCTCAAAAAGGGTGCCGTCTTCACAGGGTACCTTAGAATCACGTGCGTAAGGGCTCACAATTTTGAGCGAATTCGAGAAACTTGATTTTTCCTCGGTTTGCGGGCCCGCTTTGAGGGCCTAAACGACGCTTTTGGGGTCGGCTGCCGCAGATGTGCCCGTGGCTTACGCGATCTGAAATCTCCAGTTTTTCCTTTCCAATGGATCAAGAATCGCCTCAATCGGAGGTCGATGCAAAAGTTAGCTGTTTCTCTCTCTCTGCTTTTTTTCTTCTTTTTTTTTTTTTTTTTATGCCGCGCTCTTCTAGATGCGGCTGCCTGTTCCTTCTTTTCTTTTTTTTTCACACACGATGTAGTTGAATCCGAATTCGTGCCCTACTCCAATACCAATTAGGCGTAAACCGAGTCCTACTCCAAGTCCAATTAGGCGTAAACCGAGTCCTACTCCAAGACCAATTAGGGCAGCAACCGAGTCCTCCTCTTTTTTTTTTTTTGCCCTCCTATGACAGTTCGGATCTAATCGCAACGGTGAGTCCAAAACGTGAATGTAACTCGAAACTCTAAAGGAACTATACACTAAGACCAGCAAAGGACACGACGATGCAACCAAGACTCAACAAACAAGGACTATGCAGCAATAGATAAAGGCTCAAATTGTTTCGAATTTGGGGAATAGATCTGATCTGCTATTTTTTTGGTTTTCTGGATGTAGGTAAAAATTGCAAAGACTAGATAAGATCTCTCACCGATCAACCTTGAGCTCGATACCAACCGATAGCACTAGGGGTCCCGATCTTTCGATGAGAGTGGTAGATTCGATTGGGGAAAGAGATGACGTTGACGACCGACTACAACCATCCAGGGACGTTGCGCCTTAGCGATCGATACACC